>CAWUFW010001099.1:761669-1961669 GCA_963921515.1 Calotriton arnoldi
TATTCAGTCTGAGGACTCTGTTAAGGCCCCCAGTATTGCACGTTCATTAACATTGCAATCCATAAACCCCTACAGATATGTTGTGCAGTTTATTGTCTGTAACCATTATTAATGGAATGTCAGAAGTCAGCCATTAGCCGCTATCTTTTTGTTTTCACAATAATACTTTTTTTCAATATGATGTTGATGTCCCTGTCTTTATTTGTTTTACATACACACTACGTAACATGTATACTGAATACAATGTGCAGACTCTGAATTTAGGAATTTGGAGTATGTTAAAACGGGGATTATTGCAACTGTTTTACAATGTTACTGCCATCTGTGAACCTTCGTATATGTTGTAACTTTCCACTCAATGTTCATGAGATAATCCAATTGTGATTTTCATATTTTGAAGGATACTATGTCATATAGACGGGAATCTTTCTTGATTTAATACCTTCGAGCTTTGTTTCAGGTTTGCCCAACAAGCTATTGTTGCCCTTCTGGTCTCCCGACGCTTGTTTCTATTACAGTCCTCATACACGCATACACGCTCTGACGTTGAGGCTGATAGCAGCCAGTGTCTGAGCCTCTGGCATGACCGCGTGCACGCTTAACTTGTGTCTGTTTCAGACACGGTTATCGGTGTGCTTGCACAGGCACAAGACACTCCGGTTGTAAATTCCCAAACCAAGGTAACTTCACATGTCCTTTGGCCAGTCTTTCCTAACCTCCACTATCTTGGGTTTGTCATCTTTAGCTGGGATGCTTTTATTTGTCAGGATAAATAGAGCCGATTAAATCGGATTTTCGGACTTTGAAGCACTAAGTCTATAATTATCTCAAGTTGGGAACTCAAGAGATCGATTGGGTAAGTTACCCACACCATTACCCTTGTTCACTTGTTTCTACAAAGTGCCTCATCTGTTTTTGAGCTAATATTCCTAATCCCAGATGTGCAATTCATTTCCAGCACATCACTGACCTGGACCCTGATGAGATCCACACCTTCTTCCTTATTGGAGCTACCTAGCCCAATCCCAAGTTCTTCCCATGTGTAACTCTACGGTGGGTTCAAGGTGAGCCACTTTGCCACACTGTATTGTACCCGATATTAACCGTCTTCCATAAGGGTTTGAGTTATTGATTGGTGTCCCTGCCCCTCTTTCAGATTGCTCCCTTCCTGAAAAAGACCCCACTGCAAGGTTGCATTGGCCCTCCCTCCCCTCGGGGTCAAAACGTCGACATTTTAAGCATATCGACCTGGACTGAAAAACTCCTCCACATCAAGATAAACGCAGCATTCCGAAAGTTTATCTAATGACTTGTGGAAAATTTGATTAGAAAAAGTATCCTCAGCTGGTCTTTATCTGAAAACATTGTTTACACTGTACATATTTTTACTTGTAATTCTTATTCTCCACTTACCTACTCACGAGCACTCTTATGTACACTGACTTTCCACTCACTGTGGAACATGTGTCACATGAATTAATGTGTCTAGAAAATGATTAATTAATATTCTATATAAACAAACTTGATACCAATGTCTTTAAGTGTTTTGTAATTTGTGATATCGGACACTAAGTGATACATAACTTAAAGAATTCCCGTTGGGACCAACTGTTTTTTTGTACCAAGTATTACCCAGGTCCTACGGCCTACTGGGTTGCCCCATTGTTTTGTAATGGTGATCTTCTGGTTTGATCTACTATGCTTGTTGGGTTTGATGGGTGCGAGGGAGTCCATGCAGTTCCTGATCCAGCTGTTGATGTCCTTTTTGAGGTTGTCTGTGGGGTTAGGGTGATCCGTGCTGAGGGCTCTGAATCAGTCTGCTTCTGTGATTTTACCCAGCTGTGGCTTGGAATGCTGAACCTGGTAGGGGTTGTTGACTGGAGGCGTATTGATTTGGAAGTGGATGATGGAGTGGTTGGTCCATGTGAGCAGTGTGGTGGAGTTGTTTTTGATGCTGGTGCTTTTGGTGGAGGTGGGGTCCAGTATGTGTCCTGTGGTGTGTGTTGGCTCTGAGATGAGCAATGTGAGTCTGATGTTGCTCAAGCTTTTGAGGAGTGCTGTGGAGCAGGAGTTGTTTTGGTCTTCCAGGTAAAAGTTGAAGTCATCGAGGAGAATGTAGGCTACTGAGTCGATGGTGAATGGAGTGATGAAGTTAGTGAAAAGGTTGGTAAAGGTGGCTCATGGTCAGAGGGTCGACAGTTGAGGGTTCACTTCAGGCTGAAGTTTTCAGGAATTTGCAGCAATCAATGCAGGTGTTCAATGAATAGTGTGGCATTTTCTCTGGGTGTTGCACATTTAATGGAGCCCTTGTGGATGATAGAGAGTCCTCCTCCTGGTTTGTGAAGGTGGTATTGTTGATCAATCTTGTAGCCCCCTGGGATTGATGTGGCGATGTCAATCAATCAATCAATCAATCAGGGGTTTGTTAAAGCATGACTACTCACCCGTAAGGGTCTCAAGGCGCTGGGGGGGGGGGTGCAGGTTCCATCCATCAAGGAGGGGTCTGTCAAAAGCCAGGTTTTGAGGTTTCTTGCGAAGATGGGGAGCGATGTTGTCTGTCTGAGGTGGAGCGGAAGGGCGTTCCATGCTTTGGCCGCAAGGAAGGAGAAGGAGCGGCCTCCCGATCTGGTCTTTCTGGTGTGGGGGACCACGGTGTAGGAGAGCTGGGCTGATCGTAGGGTCCTTTGGGGTGCGTGGAATTTGAGTCGGCTGTTCAGGTATGCTGGTCCGGTGCCGTGGAGGGCCTTGTGTGCGTGGGTGAGCATCTTGAAGGTGATTCTCGCCTCGACAGGGAGCCAGTGTAGTGTGCGCAGGTGCTGGGAGATGTGGCAGTGTTTTGGCAGGTTGAGGACCAGTCTTGCGGCGGCGTTCTGGATGTTCTGTAGCTTGCGGGTGAGGTTTTTGTTTATTCCGGCGTAGAGTGCGTTGCCGTAGTCGAGTCTGCTGGTGACCAGGGCGTGAGTGACGGTCTTTCGGTGTTCGAGGGGGATCCATTTGAAGGTCTTACGAAGGAGGCGGAGGGTGTGGAAGCAGGAAGACGAGACAGAGTTGATCTGGCGGTCCATTTTGAGCTCGGAGTCCAGGATGATTCCCAGGTTGTGTGCGTGGTCCGTGGGGGTTGGCGGGTTTCCGAGGGCGGGGGCCACCAGGTGTCGCTCCAGGCATCGGGGTTTGGGCCCATGATGAGTACTTCTGTTTTGTTGGTGTTTAGTTGTAGGCAGCTGTTTTTCATCCATTTGGCGACGGCTTCCATGCCTTCTCGAAAGTTGCGTCTGGCTGTGTTGGGCTCGTGGATAGGGAGAGGATGAGCTGGGTGTCGTCTGCGTATGACACGATGTTGAGTCCGTAGGTTCTGACGATGGGGGCGAGTGGAGCCATGTAGACGTTGAAGAGCGTCGGGCTGAGGGAGGAGCCCTGGGGGACTCCGCAGGTGGTAGGTGTGGGGTCCGAGAGGAAAGGGGGAGTCTGACCCGCTGCGTCCTGCCGGAGAGGAAGGAGCGGATCCAGTCGAGGGCCTTGTCCTGGATTCCTGCGTCGTAGAGTCTGCGTATTAGGGTGCGGTGGGAGACTGTGTCGAACGCCGCTGATAGGTCGAGGAGGATGAGGGCTACTGTTTCTCCTTTGTCCAGTAGGGTGCGGATGTCGTCTGTTGCGGCGAGGAGGGCGGTTTCCGTACTGTGGTTTTTCTGAAGCCGGATTGGGAGGAGTCGAGGATGTTGTGTTCTTCAATGAATGTGGCGAGTTGGCTGTTGATGGCTTTCTCGATGACTTTCACTGGGAACGGGAGCAGGGAGATGGGTCTGTAGTTTTTGAGGTCGGTGGGGTCCGCTGAGGGTTTCTTTAGGAGGGGTTGACCTCGGCGTGTTTCCAGTCGTCGGGGATCGAGGCGGTCGCCAGGGAGCGGTTGATGGTGTGGCGGAGCATGGGTGCGATGGTGTCGGCGGCTCTGTTGAAGATGTGGTGGGGCAGGGGTCCATGGGGGCCCCTGAGTGGATTGACTTCATTGTCTTCAGTGTGTCTTCCGTGGTGAGGGCTGTCCAGTCGTCAATCGCTGGTTTCCGGGTGTCGGGGGTGGTTGGTGAGGGTTCAGTGTGTTGGTTGTCTTCGTCGAAGTTGTCGTAGATGCTCTTGATTTTGTGGTGGAAAAAGGTGCTGAGTTTGTCGCAGAGGTCTTGTGAGGGAGGGATGTCGGTAGACTCGCTCGTGGGTTGGGCGAACTCCTTGATGATGCTGAAGAGTTCCTTGCTGTTGTGCGCGTGGGTGGAGATTCTGTCTTCAATCGCTTTTTCCTCGTTTCTCTGATGAGTTGATGGTGGGCGTTGGTGGCGGCTCTGAAGTTGTCGTGGGCTTCTGTGGATTTGGTGTTCCTCCAGGCCTTTTCGAGGCGGCGGCATGTGCTTCTGGACTCTCGAAGTTCGGTGGTAAACCATCTGGCTTTCTTGGCGCGGGTATTGTTGTTTTTCTTGAGGGGGGGCTATGGTGTTGGTGCTGTCCGTGATCCATCTATGCAGGGTTCGGGCTGCGGTGTTGGGGTCATCGTTTTCCACGATGGTTGGGGTGGAGTTGTTGAGTGAGGAGGTGAGCTGGTCGTCGGTGATTTTGGTCCAGTTTCTTCGTGGAAGCAGGTGCTGGTGTCTGTGGATGGTGGGTGTTCTGAAGGTGAAGTGGACGCAACGATGGTCGGTCTATGGGAGTTCGGTGGTGTGGCTGAAGGTGATGGAGTAGGGGGTCGAGGTGTGTCCTGCTGAGTGCGTGGGCTCGGTCACGATCTGGCGGAGTCCAATGTTGTAGAGGTTGTCCAGGAGGGATGTGGTGTTGGGGTCCAGTTGGTTGTCGAGGTGGAAGTTGAGGTCTCCCAGCAGGCTGTAGTTGGTGGATGCGATGGCCTGCAGGGAGATAATGCCCATGATGGAGTTGGCGAAGGGTCCGCGGGGTCCAGGGTGTCGGTAGATGAGGGTTCCTCGGAGGGTGGCGGTGGGGCTGGCCAGTATCTTGAAGTGAAGGTGTTCCATCAGTTCTGTGGGCTCGTCAGGGAGTGTGCTCAGGCGGAGGCTGGATTTGTGGACGATGGCGATTCCTCCTCCTGGGCGGGTGGGGCGGTCCTTCCTGGAGATCTTGTATCCTTGGGGGATGGCGATGGCGATGTCCGGTCCCGAGGTGGTGTTGGTCCAGGTTTCGGTGAAGAACGCTACGTCCGGGGTGGTGCTGTCGAGGAGGTCCCAGATTTCTGTGGCGTGTTTGTGGAGGGATCGGATGTTGAGGAGGATGCATTGCAGGGTCTTCGGTTCGGTTGTGTTCTTGTGGGCGGGTTGTGCTGGATCCGTGTTCTTGGCGGTGCTGCAGGTGTGCCGGCAGCGGTGACAGCTGAAGGGTCCGTGGGAGTCGGCTGGTGATGCTAGCTTGCAGTTGTTGTTGCGGCCTGGGTTGAGTGCGTGGAGTGCTGCTGGGTCGTAGCGTTGGCGGGGCGGAGGTCCAGCGTTCCTGGCGCTGGTCGCGGTCGGGTCGCGGACGGGCGCAGACGGGCTTGCCTTTGACGTGCCTTCGGCCGGTCGCGCTGGGGGGAGGGGTCGCGGGGGCAGCAGCGGCGGGGAAAGGTAAAAGGAGGAAATAGGGATAAAGAAAAAAAGGGAAAATAGGCAGAAATAAGGCACAAAAGATCAGAGATGCAGAAAGGTGAAAGATAAAAGAGGGTAGAAAAACGAGTGAAAACTAGTGAAAGGGCAGAGCGAGAGGAAGGGAAAATGAGCAGAAATAAGGCCCAAAAGAGCAGAGATGCAGAAAAGTGCAGAAAGGTGAAAGATAAAAAAGGGTAGAAAAACGAGTGAAAGAGCAGAGTTAGAGGAAGGAGACAGAGGTCCACTGGACCACCAGGGATGAGGCGCAGGAAACCTGCGGGTGGAGGAGGGCCTCGATCACCAACACTCGAGAGTGCAGGGGCAGGGGCAGGCCTCACTTAATGGTGGCGCTGCGAGGGTGGGAGAGCAATTTCACTGACAATGAGTCAGTGGTCTTGCTCGCCTGTCCCCGCAGTGGCCGCCATTAAGTAGGAGTCGAGGAGGGCTGGACAGCTGGGAGGCGGGAGCGGGGAGGGGAGCTGGATTGGCCGGTCGCGCTGGGGGGAGGGGCCGCGGGGGCAGCAGCGGCGGGGAAAGGTAAAGGGAGGAAATAGGGATAAAGAAAAAAGGGAAAATAGGCAGAAATAAGGCACAAAAGAGCAGAGATGCAGAAAGGTGAAAGATAAAAGAGGGTAGAAAAACGAGTGAAAACTAGTGAAAGGGCAGAGCGAGAGGAAGGGAAAATGAGCAGAAATAAGGCACAAAAGAGCAGAGATGCAGAAAAGTGCAGAAAGGTGAAAGATAAAAGAGGGTAGAAAAACGAGTGAAAACAAGTGAAAGGGCAGAGCGAGAGGAAGGGAAAATGAGCAGAAATAAGGCACAAAAGAGCAGAGATGCAGAAAAGTGCAGAAAGGTGAAAGATGAAAAAGGGTAGAAAAACAAGTGAAAACAAGTGAAAGGGCAGAGCGAGAGGAAGGGAAAATGAGCAGAAATAAGGCACAAAAGAGCAGAGATTCAGAAAAGTGCAGAAAGGTGAAAGATAAAAAAGGGTAGAAAAACTAGTGAAAGAGCAGAGTTAGAGGAAGGAGACAGAGGTCCACTGGACCACCAGGGATGAGGCGCAGGGAAACCTGCGGGTGGAGGAGGGCCTCGATCACCAACACTCGAGAGTGCAGGGACATATTGCTGTTCCTCTCGTAATTGCGGGGACCATGCACACCTACTAGATTAAGTGGGCGGTTAACGATATTGACATTAAGGTTAGGAACTCATTGAGTGTGGGGAGCAGCAACAACTAAGGGTAGCTGTGGGGGCCCATGGGTACGAATTTTCCCTTGGCTGGTGTTTGACTGATAGGGCTGGGAGTGACTGCTTAAGCCTTGTGTTACCAACAGTACTAGGGCTCTCTACTCCTGTGTTGCCGGAGGTGCAGATGGAAAACCAATATGTAGTGTGGCTTTTACTAGTGCAGTGAGTACGTCGATCATTGCTCTTAGGGACCCGACTTCGGCCCTTAGGTCTATAATAAACTGGTGGGTGCTTGAGTCCAAGGATTCTAGATTTGGAGCAGCTGTAACCGCATCTGGGGGCTCGGGCCAATGTTGGGATCGATCTTTCGTGGCTTTATCAGATAAGGCCAATAGGAGGGTAAACCTATTAGTGCAGGGGATACTGAATTCTAACTATGGTGATATGCTATAGAGAGTTTTAGGGGAACTCGGGTTGGTGTTAAGATCACAAGTGGCTGGGAGGCAGTGGGTCCCTACAATGTGCCTTAAGTCCTCCTTATTTTGTGCACAGACCGCCCTGGGACATGTCTTTCTGAACATAGCTGGAATTACAGGGGCACAGTTGAGGCTAGTAGTAATCGGTGTGGGGGGGTTTATTGATTAAAGTTGGGGTGAAGTGGGTGGAGTGGGGGATCCTGCATCTAATATATCTTCACACTCACTTATAAAATTATCAATATGATCTAATACGCAATTGCTAGCTGGGTGTTTTAGGGATTTCCTAACCTTTTTCCCTTTGCCAGATTGGCCACCACCCATACACTCCATTGATTTTCTCGTCCCCATAATCCAGTTCTCAGAAGCCTCGGAAAGCGTAACCCAAAGTAAGGAGGAGCAGTTGTGGTGTAAGTCCTACTAAACTCAGTCTAGCAGCATAGCACAACAATGAAATGGTAGTAATTAATTATAACTGGTCCAGCACCTGCCTATTCAGACGAAAAAGAGGAGCTAGAGGTGAGAGGAAGCCCAACCCTGGCAGATGGCTTAAGAAATGTTTAGGGTACCACGGTTGAGCTGACTAGCAGCTCTCTCCCTGTAGTGGTAGCAAAGTTTGAAGCCTTCGCAAGCTCCCCAGGCAGACTGGTGCTAGACAGAAATAATGGCTGTTATAAGTTCAAGACAATGCCCAATGTCCGAATTTAACCCCAACTAACCAGCGAACAAAGTCCTTTCAGAGACTCTTACGATGAATCAATAGAAGTAATGTAAATGGGCAGGATGTGATAACTTTTATGTCAATGTCCCAATTCTTAACTTTAGCCAAAGCCACAGGACGGGAATAACAAGCGATACAGTACCTCATTCACGCGTGGTCATCTCAGGGATTCCAGTTACCAAGCGTAAGGAGGGTGGCCCTGCCCTGCCTCTTCTTGGCAATGACGGGCAAGGGCGGGCCTGCCCTTGGCCCGGGCTTTGCCCGGGCACATACTACGCCGCGGGGGCCCGCTGCAGACTTTATACGCTTTCTGGTTCGTCAGGGGTGCGCAACCCACAAAGCACGCTGGGGACTGTGGTCTTGGTCCCCTCTCAGGCCAGGGATTGAATTGGCGAAAACAGGCTCCCGAGCTGCGGGGGCCCGCTGCAGACTTTATGCGCTCTCTGGTTTGTCAGGGGTGCGCGACCCGCAAAGCACGCTGGGGACTGTGGTCTCGGTCCCTTCTCAGGCCCGGGATTGAATTGGCGAAAACGGGCTATATATATATATATATATATTATCTACTGGCGGTCGCCAGTAGATATAGTTAGGACCTATTTTCCATAGGAAATCCGCAACATTCTATTTGAAATAACTTTGGCGCCGGTTGACAAATCTTCGCGAAATTCTTAAAACTTATGGCCCGCTCCGGTCCGCTCCTATTCTGAAAGTTTTGGGGTGATTCGTCAAGAGGGGGCCGAGAAAAAAGGGGGGTCCCAAAACGTGTTTTCCCCATGCAATTTTCCATAGGAACCTTTCATCGCAGCTACAGCCCGAAGTGCTGAACGGAATTACACCAAATTTGGCAAAAAGGTAGCCCTTGGTTCAGAGTCGTGCCTTTTGATTAAATGGTGTAAATCCGTTCAGTAGTTCCTGAGAAAATCAAAAGTAAAATCACATATATATCTATGGCCGCTTAGGGTCCGCGTACCCTCCCGATCACGAGCTGCATGCTAATTGGCTGTCAAGTGGCTGTCAACACTCCAAATCAGGAAGTGTTGGCAGCCATTTTGTGCCTCGGTAGAACCGAGGCACAGAAAGAAGTCGCAAAACGCAAAAATGGGGCAGGGTAGAAACACCCTGACCCCCTAGGTCTGCTCAGGGGGTCCCACAAGGACCCCCTGGGCAGAAAAAAGCATTTAAAAAAAAAAAAAAATCGGCGGGATGCGCTTAGGGTGCGCGGATCCCGCTGTGATAAAAAAAAAATCGAAGCGCGGTCTCCCGCGCTCCAATGCTATTTTACCCCCGGGTGGGCCAAGTCCCGGGGGCATGCGGGGGTTGCCTTATATTTTACGTGGGGGGCCTCTAAGGCCCCCCAAGCCCCGGGGACCGCCATCCCCCGGGGCTTTAAATAAATAATGTTGCCGGGGGGGCACACGGCACCCCCGCAGCCCCGGGGACCGCCACCCCCCGGGGCTTATTTTTTTTTTTTTAAATGACCTGTGTGGGGGGGCTCAAGCCCCCCCACACGCCCCGGGGACCGCCACCTCCCCGGGGCACTAACAAAATAAATGTGGGGGTCTGTTTCGGACCCCCGAAGCCCCGGGGACCACCACCTCCCCGGGGCTAAATAGATGTTGGGAGGGGGGCCGTGCGGCCCCCCTCCTGGAGCCTGTGGTGGCCCTGGGGACCGCCACCCCCCAGGGCAGGCTCCTGCAGTGTCCCGGGGTGCCTACTCCCGGGACACTGCTGTTTGCAATGGCAGGACGGGAGCCTCGCGGCTCCCGTCCTGTCATTGCAAACTTGCTTGCTTCATTGAAGCGAGAGCAGGAAACCTGCTCTCGCTTCAATGAAGCAAAGCAGATTGCTTTTCCATAAGGGGAGCTGCATGTCAGCAGCTCCCCTTATGGAAAAGCAATGCCGGCTCCCACAGGTCGCGGGGAGCCGGCGGGACCGTGCGGGGATTGGGGACCCCCCCACGGTCCCCAACGAGTGGCCAGGCCCCGGAATGGGGTCCCCGGGGCCATTAGTGGCCCGGGAGGGGGGCCACGCAGCCCCCCTCCCCAAAAAAGGAATTAGTAAAAAAAAAAAAAAAAGACGCAAAGGCCGGCCCCGGGGGATGGGGTCCCCGGGGCCTTAAATGGCCTGAGGAGGGGAGGCCATGCAGCCCCCCTCCGAATATTTTATTAAAAAAAAACAGTGGGCATGCCCCGGGGGATGGGGTCCCCGGGGCCAATAGAGGCCCAGGGAAGGGGGGCCACGCGGCCCCCTTCCCGTTTTTTTTTCTTTTTAAAAAATAAAAATAAAATGCTCAGGTCCCGGGGGATGGGGTCCCCGGGGCCAAAAGTGGCCAAGGGAAGGGGGGTCACGCAGTCCCCCTCCCATTAAAAAAAAAAAGACCGGCATCGTTCCGGAGGCCCCGCCCCCTCCCTGCAGCAGTCTGCAAATGCGCCCCCTGGTGCGTTGTAAGAAGGGGAAGTAATTCCCCTTGAATACTGGGGGTCCCTGGGGGCCAACTAGACCACCAGGAGCCTCCAGTATGCGCCAGGGAGCTGCGTTGCAGAGAGGTGTACAGAGGCCACGCCCCTTTTTACACCTCTCTGCAACGCAGCTCTGTGGCGCTTTTTGGAGGTTCATGGTGAGCTAGTTTGACTCCAAGGACCCTCAGTATTCAAGGGGACTTAATCCCCCAACTTAAAACGTGCCACGGGGCGCGTTTGCACAGTGGTGAAGGGAGGGGGCGGGGCTTCAGTTGACATGTGTGCAAACAGGCCCCGTGGCGCATTTTAAGATGGGGAATTAAATCCTCTTCAATCCTGAGGGTCCCTGGGGGCCAACTAGCCCACCAGGTACGTCCAGAAAGCGCCACAGAGCTGTGTTGCAGAGAGGTGTAAAAAGGGGCATGGCCTCTGAACACCTCTCTGCAACGCAGCTCCCTGGCGCATACTGGAGGTACAGGGTGGGCTAGTTGGACCCCAGGGACCCTCATGATTCAAGGGGACTTAATCCCCCAACTTAAATCGCACCACAGGGCGCGTTTGCACAGTGGTGAAGGGAGGGGGCGGGGCTTGAGGTGACATGTGTGCAAACAGGCCCCGTGGCGTGTTTTAAGTTGGGGGATTAAGTCCCCTTCAATCCTGAGGGTCCCTGGAGTCCAACTAGCCCACCAGGTACCTTCAGTAAGCACAACAGAGTTGCATTGCAGAGAGGTGAAAAAAGGTGCGTGGCCTCGGAACGCCTCTCTGCAACTCAGCCCTGTGGTCCTAACTGTAGGTACCTGGGGGGCTAGTTGGGCCCCAGGGACACTCAGGATTCAAGGGGACTTAATCCTGCAACTTAAAATGCGCCATGGGGCGCGTTTGCACACATGTCACCTCAGGCCCCCCTCCCTTCACCACTGTGCAAACGCGCCCTGTAGCGCATTTTAAGAGGTAGTTTTAATCCCCCTGCCCTATTATGTACTAGGGACTTACAGAGGAGGTCATGCTAATCACAGGGGTACCCCAACGCATAGTGTTCCCTAGTGTATGTAGGTGTTTTCACTGTATTCTAAGTGTATTTTAGCATAGCACTGGCTCTGGTTAGTCAGAGTCAGTTACTACCAGTACACGTCGGAAAAAGTTGTGGGCACAGGATGATTTTGGAACAAGGCCTCTTTCTGCTCCTCTGTTGGTTCTTTCTGCACATCTTTTGCTTCTTCCTGCACTTTTCTTCGTCTTTGTGGACTTCTGTTGCTTCTTTCTGCATTTCTTTTGCTTCTTTCTGGCGTTTTTTCTTCTTTCTTCACATGTCCTACCTCTGTATGCATAGTTAGAAACTAGTATTTAAAAAAGCTTTGAAATTCACTTACAAAACCCATAGGTTTCAGGCACGTTATAGTTAGAAATTAGCATTTAAAAAACCTTTGAAATTCACTGAAAACACCATAGGTTTAAGACACGTTATAGTTAGAAATTAGCATTTCAAAAACCTTTGAAATTCACTGAAAAAACCATAGGTTTTAGGGACAGTTATAGTTAGTTGGACATTTCACTCATACAAAACCCGTGAAATTCCCCCGTTATAGTTAGTTCAGCTAACTATAACTCGCGCCCCCGCAATGCACTGCTGATGACGTCACATATTACATCACTCATGACATGGTCAGTGACATCACTGATGACATCTCAAATCACATCACTGATGACATCACTGATGACATCATCCATGTGATAATTTGATGCATCTTCTCACACCCTAATATAACCTTTGATACACCCACTCTAAATTACAGACTGTCATTCTCAAAACCATACACACTCCAACACCAATAACTACATACCCACTCACTGATTCTTAGGTCTACACACACATCCACTCACTCACCCGTACAGTCACTCATACTTATGGTCACGCAGTACAGGACTATCATATGCACTCATACACCTACATAGACACTCACACACCGCCACTCATCCATAGAGGTACTCACACACCTAGTCAGTCATGCAAATAATTAATCACACTGCCATTTACTCACCAATACAGTGATACACACACCAGCTCACTTACTCATACAAATACTAGCACATTCTTACGCTCTTATACAATCACTGATACAAGTACACACTCATCCATACAGCCACTCTCACAATCACACACTCTCACTTATAGCCATTTATATACTCCAACACACATATATACTGCCTTTCACATATGTAGTTACTCACACATGTACCACTGAGATATACATTCACTCACTAACACACTCATACACACACTCACCCACCCATACAGTCCATCACAGACGCACTCTTGAAACCATGCACCCAGTGAATCACCCACTCACACATCTATGCACAGAGTCACACACACCCCACCCACACAAACACTCAGGCACCCATACAGATACTCAGACAGCCAATCCATAACCCATATAGACACTCATGTAGCTAGTCACAAACCCATGCAGCTGCTTACACAACAACAGACAGACGGATACAGACATTCACACAGTTTAGTCACTAACCCATGCATTCAGTAAGATACGTTTAATCACTCACTTATAGACTCAGTCACGCACCTACTAAATCATCCAGTCAGACACTTATACACCCACTCGTTCTTCAATCCGCCTTTTCTTATATATATTAAACATATTTAAACTTTACAGAAACACACAGTCACTGGATGATGTCATCAGTGATGTCATTTGAGATGTCATCAGTGATGTCATCAGTGATGTCACTGACCATGTCATGAGTGATGTAATATGTGACGTCATCAGCAGTGCATTGCGGGGGCGCGAGTTATAGTTAGCTGAACTAACTATAACGGGGGAATTTCACGGGTTTTGGACGAGTGAAATGTCCAACTAACTATAACTGTCCCTAAAACCTATGGTTTTTTCAGTGAATATATATATATATATTACCTACTGGTGGTCGTTATATTTAGGACCTCGTTTCTATTCAAAAAGTGTTTTTTCTTTTGCCAATATCTTTAGGGCCGTTTGACAAATCTTCGCAAAATTTTCAAAACTAATGGATCGCTCAGGTCAGCTCCTGTCTTGAAAGTTTCGGGGTGATTCGTCGAGCGGGGGCCGAGGAAAAAGGAGGGTCCCAAAACGCGTTTTCTCCATGTTAATTTCGATAAGAAACTTAAGACAAAGCTACAGCCCGAACTGCTGAATGGAATTACACCATATTTGGCAAAAAAAGTAGCTCTTGGTTCAGAAAGCACTCTTTTTGTGAAATGGTGTAAATCTGTTCAGTAGTTTTTGAGAAATTCAAAAATAAAAAATATTGATTTCTGGTGACCGAGGAGGATCCGCGAACCCTCCCGAGCACGAGCTTCATTCTGATTGGCTGCCAACACTCCAAACCAAAAGTGTTGGCAGCCATCTTGTGACTCGGTAGAACCGAGTCACAAGAAAAAAGGTGAAAACAAAGAAAAGGGGGCAGGAAAAAAATACCCTGATCCCCTAGGCCTGCTCAGGGGGTCCCTGGCCCAAAAAAGCATTTTTGTTTTAAAAAATGTTGGCGGGATTTGCGAATCCCGCTGAAAAAAAAACAAAGCGTGGGCTCCTGCGCTTCGTTTTAATGACCCCCCAGGTGGGCCAGGTCCCGGGGGCAATGCGCATAATATATGCAGGGGCCACGTGGGCCACCGCAGCCCCGGGGACCGCCACCTCCCTGGGGCTTTATTAATAATGTGCGGGGCACGCGGCCCCCCCGCAGCCCCGGGGACTGCCACCTCCCCGGGGCTTATTTATTAATAGAAGTGTGGGTGGGCTCTTGCCCCCCACGCTGCCCCGGGGACCACCATCTCCCCGGGGCATTGGAAAATAATGGATGGGGGGCCTCGTGGGCCACCCCAAGCCCTGGGTACCACCACCTCCCCAGGGCTTCAATGTTTAAATGCGGGGGGCCTTGCGCCCCCCGCTGCCCCGGGGACAGCCACCTCCTGGGGCTACCTTTAAAAACTGTGTGTGGGGGGCTTGAGCCCCCCCAGAATGCCCCGGGGACCACCACCTCCCCGGGGCATAGATGAATGTTGTGCCGGGGTCCGATGCGGACCCCCAGCCCCAGGGACCATCACCTCCCCGGGGCTATTTAATTGTTGGGAGGGGGGCCACGCGGCCCCCCTCTTGGAGCCCTGCTTGGCCCTGGGGACCGCCACCCTCTAGGGCCGGCTCCAGCAATGTCCTGGGGTGCACTTCTCATTCCTCTTTCTGCAACCCTCTTGCCTCTTGTTCACCACCGTTGGTTCTTTGTGCACTTTTCTTGCTTTTTTCTGCACCTCTCTTGCTTTTTTCTGCACCCCTCTTGCCTCTTTCTGCACATCTGTTGCTTCTTTCTGCACTTCTCTTGCTTCTACCTTTTTGTACACAAATTTACAGAGTATGCTGTTTGAAACACAGGTATTCAAGTATTTGTATGTTTATTTTTATGTAACGCGTCACTAGGTGAAAGTAGAGACACACGCATGCATACCTTCACAAACTTGGTTAGACTTACAACAGTGATATGCTTAGGATTGCTGTTTTATATTTCGTAGGCCTAACATTCCGAGCAGTCGATGAATATTGAACCTTCAAGAGAAAAGTGAGGTTTAAGACATCTTGGGAGATGGATTAGTGATTAGGCTACTTTGTATGAAACTGTTGTAAGGTAAAATCAAAGTAGGCCTCTTTCTGTACCTCTGTTGGTTCTTTCTGCACATCTCTTGCTTCTTTCTGTACCTTTCTTCCTCTTTCTGGACTTCTGTTGCCTCTTTCTGCACTTCCCTTGCTTCTTCCTGCACCTTTCTTCCTCTTTTTGCATATGTACTACCTATGTAGGCATAGTTAGAAATTAGCATTTAAAAAACCTTAGAAATTCACTGAAAAAACCAGAGGTTTCAAGGAAGTTATAGTTAGGGATTAGCATTGAAAAAACCTTAGAAATTCTGAAAGAACCACAGGTTTCAGGGATGTTATAGTTAGAAATTTTCATTTAGAAAACCTTGGAAATTCACTGAAAAAACCATAGGTTTCAGACACGTTATAATTAGAAATTATCATTTAAAAAACCTTTGAAATTCCCTGAAAAAACCATAGGTTTCAGGGGTGTTACAGTTAGAAATTAGCATTTAAAAAACCTTAGAAATTCATTGAAAAAAACAGAGGTTTCAAGGAAGTTATAGTTAGGGATTAGCATTTAAAAAACCTTAGAAATTCACTGAAAAAACCACAGGTTTCAGGGACGTTATAGTTAGAAATTTTCATTTAAAAAACCTTTGAAATTCACTGAAAAAACCATAGGTTTCAGGGACGTTATAATTAGAAATTATCATTTAAAAAACCTTTGAAATTCACTGAAAAAACCATTGGTTTCAGGGACGTTATAGTTAGAAATTATCATTTAAAAAACCTTTGAAATTTACAGAAAAAAACATATGTTTCAGGGACGTTATAGTTAGAAATTAGCATTTAAAAAACCTTAGAAATTCACTGAAAAAACTACAGGTTTCAGGGATGTTATAGTGAGTTGGACATTTCACTCGTACAAAACCAGAGAAATTCGGCCATTATAGTTAGTTGAGCTAACTAAAACTCGCGCCCCCGCAATGCACTGCTGATGACGTTACATAGTACATCACTCATGACATGGTCAGTGACATCACTGATGACATAACTGATGACATCTCAAATAACATCACTGATGACATCACTGATGACATCTTTCAGTGACTGTGTGTTTCTGTAGAGTTTAAATATGTTTTATATATATATTTATGCCAAGGTTTATTGAAGAATGAGTGGGTGTATGAGTACCTGAATGGATGATTTAGTAGGTGCGTGACTGACTGTATAAGTGAGTGATTAAATGTGTCTTACTGAATGCATGGGTTAGTGACTAAACTGTGTGAATGTCTGTATCAGTCTGTCAATTGGTGTGTAAGCGGCTGCATGGGTTAGTGAGTAGCTACATGACGGTCTATATGGGTTATTGATTGGTTGTCTGTGTATCTGTATGGATGCCTGGATGTCTGTGTGGATGGGTGGGGGGTGTGTTACTCTGTGCATAGATGTGTGAGTGGGTGATTCACTGGGTGTATGGGTTCAACAGTGCGTCTGTGAAGGGCTGTATGGGTGGGTGAGTGTGTATAAGTGTGTTGGTGACTGAATGGATGTCTTAGTGGTACATGTGTGAGTAACTACATATGTGAAAGGCAGTATATGTGAGTGTTGGACTATATAAATAACTATATGTGAGAGTGAGTGATTGTGAGAGTGGCTGTATGGATGAGTATGTGCTTGTGTCAGTGTTTGTATAAGAGAGTAAGTATGTGTTAGTATCTGTATGAATAAGTGAGGTGGTGTGTGTATAACTGTGTAGGTGAGTAAATGGGAGTATGATTGATTCTTTGCTTGACTGACTATGTGTGTGAGTAACTCTCTGGGTGAGTGGCAGTGTGTGAGTGTCTGTATAGGTGTATGAGTACATATGATAGTGCTGTATTGATGAGTGACTGCATGTATGAGTGACTGTATCGCTTAATGAGTTGATGTTTGTGTAGACCTAGGAATCAGTGAGTGGGTATGTAGTAACTGGTATTGGTGAGTCTATGGTTTTGAGAATGGCAGTCTGTATTTTAGAGTGGGTGTATCAAAGGTTATATTAGGGTGTGAGGAGGTGCATCAGATTATCACGTGGATGATGTCATCAGTGATGTCATTTGAGATGTCATCAGTGATGTCACTGACCATGTCATGAGTGATGTAATATGTGATGTCATCAGCAGTGCATTGCGGGGGCGCAAGTTATAGTTAGCTCAACTAACTATAACGGCTGAATTTCTCTGGTTTTGTACGAGTGAAATGTCCTACTAAGTATAATGTCCCTGAAACCTGTGGTTTTTTTCAGTGAATGTATGTATATATATATATATATATATATATATATATATTCCAAATGAGAACACACTCGCTGCTTCTGCAGCGTGAAGACGAGCCCACCAGACCAGTTCTTGGTAGAATAGCTTTTATTCCAAAAGGAGAACAGCATAACGCGTTTCGACTGATTTGGCGGTCTTAATCATATGCAAATGAGGTGTTGTTGGTTGTGCGCCTTTTGACAAAGTAGAATGTATGACGATGGAAAACAGACTTCTATTTTCAGATTTTACCAGTCACATCACAGTAAAGAAATCCGTGTAAGATATTGCCTCATATTCTGATTCAATGAGCCAGTAGTATCCCCATAATGATTATGGTAATTTTCAAGAAAGACTTTACTTGATGATTAACTTCGAGGTTTTCACAGACTTCAAAACCCATAATACATTGCTTTTGCAAATTGTCAGTTCAGTTTATTTTCCCTTTTTATTTTACAGAGTTTCCACTCTTACTGTGATGTGACTGATAAAATCTGAAAATAGAAGTCTGTTTTCCATCCTCATACATTCTACTTTGTCAAAAGACTTGTATATATATTCACTGAAAAAAAAGTGAATTTATGGTTTTATGTGTTTTTTTCAGTGTATGTATGTATATATATTAACCCTGGGCGGCAAATTCCATTCCGCTCGCGGAACTTGCGAAATTTCGGCATTTCCGCATTCCGCGCGGAACTTGGAAATGTCGAAACTTCCGCGATACGCGGCGGAACGGAATTCGGGTGCTGACACTTACAGATATAAATAAAGCAGGTGCCCGAGTTGAAGCTCAAATTCTGTAACGCATTAATCAGCACAAAAAATTCGTGAGCAAGGTCGAGGCTAAGCAGGAGTGCTTTCTGCCCAGATCTACCACCAAACATTAGCTGTAATCCCTGATGGAGGTCTTTGCATCCTTGATTTTCTCGAGCGCAATCCCCGTGTAGGTCCAGTGGCCAGGAGGTTCTTTCTCCTCATCTGCTGCTCAGATCGTGCTCTGACCCTTCCTTTATAAACAAGATGCATGTGAACTCGCATGGATGCCCCGCCCGTTTTGCCCCACCCCACATACACTAGCGGTATGCAATGTCTTCCCGCCCTTTCCCCACTAGGATGGAAAGCTTACTCAAAGGACCCCCGCGCCTTTCCGGCGCGGTGGCAAAGTTACAGACACACGAGGTCACTGGAGACAATTCGTCTGGTCCTTTACGCAGCTGTAGTGTAGGAAAGGCACTATACATTTACCCAACGAGGTAGCACTTACTGATTAGCCAGTATAAAGTACTCCAGTTGAGTAGAGGTATTGCACAAAACGGGCTCATCTTCTTGGATAAATATGCAGGGCAGGATTCATTCTGGCACGATGCTCCTGTCACAAAAATTAAACCTCAACAGGAAGCACTTACAGATATAAATAAAGCAGGTGCCCGAGTTGAAGCTCAAATTCTGTAACGCATTAATCAGCCAACAAATTCGTGAGCGAGGTTGTGGCTAAGCAGATGTGCCTTCTCCCCATTTCCACCCTGAAATGTTCGCTGTAATTCTTGATGGTGCTCTTTGCATTCTTCATTTTCTCGAGCGCAATCCTCGTGTAGAATTCGTGAGGCAGGCGAGGAGGGGCTGCTGCCATTGGGCCGGCTGCAGCGGGGGCTCACCAAGGCATATGCTTTCCTTATTTGTGAGAAGAGGAGGAAATCTACTTTCAAGAATCCAGACCATGGTGCATGTTTTGAGGAAAATAATGACATCGAAATAGACACCATCCCAGAGGACACACTTTCAACAGTGAATGCACCACACTCAAAAATAGAACAGCGAAATTGCAGTTTTCTCTGTTTTTATTAGCCACAGCTGTTTGTGGTGGTTTTAAATATCAGAGTGAGGAGGCATGGTGTAGCTACATAAGTAAAACACTGCACTGTTAGCTTTCATTTAAAACAACAGACACCGTGCCGGGCCACTCTCTCACTCACTGACGGTGCTCCCAGCCAGAGCCCTCACGCGCACACCTGCACACAGCATCTCATTTATTCTGCGTTATGGAGTCAGCTGTGAGAGCCAGAAGGCGGCAACACCTGGCTGAGCACGTCCGCGGAATACATGGGCCATACAGTAATTGAGAAATGGCCAGTCCATGTTTCATAGGGGCAGGCTCCAGCCGCGGTTAACCATTAAACGAAATAATTTAATTGAAAAGGAAATCTATTAACTTTCTCTAACTTGCTGCGCCATTTGCAAACACTGGGGTCAACAAAGCGCTTCACAGATTATCGGTTTTGTAACACAACTATTTCCATGTATGTTTCCTGTACCGATACATACTCGGAGATTTCGAGAACCCGCGGCCACTGCAGGACGTTCCATCTCAGAGAAGTAAACAACCGTGTGCGAACACAGGTGCAGGTTATTTTATTATGCGCAAGCTCACGGGGCTCTTCGCTTTCTGACTGGTTGTAGTTTGTGATATTCCTCGAAGGTGCTAGAAGGACTTGGCTGGCCGCCACATAAGCTTCACTAAAGTTCCCAGTTTACCCGTGGTTATCCTCCTCTCTACAGCAGCGAGGACAAGCGGTGTAGCTGAGCCCTTCCACTCAGAGGAGAAAGCATTAAATGCGGGTACTGGAGATAATTCTTCTTATCCTTTACGCAGCTGCAGTGTAGGAAAGGCACTATACATTTACCCAACGAGGTAGCACTTACTGATTACTAGCCAGTAGAAAGTACTCCAGTTGAGAAGGGGTATTACACAAAACGGTGGCATCTTCTTGGATAAATATGCAGGGCAGGATTCATTCTGGCATGATGCTCCTGTCACAAAAATTAAACCTCAACAGGAAGCACTTACAGATATAAAGGAGCGCAGCAAAATCTCCGCGAGCACGCGAAATTCCGCGTGCTCGCGGTGATTTTTTGCCGTTTCGCAGAATTTTGCGGAACGCAAGTCCGCAAATTCCGCCCACCCTTAATATATATATATATATATATATATATATTTTTTTTCACTGAAAAAACCAAAGGCTACAGAGACGCTATAGTTAGGTAGTAGACTTTTAGAAAAATCTAGTTTTCCTGCTCCTGTCAGCTGGGAGTGGACTTACTGTTTGCTCTCACTTGGGGGGAGCAGTTCCTGCCAAGTGAGAGCAAACAGCTATGCCCCGGATGTGAGTACCCCCGGACATATGGAGCTGGCCCTGTGGGGTGGCGGTCCACAGGGCCATTAATGCCTCCAAGAGGGAAGCCACACAGCCCCCCTCCTTTCAATTTGCAAGGCCTGTATGGGGAGGTGGTGGTCCCGAGGCCCAGAGCAGCCCCTCTCCTTCCAAATATTTAAGAAAGCCCCGAGGGAAGGGGTGGTCTCCGGGGCGGTAAATGGCCTGGGAGGTGGGCCATGTAGCCCTCCTCCCCATTAAATGTAATTTGCAGCCCTGTGGAGGTGGTGGTCCCTGGGGCTCTTTAAAGCCTCAGGAAGGGGGCCACACAGCCTCTCTCCATAACAAAACACTCTTGGTCTGCCCTGGGGAGATGGTGGTGTCCTGGGCCAAGATCAGCCATGGGGAGGTGGGTTGTGTGCTCCCCCTCCCCATTTTATACATATAAATAAGACCCCTGGACATGGACCACCCAGGGCAAATAATTAAAGAAGCGCATGAGCCTGCGCTTTTTTGTTTTTTTTTGTTTTTGCTGTGAATTTGTGAAGTTTTGCGATTTCACTGCAACTTTTTTTTAAAAAAGGGGGTCAAGATATTCCTACTTGCCTCCTTCTCTTTATTTTTTGAGTTTTTTTGGCACTCGGCTGAAGCTGAGACCCAAAATGGCTGTCTCATCCCCCCACCAGCAGTGTGCCGCGAGTCGCATTTGCAGAGTGGTGGAGAAAGGGGGCATGGCATCTAACCACCTCTCAGCAATCCCGCTGTATGGGACTTACTGGAGGTAACAGGAGGTCTAGTTAGCCCTAAAGGCCCTCAGCAGCCAAGGGGATTTTATCCCCCAACTAGCAGCACGCCAGGATGTGCATTTTCAGAGAGGTGGAGAAAAGGGGCGGGCCCTAGCAAGTTACCAGCTTTTTTTTCTATTTTTTAGGAAGGGGAGCTGTGTGCCCACCCTCCCAGTCTGATTTCGGCCACAAGTATCTGGATCCCCCGGGGCCCGGGCTTTTGTTTTTAATATATAATTGAAAGGGAGGGGGAATGAGCGGCCCCCACTCCCTGGACGATTTCAGCCTCAGGGACCCCATCCCCCGGGGCCCGGCCTTTTTTTTTTTTTATATATATAATTGAAAGGGAGGGGGGTCGAGCAAACCCCCTCCCAGGCCACTTTCAGCCCATGAGACGCCATTCCCCGGGGCCAGCCCCTTTTTAAAATATATATATATTTTTTTAAAAGGGAGTGGGACCGTGTGGTCTCCCTTTCGGGCCATTTTCGGTCCAGAGTCCTCATCCCCCAGGGCCTGCCCCTTTTATTTTTTTGAAAACATGGGATGGGGGCAATGTGGAACCCCATCCCCCGGGGCCCAGACTGTAGTGTGGGTGCCCTGGTCCCACCCAGCAAAGAGAACAATTGATGGACAGAATGCTAAACAATGTCATACATTCACCCCAGTACAGAGATCGGGGCCTAAATCCATAATTTTTTTGCTCCCAATGCCATTCCAGTTTAGACCCAGCCATATGCAAATCAGTCTTGACCCTGATCCCCATGGGAACAGTCCAGCCCGAACTGCCAGGCCAGGTCCTGTCTGGACTGGAAGCAAGCATCCTAGGACCGCTTTAGAGATATCACCCCTCATCAACCAGGCTAGCTTAACTCCAGGGGCATGGAGAGCAAAGGTCCCATGTCTGGGCATACGCATCCAGTCGGGGTGAAAAATGCAAAAAGAACAATTGATGGACAGAATGCTGAACAATGTCATGCATTCACCCAGGGCACCCACTTTTGAAATGTTGGGGACTGTGGGAGGAGCCTGAAGGCCCCCGTGGTCCCACCCAGCTCGACACCTCCTGTGGGAACCAGAACTGCTAACATGCAGCTCCCTGGATCTCAAAGCAATATGTCTGTTTCCCTGCTCGCTTGACAGTGGGCAGGAATACAGACATGCTCTGCTTTCAGCATTTTCTGCTCTCACTCACTGAAAGCAGAGTGTTTGCTATGGCTTGGCGGGAGAAGCCATAGCAAACTGCAATTTCCCAGGGGTGGGCACCCCTGGACATTGCTGGAGCTGGACCTGGGGGGGTGGTGGTCCCCAGGGCAATCCAGGGCTCCAGGACAGGCCCCCTCCATTCTTTGAATTTGCCCCAGGGAGGTGGCAGTCCCCAGGGCCGAGGAGGTGGCCGCAACTGACCCACTTCATTATTTCATTGTAGCCCTGGGGAGGTGGTGGTACCTGGGGCTGCAGGGGGAGGCCACAGGGCCTCCCCCGCATTGAATGGAATAAAATGTTTATTTGCCCCAGGGAGGTGGTGGTCACCAGGGCAGGGGGGAGCTGCACAGCTCCCCCATATATCATTACTGCCCCGGGGAGGTGGTGGTCCCTGTGGCTGCAGGGGAGGCTGTTGGGCTTCCCCTGCATTGTTTTTCATTAAATAATGCATGTGCCGCAGGGAGGGAGCGGTCCCCTTTATTTATACTACGTAGTGCCCCGTGGAAAAGGTAGTCCGCAGGGCTTAAAAAAAGCCTAGGAGGGGAGCCCCATGAGCCCTCCTCCTTGATTACCCACATGCCCCCAGGATTTGGCCCACCACATCTTTTTTTTATAAAATTGCCATGGATTCGTTGATCCACCCATGAGTCCACAGCAAAATGTAAAAAAGAAAAAGCTTTCAAACCCCGGTGTGGTCCATATAGGACCCTCCACCATATCTGGGGTGGTCAGGGTATTCCTACCCTGCCCCTTTTACTTTATTTTGTAATTTTTTTCTGGGACTCAGCTTAAAGCTGAGCCCCAAGATGGTTGCCAACACTTCCTGGTTGAAGTTTTGGCAGACAATCAAATTTTAGTAGGATCCATGAGTCCACTGCATGGACTCCCATCCCCAGAGATCTATAGCTTTCTGCCAAATCTGGTGTCATTCCGTTCAGAAGTTTGGGCTGTAGTCATGTTAAAAAAAAAAAAATCCCCATTGACTTAACATGGGGAAAACGCATTTTGGGACTCCACCTTTTTTCTCGACCCCCCACTTGACAGATCACCCCAACACTTTCAACATAGCAGCTGAACCAAAAAGGGGACGTTTGTGAAAATTTCGTGGAGATTCGTCGGGCGGTGCCAAAGTTATAAGCAAAACAAAAAACTCTTTGCTATGGAAACTTTGGTCCTCACTATAACTACCTACTGGCGATCACCAGTATGTAATACATATATATATTACCTACTGGCAGTCGCAAAAAGATAGTTATAGTTAGGACCTAGTCCATAGGAAAGTGTTTTTTTGTTTTGCTTATAACTTTGCCGCTGCTTGATGAATCTCCCTGAAAGTTTCCCAGAAAAGTGTCTAAGTAGGTTCTGCTTGTCATGGAAAGTTTGGGGGTGATCCGTGCAGTGGGGACCGAGGAATAGGAGTGTGAAAAAAGGGTGCATTTGTTATGTTTTCGGAACTGTAACAGATTTATGTCTTAGGTATGTGTCTGGGGTCCTAGGAAAAATCCGAATACCAGAGTTCAGTGTTGCATTTTCAATATAGTATTTCTGTATGTATTCTTTGTCATAAATACAAGTGAACCAAAAAACCAGCTGATACGTGTTTCGCCCATGTTGCCCATAAGCCAAGGGCTTTCTCAAGGAAAATATTCTTAATACAATAATGTCAGTGAGTCTTGCAATATTATATATCAAGGGGGGGGGGTCCTACCTCTGGTTTCTTGATGTTGCGGTAGTGTTAATAGATTCTGATTTTGAGAGGCCTGATGGTACTTCCAACATATATTTAATTGCAGGGGCAAATGATAATGTAGATTACATAGTTGGAGTTGCATCTGATCCAGTCTCTGATTTTGATTGTGTATCGTCTTGATGGTGAAAATTCTGTCTGTTTGTTTATGCCATGTTTGCATGCATTGCAGTTATAGCAGTTGTAGAATCCAGCAATTCTAGACATAAAGTTTGGTTTAGCAGTATTCTGATCTGCAAAGTGTTTGTTTGAGACTCTTTGCTTTCCTGAAGCCCATTTGGGGGAAAGGTTGAATCTGGTCATTTATTGACATATTATTGGACATGAGGTACCAATGTTTTTTCAATATTTTATGAATATGTCGATGTCCATTTTGGAAATCAGTCAGAAACCTGATCGTGCCTGTACTTTTTGCGATATTGCTTGGATTTTTAGGTTGTAACAATTGGCTGTGTGATTTTTTCCACATTGCCCAGCTACTTTTTCCAGTTGTGATGTTCAAGCCTGCTAGTTAGGCTTTTAGCGTTCTCTTTATAGGTTTTAGTATCACTGCAATTTTGTGGCATTTTCTGAAATTCACCCTTGGGATATTTTTTATTGTTGTGGGTGGGTGACAGCGATCTGCCCTTAAGATTGAGTTAGCTGATGTTGGTTTACAAAATGCCTTTATATGCAGTTTGCCATCTTGTGCGTATATCGTGATATCCAGGAAATCTATTTCTGATGTTGAGAGATATGAGGTCGTTTGGATGTTCATCTATTGACACTGCCAGATGCATAGAATATCATCAATATACCGTCCCAGTACACTATGTGGGAGGTCTAGTCTTAAAATGCCTTGTCCCACAGACGATATTTCTTTACCTCTCCCATGAAAATGCATGCATATGGGGGCGCAAATTTTGCCCCCATGCCACTCCCTGGTAGTTGTTGAAAGTATTTTCTATTAAACGAGAACAAATTATTGGTAAGACAGAAAAGAAGCATCTCCAATATCATTTGGCTGAGTTCAAAGAAGTGAGCTGGCTTTATTGCTAATGCCTTCCATACAGCTTCTATGCCATCTTCATGTCGGATTGACGTGTACAGGCTTACAACATCAATAGTTGTTAGTAGACAATCAGGATCCAACGGGATATTATCCAATTTGAGCAAGACATCTGTGGCGTCACGTATATATGAGGGGAGGTCTTTCAGAAAAGGCTGCAGTTGGTGATCTATATATTCCCCCAACTTAGAGAAAATCGAATTTACCCCCGCTATGATGAGTCTACAAGGGGGTGGGAGACTATTCTTATGTATTTTGAGGAGAAGGTTTAGGGTTGACATTGCTGAGTGTTCTATGTAAAGGTTGTTATGTTCTTCCAAAGTCAGGAGGTTATTTCTGTACCATTTTTCAAGCTTCGTTTTCAGATCTGTGACTATTGTTTGGTGGGATTTGTTTTTAGTTTGTTGTAACAGTTAATATCATTTAGTTGTCTAATAGCTTCGGCTTCGGTGTGTAGCTTTACCACATTGCCCCCTTTGTCCGCTTCTTTTATTACAATGTTGGGGTTAGGTTGAAGTTCTTTAGGAGCAGCCCTTTCATGGCTCTCCAGATTTTTGGGAAGAAAGTGTTTCTTTTTTTTCTATATTTCTCATATTCCAGAGTCAGATCTTTGGAGACTGCTGTGTGGAATAGATCAATGGTGTTGCCTGTAGGTAGTTGAGGGTAAAAAATGGATTTCGAGTGCACAATATTTTCTGTGGTATAAGTGAAATCAATGCCCAGTTCATGTGCTAATGTGTTCATTTTCTGGGTCATTCGACAATGTTGTAACTAAATATATGTCTTCTAAATCTTGGACCGATAATGGGATGGTGATAGTAGGTTTCATTCTCCTCAACATAGGTGGTTTGTTGTGAAAGAAGGAAGTCAGCTTCAATTTCCGTGTGAACTTGAAGAGATCAATCATTGTCTTGGTGACATCCCAGAAAGCTGTTGGACAAAAGAATAAGCCCATATTCATGACCATTTCTTGTGATCATGTGTTCTCAAATCCAGATAAGTTAATCATTAAGTTGTTTGTTTCTTGGGTTTGGTTTCTTATTTCCTCCTGGCTCATGTTGTCAACCCTTTAGTAGAGTTTGGTGTTGAGATACTTGTTGTGTTTTCTGCTCAAGTTCTTGTATCTTGAATGGTTTGATTCCGAAATCCGAGACAATGTCTTAAAACCTCTTCTAAAAAATCCACACCTACTTTAGTAGTTGAGGCTGTGATTTTATTCCCCGGGGATTCTGCTTCTGAGCTTGTAACTGAAGCTTCTAGTTGTCTCGTTTATGAGGTGGCTGCCCCTCTCATAATGTTGTCGTAGCGTTCGTCGAGGGTGTACACTCTTCCCAACTGATAGTCTAGTTGATCATGTTGGAATTTTCTATTCTTGCGTTGGATCAGGTCTTCTTCATATTCATCGATGACTCTATTTAGTATTTCATGATTCTTCATGATGATGTCTCCCCAGTTTGAGCCCTCAATTTACTTTGTCATATCGTCTACCTTTGTTTTATATTTGTTGTGTTCTTCATCTGCTATGTCTATTAGTTGTCGTATCACATTATTAGAGACTTCACTCAGATTTTCCTCTCATTTTGAGATTTGATTGGGATTGGTGGTTTCAACTGGGGGAAATATAAGGGTACGGAATCCCCTTGGTATCCTATCTGCTTCTAAGTATTTTTTGAGACTGGCTCTTTCCCACCATTTGGTAGTTTCTTTTATGAGGGCTTTCTCTAATGCTTGAAAAGTTGATTTGGTAGATTAAGGGTTAGGTTTTATATATTTGCAGGGACCTCCTGGGGTGGAGAAGACTTCTTGAATTTGAAGATTCCAGTGTTCTCTCTGATCCCTGCAATTTGCCATAGGTCGTGAGGTTGAGAGACAAAAGTTCCAATCTAAATCCGGTATCCTTCACGGTCGTCTTAAGAAGTGGTGTTCCAATTAGATTCAATTATAAGTATGGGTCGTATTGGCGTAATAAGACATGTGGCAACCAAGATAGTTTAGTTGAGAAGAAGGAATGGGCGAGTGCTGTCAGAATTCACGCACAATGGGACATGACACAATTCTTGATATGGCATAAACCTATCAGGTGGTTTTACCCAAGAGCCACCAGAATAAAAGGTAATGATTTTAGAACTGTGACAGGTTTATGTCTTAGGTATGTGTCTAGGGTCCTGGGAAAAATCTGAACACCAGAGTCCAGTGCTGCGTTTTCAATATAGTATTTCTGTATTTATTCTTGGTCATAAACAGCCGACACGTGTTTCTCCCATGTGGCCTGTAAGCCAAGGGCTTTCTCAAGGCAAATATTATTAATACAACAATGTCAGTGTGTCTTGTAATATTATATATAAAGAAGGGTCCTACTTCTGGTTTCTTGATGTTCTGGTAGTGTTTCAAGGTTCTGATTTTGAGAGGCCTCATGGTACTTCCCACATATATTTTATTGCAAGGGCAAATGACAATGTAGATTACATAGTTGGAGTTGCAATTGATCCAGTCTCTGATTTTGATTGTGTGTGGTCTTGATGGTGAAAATTTTGTCTGTTTGTTTATGCCAAGTTTTCATGCATTTCAGTTATGGTAGGTGTAGAATCCAGCAATTTTAGACATAAAGTTTGGTTTAGCTGTTTCTCTTTTGTCGATGTATTCTCATCTGCAAAGTGTTTGTTTGAGACTCTTTGCTCTCCTGAAACCCATTTGGGGGAAAGGTTGAATCTGGTCATTTATTGACATATTATTGGACAGGAGGTACCAATGTTTTTCCAAGCTTTTACGAATATGTCGATGTCCATTGTGGAAGTCAGTCAGAAACCTGATCGTGCCTGTACTTTTTGCCATATTGCCTCGATTTTTAGGTTTTAACAATTGGCTGTGTAATTTTATTTCACAGTCTCCAGCTATTTTTTCTAGTTGTGTTTTGGGGTAACCCCGTTGTTCCAGTCTGCTATTTAGGCTTTTAGCATTCTCTTTGTAGGTTTTAGTATCACTGCAATTTCATCGCATTCTCTGAAATTCACCCTTTGGGATATTTTTTATTGTTGTGGGCGTGTGACAGCTATCTGCCCTCAAGATTGAGTTAACTGATGTTGGTTTACGAAATGCCTTTGTATGCAGTTTGCCATCTTGTGTGTATATTGTGATATCCAGGAAGTCTATTTCTGATGTTGAAAGATGTGTGTTTGTTTGGATGTTCCATCTATTGACATTGATTTTTTTGTAGAAAATGTTTTAGAGTATCCTGGGGATCCTGCCAGATGCACAGGATATCATCAATATACCGTCCCCAGTATAATATGTGGGAGGTATATTCTGAAAATGCCTCGTCTCACAGTCAATATTTCTCCACCTTTCCCATGAAAATGCATGCATATGGGGGCGCAAATTTTGCCCCCATGGCACTCCCTTGTAGATGTAGATAGTATTCTGCATTAAACGAAAACAAATTATTGGTAAGACAGAAAAGAAGCATCTCCAATATCATTTGGTTGAATGCAAAGAAGTGAGCTGGCTTCATTGCTAATGCCTTCCGTACAGCTTCTATACCAACTTTATGTCGGATTAACATGTACAGGCTTATGACATCAATAGTTGTTAGTATACAATCAGGATCCCGCTGAATATTATCAAATTTCAGCAAGACATCTTTGATGTCACGTATATACGAGGGGAGGTCTTTCATAAAAAGCTGCAGTTTGTGATCTATATATTCCCCCAACTTGGAGCAAATTGAATTTATACCCGCTATGATTGGTCTACCAGGGGGGTGGGAGACTAGTCTTATGTATTTTAGGGAAAAGATATAGGGTTGCCATTGTTGGGTGTTCTATGTAATGGTTGTTAGGTTCTTCCAAAGTCAGGAGGTTATTTCTGTACCATTTTTCAAGCTTCGTTTTCAGATCTACAAGTATATGTTTGGTGGGATTTGTTTCTAGTTTTTTGTAACAGTTAATATCATTTAGTTTTTGATTACCTTTGGCAATATAGTCATCAGAGGGTAGCAGTACCACATTGCCCCCTTTGTCCGCTTCTTTCATTACAATGTTGGGGTTATGTCGAAGTTCTTTAAGAGCATCCCTTTCATGGCTCTCCAGATTTTTTGGAAGCAAGTGTTTCTTTTTTTCTATATTTCTCATACTCCAGAGTCAGATCTTTGGAGACTGCTGTGTGGGAAGAAAGTGTTTCTTTTTTCTATATTTCTCATATTCCAGAGTCAGATCTTAGGAGACTGCTGTGTGGAATAGATCAATGGTGTTGCCTGTAGGTAGTTGAGGGCACTTATGTTGAGGGAAACGAAACCTACTATTACTACCCCATTATCTGTCCAAGATTTAGAAGACATATATTTAGTTACAACTTTGTCAGATGACCCAAAAAACAAACACATGACATCACTCACATTAGCACATGAATTGAGCATTAATACCACTTATACCGCAGAAAATATTGTGAACTTGCAATCCATTTTTTGCCCCAAAACATATTACATGCTGTTGGTAATAGCTAGCTGCAGCTGGTGTTCCTCAGTTTGTTTGGAAAGGCTTCATAGCATTTACAAATGTTTTACCACGCATATGTAAGGTCAGGTTTCAGGCGCCACCAGAAAAACCACCAAAATAATTATCAAGCATGCGCGGGCGTGCGCGCATGCGCAGTTTTTACAAGGATTAGCGAGACGGCGAGGAAGAGGAGGAGGGCAGCCCGGGGACGCCGCAGTACAGGTAAGTGGTTTTAAATTTATTTTTTATTAATGTTTAATTACTTGTTATAATAGGGGGGTGGAGGCGGGGGCTGGCCACCTCCGCTCCGCTGTGAGTGTGTGCGAGATTTGCCTTCTCCGAGTTCTCCGCGCAATGCGGAGAAGGCAAATCTCTGCACACTCCGCGGGCGGAGTGGAGGTCTCCGCCCGGGGTTAGTTACAAACAGGGGGCTAAACATACAGTCACAAAATTCTCAGCTCATAAAAATGTACAATTATTTAGCTCTGTTAGAGCTCTCGCCCCCTGTCAAATGAGATGGCTGCATTTCTTTAGTGGGTTCGATTTCAACATTACCTATCGCCCATAGACCAAGCATTTACAGTCCGATGTTCTTTCTAAACTGTGGTATGCCCACTCTTCCCATTCCACATCAGAATCCTCTACTATCATTCCACCACAAAAGATAGTCGCAGTCAGCAAGGGTGACACCCTTATGGCAGCCCTACATAAAGAATATTACAAAATTAAAGACCGAAGAATGGATCAAAACACCTAACCAGACTATCACAAACAAGCTGTTCCTTAACGCTCAGAAACTGTACATCCCTACTATAGAATTAAGACATCAGGTAATCCAATAGAATCACCGCACAGCATTAGCAGGACACCCAGGTATAACAAAAACCCTAAGGAATTGTCAAAAAACCTTCTTGTGGAACAACAAACAACATGCTGAAGGATATACAAGAATACATATCTGGTTTCCCAACTTGTGCACGAAACAAGAACACTCACACTGCACCTGCAGGCTTATTACAGCCTCTGCCAATATCCCCAGTTCCTTGGCACACCATTTGGATTTTATTAGTAACCTTCCAGCAAGTAATAGCTTCACTACCATTTTAGTATTTGTTGACATGTTATCAAAAAACGGCATATTTTATCCCCTTCAAAAGATACCCACCACCGCAGAATTTAGTCAACTATTCATTGATCATAACATAAGACTGCCCAGTGTACCAACTAAAATCATCTCAGATCATGGAGCTCAGTTCACATCTAAATTTTGGAGAACACTCTATGATTAGTTAGGAATAGAGGCAGCATTGTCTTCTGCATTTCACCCACACACCGTTGGGCAAACTGAACTGGTCAACCAATCACTAGAAACAACACTAAGATGCTTACTATACTTGTACACTATATTTGGAACACCTGTTCCTTGTTGCAAGCAATTAGAACGCTGAATTCACTTATAATAACAGCACCCACTCACACACAAATTACACACCTTTCTTCTTCATGTCAGGACAACATCCTCAGGCCCTTCCCATTGATATATCAGGAGTATCTGCCACGCTACCCTCAGTCACAGAAAGATTAGAACAACTGTATGAAATTCAAAAATATGCTTGGACAAGTTTAGCAAAAGCCAAATTGGTCATGAAGGAACAAGCTGACACGTATAGAACCCCTTGCAATGAGCTCCAGCGAGGAAGGAGACAGGGCATGGTTATCAACACAACCCCTTCAACTTGAAGGCCCAAGGACACTACAACCACAGTTTATATGTCCTTATGACATCATCAAGATAATTAATCCAGTCACCGTCAAGCTACCGCTTCCCCCTAAATATATCAACCATCCAGTGTTTCACGTTTCACTGATCAAGCAATACTTCCCCGCCACACGAAAAGATACCCCACCCCCATCCATTCTAATTCATGGCCAACAAGAGTAAGAAGTTCACCGTATCCTGGACTCTAAACAATCTCATTGAAAGCTATATTACCTTTTAGATTGGAAGGGTTATGACCCTTCAGAGAGTTCCTGGGAACCGGACTCCTTGGTTCATGTCCCCTGTCTGGTGAGATGATTTCGTGTCCTCCACCTCACCAATCCACGACCTGTACGACTGCCTTTGGGAGGGGCGACTAGCAGGATTCTTGCCACAGCTCACATCTCTGGACTATCACAAATATACCGACATGATTCATATCGTTCCTCCCAACAATTATGAATGAGCAAACATCTTGTACCCTGACTTTTGACCATATTACATGGTGTTAGTAATAGCTAGCTGCAGCTGGTGTTACCCGGTTTGTTTGAAAAGGCTTAATAGCTTTTACAAATGTTTTACCATGCATATGCAAGGTCAAGATCAGGTACCACAGAAACATCCAGAAAAACCACCAGAATAAGTGTCAAGCAACCTGCATAGATGACCTCAACGTGAACCTTACGGAAGACAACCTTTATCAAATTAATCACCTGCATCCGATCCTTGCTATAAGCAACTAGAACGCGACATTTGTGAACATTATAAAGCACCTTCTAGAAGGCATCCTCATCAAGTTAATTATCTACACATGTTCCTTGTTACAAGCAATTCGAATGTGACTTTTGTGAACATTCTAAAGCAGTGCAAATAACATTCATGTGCAGAACAAAGATAAGCTGCCTTATTTAAAGACCATTCACACTGCTCCCCTTCGCTTAGCCTCTTCACCTGCCACTTACCTGTTTCCCAGCTTCCAGGACTCTGACTTGCCAGCTCCCTTGTTCCTCCCGCTTCGACCTCAGCGCAAAGAACGTCCTGCATTAGTCTCATACCTGGATGGAGAAAACAAGAAGAAAAGGAGAGACGCATTAACAGACTTGATTCTCTACGCGCTGAGTTCAGTCGCAACATCGTGATGCAAGCAAAGGTAAACAGTGTTTTTGTTCAGCTTGTACATACTGTTGGCAGGGCTCTGCCAGAGAGGACTTGGGTGAAGCTAACCCATTTGAATTTGCTTGTGGGTTTGATGTTGAAATCATACTACGGTTTTCAAAACTTTGATGAAGGGGCCTCCCCGGACTATCTAAAAAACAAACAGCAAAACAAAAGGTTGGTTGAGATTTGAAAAGCTTTTGTGAGGTGACACCTTAAGAGATATAGTTAATACTAGCTAGGGGCCAGATGTATGACCATTTGCTTTTGCGACTCGCATATTGCAAAAAATTGCGAGTCGCAATTTGCGAGTCGCAAAAGCAAATGTACAACAGTGTCAGAGACACTGTTAGCGATTCCCAATGGGGTCGCAAAATGCGAGGCTCATGAATAATAATGAGCCACTCGCAATTTGCGACCCCATTGGGAATGGCTGGCTCTCCCAGGGATGGTGGCCTGCTGGGCTCAGCAAACCTCCATGTCTGGTACTGCTTTTAAATAAAGCAGGTTTTTTTTTAAAAATGCAGCCCGTTTTCCTTAAAGGAAAACGGGATGCATTTAAAAAAAGAAAATGAAACTTTTTTGTTTCATTTTTTAAGGGCAGGCAGTGGTCCCTGGGACCACTGCCTGCCCTTAAAAAATATTTTCCCATGCATTCTCAAAGGTTTGCGAATGCTTTACCACCTACTTGAAGTAGGTGGTAAATTGCGACTGTTTTGTGACCGCAATTGCGGTCGCAAAACAATCATACATAGGACTCAGACTCGCTATTAGGAAGGGACGCCCTTGAGACGCCCCTTCCTAATAGCGAGTCACAAATCCTAAATAGGGAGTCGCAAATAAATTGTGACTCGCTAATTAGGGTTTGTACATGGCCCTTCGGTATTTTTGCATGCGCAAACGGGTCACAAACCCGTTTGCGCATGCAAAACTACTTCGCACATCTGGCCCTAGAGCCTTATTACTTGTTTGTTTATGGGTACCATGTCTGCTGGTATATTCATCAGACTGGTGTGAATTACCTGCTGCAGTTTTGATGTTGAGTAGACAACCACAGCATCTTTTGACTCCGCACTCTCTCTCCATCCTAACCCCCATACCCCTGGAATTTGCCACCGGAGCAGTGTATCCTCCTGTACACCGAAGGGAAGTCTCGGGAGGATTCCGGAACTAGCATAGCCGCCCCCCTGGAATCACCTGGCATCTAGGTAAGCGGCTTATGACAGTCAGATTGAGATATATTGTGTTATGTTGTGTTATGGTGATTTGGATAGCACACAAATTCACCGAGAGGGTAAACAGGTGCTTGGGGAAGTGTGTAGGTTTGTGATCCTCAAAATGCTTATATGAAGAGCCAAGGCTTCAGCTTCTTGTGGAGCTCCAGAAGTTAAGAGTAGACTCTGATGTGTATGGAGGTTGTTTAATGTCTTGCTTGCAATGTATGAGAATGAGTGTTCTCCAGTTGTGCTCTTGCAGATGCAGGGAGTGTGTGCAAGTGAGAGTGAGGCAGAGTGTAGGTGTCTGGTGGGTTGGTGAGAGTATATGCGGCTGTTCATTTTTTCTGGCCCTGTGTTTTGTAGAAGTTTGTGTGCTTGAGAAGTTTGAATTGGCTGCACTTGTGCATGTATAGCCAGTGAAGCCTGTTAAGGTGTGGTGTGATGTGGGTGTGGCGTGGGAGGTCCAGTATGAGTCTTCTGCATGGCCTGGACTCTGTGTAGGATTTGTTTGAAGATTCTGGTGTAGGGAGTGTTGCTATAGTTCAACCTGCTGGTGATGTGTGAGTGCATTACAATCCCTCTTGTGTTCTGAGGCAAACATTTGAAGATCTTCCGCAGCATGCATAGGATGTGAAAGCTGGAGTTGCACACTGCATAGACCTGAGGTGTCATGTTGAGCTTATCATCTAGGATGATCCCTAGATCCCAGGATGAGGGCTGCTGTTTCTTCTCATTCCAGGGTGATTTAAACGTCAGTGCTGTTTTGGTGCTGTGGTACTTTCTGAATCCTGATTGACTGTTGTCTAGAAGATGGTGAAGTTCAAGGTGGGTTGTGAGTTGCTTGTTGATGGCCTTCTCAATACCTTTTGCTGTATAGGGGAGCAGTGAAATAGGTCTGAAGATGCTCCATTGATTTGTGTTGGATGTGGACGTCCTCATTTGAAAATGCTTTATCAAAAAATGTCAAAGAAAATAACAGATCTAATATTATATCAGAAATGTGGACAACAATGTTCGCATAAAAGAACAGTGGGATTGTAACCTGACAATTAATAGTATTTGATGTAGCATAGTACTCCTATAAAAAGTATAGGTAAATATGCAACTTAAATCTGGAGTAAACTAGCATTTTGTAATTTTTGTTTAATTTTGGTTTGGGGAAAAGAGATGGGAAAGGAAAGGGAAGGAAAGGAAAGGAAGGAGAGTAAAGGAAAGGAAAGGAAAGGAAAGGAAAGGAAAGGAAGGAAAGGAAAGGAAAGGAGGAGAATAAGGAAAAGGAACATGAGAGCGGAAAGGGAGGAGAAAGAAAGAAGTATTGGAAACTAAGAGAGCTTACTTGATGGAAAGTAAAATCCTATGAACAGTTCAAATTCCTGCTATAAAAGTCAGAATTGACAATGTAATACAATGGAAACAAAAATCGTTATTCATGGAGCCTGGAAAGGAATGTTAGCATCAGATAATTAAACATGTTGTTGAGATAAATATGTAGACAATTGTAGCCAAAATAAGTCTTTCTTAATTAGATACTAGGTAGAAAAAGCTCTCTCTCTATCCAGTCTATGGTGGTAACATAAAAGATTCAAAATCTAGTAAAAGTGACCAACGTGGTATCTTTCCAACTGGATGTGGTAATTAGCAGAGCAATAGCAATAAGTAAGTCGACAACTTTTCCAAGTATACGTTTCCCAAACCGTATGTGTGAAGAGCTTCCTAGAAAAATATGCAGTTTGTCAAAAGGGAGAGCAGTAGAATAAATGCTTGAGACTTTTGCCCAAACTTGACAGACAGAAGGTATTAACAGATGGACAATGAAACCACAGATGCATAATATTTCCGGTCTCAGCTCTATAGGTCCAGAATTGATCGTCTATGGTGAGGTTGTATTTATGAAGGGAGGTAGGGGTTGGAAATACCCTTTTGTAGAAATAGTACAATGTCTGTGTGGTATTAGCCGAATGAGAGGTAGAATGATTTCTAGACCAAATCTTATCCTAGGTTTGAAGTGAAAAAGTACAAATTAACTCTGATTCCCATTGCAATTCCACTTTGATTTGGATTGGTTAGTTGGGAGATATTCAAGATGTTTTTAAAGATAGGAAGTTTTAACATCAAGGAAAAATTTGAAAGTATAAAGAGGCATGTTTGGAATCGGGAAGTCTGCAGTTTTAAGAACAGATATGCAGTGTGATATAGTCATTTTCAACAATTCATATTTTAGCGTAGGAAAGGAGCTAATTTGATATCTACAATGAAATTCAGTAGAGGAGAGAAATACAGTACCCAATAGTAGCTGTTTGACTTGTAGAATACCGTTTGCCACCCAATCCTTTAAAAAAAGTTGATCATTTGGATTATTTCAAATTTTTGTTGTACCATATAGGGGATTCTAGAAATACCTGTAAGAGTGATAGTGGCCATGTAAGAATAAGTTGTGCCTGGTGAATCGAGTTACTAATAATAGGAGATAAAAAAGGATTTCGGAGGCTGTGAGGTATAAACCACATTTCTAAAGTTAGAAGGAGAAATCAATGAGTCTTCCAATTTGCACCAAACAGGGAAGTTAACACCATAATCTGAGGACTACATAGGCTAAATTAGTTTCAGCACAAAAGCAGAATGATATCTCTGAAAATCAGGAGCACTTTCTCCACCCAAATCTTTAGATTTACATAATGCATGTAGTGTGATACATGTTTTTATTCTTGTTCATAAAAATGTACCTGAAACATTGATAAATAGAAATTAACAACTAGTGGCATCATCATTTTGATGGTGTCTAATCTTCCCCCTCCATGATAAATACAAAGGTGACCATTCCTCTGATATGGTGAGGATTTTATGGTTAACATCAATCAGATTAAGACAAATTGTTTCTTTGATAGAGTTGGAATATTTAATTACCAGACATTTGACACTTTCAGAGTTTCATGTGAATCCAGAATCTGCTAACATTATCTTTAAGTGATGCTTTTTTAAGGGCATGACTTCTGGCTTTTCAATGTTAAGTTTATAAGCAGATGTATTTGAGTATTTATTTAATAGATAAAAACAAATCATGACTAGAGGACTGTGGGCCTGACACATAAAGTGTGACATCGTCAGCATGTGCAGTGAATTTAACGTCTGTATCTTTATATTTGAAACCATGAAAGGAAGATGACTGATGTAGGGTTTCTAAAAATGGCTTGAAGTATGAAACAACCAAAAGCAGTGACGGCAGGCATCTCTGTCACATGCCCCTTTGCAAGCTGAAATAAGAAAATTGAAGACCATTAACATAAATAGAGGTTTTGGGTGAAGCATGTAATAAGGTTATGTATTTTAAAATGATGGGGCCTTAAGCATGTCACTTTAAAGTTTGCATCATAAAATTCCAGTCGACCCGGTCAAAGACCTTTTCCACATCTAATGTTATGGCTGCAGTAGGGACAGTGCTTTTCAATGAGAGTTGCATAACATCTAAGAACACCCTAGAATTATCGGTCACGTATCTTCTATTCACAAATTCTGGATTGCTCTATTCCAATCAAATCCTGGATAAAGACATTAATATATTGGATCAAAATGTTTGCAAAAATCTTGCAATCAGAATTAATGAGGGATATTTGCCTATAGTTGCCATGGTTAAATTCATCTTTTTCTTTCTTGGGAATTAAACAAAGCATAGCTTCCAAAAACAATCAGCAAGCCTCATTTTTAGAAAGCAAATACTGAAATAAAGATAATATTTGTGGTATCAAACTGTGTGAAAATTGGGTGCAAACCTCAACTGAAAAGCTATCTAGTTCCAGTGCTTTTGGTAGTTTGGTGAGAGCTGCTTGTTTCTCATGGATGGAGATATCATTATCTATAGAGGAAACTAACTGGTGTTAGTGTGTAGGAAGAGAATAAATGTCTGATAATAATCCATAAAGCAATTCAAGATTTTGAAATCCTGGAAACGCTTATTAGCCTCTTTGTCAGTAATGATTTCAATTTTTTACTTTTGTTTCTGTACTTTCAAGTAGTTGGCTAGCATTTTACCTGCTTTAATGTTATGTTATGTTAGTGGGTTTTATAAAGTGCGACAGCTGCCCCAGCAAAGGGGCGTCCCGGCGCTGACAGCAATGAGGTGGACAAGATCAAGGAGGGCCCCGGGGAGGCCTACGGAGTGGGAAAGAGAAAGGTTTTCATGGCTTTCCTGAATTTTAGGTAATTGTTAAGCCCACGAATGTGGGCAGGCAGCGTGTTCCAGAGGATGGCCGCTTTGTTCCGGAAAGAACGACCTCCGGCGCGAACCCTCCTAACCCGGGGAACCACCACCAGGTGTTGTCCCATGGAACGGAGCTGGCGGGAGGGAACATAGGGTAGAAGCAGGTCGGTCCAAATACCAGGATAGGCAGATTTCAGGACTTTAAAGGCTATGCAAAGAGCCTTGAACTCAACCCGCCTGGCCACAGGCAGCCAGTGGAGACGGCGAATAGCGTTAGTCACCGAGCAGGCTCTGCGCAGACTGAGGAGAGATCTTGCGGCCGCATTCTGAACTTTCTGTAGCCTATGTATTTCTGTCTTGTTTGCTCCCAGATACAGTGAGCTGGCGTAATCAAGTCTAGACATAATCAAGGCCTGAATGATAATCTGCCTGGTAGGGGCATCAAAGAAGCCCAGGATGGGTTTGAGTCCTCGCAACAGCCCAAAGCAGGTTCCCACCACCTTTTTTGTTTGAGTCTGGAAGTTGAGGGAAGCATCCATCCAAACCCCTAAGTTCTTCACAGCCTGCTTGGGGGAGGGGGCAATGCCTAGGCTCTTGGGCCACCAGAGCTCATTCCATAGACCATGGTCCTTTCCCACCAACAACACCTCCGACTTGTTAGCATTAAGTTGGAGACAGTTGGCGGTCATCCACTCGGCGACTGCCGCAAGATCACTTTGAAATTTAAAAGCATCCTGCTTAACGTCGCTCGAGAGAGCCACCACCAGCTGTGTGTTGTCAGCGTAGGAGACCATGGTCAGCCCTCTGCTCTTGGCTACTACAGCCAGAGGTTGTACGTATAGATTGAAAAGCAGAGGGCTCAGGGAAGAGCCCTGTGGCACCCCTTGCTTGATGGGAAAGATGCCGGAGGTGAAGGGGGGAGCTATCACCTGAAACATCCTATCAGCAAGGAATGAGGCGAGCCACTTCAGGGCTGAGTCTACGATTCCAGCCTCCTCCAGGCGTCGCAACAGAATGGCGTGGGACACTGTATCAAACGCGGCACTGAGAGCCAGAAGGATCAGTGCCGACGTCTGCCCTGCATCCAGAGCTGTCCAAAGATGTTCTGTCACCGCCAAGAGCGCCAACTCTGTGCTGTGGCCAGGGCGAAAGCCATTTTGGGAAGGATCTAATCTGTTGTTGGAGTTCAGGTGGACCGTGAGGAGAGAGCTGATATAAGCCTCTGTGATCTTTGCGGCCCAAGGTAGCAGTGAAATCGGCTGAAAGTTTTCTGGCTTTTTAGGATCTAAGGAGGGTTTTTTAAGCAGCGGTATCACCCTGGCCTGTTTCCAAGCTGCAGGCACGACCACTGAATTGAGAGACCCATTGATCACCTGTTCTAAGGGAAGTAAGATAGTGGATAGAATTTTCCGAAATTGGTCAGGCTTCAGTGGATCGGCCGGAGAGCCTGACTTGATTTTGGAGCATAGGGCAAGTAATTGATCCGGCGGGATAGGAGGAAAAGCCTCTAGAGTGACATTGGTGTGGTTACAAGATACCTCAGGAGGGCCGGATTGGTCCGTGGGGAAGCATTTATAAATGTCTTCTACCTTCCTGACAAAGAAGGAGGCGAGCTCTTCACACTGCTGATCAGAGGTGATCAGTGGACCTGCGGCGTCTTTCTGAGTTTTAAGGCATGAGACTATCCAAAAGATACACTTAGCCGGGTTGGTACTCTTGCTGATTTGCTGAGCATAATAAGGCCCCCATAGTAGTGTGCATTAATTTTGAATAACTTATTAGATGCACCTTCAACTGACCTTTTGTTAAAATCCAATTTTGCCTGAATGAGGCGTTTTAGAGTGGTTTCTTTGTTGGAAGTGCAATATTCATGCTCAAGTAGTTTAATGGAGGGTAGTAGAAGGGAGGATTTCTTAAGGGTTTTCTTCTTCTTTGTTGCAACATAATCTGTAGTATAACCTCTGGCTGTTGTTTAAAGGCATCTCATACAAAATTTAAGGTAATGTCTGGACAAATATTAATGTAAAAAAATAATTTACATTTTTTTTCAAATTGTTCCACTAACCTGTTATCTCATAACAAACCATTATTAAAATGGCATCTATTGGAATGGGAGACATCTGCAATAGATCCAGATCGACAATGACCAGTGTATGATCTGAAATCCAAATAGGGCCTATTTGAGCATTAACTAAAGCGGTAAGTAAATTATGGGTTCGGAAGATATAATCTATCCTAAATTTAGAATGATGGACTGGAGCATGGAAAGTATATTCCAAAGATTATATGGCCCCTATGCATCTGTTACCACTCTGAACAAAATAGATTTCCATAAAGTGTTTTGCATTTTATTGGGAACAAGTTATACAATTGAGCTTCTGTCCATGGAGGGATCCATGAGTTGGTTACAGTCTACTGCAAGAATAACATTTTCACTTCAACATAACATGAACATAGTGGAAAACTCTTCCCAAAATCGAATGTCTAAACAGGTGGGACCTTGTATGTTAAAAATGAATATAGGAATATTATTTACATTGAGGTGCATAAGAAGCCATCCGCCCTCCTCATCCTTTACTTTGTTCTCAATTATCAAAGAAAGAGACTTGTGTAACAAAAAAACAACCCCTTCTTCTTATTTTTTGCAGTGGAGCAAATAGCGTGGGTCTCCCATTTATTTTTTAGAGAGTTAATATGTTTTTTGGTAAAGTGAGTTTCTTTCAAAAGGGCAAAATAGACAGATGTGTGAGAACTCTATGCTTCTTACTAGGGTTAAGCATACCTTTCAAATTCCAGGGTACAATGCGGAGGTTACTCTTCATATGTATACAAAATTGAAAAGATACAAATAAAAATAATATACCATTTAAAAAAGAAAACAGGCCATAGTCAAAATACAATCATTATGGGAATGATATAACCAGGCATATATAACATGATAGAAAGGAATAACTATAACATAGGAGAAGAAAGAAAGGATAGGAAAAGAAAAGAGAAGAGTAAGCATAAGATTATTATAAAAGAGGAGATGGTGAGTAGCCAAGGAGGCTTTAACCATGAAGTGTGGAGATAAAGTAGAAAAAACAATGTAATGGTGGGGTGGTGAAATGCAGAGAAGACGGGCATTCCACAAGAGAGTTCCCGGAGAAATGTATAAGAAGGTAAAGAGAAAATGAATGACTATTACAAAGAGCGTGACTTAAAATGGATAACTAATGATAATAGGAGCACTTACCAATGTGGAATAAACATATTTTATATGAGGTCAAGGGTGGGAGGATACACTGAACAAAAGGGACACTTGGGTCGAGGAACCATATGATATCATTAAAACTCCTGTCGAAAACATAAACAAGAAAACAAAGTATCATGAGAATCATCATGACAACCAGTATTATTAGTAAAGGCACTTATGGAAGATAACAGCACAAATTAGGCTTTACCAAGGTCCATTTCTTCTCCTTTGTTAAGATGCATGAATTGCTTAAGATCAGCTGGAGATTCAAAAGACATAGTTTTATCCTTGAATGTGACCTTAAACAGGCAGTGGTATATAAGGCTATAGCGTGGATTCATGGATCGCAAAAAAGGGTGCACTGGAAGACACTCTTTCCATCTAATAGCTGTCACTCTAGCTATGTCCTGTGGCCCAACCACAGCATTTGTTTTCGTTCTTTAGCTGCTGACAGATCCTTCATAAGATCAGAATATTGTAGAAAAAGGACTATGATTCCTCAAGGTCGAGCTGAGGAGGATGCTGTTGAAGATTTAGGGCCCACACAATGTGCTCTTTGCAGGTTAAAATCAATGCCATATTTAAGACCAACAATTTTAGGAATATGCAATTAGAAGAAGGAGATCATATCAGAACCCTCTACGCCTTCAGGAATACCATAAAGTCTCAGATTGTTTTGTCGATTGCAATTTTCTAACTCTTCTGTTTGTTGCTGAAGAAGAGAAATTTCCTTGGACATTGAATCAATCATATACTTCACATCTTGGACATCCCTAATTCGTTGCTCCATCTTGAAAAATCTAGATTTGGGGTTGACCATTTTTTTCATTTTTTTCAATCCTTTGAAATGTGGCATTTGTTTCTGCAACAAAGGGATTTAAAATCTTAATTTCATCCATTAAATCTTCTATAGTGAGTGCTAGAGGAGACTTTGTCAGAGTGACTGGGTCTTTCCTTTGTTGGCATTTCCAGTTTTTTCTTTGTGAGAAATGATCACTGTCGTAAATGAGATAAGAGTTTTAAGGTTGGAAGATATAAATATTGCTTGGTTGGTCAAATGCCGGCTTTAGGAGATGAAAACAAGACTGCTCATATTGACCTGGAAGGATAAGCTGATCTGCGAATCAGAAGTCACCTCAGGCACAACCGTAAAACTTGCCAGAATCAACTATCTTTCTAACAGGTAACCCCTGTTAGAACCTGGAGGGTGGAGAGATCCTTTCTACATGAAAGGAGAGAGGATACAAACTGCCATTAAGACAATTTTAATAAACAAAAGGGTATCCACTCGCTGAGATTAGAAAATTGAGAAAGAAGAGGGAAACACTAAGTATATGAGTTACCACTGCCCTCAAAGGAAGGAAGAGGAGACAAATTATTTTTTATATATAACCTTCACCCACTCTAGTAGTGGCATGCATCATCATCGGGTTCACCCTGACTCCTACAAGTCAGGGTGGGCTCGAAAGTATTCCAGGGAGCACTTAGGAAACAAATTGTCTTACTGCTTTGGGGTTTTTTGACATTAAGATAAAAATCCCTAGTTCACCCCCGGTATCCCTTCATTGGTGGGGTGAACGGAGATATTAAAAATGAAAAAGGAGAGGGGCAATCAGGATGTTGGGGTCCTATGACCCTAGACTCCATGCGCCAACATGTTTCAGCCCTATTCTATTGGCCCATATGTGTCCGGGGCATTCGTCAGGGCGTTACCAGAGAAACGATCCCCCAAGTAGCGTCACCATGTAATATTAGCCAAAGAGGACATGCGGGGCCGGATGCTAACTCCGACATGTAGCAATGCAACAATACAATTGGTTAAAATTAAAAGATTGAACTTGCTGTTCCTAGAGAAATGATCCTGTAAACAGAGGTTCAAGAAAGATGAAAATGTAGTAAGAGTGGGTGGAGTACCGGAGTGGCACTCCGCGGCGTTCCACGGAGTTAAAAAAAAACTCAGTGGAACTCCGCTCTGCTCCAGTCCCACTCTCTGGCATCTCCGGGCTGCCCTCCTCCTCGCCGTGGTCTCTCCTCCTCACTGCCGTCCACGTCGTCATCGCCGGTCGCAAACCCCTATGTTTACATGTTGCGTGGACTGCGCAAGCACAGTCCATGCAAGATGTAAAGCGTAGGGGTTTGCAGTGAGGATGAGGACGGCAGCGAGGAGGAGACACCACGGCGAGGAGGAGGGCAGCCCTGAAACACCAGAGAGCAGGTAAGTGTTTTTTTAATTTTTATTTGGGCCTTGGTGCAGGGGCTAACTCCACTCCGCCACAGAGTCGGAGTTTTGCCTGAACTCCGCGTTCCCAACAGAGCACAGAGTTGACAAAACTTTGCAAACTCCGCTGGCGGAGCAGAGTTCGCCGCCCGGGTTAAAATTTAGTTTATGACACTTTTCACTCTTCATATTCAAATTTGCAATCTCTCGTGGTAACAGGCTTAAGCATATCAACCAAAGCCTGCTTGCCACCTACATATTTTATGGTTTACACATGAAATTATACATCTATGATTCAAGGAATTTTCAAAAAGACCGAGGTCTCATTTGTAGCATGATTTAGCTTAGGTACACGAGGGCAGGGTACCTTGACAGAAGGTTATTCATTAATCAACTTATTTAAAAAAACACAGACACTCTGGGTCCTAGAGCTGGGGATCTGATAGACATTCTCAACTTTCGCGAGTGCAAATGGATACACCTTTTGGATACTGTCAACCGGGGGTTAAATGAAAATGAGGAAATTACTAGACAACTGTCCCTCCTCAACACTGGATGAATTCTGTTTCTGACTGATTTTTCCCAATGTCTTCCATTCGGGCCTCTTAGCGTAGACATCGTATTCAGTCTGAGGACTCTGTTAAGGCCCCCAGTATTGCACGTTCATTAACATTGCAATCCATAAACCCCTACAGATATGTTGTGCAGTTTATTGTCTGTAACCATTATTAATGGAATGTCAGAAGTCAGCCATTAGCCGCTATCTTTTTGTTTTCACAATAATACTTTTTTTCAATATGATGTTGATGTCCCTGTCTTTATTTGTTTTACATACACACTACGTAACATGTATACTGAATACAATGTGCAGACTCTGAATTTAGGAATTTGGAGTATGTTAAAAACGGGGATTATTGCAACTGTTTTACAATGTTACTGCCATCTGTGAACCTTCGTATATGTTGTAACTTTCCACTCAATGTTCATGAGATAATCCAATTGTGATTTTCATATTTTGAAGGATACTATGTCATATAGACGGGAATCTTTCTTGATTTAATACCTTCGAGCTTTGTTTCAGGTTTGCCCAACAAGCTATTGTTGCCCTTCTGGTCTCCCGACGCTTGTTTCTATTACAGTCCTCATACACGCATACACGCTCTGACGTTGAGGCTGATAGCAGCCAGTGTCTGAGCCTCTGGCATGACCGCGTGCACGCTTAACTTGTGTCTGTTTCAGACACGGTTATCGGTGTGCTTGCACAGACGCAAGACACTCCGGTTGTAAATTCCCAAACCAAGGTAACTTCACATGTCCTTTGGCCAGTCTTTCCTAACCTCCACTATCTTGGGTTTGTCATCTTTAGCTGGGATGCTTTTATTTGTCAGGATAAATAGAGCCGATTAAATCGGATTTTCGGACTTTGAAGCACTAAGTCTATAATTATCTCAAGTTGGGAACTCAAGAGATCGATTGGGTAAGTTACCCACACCATTACCCTTGTTCACTTGTTTCTACAAAGTGCCTCATCTGTTTTTGAGCTAATATTCCTAATCCCAGATGTGCAATTCATTTCCAGCACATCACTGACCTGGACCCTGATGAGATCCACACCTTCTTCCTTATTGGAGCTACCTAGCCCAATCCCAAGTTCTTCCCATGTGTAACTCTACGGTGGGTTCAAGGTGAGCCACTTTGCCACACTGTATTGTACCCGATATTAACCGTCTTCCATAAGGGTTTGAGTTATTGATTGGTGTCCCTGCCCCTCTTTCAGATTGCTCCCTTCCTGAAAAAGACCCCACTGCAAGGTTGCATTGGCCCTCCCTCCCCTCGGGGTCAAAACGTCGACATTTTAAGCATATCGACCTGGACTGAAAAACTCCTCCACATCAAGATAAACGCAGCATTCCGAAAGTTTATCTAATGACTTGTGGAAAATTTGATTAGAAAAAGTATCCTCAGCTGGTCTTTATCTGAAAACATTGTTTACACTGTACATATTTTTACTTGTAATTCTTATTCTCCACTTACCTACTCACGAGCACTCTTATGTACACTGACTTTCCACTCACTGTGGAACATGTGTCACATGAATTAATGTGTCTAGAAAATGATTAATTAATATTCTATATAAACAAACTTGATACCAATGTCTTTAAGTGTTTTGTAATTTGTGATATCGGACACTAAGTGATACATAACTTAAAGAATTCCCGTTGGGACCAACTGTTTTTTTGTACCAAGTATTACCCAGGTCCTACGGCCTACTGGGTTGCCCCATTGTTTTGTAATGGTGATCTTCTGGTTTGATCTACTATGCTTGTTGGGTTTGATGGGTGCGAGGGAGTCCATGCAGTTCCTGATCCAGCTGTTGATGTCCTTTTTGAGGTTGTCTGTGGGGTTAGGGTGATCCGTGCTGAGGGCTCTGAATCAGTCTGCTTCTGTGATTTTACCCAGCTGTGGCTTGGAATGCTGAACCTGGTAGGGGTTGTTGACTGGAGGCGTATTGATTTGGAAGTGGATGATGGAGTGGTTGGTCCATGTGAGCAGTGTGGTGGAGTTGTTTTTGATGCTGGTGCTTTTGGTGGAGGTGGGGTCCAGTATGTGTCCTGTGGTGTGTGTTGGCTCTGAGATGAGCAATGTGAGTCTGATGTTGCTCAAGCTTTTGAGGAGTGCTGTGGAGCAGGAGTTGTTTTGGTCTTCCAGGTAAAAGTTGAAGTCATCGAGGAGAATGTAGGCTACTGAGTCGATGGTGAATGGAGTGATGAAGTTAGTGAAAAGGTTGGTAAAGGTGGCTCATGGTCAGAGGGTCGACAGTTGAGGGTTCACTTCAGGCTGAAGTTTTCAGGAATTTGCAGCAATCAATGCAGGTGTTCAATGAATAGTGTGGCATTTTCTCTGGGTGTTGCACATTTAATGGAGCCCTTGTGGATGATAGAGAGTCCTCCTCCTGGTTTGTGAAGGTGGTATTGTTGATCAATCTTGTAGCCCCCTGGGATTGATGTGGCGATGTCAATCAATCAATCAATCAATCAGGGGTTTGTTAAAGCATGACTACTCACCCGTAAGGGTCTCAAGGCGCTGGGGGGGGGGGTGCAGGTTCCATCCATCAAGGAGGGGGTCTGTCAAAAAGCCAGGTTTTGAGGTTTCTTGCGAAGATGGGGAGCGATGTTGTCTGTCTGAGGTGGAGCGGAAGGGCGTTCCATGCTTTGGCCGCAAGGAAGGAGAAGGAGCGGCCTCCCGATCTGGTCTTTCTGGTGTGGGGGACCACGGTGTAGGAGAGCTGGGCTGATCGTAGGGTCCTTTGGGGTGCGTGGAATTTGAGTCGGCTGTTCAGGTATGCTGGTCCGGTGCCGTGGAGGGCCTTGTGTGCGTGGGTGAGCATCTTGAAGGTGATTCTCGCCTCGACAGGGAGCCAGTGTAGTGTGCGCAGGTGCTGGGAGATGTGGCAGTGTTTTGGCAGGTTGAGGACCAGTCTTGCGGCGGCGTTCTGGATGTTCTGTAGCTTGCGGGTGAGGTTTTTGTTTATTCCGGCGTAGAGTGCGTTGCCGTAGTCGAGTCTGCTGGTGACCAGGGCGTGAGTGACGGTCTTTCGGTGTTCGAGGGGGATCCATTTGAAGGTCTTACGAAGGAGGCGGAGGGTGTGGAAGCAGGAAGACGAGACAGAGTTGATCTGGCGGTCCATTTTGAGCTCGGAGTCCAGGATGATTCCCAGGTTGTGTGCGTGGTCCGTGGGGGTTGGCGGGTTTCCGAGGGCGGGGGGCCACCAGGTGTCGCTCCAGGCATCGGGGTTTGGGCCCATGATGAGTACTTCTGTTTTGTTGGTGTTTAGTTGTAGGCAGCTGTTTTTCATCCATTTGGCGACGGCTTCCATGCCTTCTCGAAAGTTGCGTCTGGCTGTGTTGGGCTCGTGGATAGGGAGAGGATGAGCTGGGTGTCGTCTGCGTATGACACGATGTTGAGTCCGTAGGTTCTGACGATGGGGGCGAGTGGAGCCATGTAGACGTTGAAGAGCGTCGGGCTGAGGGAGGAGCCCTGGGGGACTCCGCAGGTGGTAGGTGTGGGGTCCGAGAGGAAAGGGGGAGTCTGACCCGCTGCGTCCTGCCGGAGAGGAAGGAGCGGATCCAGTCGAGGGCCTTGTCCTGGATTCCTGCGTCGTAGAGTCTGCGTATTAGGGTGCGGTGGGAGACTGTGTCGAACGCCGCTGATAGGTCGAGGAGGATGAGGGCTACTGTTTCTCCTTTGTCCAGTAGGGTGCGGATGTCGTCTGTTGCGGCGAGGAGGGCGGTTTCCGTACTGTGGTTTTTTCTGAAGCCGGATTGGGAGGAGTCGAGGATGTTGTGTTCTTCAATGAATGTGGCGAGTTGGCTGTTGATGGCTTTCTCGATGACTTTCACTGGGAACGGGAGCAGGGAGATGGGTCTGTAGTTTTTGAGGTCGGTGGGGTCCGCTGAGGGTTTCTTTAGGAGGGGTTGACCTCGGCGTGTTTCCAGTCGTCGGGGATCGAGGCGGTCGCCAGGGAGCGGTTGATGGTGTGGCGGAGCATGGGTGCGATGGTGTCGGCGGCTCTGTTGAAGATGTGGTGGGGCAGGGGTCCATGGGGGCCCCTGAGTGGATTGACTTCATTGTCTTCAGTGTGTCTTCCGTGGTGAGGGCTGTCCAGTCGTCAATCGCTGGTTTCCGGGTGTCGGGGGTGGTTGGTGAGGGTTCAGTGTGTTGGTTGTCTTCGTCGAAGTTGTCGTAGATGCTCTTGATTTTGTGGTGGAAAAAGGTGCTGAGTTTGTCGCAGAGGTCTTGTGAGGGAGGGATGTCGGTAGACTCGCTCGTGGGTTGGGCGAACTCCTTGATGATGCTGAAGAGTTCCTTGCTGTTGTGCGCGTGGGTGGAGATTCTGTCTTCAATCGCTTTTTTCCTCGTTTCTCTGATGAGTTGATGGTGGGCGTTGGTGGCGGCTCTGAAGTTGTCGTGGGCTTCTGTGGATTTGGTGTTCCTCCAGGCCTTTTCGAGGCGGCGGCATGTGCTTCTGGACTCTCGAAGTTCGGTGGTAAACCATCTGGCTTTCTTGGCGCGGGTATTGTTGTTTTTCTTGAGGGGGGGCTATGGTGTTGGTGCTGTCCGTGATCCATCTATGCAGGGTTCGGGCTGCGGTGTTGGGGTCATCGTTTTCCACGATGGTTGGGGTGGAGTTGTTGAGTGAGGAGGTGAGCTGGTCGTCGGTGATTTTGGTCCAGTTTCTTCGTGGAAGCAGGTGCTGGTGTCTGTGGATGGTGGGTGTTCTGAAGGTGAAGTGGACGCAACGATGGTCGGTCTATGGGAGTTCGGTGGTGTGGCTGAAGGTGATGGAGTAGGGGGTCGAGGGTGTGTCCTGCTGAGTGCGTGGGCTCGGTCACGATCTGGCGGAGTCCAATGTTGTAGAGGTTGTCCAGGAGGGATGTGGTGTTGGGGTCCAGTTGGTTGTCGAGGTGGAAGTTGAGGTCTCCCAGCAGGCTGTAGTTGGTGGATGCGATGGCCTGCAGGGAGATAATGCCCATGATGGAGTTGGCGAAGGGTCCGCGGGGTCCAGGGTGTCGGTAGATGAGGGTTCCTCGGAGGGTGGCGGTGGGGCTGGCCAGTATCTTGAAGTGAAGGTGTTCCATCAGTTCTGTGGGCTCGTCAGGGAGTGTGCTCAGGCGGAGGCTGGATTTGTGGACGATGGCGATTCCTCCTCCTGGGCGGGTGGGGCGGTCCTTCCTGGAGATCTTGTATCCTTGGGGGATGGCGATGGCGATGTCCGGTCCCGAGGTGGTGTTGGTCCAGGTTTCGGTGAAGAACGCTACGTCCGGGGTGGTGCTGTCGAGGAGGTCCCAGATTTCTGTGGCGTGTTTGTGGAGGGATCGGATGTTGAGGAGGATGCATTGCAGGGTCTTCGGTTCGGTTGTGTTCTTGTGGGCGGGTTGTGCTGGATCCGTGTTCTTGGCGGTGCTGCAGGTGTGCCGGCAGCGGTGACAGCTGAAGGGTCCGTGGGAGTCGGCTGGTGATGCTAGCTTGCAGTTGTTGTTGCGGCCTGGGTTGAGTGCGTGGAGTGCTGCTGGGTCGTAGCGTTGGCGGGGCGGAGGTCCAGCGTTCCTGGCGCTGGTCGCGGTCGGGTCGCGGACGGGCGCAGACGGGCTTGCCTTTGACGTGCCTTCGGCCGGTCGCGCTGGGGGGGGAGGGGTCGCGGGGGCAGCAGCGGCGGGGAAAGGTAAAAGGAGGAAATAGGGATAAAGAAAAAAGGGAAAATAGGCAGAAATAAGGCACAAAAGATCAGAGATGCAGAAAGGTGAAAGATAAAAGAGGGTAGAAAAACGAGTGAAAACTAGTGAAAGGGCAGAGCGAGAGGAAGGGAAAATGAGCAGAAATAAGGCCCAAAAGAGCAGAGATGCAGAAAAGTGCAGAAAGGTGAAAGATAAAAAAGGGTAGAAAAACGAGTGAAAGAGCAGAGTTAGAGGAAGGAGACAGAGGTCCACTGGACCACCAGGGATGAGGCGCAGGGAAACCTGCGGGTGGAGGAGGGCCTCGATCACCAACACTCGAGAGTGCAGGGGCAGGGGCAGGCCTCACTTAATGGTGGCGCTGCGAGGGTGGGAGAGCAATTTCACTGACAATGAGTCAGTGGTCTTGCTCGCCTGTCCCCGCAGTGGCCGCCATTAAGTAGGGGTCGGGAGGGCTGGACAGCTGGGAGGCGGGAGCGGGGAGGGGAGCTGGATTGGCCGGTCGCGCTGGGGGGAGGGGCCGCGGGGGCAGCAGCGGCGGGGAAAGGTAAAGGGAGGAAATAGGGATAAAGAAAAAAGGGAAAATAGGCAGAAATAAGGCACAAAAGAGCAGAGATGCAGAAAGGTGAAAGATAAAAGAGGGTAGAAAAACGAGTGAAAACTAGTGAAAGGGCAGAGCGAGAGGAAGGGAAAATGAGCAGAAATAAGGCACAAAAGAGCAGAGATGCAGAAAAGTGCAGAAAGGTGAAAGATAAAAGAGGGTAGAAAAACGAGTGAAAACAAGTGAAAGGGCAGAGCGAGAGGAAGGGAAAATGAGCAGAAATAAGGCACAAAAGAGCAGAGATGCAGAAAAGTGCAGAAAGGTGAAAGATGAAAAAGGGTAGAAAAACAAGTGAAAACAAGTGAAAGGGCAGAGCGAGAGGAAGGGAAAATGAGCAGAAATAAGGCACAAAAGAGCAGAGATTCAGAAAAGTGCAGAAAGGTGAAAGATAAAAAAGGGTAGAAAAACTAGTGAAAGAGCAGAGTTAGAGGAAGGAGACAGAGGTCCACTGGACCACCAGGGATGAGGCGCAGGGAAACCTGCGGGTGGAGGAGGGCCTCGATCACCAACACTCGAGAGTGCAGGGGCAGGCCTCACTTAATGGTGGAGCTGCGAGGGTGGGAGAGCAATTTCACTGACAATGAGTCAGTGGTCTTGCTCGCCTGTCCCCGCAGTGGCCGCCATAAGTAGGGGTCGGGGAGGGCTGGACAGCTGGGAGGCGGGAGCGGGGAGGGGAGCTGGATTGGCCGGTCGCGCTGGGGGAGGGGCCGCGGGGGCAGCAGCGGCGGGGAAAGGTAAAGGGAGGAAATAAGGGATAAAGAAAAAAGGGAAAATAGGCAGAAATAAGGCACAAAAGAGCAGAGATGCAGAAAGGTGAAAGATAAAAGAGGGTAGAAAAACGAGTGAAAACTAGTGAAAGGGCAGAGCGAGAGGAAGGGAAAATGAGCAGAAATAAGGCACAAAAGAGCAGAGATGCAGAAAAGTGCAGAAAGGTGAAAGATAAAAGAGGGTAGAAAAACGAGTGAAAACAAGTGAAAGGGCAGAGCGAGAGGAAGGGAAAATGAGCAGAAATAAGGCACAAAAGAGCAGAGATGCAGAAAAGTGCAGAAAGGTGAAAGATAAAAAGGGTAGAAAAACGAGTGAAAGAGCAGAGTTAGAGGAAGGAGACAGAGGTCCACTGGACCACCAGGGATGAGGCGCAGGGAAACTTGCAGGTGGAGGAGGGCCTCGATCACCAACACTCGAGAGTGCAGGGGCAGGGGCAGGCCTCACTTAATGGTGGAGCTGCGAGGGTGGGAGAGCAATTTCACTGACAATGAGTCAGTGGTCTTGCTTGCCAGTCCCCGCAGTGGCCGCCATTAAGTAGGGGTCGGGAAGGGCTGGACAGCTGGGAGGCGGGAGCGGGGAGGGAGCTGGATTGGCCGGTCGCGCTGGGGGGAGGGGCCGCGGGGGCATCAGCGGCGGGGAAAGGTAAATGGAGGAAATAAGGGATAAAGAAAAAAGGGAAAATAGGCAGAAATAAGGCACAAAAGAGCAGAGATGCAGAAAGGTGAAAGATAAAAGAGGGTAGAAAAACGAGTGAAAACTAGTGAAAGGGCAGAGCGTGAGGAAGGGAAAATGAGCAGAAATAAGGCACAAAAGAGCAGAGATGCAGAAAAGTGGAGAAAGGTGAAAGATAAAAGAGGGTAGAAAAACGAGTGAAAACAAGTGAAAGGGCAGAGCGAGAGGAAGGGAAAATGAGCAGAAATAAGGCACAAAAGAGCAGAGATGCAGAAAAGTGCAGAAAGGTGAAAGATAAAAAAGGGTAGAAAAACGAGTGAAAGAGCAGAGTTAGAGGAAGGAGACAGAGGTCCACTGGACCACCAGGGATGAGGCACAGGGAAACCTGCGGGTGGAGGAGGGCCTCGATCACCAACACTCGACAGTGCAGGGGCAGGCCTCACTCAATGGTGGAGCTGCGAGGGTGGGAGAGCAATTTCACTGACAATGAGTCAGTGGTCTTGCTCGCCTGTCCCCGCAGTGGCCGCCATTAAGTAGGGATCGGGGAGGGCTGGACAGCTGGTAGGCGGGAGCAGGGAGGAGAGCTGAATTGGCCGGTCGCGCTGGGGGGGAGGGGCCGCGGGGGCAGCAGCGGCGGGGAAAGGTAAAGGGAGGAAATAAGGGATAAAGAAAAAAGGGAAAATAGGCAGAAATAAGGCACAAAAGAGCAGAGATGCAGAAAGGTGAAAGATAAAAGAGGGTAGAAAAACGAGTGAAAACTAGTGAAAGGGCAGAGCGAGAGGAAGGGAAAATGAGCAGAAATAAGGCACAAAATAGCAGAGATGCAGAAAAGTGAAGTGAAAGATAAAAGAGGGTAGAAAAACAAGTGAAAACAAGTGAAAGGGCAGAGCGAGAGGAAGGGAAAATGAGTAGAAATAAGGCACAAAAGAGCAGAGATGCAGAAAAGTGCAGAAAGGTGAAAGATAAAAAAGGGTAGAAAAACGAGTGAAAGAGCAGAGTTAGAGGAAGGAGACAGAGGTCCACTGGACCACCAGGGATGAAGCGCAGGGAAACCTGCGGGTGGAGGAGGGCCTCGATCACCAACACTCGAGAGTGCAGGGGCAGGGGCAGGCCTCACTTAATGGTGGAGCTGCGAGGGTGGGAGAGCAATTTCACTGACAATGAGTCAGTGGTCTTGCTCGCCTGTCCCCGCAGTGGCCGCAATTAAGTAGGGGTCGGGAGGGCTGGACAGCTGGGAGGCGGGAGCGGGGAGGGGAGCTGGATTGGCCGGTCGCGCGGGGGGGGAGGGGCCGCGGGGGCAGCAGCGGTGGGGAAAGGTAAAGGGAGGAAATAAGGGATAAAGAAAAAAGGGAAAATAGGCAGAAATAAGGCACAAAAGAGCAGAGATGCAGAAAGGTGAAAGATAAAAGAGGGTAGAAAAACGAGTGAAAACTAGTGAAAGGGCAGAGCGAGAGGAAGGGAAAATGAGTAGAAATAAGGCACAAAAGAGCAGAGATGCAGAAAAGTGCAGAAAGGTGAAAGATAAAAGAGGGTAGAAAAAGCGAGTGAAAACAAGTGAAAGGGCAGAGCGAGAGGAAGCGAAAATGAGCAGTAATAAGGCACAAAAGAGCAGAGATGCAGAAAAGTGCAGAAAGGTGAAAGATAAAAAAGGGTAGAAAAAAACGGGTGAAAACAAGTGAAAGGGCAGAGCGAGAGGAAGGGAAAATGAGCAGAAATAAGGCCCAAAAGAGCAGAGATGCAGAAAAGTGCAGAAAGGTGAAAGATAAAAAAGGGTAGAAAAACGAGTGAAAGAGCAGAGTTAGAGGAAGGAGACAGAGGTCCACTGGACCACCAGGGATGAGGCGCAGGGAAACCTGCGGGTGGAGGAGGGCCTCGATCACCAACACTCGAGAGTGCAGGGGCAGGGGCAGGCCTCACTTAATGGTGGCGCTGCGAGGGTGGGAGAGCAATTTCACTGACAATGAGTCAGTGGTCTTGCTCGCCTGTCCCCGCAGTGGCCGCCATTAAGTAGGGGTCGGGAGGGCTGGACAGCTGGGAGGCGGGAGCGGGGAGGGGAGCTGGATTGGCCGGTCGCGCTGGGGGGAGGGGCCGCGGGGGCAGCAGCGGCGGGGAAAGGTAAAGGGAGGAAATAGGGATAAAGAAAAAAGGGAAAATAGGCAGAAATAAGGCACAAAAGAGCAGAGATGCAGAAAGGTGAAAGATAAAAGAGGGTAGAAAAACGCAGTGAAAACTAGTGAAAGGGCAGAGCGAGAGGAAGGGAAAATGAGCAGAAATAAGGCACAAAAGAGCAGAGATGCAGAAAAGTGCAGAAAGGTGAAAGATAAAAGAGGGTAGAAAAACGAGTGAAAACAAGTGAAAGGGCAGAGCGAGAGGAAGGGAAAATGAGCAGAAATAAGGCACAAAAGAGCAGAGATGCAGAAAAGTGCAGAAAGGTGAAAGATAAAAAGGGTAGAAAAACGAGTGAAAACAAGTGAAAGGGCAGAGCGAGAGGAAGGGAAAATGAGCAGAAATAAGGCACAAAAGAGCAGAGATGCAGAAAAGTGCAGAAAGGTGAAAGATAAAAAAGGGTAGAAAAACGAGTGAAAGAGCAGAGTTAGAGGAAGGAGACAGAGGTCCACTGGACCACCAGGGATGAGGCGCAGGGAAACTTGCAGGTGGAGGAGGGCCTCGATCACCAACACTCGAGAGTGCAGGGGCAGGGGCAGGCCTCACTTAATGGTGGAGCTGCGAGGGTGGGAGAGCAATTTCACTGACAATGAGTCAGTGGTCTTGCTTGCCAGTCCCCGCAGTGGCCGCCATTAAGTAGGGGTCGGGAAGGGCTGGACAGCTGGGAGGCGGGAGCGGGGAGGGGAGCTGGATTGGCCGGTCGCGCTGGGGGGGAGGGGCCGCGGGGGCATCAGCGGCGGGGAAAGGTAAATGGAGGAAATAAGGGATAAAGAAAAAAGGGAAAATAGGCAGAAATAAGGCACAAAAGAGCAGAGATGCAGAAAGGTGAAAGATAAAAGAGGGTAGAAAAACGAGTGAAAACTAGTGAAAGGGCAGAGCGTGAGGAAGGGAAAATGAGCAGAAATAAGGCACAAAAGAGCAGAGATGCAGAAAAGTGGAGAAAGGTGAAAGATAAAAGAGGGTAGAAAAGCGAGTGAAAACAAGTGAAAGGGCAGAGCGAGAGGAAGGGAAAATGAGCAGAAATAAGGCACAAAAGAGCAGAGATGCAGAAAAGTGCAGAAAGGTGAAAGATAAAAAAGGGTAGAAAAACGAGTGAAAGAGCAGAGTTAGAGGAAGGAGACAGAGGTCCACTGGACCACCAGGGATGAGGCACAGGGAAACCTGCGGGTGGAGGAGGGCCTCGATCACCAACACTCGACAGTGCAGGGGCAGGCCTCACTCAATGGTGGAGCTGCGAGGGTGGGAGAGCAATTTCACTGACAATGAGTCAGTGGTCTTGCTCGCCTGTCCCGCAGTGGCCGCCATTAAGTAGGGATCGGGGAGGGCTGGACAGCTGGTAGGCGGGAGCAGGGAGGAGAGCTGAATTGGCCGGTCGCGCTGGGGGGGGAGGGGCCGCGGTGGCAGCAGCGGCGGGGAAAGGTAAAGGGAGGAAATAAGGGATAAAGAAAAAAGGGAAAATAGGCAGAAATAAGGCACAAAAGAGCAGAGATGCAGAAAGGTGAAAGATAAAAGAGGGTAGAAAAACGAGTGAAAACTAGTGAAAGGGCAGAGCGAGAGGAAGGGAAAATGAGCAGAAATAAGGCACAAAATAGCAGAGATGCAGAAAAGTGGTGAAAGATAAAAGAGGGTAGAAAAACAAGTGAAAACAAGTGAAAGGGCAGAGCGAGAGGAAGGGAAAATGAGTAGAAATAAGGCACAAAAGAGCAGAGATGCAGAAAAGTGCAGAAAGGTGAAAGATAAAAAGGGTAGAAAAGCGAGTGAAAGAGCAGAGTTAGAGGAAGGAGACAGAGGTCCACTGGACCACCAGGGATGAAGCGCAGGGAAACCTGCGGGTGGAGGAGGGCCTCGATCACCAACACTCGAGAGTGCAGGGGCAGGGGCAGGCCTCACTTAATGGTGGAGCTGCGAGGGTGGGAGAGCAATTTCACTGACAATGAGTCAGTGGTCTTGCTCGCCTGTCCCCGCAGTGGCCGCAATTAAGTAGGGGTCGGGGAGGGCTGGACAGCTGGGAGGCGGGAGCGGGGAGGAGCTGGATTGGCCGGTCGCGCTGGGGGGAGGGGCCGCGGGGGCAGCAGCGGTGGGGAAAGGTAAAGGGAGGAAATAAGGGATAAAGAAAAAAGGGAAAATAGGCAGAAATAAGGCACAAAAGAGCAGAGATGCAGAAAGGTGAAAGATAAAAGAGGGTAGAAAAGCGAGTGAAAACTAGTGAAAGGGCAGAGCGAGAGGAAGGGAAAATGAGTAGAAATAAGGCACAAAAGAGCAGAGATGCAGAAAAGTGCAGAAAGGTGAAAGATAAAAGAGGGTAGAAAAACGAGTGAAAACAAGTGAAAGGGCAGAGCGAGAGGAAGCGAAAATGAGCAGTAATAAGGCACAAAAGAGCAGAGATGCAGAAAAGTGCAGAAAGGTGAAAGATAAAAAAGGGTAGAAAAAAACGGGTGAAAACAAGTGAAAGGGCAGAGCGAGAGGAAGGGAAAATGAGCAGAAATAAGGCCCAAAAGAGCAGAGATGCAGAAAAGTGCAGAAAGGTGAAAGATAAAAAAGGGTAGAAAAACGAGTGAAAGAGCAGAGTTAGAGGAAGGAGACAGAGGTCCACTGGACCACCAGGGATGAGGCGCAGGAAACCTGCGGGTGGAGGAGGGCCTCGATCACCAACACTCGAGAGTGCAGGGGCAGGGGCAGGCCTCACTTAATGGTGGCGCTGCGAGGGTGGGAGAGCAATTTCACTGACAATGAGTCAGTGGTCTTGCTCGCCTGTCCCCGCAGTGGCCGCCATTAAGTAGGGGTCGGGAGGGCTGGACAGCTGGGAGGCGGGAGCGGGGAGGGGAGCTGGATTGGCCGGTCGCGCTGGGGGAGGGGCCGCGGGGGCAGCAGCGGCGGGGAAAGGTAAAGGGAGGAAATAGGGATAAAGAAAAAAGGGAAAATAGGCAGAAATAAGGCACAAAAGAGCAGAGATGCAGAAAGGTGAAAGATAAAAGAGGGTAGAAAAACGAGTGAAAACTAGTGAAAGGGCAGAGCGAGAGGAAGGGAAAATGAGCAGAAATAAGGCACAAAAGAGCAGAGATGCAGAAAAGTGCAGAAAGGTGAAAGATAAAAGAGGGTAGAAAAACGAGTGAAAACAAGTGAAAGGGCAGAGCGAGAGGAAGGGAAAATGAGCAGAAATAAGGCACAAAAGAGCAGAGATGCAGAAAAGTGCAGAAAGGTGAAAGATAAAAAGGGTAGAAAAACGAGTGAAAACAAGTGAAAGGGCAGAGCGAGAGGAAGGGAAAATGAGCAGAAATAAGGCACAAAAGAGCAGAGATGCAGAAAAGTGCAGAAAGGTGAAAGATAAAAAGGGTAGAAAAACTAGTGAAAGAGCAGAGTTAGAGGAAGGAGACAGAGGTCCACTGGACCACCAGGGATGAGGCGCAGGGAAACCTGCGGGTGGAGGAGGGCCTCGATCACCAACACTCGAGAGTGCAGGGGCAGGGGCAGGCCTCACTTAATGGTGGAGCTGCGAGGGTGGGAGAGCAATTTCACTGACAATGAGTCAGTGGTCTTGCTTGCCAGTCCCGCAGTGGCCGCCATTAAGTAGGGGTCGGGAAGGGCTGGACAGCTGGGAGGCGGGAGCGGGGAGGGAGCTGGATTGGCCGGTCGCGCTGGGGGGAGGGCCGCGGGGGCAGCAGCGGCGGGGAAAGGTAAAGGGAGGAAATAAGGGATAAAGAAAAAAGGGAAAATAGGCAGAAATAAGGCACAAAAGAGCAGAGATGCAGAAAGGTGAAAGATAAAAGAGGGTAGAAAAACGAGTGAAAACTAGTGAAAGGGCAGAGCGTGAGGAAGGGAAAATGAGCAGAAATAAGGCACAAAAGAGCAGAGATGCAGAAAAGTGCAGAAAGGTGAAAGATAAAAGAGGGTAGAAAAACGAGTGAAAACAAGTGAAAGGGCAGAGCGAGAGGAAGGGAAAATGAGCAGAAATAAGGCACAAAAGAGCAGAGATGCAGAAAAGTGCAGAAAGGTGAAAGATAAAAAGGGTAGAAAAACGAGTGAAAGAGCAGAGTTAGAGGAAGGAGACAGAGGTCCACTGGACCACCAGGGATGAGGCACAGGAAACCTGCGGGTGGAGGAGGGCCTCGATCACCAACACTCGACAGTGCAGGGGCAGGCCTCACTCAATGGTGGAGCTGCGAGGGTGGGAGAGCAATTTCACTGACAATGAGTCAGTGGTCTTGCTCGCCTGTCCCCGCAGTGGCCGCCATTAAGTAGGGATCGGGAGGGCTGGACAGCTGGGAGGCGGGAGCGGGGAGGGGAGCTGGATTGGCCGGTCGCGCTGGGGGAGGGGCCGCGGGGGCAGCAGCGGCGGGGAAAGGTAAAGGGAGGAAATAAGGGATAAAGAAAAAAGGGAAAATAGGCAGAAATAAGGCACAAAAGAGCAGAGATGCAGAAAGGTGAAAGATAAAAGAGGGTAGAAAAACGAGTGAAAACTAGTGAAAGGGCAGAGCGAGAGGAAGGGAAAATTAGCAGAAATAAGGCACAAAAGAGCAGAGATGCAGAAAAGTGAAGTGAAAGATAAAAGAGGGTAGAAAAACGAGTGAAAACAAGTGAAAGGGCAGAGCGAGAGGAAGGGAAAATGAGCAGAAATAAGGCACAAAAGAGCAGAGATGCAGAAAAGTGCAGAAAGGTGAAAGATAAAAAAGGGTAGAAAAACGAGTGAAAGAGCAGAGTTAGAGGAAGGAGACAGAGGTCTACTGGACCACCAGGGATGAAGCGCAGGGAAACCTGTGGGTGGAGGAGGGCCTCGATCACCAACACTCGAGAGTGCAGGGGCAGGCAGGCCTCACTTAATGGTGGAGCTGCGAGGGTGGGAGAGCAATTTCACTGACAATGAGTCAGTGGTCTTGCTCGCCTGTCCCCGCAGTGGCCGCCATTAAGTAGGGGTCGGGGAGGGCTGGACAGCTGGGAGGCGGGAGCGGGGAGGGGAGCTGGATTGGCCGGTCGCGCTGGGGGGAGGGGCCGCGGGGGCAGCAGCGGTGGGGAAAGGTAAAGGGAGGAAATAAGGGATAAAGAAAAAAGGGAAAATAGGCAGAAATAAGGCACAAAAGAGCAGAGATGCAGAAAGGTGAAAGATAAAAGAGGGTAGAAAAACGAGTGAAAACTAGTGAAAGGGCAGAGCGAGAGGAAGGGAAAATGAGCAGTAATAAGGCACAAAAGAGCAGAGATGCAGAAAAGTGCAGAAAGGTGAAAGATAAAAGAGGGTAGAAAAACGAGTGAAAACAAGTGAAAGGGCAGAGCGAGAGGAAGGGAAAATGAGCAGAAATAAGGCCCAAAAGAGCAGAGATGCAGAAAAGTGCAGAAAGGTGAAAGATAAAAAGGGTAGAAAAACGAGTGAAAGAGCAGAGTTAGAGGAAGGAGACAGAGGTCCACTGGACCACCAGGGATGAGGCGCAGGGAAACCTGCGGGTGGAGGAGGGCCTCGATCACCAACACTCGAGAGTGCAGGGGCAGGCCTCACTTAATGGTGGCGCTGCGAGGGTGGGAGAGCAATTTCACTGACAATGAGTCAGTGGTCTTGCTCGCCTGTCCCCGCAGTGGCCGCCATTAAGTAGGGGTCGAGGAGGGCTGGACAGCTGGGAGGCGGGAGCGGGGAGGGAGCTGGATTGGCCGGTCGCGCTGGGGGAGGGGCCGCGGGGGCAGCAGCGGCGGGGAAAGGTAAAGGGAGGAAATAGGGATAAAGAAAAAAGGGAAAATAGGCAGAAATAAGGCACAAAAGAGCAGAGATGCAGAAAGGTGAAAGATAAAAGAGGGTAGAAAAACGAGTGAAAACTAGTGAAAGGGAAGAGCGAGAGGAAGGGAAAATGAGCAGAAATAAGGCACAAAAGAGCAGAGATGCAGAAAAGTGCAGAAAGGTGAAAGATAAAAGAGGGTAGAAAAACGCAGTGAAAACAAGTGAAAGGGCAGAGCGAGAGGAAGGGAAAATGAGCAGAAATAAGGCACAAAAGAGCAGAGATGCAGAAAAGTGCAGAAAGGTGAAAGATAAAAAAGGGTAGAAAAACGAGTGAAAACAAGTGAAAGGGCAGAGCGAGAGGAAGGGAAAATGAGCAGAAATAAGGCACAAAAGAGCAGAGATGCAGAAAAGTGCAGAAAGGTGAAAGATAAAAAGGGTAGAAAAACTGAGTGAAAGAGCAGAGTTAGAGGAAGGAGACAGAGGTCCACTGGACCACCAGGGATGAGGCGCAGGGAAACCTGCGGGTGGAGGAGGGCCTCGATCACCAACACTCGAGAGTGCAGGGGCAGGGGCTGGCCTCACTTAATGGTGGAGCTGCGATGGTGGGAGAGCAATTTCACTGACAATGAGTCAGTGGTCTTGCTCGCCTGTCCCCGCAGTGGCCGCCATTAAGTAGGGGTCGGGGAGGGCTGGACAGCTGGGAGGCGGGAGCGGGGAGGGGAGCTGGATTGGCCGGTCGCGCTGGTGGGGAGGGGCCGTGGGGGCAGCAGCGGCGGGGAAAGGTAAAGGGAGGAAATAAGGGATAAAGAAAAAAGGGAAAATAGGCAGAAATAAGGCACAAAAGAGCAGAGATGCAGAAAGGTGAAAGATAAAAGAGGGTAGAAAAACGAGTGAAAACTAGTGAAATCGCAGAGCGAGAGGAAGGGAAAATGAGCAGAAATAAGGCACAAAAGAGCAGAGATGCAGAAAAGTGCAGAAAGGTGAAAGATAAAAGAGGGTAGAAAAACGAGTGAAAACAAGTGAAAGGGCAGAGCGAGAGGAAGGGAAAATGAGCAGAAATAAGGCACAAAAGAGCAGAGATGCAGAAAAGTGCAGAAAGGTGAAAGATAAAAAAGGGTAGAAAAACGAGTGAAAGAGCAGAGTTAGAGGAAGGAGACAGAGGTCCACTGGACCACCAGGGATGAGGCGCAGGAAACCTGCAGGTGGAGGAGGGCCTCGATCACCAACACTCGAGAGTGCAGGGGCAGGCCTCACTTAATGGTGGAGCTGCGAGGGTGGGAGAGCAATTTCACTGACAATGAGTCAGTGGTCTTGCTCGCCTGTCCCCGCAGTGGCCGCCATTAAGTAGGGGTCGAGGAGGGCTGGACAGCTGGGAGGCGGGAGCGGGGAGGGGAGCTGGATTGGCCGGTCGCGCTGGGGGGAGGGGCCGCGGGGGCAGCAGCGGCGGGGAAAGGTAAAGGGAGGAAATAAGGGATAAAGAAAAAGGGAAAATAGGCAGAAATAAGGCACAAAAGAGCAGAGATGCAGAAAGGTGAAAGATAAAAGAGGGTAGAAAAACGAGTGAAAACTAGTGAAAGGGCAGAGCGTGAGGAAGGGAAAATGAGCAGAAATAAGGCACAAAAGACCAGAGATGCAGAAAAGTGCAGAAAGGTGAAAGATAAAAGAGGGTAGAAAACGAGTGAAAACAAGTGAAAGGGCAGAGCGAGAGGAAGGGAAAATCAGCAGAAATAAGGCACAAAAGAGCAGAGATGCAGAAAAGTGCAGAAAGGTGAAAGATAAAAAGGGTAGAAAAACGAGTGAAAGAGCAGAGTTAGAGGAAGGAGACAGAGGTCCACTGGACCACCAGGGATGAGGCACAGGGAAACCTGCGGGTGGAGGAGGGCCTCAATCACCAACACTCGAGAGTGCAGGGGCAGGCCTCACTCAATGGTGGAGCTGCGAGGGTGGGAGAGCAATTTCACTGACAATGAGTCAGTGGTCTTGCTCGCCTGTCCCCGCAGTGGCCGCCATTAAGTAGGGGTCGGGGAGGGCTGGACAGCTGGGAGGCGGGAGCGGGGAGGGGAGCTGGATTGGCCGGTCGCGCTGGGGGGAGGGGCCGCGGGGGCAGCAGCGGCGGGGAAAGGTAAAGGGAGGAAATAAGGGATAAAGAAAAAAGGGAAAATAGGCAGAAATAAGGCACAGAAGAGCAGAGATGCAGAAAGGTGAAAGATAAAAGAGGGTAGAAAAACGAGTGAAAACTAGTGAAAGGGCAGAGCGAGAGGAAGGGAAAATGAGCAGAAATAAGGCACAAAAGAGCAGAGATGCAGAAAAGTGCAGAAAGGTGAAAGATAAAAGAGGGTAGAAAAGCGAGTGAAAACAAGTGAAAGGGCAGAGCGAGAGGAAGGAAAATGAGCAGAAATAAGGCACAAAAGAGCAGAGATGCAGAAAAGTGCAGAAAGGTGAAAGATAAAAAAGGGTAGAAAAACGAGTGAAAGAGCAGAGTTAGAGGAAGGAGACAGAGGTCCACTGGACCACCAGGGATGAGGCGCAGGGAAACCTGCGGGTGGAGGAGGGCCTCGATCACCAACACTCGAGAGTGCAGGGGCAGGGGCAGGCCTCACTTAATGGTGGATCTGCGAGGGTGGGAGAGCAATTTCACTGACAATGAGTCAGTGGTCTTGCTCGCCTGTCCCGCAGTGGCCGCCATTAAGTAGGGGTCGAGGAGGGCTGGACAGCTGGGAGGCGGGAGCGGGGAGGGAGCTGGATTGGCCGGTCGCGCTGGGGGAGGGGCCGCGGGGGCAGCAGCGGCGGGGAAAGGTAAAGGGAGGAAATAAGGGATAAAGAAAAAAGGGAAAATAGGCAGAAATAAGGCACAAAAGAGCAGAGATGCAGAAAGGTGAAAGATAAAAGAGGTTAGAAAAACAAGTGAAAACTAGTGAAATCGCAGAGCGAGAGGAAGGGAAAATGAGCAGAAATAAGGCACAAAAGAGCAGAGATGCAGAAAAGTGCAGAAAGGTGAAAGATAAAAGAGGGTAGAAAAACGAGTGAAAACAAGTGAAAGGGCAGAGTGAGAGGAAGGGAAAATGAGCAGAAATAAGGCACAAAAGAGCAGAGATGCAGAAAAGTACAGAAAGGTGAAAGATAAAAAAGGGTAGAAAAACGAGTGAAAGAGCAGAGTGAGAGGAAGGAGACAGAGATCCACTGGACCACCAGGGATGAGGCGCAGGGAAACCTGCAGGTGGAGGAGGGCCTCGATCACCAACACTCGAGAGTGCAGGGGCAGGCCTCACTTAATGGTGGAGCTGCGAGGGTGGGAGAGCAATTTCACTGACAATGAGTCAGTGGTCTTGCTCGCCTGTCCCCGCAGTGGCCGCCATTAAGTAGGGGTCGGGAGGGCTGGACAGCTGGGAGGCGGGAGCGGGGAGGTGAGCTGGATTGGCCGGTCGTGCTGGGGGAGGGGCCGCGGGGGCAGCAGCGGCGGGGAAAGGTAAAGGGAGGAAATAAGGGATAAAGAAAAAAAGGGAAAATAGGCAGAAATAAGGCACAAAAGAGCAGAGATGCAGAAAGGTGAAAGATAAAAGAGGGTAGAAAAGCGAGTGAAAACTAGTGAAAGGGCAGAGCGAGAGGAAGGGAAAATGAGCAGAAATAAGGCACAAAAGAGCAGAGATGCAGAAAAGTGCAGAAAGGTGAAAGATAAAAGAGGGTAGAAAAACGAGTGAAAACAAGTGAAAGGGCAGAGCGAGAGGAAGGGAAAATGAGCAGAAATAAGGCACAAAAGAGCAGAGATGCAGAAAAGTGCAGAAAGGTGAAAGATAAAAAAGGGTAGAAAAACGAGTGAAAGAGCAGAGTTAGAGGAAGGAGACAGAGGTCCACTGGAACACCAGGGATGAGGCGCAGGGAAACCTGCAGGTGGAGGAGGGCCTCGATCACCAACACTCGAGAGTGCAGGGGCAGGGGCAGGCCTCACTTAATGGTGGAGCTGCGAGGGTGGGAGAGCAATTTCACTGACAATGAGTCAGTGGTCTTGCTCGCCTGTCCCCGCAGTGGCCGCCATTAAGTAGGGGTCGGGGAGGGCTGGACAGCTGGGAGGCGGGAGCGGGGAGGGAGCTGGATTGGCCGGTCGCGCTGGGGGGAGGGGCAGTGGGGGCAGCAGCGGCGGGGAAAGGTAAAGGGAGGAAATAAGGGATAAAGAAAAAAGGGAAAATAGGCAGAAATAAGGCACAAAAGAGCAGAGATGCAGAAAGGTGAAAGATAAAAGAGGGTAGAAAAGCGAGTGAAAACTAGTGAAAGGGCAGAGCGTGAGGAAGGGAAAATGAGCAGAAATAAGGCACAAAAGAGCAGAGATGCAGAAAAGTGCAGATAGGTGAAAGATAAAAGAGGGTAGAAAAACGAGTGAAAACAAGTGAAAGGGCAGAGCGAGAGGAAGGGAAAATGAGCAGAAATAAGGCACAAAAGAGCAGAGATGCAGAAAAGTGCAGATAGGTGAAAGATAAAAAGGGTAGAAAAACGAGTGAAAGAGCAGAGTTAGAGGAAGGAGACAGAGGTCCACTGGACCACCAGGGATGAGGCACAGGAAACCTGCGGGTGGAGGAGGGCCTCGATCACCAACACTCGACAGTGCAGGGGCAGGCCTCACTCAATGGTGGAGCTGCGAGGGTGGGAGAGCAATTTCACTGACAATGAGTCAGTGGTCTTGCTCGCCTGTCTCCGCAGTGGCCGCCATTAAGTAGGGGTCGGGAGGGCTGGACAGCTGGGAGGCGGGAGCGGGGAGGGGAGCTGGATTGGCCGGTCGTGCTGAGGGGAGGGGCCGCGGGGGCAGCAGCGGTGGGGAAAGGTAAAGGGAGGAAATAAGGGATAAAGAAAAAAGGGAAAATAGGCAGAAATAAGGCACAGAAGAGCAGAAATGCAGAAAGGTGAAAGATAAAAGAGGGTAGAAAAGCAGTGAAAACTAGTGAAAGGGCAGAGCGAGAGGAAGGGAAAATGAGCAGAAATAAGGCACAAAAGAGCAGAGATGCAGAAAAGTGGTGAAAGATAAAAGAGGGTAGAAAAACGAGTGAAAACAAGTGAAAGGGCAGAGCGAGAGGAAGGGAAAATGAGCAGAAATAAGGCACAAAAGAGCAGAGATGCAGAAAAGTGCAGAAAGGTGAAAGATAAAAGAGGGTAGAAAAACGAGTGAAAACAAGTGAAAGGGCAGAGCGAGAGGAAGGGAAAATGAGCAGAAATAAGGCCCAAAAGAGCAGAGATGCAGAAAAGTGCAGAAAGGTGAAAGATAAAAAGGGTAGAAAAACGAGTGAAAGAGCAGAGTTAGAGGAAGGAGACAGAGGTCCACTGGACCACCAGGGATGAAGCGCAGGGAAACCTGCGGGTGGAGGAGGGCCTCGATCACCAACACTCGAGAGTGCAGGGGCAGGGGCAGGCCTCACTTAATGGTGGAGCTGCGAGGGTGGGAGAGCAATTTCACTGACAATGAGTCAGTGGTCTTGCTCGCCTGTCCCGCAGTGGCCGCAACTAAGTAGGGGTCGGGGAGGGCTGGACAGCTGGGAGGCGGGAGCGGGGAGGGAGCTGGATTGGCCGGTCGCGGTGGGGGGAGGGGCCGCGGGGGCAGCAGCGGTGGGGAAAGGTAAAGGGAGGAAATAAGGGATAAAGAAAAAAGGGAAAATAGGCAGAAATAAGGCACAAAAGAGCAGAGATGCAGAAAGGTGAAAGATAAAAGAGGGTAGAAAAGCGAGTGAAAACTAGTGAAAGGGCAGAGCGAGAGGAAGGGAAAATGAGTAGAAATAAGGCACAAAAGAGCAGAGATGCAGAAAAGTGCAGAAAGGTGAAAGATAAAAGAGGGTAGAAAAACGAGTGAAAACAAGTGAAAGGGCAGAGCGAGAGCAAGGGAAAATGAGCAGAAATAAGGCACAAAAGAGCAGAGATGCAGAAAAGTGCAGAAAGGTGAAAGATAAAAAGGGTAGAAAAACGGGTGAAAACAAGTGAAAGGGCAGAGCGAGAGGAAGGGAAAATGAGCAGAAATAAGGCCCAAAAGAGCAGAGATGCAGAAAAGTGCAGAAAGGTGAAAGATAAAAAGGGTAGAAAAACGAGTGAAAGAGCAGAGTTAGAGGAAGGAGACAGAGGTCCACTGGACCACCAGGGATGAGGCGCAGGAAACCTGCGGGTGGAGGAGGGCCTCGATCACCAACACTCGAGAGTGCAGGGGCAGGGGCAGGCCTCACTTAATGGTGGAGCTGCGAGGGTGGGAGAGCAATTTCACTGACAATGAGTCAGTGGTCTTGCTCGCCTGTCCCCGCAGTGGCCGCCATTAAGTAGGGGTCGGGGAGGGCTGGACAGCTGGGAGGCGGGAGCGGGGAGGGGAGCTGGATTGGCCGGTCGCGCTGGGGGGAGGGGCAGCGGGGGCAGCAGCGGCGGGGAAAGGTAAAGGGAGGAAATAAGGGATAAAGAAAAAAGGGAAAATAGGCAGAAATAAGGCACAAAAGAGCAGAGATGCAGAAAGGTGAAAGATAAAAGAGGGTAGAAAAACGAGTGAAAACTAGTGAAAGGGCAGAGCGTGAGGAAGGGAAAATGAGCAGAAATAAGGCACAAAAGAGCAGAGATGCAGAAAAGTGCAGATAGGTGAAAGATAAAAGAGGGTAGAAAAACGAGTGAAAACAAGTGAAAGGGCAGAGCGAGAGGAAGGGAAAATGAGCAGAAATAAGGCACAAAAGAGCAGAGATGCAGAAAAGTGCAGATAGGTGAAAGATAAAAAAGGGTAGAAAAACGAGTGAAAGAGCAGAGTTAGAGGAAGGAGACAGAGGTCCACTGGACCACCAGGGATGAGGCACAGGGAAACCTGCGGGTGGAGGAGGGCCTCGATCACCAACACTCGACAGTGCAGGGGCAGGCCTCACTCAATGGTGGAGCTGCGAGGGTGGGAGAGCAATTTCACTGACAATGAGTCAGTGGTCTTGCTCGCCTGTCTCCGCAGTGGCCGCCATTAAGTAGGGGTCGGGGAGGGCTGGACAGCTGGGAGGCGGGAGCGGGGAGGGGAGCTGGATTGGCCGGTCGTGCTGAGGGGGAGGGGCCGCGGGGGCAGCAGCGGTGGGGAAAGGTAAAGGGAGGAAATAAGGGATAAAGAAAAAAGGGAAAATAGGCAGAAATAAGGCACAGAAGAGCAGAAATGCAGAAAGGTGAAAGATAAAAGAGGGTAGAAAAACGAGTGAAAACTAGTGAAAGGGCAGAGCGAGAGGAAGGGAAAATGAGCAGAAATAAGGCACAAAAGAGCAGAGATGCAGAAAAGTGGTGAAAGATAAAAGAGGGTAGAAAAACGAGTGAAAACAAGTGAAAGGGCAGAGCGAGAGGAAGGGAAAATGAGCAGAAATAAGGCACAAAAGAGCAGAGATGCAGAAAAGTGCAGAAAGGTGAAAGATAAAAGAGGGTAGAAAAACGGGTGAAAACAAGTGAAAGGGCAGAGCGAGAGGAAGGGAAAATGAGCAGAAATAAGGCACAAAAGAGCAGAGATGCAGAAAAGTGCAGAAAGGTGAAAGATAAAAAAGGGTAGAAAAACGAGTGAAAGAGCAGAGTTAGAGGAAGGAGACAGAGGTCCACTGGACCACCAGGGATGAAGCGCAGGGAAACCTGCGGGTGGAGGAGGGCCTCGATCACCAACACTCGAGAGTGCAGGGGCAGGGGCAGGCCTCACTTAATGGTGGAGCTGCGAGGGTGGGAGAGCAATTTCACTGACAATGAGTCAGTGGTCTTGCTCGCCTGTCCCCGCAGTGGCCGCAACTAAGTAGGGGTCGGGGAGGGCTGGACAGCTGGGAGGCGGGAGCGGGGAGGGGAGCTGGATTGGCCGGTCGCGGTGGGGGGAGGGGCCGCGGGGGCAGCAGCGGTGGGGAAAGGTAAAGGGAGGAAATAAGGGATAAAGAAAAAAGGGAAAATAGGCAGAAATAAGGCACAAAAGAGCAGAGATGCAGAAAGGTGAAAGATAAAAGAGGGTAGAAAAACGAGTGAAAACTAGTGAAAGGGCAGAGCGAGAGGAAGGGAAAATGAGTAGAAATAAGGCACAAAAGAGCAGAGATGCAGAAAAGTGCAGAAAGGTGAAAGATAAAAGAGGGTAGAAAAACGAGTGAAAACAAGTGAAAGGGCAGAGCGAGAGCAAGGGAAAATGAGCAGAAATAAGGCACAAAAGAGCAGAGATGCAGAAAAGTGCAGAAAGGTGAAAGATAAAAAAGGGTAGAAAAAAACGGGTGAAAACAAGTGAAAGGGCAGAGCGAGAGGAAGGGAAAATGAGCAGAAATAAGGCCCAAAAGAGCAGAGATGCAGAAAAGTGCAGAAAGGTGAAAGATAAAAAAGGGTAGAAAAACGAGTGAAAGAGCAGAGTTAGAGGAAGGAGACAGAGGTCCACTGGACCACCAGGGATGAGGCGCAGGAAACCTGCGGGTGGAGGAGGGCCTCGATCACCAACACTCGAGAGTGCAGGGGCAGGGCAGGCCTCACTTAATGGTGGCGCTGCGAGGGTGGGAGAGCAATTTCACTGACAATGAGTCAGTGGTCTTGCTCGCCTGTCCCCGCAGTGGCCGCCATTAAGTAGGGGTCGGGGAGGGCTGGACAGCTGGGAGGCGGGAGCGGGGAGGGGAGCTGGATTGGCCGGTCGTGCTGGGGGGGAGGGGCCGCGTGGGCAGCAGCGGCGGGGAAAGGTAAAGGGAGGAAATAGGGATAAAGAAAAAAGGGAAAATAGGCAGAAATAAGGCACAAAAGAGCAGAGATGCAGAAAGGTGAAAGATAAAAGAGGGTAGAAAAGCGAGTGAAAACTAGTGAAAGGGCAGAGCGAGAGGAAGGGAAAATGAGCAGAAATAAGGCACAAAAGAGCAGAGATGCAGAAAAGTGCAGAAAGGTGAAAGATAAAAGAGGGTAGAAAAACGAGTGAAAACAAGTGAAAGGGCAGAGCGAGAGGAAGGGAAAATGAGCAGAAATAAGGCACAAAAGAGCAGAGATGCAGAAAAGTGCAGAAAGGTGAAAGATAAAAAGGGTAGAAAAACGAGTGAAAACAAGTGAAAGGGCAGAGCGAGAGGAAGGGAAAATGAGCAGAAATAAGGAACAAAAGAGCAGAGATGCAGAAAAGTGCAAAAAGGTGAAAGATAAAAAGGGTAGAAAAACTAGTGAAAGAGCAGAGTTAGAGGAAGGAGACAGAGGTCCACTGGACCACCAGGGATGAGGCGCAGGGAAACCTGCGGGTGGAGGAGGGCCTCGATCACCAACACTCGAGAGTGCAGGGGCAGGGGCAGGCCTCACTTAATGGTGGAGCTGCGAGGGTGGGAGAGCAATTTCACTGACAATGAGTCAGTGGTCTTGCTCGCCTGTCCCCGCAGTGGCCGCCATTAAGTAGGGGTCGGGGAGGGCTGGACAGCTGGGAGGCGGGAGCGGGGAGGGGAGCTGGATTGGCCGGTCGCGCTGGGGGGAGGGGCCGCGGGGGCAGCAGCGGCGGGGAAAGGTAAAGGGAGGAAATAAGGGATAAAGAAAAAAAGGGAAAATAGGCAGAAATAAGGCACAAAAGAGCAGAGATGCAGAAAGGTGAAAGATAAAAGAGGTTAGAAAAACAAGTGAAAACTAGTGAAATGGCAGAGCGAGAGGAAGGAAAATGAGCAGAAATAAGGCACAAAAGAGCAGAGATGCAGAAAAGTGCAGAAAGGTGAAAGATAAAAGAGGGTAGAAAAACGAGTGAAAACAAGTGAAAGGGCAGAGCGAGAGGAAGGGAAAATGAGCAGAAATAAGGCACAAAAGAGCAGAGATGCAGAAAAGTGCAGAAAGGTGAAAGATAAAAAAGGGTAGAAAAACGAGTGAAAGAGCAGAGTTAGAGGAAGGAGACAGAGGTCCACTGGACCACCAGGGATGAGGCGCAGGGAAACCTGCAGGTGGAGGAGGGCCTCGATCACCAACACTCGAGAGTGCAGGGGCAGGCCTCACTTAATGGTGGAGCTGCGAGGGTGGGAGAGCAATTTCACTGACAATGAGTCAGTGGTCTTGCTCGCCTGTCCCCGCAGTGGCCGCCATTAAGTAGGGGTCGAGGAGGGCTGGACAGCTGGGAGGTGGGAGCGGGGAGGGGAGCTGGATTGGCCGGTCGCACTGGGGGGAGGGGCTGCGGGGGCAGCAGCGGCGGGGAAAGGTAAAGGGAGGAAATAAGGGATAAAGAAAAAAGGGAAAATAGGCAGAAATAAGGCACAAAAGAGCAGAGATGCAGAAAGGTGAAAGATAAAAGAGGGTAGAAAAACGAGTGAAAACTAGTGAAAGGGCAGAGCGAGAGGAAGGGAAAATGAGCAGAAATAAGGCACAAAAGAACAGAGATGCAGAAAAGTGCAGAAAGGTGAAAGATAAAAGAGGGTAGAAAAACGAGTGAAAACAAGTGAAAGGGCAGAGCGAGAGGAAGGGAAAATGAGCAGAAATAAGGCACAAAAGAGCAGAGATGCAGAAAAGTGCAGAAAGGTGAAAGATAAAAAAGGGTAGAAAAACAAGTGAAAGAGCAGAGTTAGAGGAAGGAGACAGAGGTCCACTGGACCACCAGGGATGAGGCGCAGGGAAACCTGCGGGTGGAGGAGGGCCTCGATCACCAACACTCGAGAGTGCAGGGGCAGGGGCAGGCCTCACTTAATGGTGGAGCTGCGAGGGTGGGAGAGCAATTTCACTGACAATGAGTCAGTGGTCTTGCTCGCCTGTCCCCGCAGTGGCCGCCATTAAGTAGGGGTCGAGGAGGGCTGGACAGCTGGGAGGCGGGAGCGGGGAGGGGAGCTGGATTGGCCGGTCGCGCTGGGGGAGGGGCCGCGGGGGCAGCAGCGGCGGGGAAAGGTAAAGGGAGGAAATAAGGGATAAAGAAAAAAGGGAAAATAGGCAGAAATAAGGCACAAAAGAGCAGAGATGCAGAAAGGTGAAAGATAAAAGAGTGTAGAAAAACGAGTGAAAACTAGTGAAAGGGCAGAGCGTGAGGAAGGGAAAATGAGCAGAAATAAGGCACAAAAGAGCAGAGATGCAGAAAAGTGCAGAAAGGTGAAAGATAAAAGAGGGTAGAAAAACGAGTGAAAACAAGTGAAAGGGCAGAGCGAGAGGAAGGGAAAATGAGCAGAAATAAGGCACAAAAGAGCAGAGATGCAGAAAAGTGCAGAAAGGTGAAAGATAAAAAAGGGTAGAAAAAGCGAGTGAAAGAGCAGAGTTAGAGGAAGGAGACAGAGGTCCACTGGACCACCAGGGATGAGGCACAGGGAAACCTGCGGGTGGAGGAGGGCCTCGATCACCAACACTCGAGTGCAGTGCAGGGGCAGGCCTCACTCAATGGTGGAGCTGCGAGGGTGGGAGAGCAATTTCACTGACAATGAGTCAGTGGTCTTGCTCGCCTGTCCCCGCAGTGGCCGCCATTAAGTAGGGGTCGGGGAGGGCTGGACAGCTGGGAGGCGGGAGCGGGGAGGGGAGCTGGATTGACCGGTCACGCTGGGGGGGAGGGGCCGCGGGGGCAACAGCGGCGGGGAAAGGTAAAGGGAGGAAATAAGAGATAAAGAAAAAAGGGAAAGTAGGCAGAAATAAGGCACAAAAGAGCAGAGATGCAGAAAGGTGAAAGATAAAAGAGGGTAGAAAAACGAGTGAAAACTAGTGAAAGGGCAGAGCGAGAGGAAGGGAAAATGAGCAGAAATAAGGCACAAAAGAGCAGAGATGCAGAAAAGTGCAGAAAGGTGAAAGATAAAAGAGGGTAGAAAAACGAGTGAAAACAAGTGAAAGGGCAGAGCGAGAGGAAGGGAAAATGAGCAGAAATAAGGCACAAAAGAGCAGAGATGCAGAAAAGTGCAGAAAGGTGAAAGATAAAAAAGGGTAGAAAAACGAGTGAAAGAGCAGAGTTAGAGGAAGGAGACAGAGGTCCACTGGACCACCAGGGATGAGGCGCAGGGAAACCTGCAGGTGGAGGAGGGCCTCGATCACCAACACTCGAGAGTGCAGGGGCAGGGGCAGGCCTCACTTAATGGTGGAGCTGCGAGGGTGGGAGAGCAATTTCACTGACAATGAGTCAGTGGTCTTGCTCGCCTGTCCCCGCAGTGGCCGCCATTAAGTAGGGGTCGGGGAGGGCTGGACAGCTGGGAGGCGGGAGCGGGGAGGGGAGCTGGATTGGCCGGTCGCGCTGGGGGGAGGGGCCGCGGGGGCAGCAGCGGCGGGGAAAGGTAAAGGGAGGAAATAAGGGATAAAGAAAAAAGGGAAAATAAGCAGAAATAAGGCACAAAAGAGCAGAGATGCAGAAAGGTGAAAGATAAAAGAGGGTAGAAAAACGAGTGAAAACTAGTGAAAGGGCAGAACGAGAGGAAGGGAAAATGAGCAGAAATAAGGCACAAAAGAGCAGAGATGCAGAAAAGTGCAGAAAGGTGAAAGATAAAAGAGGGTAGAAAAACGAGTGAAAACAAGTGAAAGGGCAGAGCGAGAGGAAGGGAAAATGAGCAGAAATAAGGCACAAAAGAGCAGAGATGCAGAAAAGTGCAGAAAGGTGAAAGATAAAAAGGGTAGAAAAACGAGTGAAAGAGCAGAGTTAGAGGAAGGAGACAGAGGTCCACTGGACCACCAGGGATGAGGCGCAGGGAAACCTGCGGGTGGAGCTGGGCCTCGATCACCAACACTCGAGAGTGCAGGGGCAGGCCTCACTCAATGGTGGAGCTGCGAGGGTGGGAGAGCAATTTCACTGACAATGAGTCAGTGGTCTTGCTCGCCTGTACCCGCAGTGGCCGCCATTAAGTAGGGGTCGGGGAGGGCTGGACAGCTGGGAGGCGGGAGCGGGGAGGGGAGCTGGATTGGCCGGTTGCGCTGGGGGGAGGGGCCACGGGGGCAGCAGCAGCGGGGAAAGGTAAAGGGAGGAAATAAGGGATAAAAAAAAAGGGAAAATAGGCAGAAATAAGGCACAGAAGAGCAGAGATGCAGAAAGGTGAAAGATAAAAGAGGGTAGAAAAACGAGTGAAAACTAGTGAAAGGGCAGAGCGAGAGGAAGGGAAAATGAGCAGAAATAAGGCACAAAAGAGCAGAGATGCAGAAAAGTGCAGAAAGGTGAAAGATAAAAGAGGGTAGAAAAACGAGTGAAAACAAGTGAAAGGGCAGAGCGAGAGGAAGGGAAAATGAGCAGAAATAAGGCACAAAAGAGCAGAGATGCAGAAAAGTGCAGAAAGGTGAAAGATAAAAAAGGGTAGAAAAACGAGTGAAAGAGCAGAGTTAGAGGAAGGAGACAGAGGTCCACTGGACCACCAGGGATGAGGCGCAGGGAAACCTGTGGGTGGAGGAGGGCCTCGATCACCAACACTCGAGAGTGCAGGGGCAGGGGCAGGCCTCACTTAATGGTGGAGCTGCGAGGGTGGGAGAGCAATTTCACTGACAATGAGTCAGTGGTCTTGCTCGCCTGTCCCCGCAGTGGCCGCCATTAAGTAGGGGTCGGGGAGGGCTGGACAGCTGGGAGGCGGGAGCGGGGAGGGAGCTGGATTGGCCGGTCGCGCTGGGGGAGGGGCCGCGGGGGCAGCAGCGGCGGGGAAAGGTAAAGGGAGGAAATAAGGGATAAAGAAAAAAGGGAAAATAGGCAGAAATAAGGCACAAAAGAGCAGAGATGCAGAAAGGTGAAAGATAAAGAGGGTAGAAAAACGAGTGAAAACTAGTGAAAGGGCAGAGCGAGAGGAAGAGAAAATGAGCAGAAATAAGGCACAAAAGAGCAGAGATGCAGAAAAGTGCAGAAAGGTGAAAGATAAAAGAGGGTAGAAAAACGAGTGAAAACAAGTGAAAGGGCAGAGCGAGAGGAAGGGAAAATGAGCAGAAATAAGGCACAAAAGAGCAGAGATGCAGAAAAGTGCAGAAAGGTGAAAGATAAAAAGGGTAGAAAAACGAGTGAAAGAGCAGAGTTAGAGGAAGGAGACAGAGGTCCACTGGACCACCAGGGATGAGGCGCAGGGAAACCTGCAGGTGGAGGAGGGCCTCGATCACCAACACTCGAGAGTGCAGGGGCAGGGGCAGGCCTCACTTAATGGTGGAGCTGCGAGGGTGGGAGAGCAATTTCACTGACAATGAGTCAGTGGTCTTGCTCGCCTGTCCCCGCAGTGGCCGCCATTAAGTAGGGGTTGGGGAGGGCTGGACAGCTGGGAGGCGGGAGCAGGGAGGGGAGCTGGATTGGCCGGTCGCGCTGGGGGGAGGGGCCGCGGGGGCAGCAGCGGCGGGGAAAGGTAAAGGGAGGAAATAAGGGATAAAGAAAAAAGGGAAAATAGGCAGAAATAAGGCACAAAAGAGCAGAGATGCAGAAAGGTGAAAGATAAAAGAGGGTAGAAAAACGAGTGAAAACTAGTGAAAGGGCAGAGCGAGAGGAAGGGAAAATGAGCAGAAATAAGGCACAAAAGAGCAGAGATGCAGAAAAGTGCAGAAAGGTGAAAGATAAAAGAGGGTAGAAAAACGAGTGAAAACAAGTGAAAGGGCAGAGCGAGAGGAAGGGAAAATGAGCAGAAATAAGGCACAAAAGAGCAGAGATGCAGAAAAGTGCAGAAAGGTGAAAGATAAAAAAGGGTAGAAAAACGAGTGAAAGAGCAGAGTTAGAGGAAGGAGACAGAGGTTCACTGGACCACCAGGGATGAGGCGCAGGGAAACCTGCAGGTGGAGGAGGGCCTCGATCACCAACACTCGAGAGTGCAGGGGCAGGCCTCACTTAATGGTGGAGCTGCGAGGGTGGGAGAGCAATTTCACTGACAATGAGTCAGTGGTCTTGCTCGCCTGTCCCCGCAGTGGCCGCCATTAAGTAGGGGTCGGGAGGGCTGGACTGCTGGGAGGCGGGAGCGGGGAGGGAGCTGGATTGGATGGTCGCGCTGGGGGAGGGGCCACGGGGGCAGCAGCGGCGGGGAAAGGTAAAGGGAGGAAATAAGGGATAAAGAAAAAAGGGAAAATAGGCAGAAATAAGGCACAAAAGAGCAGAGATGCAGAAAGGTGAAAGATAAAAGAGGGTAGAAAAAGCAGTGAAAACTAGTGAAAGGGCAGAGCGAGAGGAAGGGAAAATGAGCAGAAATAAGGCACAAAAGAGCAGAGATGCAGAAAAGTGCAGAAAGGTGAAAGATAAAAGAGGGTAGAAAAACGAGTGAAAACAAGTGAAAGGGCAGAGCGAGAGGAAGGGAAAATGAGCAGAAATAAGGCACAAAAGAGCAGAGATGCAGAAAAGTGCAGAAAGGTGAAAGATAAAAAAGGGTAGAAAAACGAGTGAAAGAGCAGAGTTAGAGGAAGGAGACAGAGGTCCACTGGACCACCAGGGATGAGGCACAGGGAAACCTGCGGGTGGAGGAGGGCCTCGATCACCAACACTCGAGAGTGCAGGGGCAGGCCTCACTCAATGGTGGAGCTGCGAGGGTGGGAGAGCAATTTCACTGACAATGAGTCAGTGGTCTTGCTCGCCTGTCCCCGCAGTGGCCGCCAGTAAGTAGGGGTCGGGGAGGGCTGGACAGCTGGGAGGCGGGAGCGGGGAGGGAGCTGGATTGGCCGGTCGCACTGGGGGGAGGGGCCGCGGGGGCAGCAGCGGCGGGGAAAGGTAAAGGGAGGAAATAAGGGATAAAGAAAAAAGGGAAAATAGGCAGAAATAAGGCACAGAAGAGCAGAGATGCAGAAAGGTGAAAGATAAAAGAGTGTAGAAAAACGAGTGAAAACTAGTGAAAGGGCAGAGCGAGAGGAAGGGAAAATGAGCAGAAATAAGGCACAAAATAGCAGAGATGCAGAAAAGTGCAGAAAGGTGAAAGATAAAAGAGGGTAGAAAAACGAGTGAAAACAAGTGAAAAGGCAGAGCGAGAGGAAGGGAAAATGAGCAGAAATAAGGCACAAAAGAGCAGAGATGCAGAAAAGTGCAGAAAGGTGAAAGATAAAAAAGGGTAGAAAAACGAGTGAAAGAGCAGAGTTAGAGGAAGGAGACAGAGGTCCACTGGACCACCAGGGATGAGGCGCAGGAAACCTGTGGGTGGAGGAGGGCCTCGATCACCAACACTCGAGAGTGCAGGGGCGAGGCCTCACTTAATGGTGGAGCTGCGAGGGTGGGAGAGCAATTTCACTGACAATGAGTCAGTGGTCTTGCTCGCCTGTCCCCGCAGTGGCCGCCATTAAGTAGGGGTCGGGAGGGCTGGACAGCTGGGAGGCGGGAGCGGGGAGGGAGCTGGATTGGCCGGTCGCGCTGGGGGGAGGGGCCGCGGGGGCAGCAGCGGCGGGGAAAGGTAAAGGGAGGAAATAAGGGATAAAGAAAAAAGGGAAAATAGGCAGAAATAAGGCACAAAAGAGCAGAGATGCAGAAAGGTGAAAGATAAAAGAGGGTAGAAAAGCGAGTGAAAACTAGTGAAAGGGCAGAGCGAGAGGAAGGGAAAATGAGCAGAAATAAGGCACAAAAGAGCAGAGATGCAGAAAAGTGCAGAAAGGTGAAAGATAAAAGAGGGTAGAAAAACGAGTGAAAACAAGTGAAAGGGCAGAGCGAGAGGAAGGGAAAATGAGCAGAAATAAGGCACAAAAGAGCAGAGATGCAGAAAAGTGCAGAAAGGTGAAAGATAAAAAAGGGTAGAAAAACGAGTGAAAGAGCAGAGTTAGAGGAAGGAGACAGAGGTCCACTGGACCACCAGGGATGAGGCACAAGGAAACCTGCGGGTGGAGGAGGGCCTCGATCACCAACACTCGAGAGTGCAGGGGCAGGCCTCACTCAATGGTGGAGCTGCGAGGGTGGGAGAGCAATTTCACTGACAATGAGTCAGTGGTCTTGCTTGCCTGTCCCCTCAGTGGCCGCCATTAAGTAGGGGTCGGGGAGGGCTGGACAGCTGGGAGGCGGGAGCGGGGAGGGGAGCTGGATGGGCGGGTCGCGCTGGGGGGGTGGGGCCGCGGGGGCAGCAGCGGCGGGGAAAGGTAAAGGGAGGAAATAAGGGATAAAGAAAAAAGGGAAAATAGGCAGAAATAAGGCACAGAAGAGCAGAGATGCAGAAAGGTGAAAGATAAAAGAGGGTAGAAAAACGAGTGAAAACTAGTGAAAGGGCAGAGCGAGAGGAAGGGAAAATGAGCAGAAATAAGGCACAAAATAGCAGAGATGCAGAAAAGTGCAGAAAGGTGAAAGATAAAAGAGGGTAGAAAAACGAGTGAAAACAAGTGAAAGGGCAGAGCGAGAGGAAGGGAAAATGAGCAGAAATAAGGCACAAAAGAGCAGAGATGCAGAAAAGTGCAGAAAGGTGAAAGATAAAAAGGGTAGAAAAACGAGTGAAAGAGCAGAGTTAGAGGAAGGAGACAGAGGTCCACTGGACCACCAGGGATGAGGCGCAGGAAACCTGCGGGTGGAGGAGGGCCTCGATCACCAACACTCGAGAGTGCAGGGGCAGTGGCAGGCCTCACTTAATGGTGGAGCTGCGAGGGTGGGAGAGCAATTTCACTGACAATGAGTCAGTGGTCTTGCTCGCCTGTCCCCGCAGTGGCTGCCATTAAGTAGGGAGTCGGGGAGGGCTGGACAGCTGGGAGGCGGGAGCGGGGAGGGAGCTGGATTGGCCGGTCGCGCTGGGGGGAGGGGCCGCGGGGGCAGCAGCGGCGGGGAAAGGTAAAGGGAGGAAATAAGGGATAAAGAAAAAAGGGAAAATAGTCAGAAATAAGGCACAATAGAGCAGAGATGCAGAAAGGTGAAAGATAAAAGAGGGTAGAAAAACGAGTGAAAACTAGTGAAAGGGCAGAGCGAGAGGAAGAGAAAATTAGCAGAAATAAGGCACAAAAGAGCAGAGATGCAGAAAAGTGCAGAAAGGTGAAAGATAAAGAGGGTAGAAAAACAGTGAAAACAAGTGAAAGGGCAGAGCGAGAGGAAGGAAAAATGAGCAGAAATAAGGCACAAAAGAGCAGAGATGCAGAAAAGTGCAGAAAGGTGAAAGATAAAAAGGGTAGAAAAACGAGTGAAAGAGCAGAGTTAGAGGAAGGAGATAGAGGTCCACTGGACCACCAGGGATGAGGCGCAGGGAAACCTGCAGGTGGAGGAGGGCCTCGATCACCAACACTCGAGAGTGCAGGGGCAGGGGCCAGGCCTCACTTAATGGTGGAGCTGCGAGGGTGGGAGAGCAATTTCACTGACAATGAGTCAGTGGTCCTGCTCGCCTGTCCCCGCAGTGGCCGCCATTAAGTAGGGGTCGAGGAGGGCTGGACAGCTGGGAGGCGGGAGCGGGGAGGGAGCTGGATTGGCCGGTCGCGCTGGGGGGAGGGGCCGCGGGGGCAGCAGCGGCGGGGAAAGGTAAAAGGGAGGAAATAAGGGATAAAGAAAAAAGGGAAAATAGGCAGAAATAAGGCACAAAAGAGCAGAGATGCAGAAATGTGAAAGATAAAAGAGGGTAGAAAAACGAGTGAAAACTAGTGAAAGGGCAGAGCGAGAGGAAGGGAAAATGAGCAGAAATAAGGCACAAAAGAGCAGAGATGCAGAAAAGTGCAGAAAGGTGAAAGATAAAAGAGGGTAGAAAAGCGAGTGAAAACAAGTGAAAGGGCAGAGCGAGAGGAAGGGAAAATGAGCAGAAATAAGGCACAAAAGAGCAGAGATGCAGAAAAGTGCAGAAAGGTGAAAGATAAAAAGGGTAGAAAAACGAGTGAAAGAGCAGAGTTAGAGGAAGGAGACAGAGGTCCACTGGACCACCAGGGATGAGGCGCAGGAAACCTGCGGGTGGAGGAGGGCCTCGATCACCAACACTCGAGAGTGCAGGGGCAGGCCTCACTTAATGGTGGAGCTGCGAGGGTGGGAGAGCAATTTCACTGACAATGAGTCAGTGGTCTTGCTCGCCTGTCCCCGCAGTGGCCGCCATTAAGTAGGGGTCGGGGAGGGCTGGACAGCTGGGAGGCGGGAGCGGGGAGGGGAGCTGGATTGGCCGGTCCCGCTGGGGGGGGGCCGCGGGGGCAGCTGCGGCAGGGAAAGGTAAAGGGGGGAAATAAGGGATAAAGAAAAAAGGGAAAATAGGCAGAAATAAGGCACAGAAGAGCAGAGATGCAGAAAGGTGAAAGATAAAAGAGGGTAGAAAAACGAGAGAAAACTAGTGAAAGGGCAGAGCGAGAGGAAGGGAAAATGAGCAGAAATAAGACACAAAAGAGCAGAGATGCAGAAAAGTAAGGTGAAAGATAAAAGAGGGTAGAAAAACGAGTGAAAACAAGTGAAAGGGCAGAGCGAGAGGAAGGGAAAATGAACAGAAATAAGGCACAAAAGAGCAGAGATGCAGAAAAGTGCAGAAAGGTGAAAGATAAAAAAGGGTAGAAAAACGAGTGAAAGAGCAGAGTTAGAGGAAGGAGACAGAGGTCCACTGGACCACCAGGGATGAGGCGCAGGGAAACCTGCGGGTGGAGGAGGGCCTCGATCACCAACACTCGAGAGTGCAGCGGCAGGGGCAGGCCTCACTTAATGGTGGAGCTGCGAGGGTGGGAGAGCAATTTCACTGACAATGAGTCAGTGGTCTTGCTTGCCTGTCCCCTCAGTGGCCGCCATTAAGTAGGGGTCGAGGAGGGCTGGACAGCTGGGAGGCGGGAGCGGGGAGGGGAGCTGGATTGGCCGGTTGCACTGGGGGGAGGGGCCGCGGGGGCAACAGCGGCGGGGAAAGGTAAAGGGAGGAAATAAGGGATAAAGAAAAAAGGGAAAATAGGCAGAAATAAGGCACAGAAGAGCAGAGATGCAGAAAGGTGAAAGATAAAAGAGGGTAGAAAAACTAGTGAAAACTAGTGAAAGGGCAGAGCGAGAGGAAGGGAAAATGAGCAGAAATAAGGCACAAAAGAGCAGAGATGCAGAAAAGTGCAGAAAGGTGAAAGATAAAAGAGGGTAGAAAAGCGAGTGAAAACAAGTGAAAGGGCAGAGCGAGAGGAAGGGAAAATGAGCAGAAATAAGGCACAAAAGAGCAGATATGCAGAAAAGTGCAGAAAGGTGAAAGATAAAAAGGGTAGAAAAACGAGTGAAAGAGCAGAGTTAGAGGAAGGAGACAGAGGTCCACTGGACCACCAGGGATGAGGCGCAGGGAAACCTGCGGGTGGAGGAGGGCCTCGATCACCAACACTCGAGAGTGCAGGGGCAGGGGCAGGCCTCACTTAATGGTGGAGCTGCGAGGGTGGGAGAGCAATTTCACTGACAATGAGTCAGTGGTCTTGCTCGCCTGTCCCCGCAGTGGCCGCCATTAAGTAGGGGTCGAGGAGGGCTGGACAGCTGGGAGGCGGGAGCGGGGAGGGGAGCTGGATTGGCCGGGCACGCTGGGGGGGAGGGGCCGCGGGGGCAGCAGCGGCGGGGAAAGGTAAAGGGAGGAAATAAGGGATAAAGAAAAAAGGGAAAATAGGCAGAAATAAGGCACAAAAGAGCAGAGATGCAGAAAGGTGAAAGATAAAAGAGGGTAGAAAAACGAGTAAAAACTAGTGAAAGGGCAGAGCGAGAGGAAGGGAAAATGAGCAGAAATAAGGCACAAAAGAGCAGAGATGCAGAAAAGTGCAGAAAGGTGAAAGATAAAGAGGGTAGAAAAACGAGTGAAAAAAAGTGAAAGGGCAGAGCGAGAGGAAGGGAAAATGAGCAGAAATAAGGCACATAAGAGCAGAGATGCAGAAAAGTGCAGAAAGGTGAAAGATAAAAAAGGGTAGAAAAACGAGTGAAAGAGCAGAGTTAGAGGAAGGAGACAGAGGTTCACTGGACCACCAGGGATGAGGCGCAGGGAAACCTGCAGGTGGAGGAGGGCCTCGATCACCAACACTCGAGAGTGCAGGGGCAGGGGCAGGCCTCACTTAATGGTGGAGCTGCGAGGGTGGGAGAGCAATTTCACTGACAATGAGTCAGTGGTCTTGCTCGCCTGTCCCCGCAGTGGCCGCCATTAAGTAGGGAGTCGGGGAGGGCTGGACAGCTGGGAGGCGGGAGCGGGGAGGGGAGCTGGATTGGCCGGTCGCGCTGGGGGAGGGGCTGCGGGGGCAGCAGCGGCGGGGAAAGGTAAAGGGAGGAAATAAGGGATAAAGAAAAAAGGGAAAATAGGCAGAAATAAGGCACAAAAGAGCAGAGATGCAGAAAGCGTGAAAGATAAAAGAGGGTAGAAAAACGAGTGAAAACTAGTGAAAGGGCAGAGCGAGAGGAAGGGAAAATGAGCAGAAATAACGCACAAAAGAGCAGAGATGCAGAAAAGTGCAGAAAGGTGAAAGATAAAAGAGGGTAGAAAAACGAGTGAAAACAAGTGAAAGGGCAGAGCGAGAGGAAGGGAAAATGAGCAGAAATAAGGCACAAAAGAGCAGAGATGCAGAAAAGTGCAGAAAGGTGAAAGATAAAAAGGGTAGAAAAACGAGTGAAAGAGGAGAGTTAGAGGAAGGAGACAGAGGTCCACTGGACCACCAGGGATGAGGGACAGGGAAACCTGCGGGTGGAGGAGTGCCTTGATCACCAACACTCGAGAGTGCAGGGGCAGGCCTCACTCAATGGTGGAGCTGCGAGGGTGGGAGAGCAATTTCACTGACAATGAGTCAGTGGTCTTGCTTGCCTGTCCCCTCAGTGGCCGCCATTAAGTAGGGGTCGGGGAGGGCTGGACAGCTGGGAGGCGGGAGCGGGGAGGGGAGCTGGATTGGCCGGTCGCGCTGGGGGAGGGGCCGCGGGGGCAGCAGCGGCGGGGAAAGGTAAAGGGAGGAAATAAGGGATTAAGAAAAAAGGGAAAATAGGCAGAAATAAGGCACAGAAGAGCAGAGATGCAGAAAGGTGAAAGATAAAAGAGGGTAGAAAAGCGAGTGAAAACTAGTGAAAGGGCAGAGCGAGAGGAAGGGAAAATGAGCAGAAATAAGGCACAAAATAGCAGAGATGCAGAAAAGTGCAGAAAGGTGAAAGATAAAAGAGGGTAGAAAAACGAGTGAAAACAAGTGAAAAGGCAGAGCGAGAGGAAGGGAAAATGAGCAGAAATAAGGCATCAAAAGAGCAGAGATGCAGAAAAGTGCAGAAAGGTGAAAGATAAAAAGGGTAGAAAAACGAGTGAAAGAGCAGAGTTAGAGGAAGGAGACAGAGGTCCACTGGACCACCAGGGATGAGGCGCAGGAAACCTGCGGGTGGAGGAGGGCCTCGATCACCAACACTCGAGAGTGCAGGGGCAGGGGCAGGCCTCACTTAATGGTGGAGCTGCGAGGGTGGGAGAGCAATTTCACTGACAATGAGTCAGTGGTCTTGCTCGCCTGTCCCCGCAGTGGCTGCCATTAAGTAGGGGTCGAGGAGGGCTGGACAGCTGGGAGGCGGGAGCGGGGAGGGAGCTGGATTGGCCGGTCGCGCTGGGGGAGGGCCGCGGGGGCAGCAGCGGCGGGGAAAGGTAAAGGGAGGAAATAAGGGATAAAGAAAAAAGGGAAAATAGTCAGAAATAAGGCACAATAGAGCAGAGATGCAGAAAGGTGAAAGATAAAAGAGGGTAGAAAAACGAGTGAAAACTAGTGAAAGGGCAGAGCGAGAGGAAGAGAAAATTAGCAGAAATAAGGCACAAAAGAGCAGAGATGCAGAAAAGTGCAGAAAGGTGAAAGATAAAAGAGGGTAGAAAAACGAGTGAAAGTGAAAGGGCAGAGCGAGAGGAAGGAAAAATGAGCAGAAATAAGGCACAAAAGAGCAGAGATGCAGAAAAGTGCAGAAAGGTGAAAGATAAAAAGGGTAGAAAAACGAGTGAAAGAGCAGAGTTAGAGGAAGGAGATAGAGGTCCACTGGACCACCAGGGATGAGGCGCAGGGAAACCTGCAGGTGGAGGAGGGCCTCGATCACCAACACTCGAGAGTGCAGGGGCAGGGCCGGCCTCACTTAATGGTGGAGCTGCGAGTGTGGGAGAGCTATTTCACTGACAATGAGTCAGTGGTCTTGCTCGCCTGTCCCCGCAGTGGCCGCCATTAAGTAGGGGTCGGGGAGGGCTGGACAGCTGGGAGGCGGGAGCGGGGAGGGGAGCTGGATTGGCCGGTCGCGCTGGGGGGAGGGGCCGCGGGGGCAGCAGCGGCGGGGAAAGGTAAAGGGAGGAAATAAGGGATAAAGAAAAAAGGGAAAATAGGCAGAAATAAGGCACAAAAGAGCAGAGATGCAGAAAGGTGAAAGATAAAAGAGGGTAGAAAAACGAGTGAAAACTAGTGAAAGGGCAGAGCGAGAGGAAGGGAAAATGAGCAGAAATAAGGCACAAAAGAGCAGAGATGCAGAAAAGTGCAGAAAGGTGAAAGATAAAAGAGGGTAGAAAAGCGAGTGAAAACAAGTGAAAGGGCAGAGCGAGAGGAAGGGAAAATGAGCAGAAATAAGGCACAAAAGAGCAGAGATACAGAAAAGTGCAGAAAGGTGAAAGATAAAAAAGGGTAGAAAAACGAGTGAAAGAGCAGAGTTAGAGGAAGGAGACAGAGGTCCACTGGACCACCAGGGATGAGGCGCAGGGAAACCTGCGGGTGGAGGAGGGCCTCGATCACCAACACTCGAGAGTGCAGGGGCAGGCCTCACTTAATGGTGGAGCTGCGAGGGTGGGAGAGCAATTTCACTGACAATGAGTCAGTGGTCTTGCTCGCCTGTCCCCGCAGTGGCCGCCATTAAGTAGGGGTTGGGGAGGGCTGGACAGCTGGGAGGCGGGAGCGGGGAGGGAGCTGGATTGGCCGGTCCCGCTGGGGGAGGGGCCGCGGGGGCAGCAGCGGCGGGGAAAGGTAAAGGGAGGAAATAAGGGATAAAGAAAAAAGGGAAAATAGGCAGAAATAAGGCACAGAAGAGCAGAGATGCAGAAAGGTGAAAGATAAAAGAGGGTAGAAAAACGAGTGAAAACTAGTGAAAGGGCAGAGCGAGAGGAAGGGAAAATGAGCAGAAATAAGACACAAAAGAGCAGAGATGCAGAAAAGTGGTGAAAGATAAAAGAGGGTAGAAAAACGAGTGAAAACAAGTGAAAGGGCAGAGCGAGAGGAAGGGAAAATGAACAGAAATAAGGCACAAAAGAGCAGAGATGCAGAAAAGTGCAGAAAGGTGAAAGATAAAAAAGGGTAGAAAAACGAGTGAAAGAGCAGAGTTAGAGGAAGGAGACAGAGGTCCACTGGACCACCAGGGATGAGGCGCAGGGAAACCTGCGGGTGGAGGAGGGCCTCGATCACCAACACTCGAGAGTGCAGCGGCAGGGGCAGGCCTCACTTAATGGTGGAGCTGCGAGGTGGGAGAGCAATTTCACTGACAATGAGTCAGTGGTCTTGCTTGCCTGTCCCCTCAGTGGCCGCCATTAAGTAGGGGTCGGGGAGGGCTGGACAGCTGGGAGGCGGGAGCGGGGAGGGGAGCTGGATTGGCCGGTTGCACTGGGGGGAGGGGCCGCGGGGGCAGCAGCGGCGGGGAAAGGTAAAGGGAGGAAATAAGGGATAAAGAAAAAAGGGAAAATAGGCAGAAATAAGGCACAGAAGAGCAGAGATGCAGAAAGGTGAAAGATAAAAGAGGGTAGAAAAACTAGTGAAAACTAGTGAAAGGGCAGAGCGAGAGGAAGGGAAAATGAGCAGAAATAAGGCACAAAAGAGCAGAGATGCAGAAAAGTGCAGAAAGGTGAAAGATAAAAGAGGGTAGAAAAACGAGTGAAAACAAGTGAAAGGGCAGAGCGAGAGGAAGGGAAAATGAGCAGAAATAAGGCACAAAAGAGCAGATATGCAGAAAAGTGCAGAAAGGTGAAAGATAAAAGAGGGTAGAAAAACGAGTGAAAGGGCAGAGCGAGAGGAAGGGAAAATGAGCAGAAATAAGGCACAAAAGAGCAGAGATGCAGAAAAGTGCAGAAAGGTGAAAGATAAAAAAGGGTAGAAAAACGAGTGAAAGAGCAGAGTTAGAGGAAGGAGACAGAGGTCCACTGGACCACCAGGGATGAGGCACAGGGAAACCTGCGGGTGGAGGAGGGCCTCGATCACCAACACTCGAGAGTGCAGGGGCAGGCCTCACTCAATGGTGGAGCTGCGAGGGTGGGAGAGCAATTTCACTGACAATGAGTCAGTGGTCTTGCTTGCCTGTCCCCTCAGTGGCCGCCATTAAGTAGGGGTCGGGGAGGGCTGGACAGCTGGGAGGCGGGAGCGGGGAGGGGAGCTGGATTGGCCGGTCGCGCTGGGGGGGAGGGGCCGCGGGGGCAGCAGCGGCGGGGAAAGGTAAAGGGAGGAAATAAGGGATTAAGAAAAAAGGGAAAATAGGCAGAAATAAGGCACAGAAGAGCAGAGATGCAGAAAGGTGAAAGATAAAAGAGGGTAGAAAAGCGAGTGAAAACTAGTGAAAGGGCAGAGCGAGAGGAAGGGAAAATGAGCAGAAATAAGGCACAAAATAGCAGAGATGCAGAAAAGTGCAGAAAGGTGAAAGATAAAAGAGGGTAGAAAAACGAGTGAAAACAAGTGAAAAGGCAGAGCGAGAGGAAGGGAAAATGAGCAGAAATAAGGATCAAAAGAGCAGAGATGCAGAAAAGTGCAGAAAGGTGAAAGATAAAAAAGGGTAGAAAAACGAGTGAAAGAGCAGAGTTAGAGGAAGGAGACAGAGGTCCACTGGACCACCAGGGATGAGGCGCAGGGAAACCTGCGGGTGGAGGAGGGCCTCGATCACCAACACTCGAGAGTGCAGGGGCAGGGGCAGGCCTCACTTAATGGTGGAGCTGCGAGGGTGGGAGAGCAATTTCACTGACAATGAGTCAGTGGTCTTGCTCGCCTGTCCCCGCAGTGGCTGCCATTAAGTAGGGGTCGAGGAGGGCTGGACAGCTGGGAGGCGGGAGCGGGGAGGGGAGCTGGATTGGCCGGTCGCGCTGGGGGGGAGGGGCCGCGGGGGCAGCAGCGGCGGGGAAAGGTAAAGGGAGGAAATAAGGGATAAAGAAAAAAGGGAAAATAGTCAGAAATAAGGCACAATAGAGCAGAGATGCAGAAAGGTGAAAGATAAAAGAGGGTAGAAAAACGAGTGAAAACTAGTGAAAGGGCAGAGCGAGAGGAAGAGAAAATTAGCAGAAATAAGGCACAAAAGAGCAGAGATGCAGAAAAGTGCAGAAAGGTGAAAGAAAAAAGAGGGTAGAAAAACGAGTGAAAGGGCAGAGCGAGAGGAAGGAAAAATGAGCAGAAATAAGGCACAAAAGAGCAGAGATGCAGAAAAGTGCAGAAAGGTGAAAGATAGAAAAGGGTAGAAAAAAGAGTGAAAGAGCAGAGTTAGAGGAAGGAGATAGAGGTCCACTGGACCACCAGGGATGAGGCGCAGGGAAACCTGCAGGTGGAGGAGGGCCTCGATCACCAACACTCGAGAGTGCAGGGGCAGGGGCCGGCCTCACTTAATGGTGGAGCTGCGAGGGTGGGAGAGCAATTTCACTGACAATGAGTCAGTGGTCTTGCTCGCCTGTCCCCGCAGTGGCCGCCATTAAGTAGGGGTCGGGGAGGGCTGGACAGCTGGGAGGCGGGAGCGGGGAGGGGAGCTGGATTGGCCGGTCGCGCTGGGGGGGAGGGGCCGCGGGGGCAGCAGCGGCGGGGAAAGGTAAAAGGGAGGAAATAAGGGATAAAGAAAAAAGGGAAAATAGGCAGAAATAAGGCACAAAAGAGCAGAGATGCAGAAAGGTGAAAGATAAAAGAGGGTAGAAAAACGAGTGAAAACTAGTGAAAGGGCAGAGCGAGAGGAAGGGAAAATGAGCAGAAATAAGGCACAAAAGAGCAGAGATGCAGAAAAGTGCAGAAAGGTGAAAGATAAAAGAGGGTAGAAAAACGAGTGAAAACAAGTGAAAGGGCAGAGCGAGAGGAAGGGAAAATGAGCAGAAATAAGGCACAAAAGAGCAGAGATACAGAAAAGTGCAGAAAGGTGAAAGATAAAAAAGGGTAGAAAAACGAGTGAAAGAGCAGAGTTAGAGGAAGGAGACAGAGGTCCACTGGACCACCAGGGATGAGGCGCAGGAAACCTGCGGGTGGAGGAGGGCCTCGATCACCAACACTCGAGAGTGCAGGGGCAGGCCTCACTTAATGGTGGAGCTGCGAGGGTGGGAGAGCAATTTCACTGACAATGAGTCAGTGGTCTTGCTCGCCTGTCCCCGCAGTGGCCGCCATTAAGTAGGGGTTGGGGAGGGCTGGACAGCTGGGAGGCGGGAGCGGGGAGGGGAGCTGGATTGGCCGGTCCCGCTGGGGGGGGGCCGCGGGGGCAGCAGCGGCGGGGAAAGGTAAAGGGGGGAAATAAGGGATAAAGAAAAAAGGGAAAATAGGCAGAAATAAGGCACAGAAGAGCAGAGATGCAGAAAGGTGAAAGATAAAAGAGGGTAGAAAAACGAGAGAAAACTAGTGAAAGGGCAGAGCGAGAGGAAGGGAAAATGAGCAGAAATAAGACACAAAAGAGCAGAGATGCAGAAAAGTGGTGAAAGATAAAAGAGGGTAGAAAAACGAGTGAAAACAAGTGAAAGGGCAGAGCGAGAGGAAGGGAAAATGAACAGAAATAAGGCACAAAAGAGCAGAGATGCAGAAAAGTGCAGAAAGGTGAAAGATAAAAAAGGGTAGAAAAACGAGTGAAAGAGCAGAGTTAGAGGAAGGAGACAGAGGTCCACTGGACCACCAGGGATGAGGCGCAGGGAAACCTGCGGGTGGAGGAGGGCCTCGATCACCAACACTCGAGAGTGCAGCGGCAGGGGCAGGCCTCACTTAATGGTGGAGCTGCGAGGGTGGGAGAGCAATTTCACTGACAATGAGTCAGTGGTCTTGCTTGCCTGTCCCCTCAGTGGCCGCCATTAAGTAGGGGTCGGGGAGGGCTGGACAGCTGGGAGGCGGGAGCGGGGAGGGGAGCTGGATTGGCCGGTTGCACTGGGGGGGAGGGGCCGCGGGGGCAACAGCGGCGGGGAAAGGTAAAGGGAGGAAATAAGGGATAAAGAAAAAAGGGAAAATAGGCAGAAATAAGGCACAGAAGAGCAGAGATGCAGAAAGGTGAAAGATAAAAGAGGGTAGAAAAACTAGTGAAAACTAGTGAAAGGGCAGAGCGAGAGGAAGGGAAAATGAGCAGAAATAAGGCACAAAAGAGCAGAGATGCAGAAAAGTGCAGAAAGGTGAAAGATAAAAGAGGGTAGAAAAACGAGTGAAAACAAGTGAAAGGGCAGAGCGAGAGGAAGGGAAAATGAGCAGAAATAAGGCACAAAAGAGCAGATATGCAGAAAAGTGCAGAAAGGTGAAAGATAAAAAAGGGTAGAAAAACGAGTGAAAGAGCAGAGTTAGAGGAAGGAGACAGAGGTCCACTGGACCACCAGGGATGAGGCGCAGGGAAACCTGCGGGTGGAGGAGGGCCTTGATCACCAACACTCGAGAGTGCAGGGGCAGGGGCAGGCCTCACTTAATGGTGGAGCTGCGAGGGTGGGAGAGCAATTTCACTGACAATGAGTCAGTGGTCTTGCTCGCCTGTCCCCGCAGTGGCCGCCATTAAGTAGGGGTCGAGGAGGGCTGGACAGCTGGGAGGCGGGAGCGGGGAGGGAGCTGGATTGGCCGGTCACGCTGGGGGGAGGGGCCGCGGGGGCAGCAGCGGCGGGGAAAGGTAAAGGGAGGAAATAAGGGATAAAGAAAAAAGGGAAAATAGGCAGAAATAAGGCACAAAAGAGCAGAGATGCAGAAAGGTGAAAGATAAAAGAGGGTAGAAAAACGAGTAAAAACTAGTGAAAGGGCAGAGCGAGAGGAAGGGAAAATGAGCAGAAATAAGGCACAAAAGAGCAGAGATGCAGAAAAGTGCAGAAAGGTGAAAGATAAAAGAGGGTAGAAAAACGAGTGAAAACAAGTGAAAGGGCAGAGCGAGAGGAAGGGAAAATGAGCAGAAATAAGGCACATAAGAGCAGAGATGCAGAAAAGTGCAGAAAGGTGAAAGATAAAAAAGGGTAGAAAAACGAGTGAAAGAGCAGAGTTAGAGGAAGGAGACAGAGGTTCACTGGACCACCAGGGATGAGGCGCAGGGAAACCTGCAGGTGGAGGAGGGCCTCGATCACCAACACTCGAGAGTGCAGGGGCAGGGGCAGGGCAGGCCTCACTTAATGGTGGAGCTGCGAGGGTGGGAGAGCAATTTCACTGACAATGAGTCAGTGGTCTTGCTCGCCTGTCCCCGCAGTGGCCGCCATTAAGTAGGGGTCGGGGAGGGCTGTACAGCTGGGAGGCGGGAGCGGGGAGGGGAGCTGGATTGGCTGGTCGCGCTGGGGGGAGGGGCCGCGGGGGCAGCAGCGGCGGGGAAAGGTAAAGGGAGGACAAAAGGGATAAAGAAAAAAGGGAAAATAGGCAGAAATAAGGCACAAAAGAGCAGAGATGCAGAAAGGTGAAAGATAAAGAGGGTAGAAAAACGAGTGAAAACTAGTGAAAGGGCAGAGCGAGAGGAAGGGAAAATGAGCAGAAATAAGGCACAAAAGAGCAGAGATGCAGAAAAGTGCAGAAAGGTGAAAGATAAAAGAGGGTAGAAAAACGAGTGAAAACAAGTGAAAGGGCAGAGCGAGAGGAAGGGAAAATGAGCAGAAATAAGGCACAAAAGAGCAGAGATGCAGAAAAGTGCAGAAAGGTGAAAGATAAAAAGGGTAGAAAAACGAGTGAAAGAGCAGAGTTAGAGGAAGGAGACAGAGGTCCACTGGACCACCAGGGATGAGGCACAGGGAAACCTGCGGGTGGAGGAGAGCCTCGATCACCAACACTCGAGAGTGTAGGGGCAGGCCTCACTCAATGGTGGAGCTGCGAGGGTGGGAGAGCAATTTCACTGACAATGAGTCAGTGGTCTTGCTCGCCTGTCCCCGCAGTGGCCGCCATTAAGTAGGGGTCGGGGAGGGCTGGACAGCTGGAAGGCGGGAGCGGGGAGGGGAGCTGGATTGGCCGGTTGCACTGGGGGGGAGGGGCCGCGGGGGCAGCAGCGGCGGGGAAAGGTAAAGGGAGGAAATAAGGGATAAAGAAAAAAGGGAAAATAGGCAGAAATAAGGCACAGAAGAGCAGAGATGCAGAAAGGTGAAAGATAAAAGAGGGTAGAAAAACTAGTGAAAACTAGTGAAAGGGCAGAGCGAGAGGAAGGGAAAATGAGCAGAAATAAGGCACAAAATAGCAGAGATGCAGAAAAGTGCAGAAAGGTGAAAGATAAAAGAGGGTAGAAAAACGAGTGAAAGAGCAGAGTTAGAGGAAGGAGACAGAGGTCCACTGGACCACCAGGGATGAGGCGCAGGGAAACCTGTGGGTGGAGGAGGGCCTCGATCACCAACACTCGAGAGTGCAGGGGCAGTGGCAGGCCTCACTTAATGGTGGAGCTGCGAGGGTGGGAGAGCAATTTCACTGACAATGAGTCAGTGGTCTTGCTCGCCTGTCCCCGCAGTGGCTGCCATTAAGTAGGGGTCGGGGAGGGCTGGACAGCTGGGAGGCGGGAGCGGGGAGGGGAGCTGGATTGGCCGGTCGCGCTGGGGGGAGGGGCCACGGGGGCAGCCGCGGCGGGGAAAGGTAAAGGGAGGAAATAAGGGATAAAGAAAAAAGGGAAAATAGGCAGAAATAAGGCACAAAAGAGCAGAGATGCAGAAAGGTGAAAGATAAAAGAGGGTAGAAAAACGAGTGAAAACTAGAGAAAGGGCAGAGCGAGAGGAAGAGAAAATTAGCAGAAATAAGGCACAAAAGAGCAGAGATGCAGAAAAGTGCAGAAAGGTGAAAGATAAAAGAGGGTAGAAAAACGAGTGAAAACAAGTGAAAGGGCAGAGTGAGAGGAAGGGAAAATGAGCAGAAATAAGGCACAAAAGAGCAGAGATGCAGAAAAGTGCAGAAAGGTGAAAGATAAAAAAGGGTAGAAAAACGAGTGAAAGAGCAGAGTTAGAGGAAGGAGATAGAGGTCCACTGGACCACCAGGGATGAGGCGCAGGAAACCTGCAGGTGGAGGAGGGCCTCGATCACCAACACTCGAGAGTGCAGCGGCAGGGGCAGGCCTCACTTAATGGTGGAGCTGCGAGGGTGGGAGAGCAATTTCACTGACAATGAGTCAGTGGTCTTGCTTGCCTGTCCCCTCAGTGGCCGCCATTAAGTAGGGGTCGGGAGGGCTGGACAGCTGGGAGGCGGGAGCGGGGAGGGGAGCTGGATTGTCCGGTTGCACTGGGGGGGAGGGGCCGCGGGGGCAACAGCGGCGGGGAAAGGTAAAGGGAGGAAATAAGGGATAAAGAAAAAAGGGAAAATAGGCAGAAATAAGGCACAGAAGAGCAGAGATGCAGAAAGGTGAAAGATAAAAGAGGGTAGAAAAACTAGTGAAAACTAGTGAAAGGGCAGAGCGAGAGGAAGGGAAAATGAGCAGAAATAAGGCACAAAAGAGCAGAGATGCAGAAAAGTGCAGAAAGCTGAAAGATAAAAGAGGGTAGAAAAACGAGTGAAAACAAGTGAAAGGGCAGAGCGAGAGGAAGGGAAAATGAGCAGAAATAAGGCACAAAAGAGCAGATATGCAGAAAAGTGCAGAAAGGTGAAAGATAAAAAAGGGTAGAAAAACGAGTGAAAGAGCAGAGTTAGAGGAAGGAGACAGAGGTCCACTGGACCACCAGGGATGAGGCGCAGGGAAACCTGCGGGTGGAGGAGGGCCTTGATCACCAACACTCGAGAGTGCAGGGGCAGGGGCAGGCCTCACTTAATGGTGGAGCTGCGAGGGTGGGAGAGCAATTTCACTGACAATGAGTCAGTGGTCTTGCTCGCCTGTCCCCGCAGTGGCCGCCATTAAGTAGGGGTCGGGGAGGGCTGGACAGCTGGGAGGCGGGAGCGGGGAGGGGAGCTGGATTGGCCGGTCACGCTGGGGGGGAGGGGCCGCGGGGGCAGCAGCGTCGGGGAAAGGTAAAGGGAGGAAATAAGGGATAAAGAAAAAAGGGAAAATAGGCAGAAATAAGGCACAAAAGAGCAGAGATGCAGAAAGGTGAAAGATAAAAGAGGGTAGAAAAACGAGTAAAAACTAGTGAAAGGGCAGAGCGAGAGGAAGGGAAAATGAGCAGAAATAAGGCACAAAAGAGCAGAGATGCAGAAAAGTGCAGAAAGGTGAAAGATAAAAGAGGGTAGAAAAACGAGTGAAAACAAGTGAAAGGGCAGAGCGAGAGGAAGGGAAAATGAGCAGAAATAAGGCACATAAGAGCAGAGATGCAGAAAAGTGCAGAAAGGTGAAAGATAAAAAGGGTAGAAAAACGAGTGAAAGAGCAGAGTTAGAGGAAGGAGACAGAGGTTCACTGGACCACCAGGGATGAGGCGCAGGGAAACCTGCAGGTGGAGGAGGGCCTCGATCACCAACACTCGAGAGTGCAGGGGCAGGCCTCACTTAATGGTGGAGCTGCGAGGGTGGGAGAGCAATTTCACTGACAATGAGTCAGTGGTCTTGCTCGCCTGTCCCCGCAGTGGCCGCCATTAAGTAGGGGTCGGGGAGGGCTGTACAGCTGGGAGGCGGGAGCGGGGAGGGGAGCTGGATTGGCTGGTCGCGCTGGGGGGAGGGGCCGCGGGGGCAGCAGCGGCGGGGAAAGGTAAAGGGAGGACAAAAGGGATAAAGAAAAAAGGGAAAATAGGCAGAAATAAGGCACAAAAGAGCAGAGATGCAGAAAGGTGAAAGATAAAAGAGGGTAGAAAAACGAGTGAAAACTAGTGAAAGGGCAGAGCGAGAGGAAGGGAAAATGAGCAGAAATAAGGCACAAAAGAGCAGAGATGCAGAAAAGTGCAGAAAGGTGAAAGATAAAAGAGGGTAGAAAAACGAGTGAAAACAAGTGAAAGGGCAGAGCGAGAGGAAGGGAAAATGAGCAGAAATAAGGCACAAAAGAGCAGAGATGCAGAAAAGTGCAGAAAGGTGAAAGATAAAAAGGGTAGAAAAACGAGTGAAAGAGCAGAGTTAGAGGAAGGAGACAGAGGTCCACTGGACCACCAGGGATGAGGCACAGGGAAACCTGCGGGTGGAGGAGGGCCTCGATCACCAACACTCGAGAGTGTAGGGGCAGGCCTCACTCAATGGTGGAGCTGCGAGGGTGGGAGAGCAATTTCACTGACAATGAGTCAGTGGTCTTGCTCGCCTGTCCCCGCAGTGGCCGCCATTAAGTAGGGGTCGGGGAGGGCTGGACAGCTGGAAGGCGGGAGCGGGGAGGGGAGCTGGATTGGCCGGTCGCACTGGGGGGGAGGGGCCGCGGGGGCAGCAGCGGCGGGGAAAGGTAAAGGGAGGAAATAAGGGATAAAGAAAAAAGGGAAAATAGGCAGAAATAAGGCACAGAAGAGCAGAGATGCAGAAAGGTGAAAGATAAAAGAGGGTAGAAAAACGAGTGAAAACTAGTGAAAGGGCAGAGCGAGAGGAAGGGAAAATGAGCAGAAATAAGGCACAAAATAGCAGAGATGCAGAAAAGTGCAGAAAGGTGAAAGATAAAAGAGGGTAGAAAAACGAGTGAAAGAGCAGAGTTAGAGGAAGGAGACAGAGGTCCACTGGACCACCAGGGATGAGGCGCAGGGAAACCTGTGGGTGGAGGAGGGCCTCGATCACCAACACTCGAGAGTGCAGGGGCAGGGGCAGGCCTCACTTAATGGTGGAGCTGCGAGGGTGGGAGAGCAATTTCACTGACAATGAGTCAGTGGTCTTGCTCGCCTGTCCCCGCAGTGGCTGCCATTAAGTAGGGGTCGAGGAGGGCTGGACAGCTGGGAGGCGGGAGCGGGGAGGGGAGCTGGATTGGCCGGTCGCGCTGGGGGGAGGGGCCACGGGGGCAGCCGCGGCGGGGAAAGGTAAAGGGAGGAAATAAGGGATAAAGAAAAAAGGGAAAATAGGCAGAAATAAGGCACAAAAGAGCAGAGATGCAGAAAGGTGAAAGATAAAAGAGGGTAGAAAAACGAGTGAAAACTAGAGAAAGGGCAGAGCGAGAGGAAGAGAAAATTAGCAGAAATAAGGCACAAAAGAGCAGAGATGCAGAAAAGTGCAGAAAGGTGAAAGATAAAAGAGGGTAGAAAAACGAGTGAAAACAAGTGAAAGGGCAGAGTGAGAGGAAGGGAAAATGAGCAGAAATAAGGCACAAAAGAGCAGAGATGCAGAAAAGTGCAGAAAGGTGAAAGATAAAAAAGGGTAGAAAAACGAGTGAAAGAGCAGAGTTAGAGGAAGGAGATAGAGGTCCACTGGACCACCAGGGATGAGGCGCAGGGAAACCTGCAGGTGGAGGAGGGCCTCGATCACCAACACTCGAGAGTGCAGGGGCAGGGGCAGGCCTCACTTAATGGTGGAGCTGCGAGGGTGGGAGAGCAATTTCACTGACAATGAGTCAGTGGTCTTGCTCGCCTGTCCCCGCAGTGGCCGCCATTAAGTAGGGGTCGGGGAGGGCTGGACAGCTGGGAGGCGGGAGCGGGGAGGGGAGCTGGATTGGCCGGTCACGCTGGGGGGGAGGGGCTGCGGGGGCAGCAGCGGCGGGGAAAGGTAAAGGGAGGAAATAAGGGATAAAGAAAAAAGGGAAAATGAGCAGAAATAAGGCACAAAAGAGCAGAGATGCAGAAAAGTGCAGAAAGGTGAAAGATAAAAGAGGGTAGAAAAACGAGTGAAAACAAGTGAAAGGGCAGAGCGAGAGGAAGGGAAAATGAGCAGAAATAAGGCACAAAAGAGCAGAGATGCAGAAAAGTGCAGAAAGGTGAAAGATAAAAAAAGGTAGAAAAACGAGTGAAAGAGCAGAGTTAGAGGAAGGAGACAGAGGTCCACTGGACCACCAGGGATGAGGCACAGGGAAACCTGCCGGTGGAGGAGGGCTTCGATCACCAACACTCGAGAGTGCAGGGGCAGGGGCAGGACTCACTTAATGGGGGAGCTGCGAGGGTGGGAGAGCAATTTCACTGACAATGAGTCAGTGGTCTTGCTCGCCTGTCTCCGCAGTGGCCGCTATTAAGTAGGGGTCGGGGAGGGCTGGACAGCTGGGAGGCGGGAGCGGGGAGGGGAGCTGGATTGGCCGGTCGCGCTGGGTGGGAGGGGCCGCGGGGGCAGCAGCGGCGGGGAAAGGTAAAGGGAGGAAATAAGGGATAAAGAAAAAAGGGAAAAAAGGCAGAAATAAGGCACAAAAGAGCAGAGATGCAGAAAGGTGAAAGATAAAAGAGGGTAGAAAAACGAGTGAAAACTAGTGAAAGGGCAGAGCGAGAGGAAGGGAAAATGAGCAGAAATAAGGCACAAAAGAGCAGAGATGCTGAAAAGTGCAGAAAGGTGAAAGATAAAAGAGGGTAGAAAAACGCGTGAAAACAAGTGAAAGGGCAGAGCGAGAGGAAGGGAAAATGAGCAGAAATAAGGCACAAAAGAGCAGAGATGCAGAAAAGTGCAGAAAGGTGAAAGATAAAAAGGGTAGAAAAACGAGTGAAAGAGCAGAGTTAGAGGAAGGAGACAGAGGTCCACTGGACCACCAGGGATGAGGCGCAGGGAAACCTGCGGGTGGAGGAGGGCCTCGATCACCAACACTCGAGAGTGCAGGGCCAGGCCTCACTCAATGGTGGAGCTGCGAGGGTGGGAGAGCAATTTCACTGACAATGAGTCAGTGGTCTTGTTCGCCTGTCCCCGCAGTGGCCGCCATTAAGTAGGGGTCGGGGAGGGCTGGACAGCTGGGAGGCGGGAGCGGGGAGGGGAGCTGGATTGGCCGGTTGCGCTGGGGGGGAGGGGCCGCGGGGCAGCAGCGGCGGGGAAAGGTAAAGGGAGGAAATAAGGGATAAAGAAAAAAGGGAAAATAGGCAGAAATAAGGCACAGAAGAGCAGAGATGCAGAAAGGTGAAAGATAAAAGAGGGTAGAAAAACGAGTGAAAACTAGTGAAAGGGCAGAGCGAGAGGAAGGGAAAATGAGCAGAAATAAGGCACAAAAGAGCAGAGATGCAGAAAAGTGCAGAAAGGTGAAAGATAAAAGAGGGTAGAAAAACGAGTGAAAACAAGTGAAAGGGCAGAGCGAGAGGAAGGGAAAATGAGCAGAAATAAGGCACAAAAGAGCAGAGATGCAGAAAAGTGCAGAAAGGTGAAAGATAAAAAAGGGTAGAAAAACGAGTGAAAGAGCAGAGTTAGAGGAAGGAGACAGAGGTCCACTGGACCACCAGGGATGAGGCACAGGGAAACCTGCCGGTGGAGGAGGGCTTCGATCACCAACACTCGAGAGTGCAGGGGCAGGCCTCACTTAATGGGGGAGCTGCGAGGGTGGGAGAGCAATTTCACTGACAATGAGTCAGTGGTCTTGCTCGCCTATCTCCGCAGTGGCCGCTATTAAGTATTGGTCGGGGAGGGCTGGACAGCTGGGAGGCGGGAGCGGGGAGGGGAGCTGGATTGGCCGGTCGCGCTGGGTGGGAGGGGCCGCGGGGGCAGCAGCGGTGGGGAAAGGTAAAGGGAGGAAATAAGGGATAAAGAAAAAAGGGAAAAAAGGCAGAAATAAGGCACAAAAGAGCAGAGATGCAGAAAGGTGAAAGATAAAAGAGGGTAGAAAAACGAGTGAAAACTAGTGAAAGGGCAGAGCGAGAGGAAGGGAAAATGAGCAGAAATAAGGCACAAAAGAGCAGAGATGCAGAAAAGTGCAGAAAGGTGAAAGATAAAAGAGGGTAGAAAAACGCGTGAAAACAAGTGAAAGGGCAGAGCGAGAGGAAGGGAAAATGAGCAGAAATAAGGCACAAAAGAGCAGAGATGCAGAAAAGTGCAGAAAGGTGAAAGATAAAAAAGGGTAGAAAAACGAGTGAAAGAGCAGAGTTAGAGGAAGGAGACAGAGGTCCACTGGACCACCAGGGATGAGGCGCAGGGAAACCTGTGGGTGGAGGAGGGCCTCGATCACCAACACTCGAGAGTGCAGGGCCAGGCCTCACTCAATGGTGGAGCTGCGAGGGTGGGAGAGCAATTTCACTGACAATGAGTCAGTGGTCTTGCTCGCCTGTCCCCGCAGTGGCCGCCATTAAGTAGGGGTCGGGGAGGGCTGGACAGCTGGGAGGCGGGAGCGGGGAGGGGAGCTGGATTGGCCGGTTGCGCTGGGGGGGAGGGGCCGCGGGGCAGCAGCGGCAGGGAAAGGTAAAGGGAGGAAATAAGGGATAAAGAAAAAAGGGAAAATAGGCAGAAATAAGGCACAGAAGAGCAGAGATGCAGAAAGGTGAAAGATAAAAGAGGGTAGAAAAACGAGTGAAAACTAGTGAAAGGGCAGAGCGAGAGGAAGGGAAAATGAGCAGAAATAAGGCACAAAAGAGCAGAGATGCAGAAAAGTGCAGAAAGGTGAAAGATAAAAGAGGGTAGAAAAACGAGTGAAAACAAGTGAAAGGGCAGAGCGAGAGGAAGGGAAAATGAGCAGAAATAAGGCACAAAAGAGCAGAGATGCAGAAAAGTGCAGAAAGGTGAAAGATAAAAGAGGGTAGAAAAACGAGTGAAAACAAGTGAAAGGGCAGAGCGAGAGGAAGGGAAAATGAGCAGAAATAAGGCACAAAAGAGCAGAGATGCAGAAAAGTGCAGAAAGGTGAAAGATAAAAGAGGGTAGAAAAACGAGTGAAAACAAGTGAAAGGGCAGAGCGAGAGGAAGGGAAAATGAGCAGAAATAAGGCACAAAAGAGCAGAGATGCAGAAAAGTGCAGAAAGGTGAAAGATAAAAAGGGTAGAAAAACGAGTGAAAGAGCAGAGTTAGAGGAAGGAGACAGAGGTCCACTGGACCACCAGGGATGAGGCACAGGGAAACCTGCGGGTGGAGGAGGGCCTCGATCACCAACACTCGAGAGTGTAGGGGCAGGCCTCACTCAATGGTGGAGCTGCGAGGTGGGAGAGCAATTTCACTGACAATGAGTCAGTGGTCTTGCTCGCCTGTCCCCGCAGTGGCCGCCATTAAGTAGGGGTCGGGGAGGGCTGGACAGCTGGAAGGCGGGAGCGGGGAGGGGAGCTGGATTGGCCGGTCGCACTGGGGGGGAGGGGCCGCGGGGGCAGCAGCGGCGGGGAAAGGTAAAGGGAGGAAATAAGGGATAAAGAAAAAAGGGAAAATAGGCAGAAATAAGGCACAGAAGAGCAGAGATGCAGAAAGGTGAAAGATAAAAGAGGGTAGAAAAACTAGTGAAAACTAGTGAAAGGGCAGAGCGAGAGGAAGGGAAAATGAGCAGAAATAAGGCACAAAATAGCAGAGATGCAGAAAAGTGCAGAAAGGTGAAAGATAAAAGAGGGTAGAAAAACGAGTGAAAGAGCAGAGTTAGAGGAAGGAGACAGAGGTCCACTGGACCACCAGGGATGAGGCGCAGGGAAACCTGTGGGTGGAGGAGGGCCTCGATCACCAACACTCGAGAGTGCAGGGGCAGTGGCAGGCCTCACTTAATGGTGGAGCTGCGAGGGTGGGAGAGCAATTTCACTGACAATGAGTCAGTGGTCTTGCTCGCCTGTCCCCGCAGTGGCTGCCATTAAGTAGGGGTCGGGGAGGGCTGGACAGCTGGGAGGCGGGAGCGGGGAGGGGAGCTGGATTGGCCGGTCGCGCTGGGGGGAGGGGCCACGGGGGCAGCCGCGGCGGGGAAAGGTAAAGGGAGGAAATAAGGGATAAAGAAAAAAGGGAAAATAGGCAGAAATAAGGCACAAAAGAGCAGAGATGCAGAAAGGTGAAAGATAAAAGAGGGTAGAAAAACGAGTGAAAACTAGAGAAAGGGCAGAGCGAGAGGAAGAGAAAATTAGCAGAAATAAGGCACAAAAGAGCAGAGATGCAGAAAAGTGCAGAAAGGTGAAAGATAAAAGAGGGTAGAAAAACGAGTGAAAACAAGTGAAAGGGCAGAGTGAGAGGAAGGGAAAATGAGCAGAAATAAGGCACAAAAGAGCAGAGATGCAGAAAAGTGCAGAAAGGTGAAAGATAAAAAAGGGTAGAAAAACGAGTGAAAGAGCAGAGTTAGAGGAAGGAGATAGAGGTCCACTGGACCACCAGGGATGAGGCGCAGGGAAACCTGCAGGTGGAGGAGGGCCTCGATCACCAACACTCGAGAGTGCAGCGGCAGGGGCAGGCCTCACTTAATGGTGGAGCTGCGAGGGTGGGAGAGCAATTTCACTGACAATGAGTCAGTGGTCTTGCTTGCCTGTCCCCTCAGTGGCCGCCATTAAGTAGGGGTCGAGGAGGGCTGGACAGCTGGGAGGCGGGAGCGGGGAGGGGAGCTGGATTGTCCGGTTGCACTGGGGGAGGGGCCGCGGGGGCAACAGCGGCGGGGAAAGGTAAAGGGAGGAAATAAGGGATAAAGAAAAAGGGAAAATAGGCAGAAATAAGGCACAGAAGAGCAGAGATGCAGAAAGGTGAAAGATAAAAGAGGGTAGAAAAACTAGTGAAAACTAGTGAAAGGGCAGAGCGAGAGGAAGGGAAAATGAGCAGAAATAAGGCACAAAAGAGCAGAGATGCAGAAAAGTGCAGAAAGGTGAAAGATAAAAGAGGGTAGAAAAACGAGTGAAAACAAGTGAAAGGGCAGAGCGAGAGGAAGGGAAAATGAGCAGAAATAAGGCACAAAAGAGCAGATATGCAGAAAAGTGCAGAAAGGTGAAAGATAAAAAAGGGTAGAAAAACGAGTGAAAGAGCAGAGTTAGAGGAAGGAGACAGAGGTCCACTGGACCACCAGGGATGAGGCGCAGGGAAACCTGCGGGTGGAGGAGGGCCTTGATCACCAACACTCGAGAGTGCAGGGGCAGGGGCAGGCCTCACTTAATGGTGGAGCTGCGAGGGTGGGAGAGCAATTTCACTGACAATGAGTCAGTGGTCTTGCTCGCCTGTCCCCGCAGTGGCCGCCATTAAGTAGGGGTCGGGGAGGGCTGGACAGCTGGGAGGCGGGAGCGGGGAGGGGAGCTGGATTGGCCGGTCACGCTGGGGGAGGGGCCGCGGGGGCAGCAGCGGCGGGGAAAGGTAAAGGGAGGAAATAAGGGATAAAGAAAAAAGGGAAAATAGGCAGAAATAAGGCACAAAAGAGCAGAGATGCAGAAAGGTGAAAGATAAAAGAGGGTAGAAAAACGAGTAAAAACTAGTGAAAGGGCAGAGCGAGAGGAAGGGAAAATGAGCAGAAATAAGGCACAAAAGAGCAGAGATGCAGAAAAGTGCAGAAAGGTGAAAGATAAAAGAGGGTAGAAAAACGAGTGAAAACAAGTGAAAGGGCAGAGCGAGAGGAAGGGAAAATGAGCAGAAATAAGGCACATAAGAGCAGAGATGCAGAAAAGTGCAGAAAGGTGAAAGATAAAAAAGGGTAGAAAAACGAGTGAAAGAGCAGAGTTAGAGGAAGGAGACAGAGGTTCACTGGACCACCAGGGATGAGGCGCAGGAAACCTGCAGGTGGAGGAGGGCCTCGATCACCAACACTCGAGAGTGCAGGGGCAGGCCTCACTTAATGGTGGAGCTGCGAGGGTGGGAGAGCAATTTCACTGACAATGAGTCAGTGGTCTTGCTCGCCTGTCCCCGCAGTGGCCGCCATTAAGTAGGGGTCGGGGAGGGCTGTACAGCTGGGAGGCGGGAGCGGGGAGGGGAGCTGGATTGGCTGGTCGCGCTGGGGGGAGGGGCCGCGGGGGCAGCAGCGGCGGGGAAAGGTAAAGGGAGGACAAAAGGGATAAAGAAAAAAGGGAAAATAGGCAGAAATAAGGCACAAAAGAGCAGAGATGCAGAAAGGTGAAAGATAAAAGAGGGTAGAAAAACGAGTGAAAACTAGTGAAAGGGCAGAGCGAGAGGAAGGGAAAATGAGCAGAAATAAGGCACAAAAGAGCAGAGATGCAGAAAAGTGCAGAAAGGTGAAAGATAAAAGAGGGTAGAAAAACGAGTGAAAACAAGTGAAAGGGCAGAGCGAGAGGAAGGGAAAATGAGCAGAAATAAGGCACAAAAGAGCAGAGATGCAGAAAAGTGCAGAAAGGTGAAAGATAAAAAAGGGTAGAAAAACGAGTGAAAGAGCAGAGTTAGAGGAAGGAGACAGAGGTCCACTGGACCACCAGGGATGAGGCACAGGGAAACCTGCGGGTGGAGGAGGGCCTCGATCACCAACACTCGAGAGTGTAGGGGCAGGCCTCACTCAATGGTGGAGCTGCGAGGGTGGGAGAGCAATTTCACTGACAATGAGTCAGTGGTCTTGCTCGCCTGTCCCCGCAGTGGCCGCCATTAAGTAGGGGTCGGGGAGGGCTGGACAGCTGGAAGGCGGGAGCGGGGAGGGAGCTGGATTGGCCGGTCGCACTGGGGGAGGGGCCGCGGGGGCAGCAGCGGCGGGGAAAGGTAAAGGGAGGAAATAAGGGATAAAGAAAAAAGGGAAAATAGGCAGAAATAAGGCACAGAAGAGCAGAGATGCAGAAAGGTGAAAGATAAAAGAGGGTAGAAAAACGAGTGAAAACTAGTGAAAGGGCAGAGCGAGAGGAAGGGAAAATGAGCAGAAATAAGGCACAAAATAGCAGAGATGCAGAAAAGTGCAGAAAGGTGAAAGATAAAAGAGGGTAGAAAAACGAGTGAAAGAGCAGAGTTAGAGGAAGGAGACAGAGGTCCACTGGACCACCAGGGATGAGGCGCAGGAAACCTGTGGGTGGAGGAGGGCCTCGATCACCAACACTCGAGAGTGCAGGGGCAGGGGCAGGCCTCACTTAATGGTGGAGCTGCGAGGGTGGGAGAGCAATTTCACTGACAATGAGTCAGTGGTCTTGCTCGCCTGTCCCCGCAGTGGCTGCCATTAAGTAGGGGTCGGGGAGGGCTGGACAGCTGGGAGGCGGGAGCGGGGAGGGGAGCTGGATTGGCCGGTCGCGCTGGGGGGAGGGGCCACGGGGCAGCCGCGGCGGGGAAAGGTAAAGGGAGGAAATAAGGGATAAAGAAAAAAGGGAAAATAGGCAGAAATAAGGCACAAAAGAGCAGAGATGCAGAAAGGTGAAAGATAAAAGAGGGTAGAAAAACGAGTGAAAACTAGAGAAAGGGCAGAGCGAGAGGAAGAGAAAATTAGCAGAAATAAGGCACAAAAGAGCAGAGATGCAGAAAAGTGCAGAAAGGTGAAAGATAAAAGAGGGTAGAAAAACGAGTGAAAACAAGTGAAAGGGCAGAGTGAGAGGAAGGGAAAATGAGCAGAAATAAGGCACAAAAGAGCAGAGATGCAGAAAAGTGCAGAAAGGTGAAAGATAAAAAGGGTAGAAAAACGAGTGAAAGAGCAGAGTTAGAGGAAGGAGATAGAGGTCCACTGGACCACCAGGGATGAGGCGCAGGGAAACCTGCAGGTGGAGGAGGGCCTCGATCACCAACACTCGAGAGTGCAGGGGCAGGGGCAGGCCTCACTTAATGGTGGAGCTGCGAGGGTGGGAGAGCAATTTCACTGACAATGAGTCAGTGGTCTTGCTCGCCTGTCCCCGCAGTGGCCGCCATTAAGTAGGGGTCGGGGAGGGCTGGACAGCTGGGAGGCGGGAGCGGGGAGGGGAGCTGGATTGGCCGGTCACGCTGGGGGAGGGGCTGCGGGGGCAGCAGCGGCGGGGAAAGGTAAAGGGAGGAAATAAGGGATAAAGAAAAAGGGAAAATGAGCAGAAATAAGGCACAAAAGAGCAGAGATGCAGAAAAGTGCAGAAAGGTGAAAGATAAAAGAGGGTAGAAAAACGAGTGAAAACAAGTGAAAGGGCAGAGCGAGAGGAAGGGAAAATGAGCAGAAATAAGGCACAAAAGAGCAGAGATGCAGAAAAGTGCAGAAAGGTGAAAGATAAAAAAAGGTAGAAAAACGAGTGAAAGAGCAGAGTTAGAGGAAGGAGACAGAGGTCCACTGGACCACCAGGGATGAGGCACAGGGAAACCTGCCGGTGGAGGAGGGCTTCGATCACCAACACTCGAAAGTGCAGGGGCAGGGGCAGGACTCACTTAATGGGGGAGCTGCGAGGGTGGGAGAGCAATTTCACTGACAATGAGTCAGTGGTCTTGCTCGCCTGTCTCCGCAGTGGCCGCTATTAAGTAGGGGTCGAGGAGGGCTGGACAGCTGGGAGGCGGGAGCGGGGAGGGGAGCTGGATTGGCCGGTCGCGCTGGGTGGGAGGGGCCGCGGGGGCAGCAGCGGCGGGGAAAGGTAAAGGGAGGAAATAAGGGATAAAGAAAAAAGGGAAAATAGGCAGAAATAAGGCACAGAAGAGCAGAGATGCAGAAAGGTGAAAGATAAAAGAGGGTAGAAAAACGAGTGAAAACTAGTGAAAGGGCAGAGCGAGAGGAAGGGAAAATGAGCAGAAATAAGGCACAAAAGAGCAGAGATGCAGAAAAGTGCAGAAAGGTAAAAGATAAAAAAGGGTAGAAAAACGAGTGAAAGAGCAGAGTTAGAGGAAGGAGACAGAGGTCCACTGGACCACCAGGGATGAGGCGCAGGGAAACCTGCGGGTGGAGGAGGGCCTCGATCACCAACACTCGAGAGTGCAGGGGCAGGGGCAGGCCTCACTTAATGGTGGAGCTGCGAGGGTGGGAGAGCAATTTCACTGACAATGAGTCAGTGGTCTTGCTCCGATGTCAGGAGCCTATGAGGGGGTAAGCCAGGTCTCTGTGATGAAGAGGATGCCAGGTGTGTAGCTGCTTAGCAGGTCCCATATTTCGGTTGTGTTTTGCTGAGTGATTGTGTGCTGAGAAGCATGCATGCAAGTGGGTGTTGACATGCAGGTTTGCTGTTTCATGTGGTGTAGGGTGTATGGGAGTGTAGGTGTTGCTGGTGCTTGTGAGGCACATGTTTTAGGTGGGGATGTTGAGAGCATTGTTAATATTTGTGTGGGGGGTGTGGGTGGGTGGCTGCTGGAGAACTGGTAGTGGGTGCAGGTGAACGCTCCTATTGTTGTGTGAGCTGCAGTGCAGAAGCTGTTGGGGGGGGACGGCGTCCGGGTTTTAGGAACCTAAGGAGAGCTGCAGAGTATAGCTGGGTAGTGAATGGACCAGTGTTCCTGGTGCTGGGCATGATCCAGGCACCAATGCGCATTGATGGGCTAGCATTTGGCGTGCCCGCTGCACATGTCTGCTGTATGTCTGTATTGGAACTGCCATTACATAGGTCCTGGGAGGGGGAAGGAGTGCGGGGTGCCGCAATGTCATTTTCTGTGTTCATAGGTGATGGGAAATGAAATCTGCTAGCTTGGCTTGTTCTTTTAAGACTGCTTTGGTGGGTAAACCAATAATGTCACTTCCTGTCCAGATGGATGATGGGAAATTCACTGATGTCACTTCCTGTGCTGATGGTGGATCGAAAACAAAGTCTTGCTTGGGTTTTTCTTTTAAATATGATTTTGACAGGAAAATGAATAATGTCACTTCCTACTCAGATGGATGATTCAGTGATGTCACTTCCTGCCAGGTGGATGATGAGAGATCCAGTGATGTCACTTCCTGTGCTAATGGGGGATTGGTAAAATCAATAAAAGTGTCCTGAACCTCTTGAGGTTTGCCATATAGATTTAAGTAAAAGTCCCGAATTCTTAAGCTATACCAGTGGCAGAAATAACGAATGGGCCATTTACATCTTAACCCCTTCTGTGCTCATGACGAGCTGGACTCGTCATGGCACACAGTGGTCGTGTGCTCATGACGAGTCCAGCTCGTCATGACACACAGCCCCCGGAATCCCTCTGGTGCGCGCACCAGAGGGATTCCCTTTATGCCAAAAGAGCCTCGGGAGCTGGGGAAGAGCTTCCCCAGCTCCCGAGGCCCCCCCCCCTGGTTTCCCTGAAATGACGATCGGCGCGCACGTCGCGCTGATGTCATTTCAGTGAAACTGAAACTGAAATGAGCCAAGAGGCTCATTTCAGTTTCAGTTTCTACGTGCTCAGCCCCCTGAGCACGTAGAAACTCAGGAGAGGTATTGTTGGAAAAGGGAGAATCTCCCCTTTCCAATGGTACCCCTCCCTAGTGGCCCCAGGGCTCCCTCACTTGTGTTTGTGTCCAAAGCAGATCTGGCTAAAAACTTATTTTTTTTAAAATGTAGCGCTTAGAATTCTCGGTGCTATACCCTAAATCCCTATGTTTTGGGCTCTTCCCAGTCACAGGCCTTTGGCCCACCCACACAAGTGAGGTATAATTTTACTCGGGAGAACAAGGGGAACGCTGGGTGGTAGGACATTTGTGCCGGCACGGTGATCCCACGCAAAAATGTATGGAAAAAGTGATTTTTTCAGCTAAATTTGAGGTTTGCAGGGGATTCTGGGTAGGAAAACGTTATGGGACCCACGCAAGCCATACCTCGCTGGACTCCCCGGGTGTCTAGCTTTCAGAAATGTTTGGGTTTGGTATTTTCCCAAGATGGCCGCCGAGCCCGGGGACAAAAACCCAGGTGACCCCTTTTGCAAAACCAGGTTGTTTTGTGATAGGTAATTTTGATGTTGCCTCAATAGGTTTTGGGCCCTTTTCTGTCGTAGGTACTTGACCCACCCACGCGAGTGAGGTATCATTTTTATCAGGAGACCCGGGGGAACGCTGGGTGGGAGGAAGTTTGTGGATCCACGTAGATTCCAGAACTTTCCCACACAAAAATTTGAGAAAAAAGTGATTTTTTCAGCTAAATTTGAGGTTTGCAGGGGATTCTGGGTAGGAAAACATTAGGGGACACAAGCAAGCCATACCTCGCTGGACTCCCCCGGGTGTCTAGTTTTCAGAAATGTGTGGGTTTGGTAGTTTTCCCTAGATGGCCACCGAGCCCAGGGCCAAAAACTCATGGGACCCTCCTTGCAAAACCAGGTTGTTTTGTGATAGGTAATTTTGATGTCCCCTCAATAGGTTTTGGGCCATTTCCTGTCGCGGGTACTTGGACCTCCCACCCGAGTGATGCACCATTTTTATCAGGAGACCTGGGGGAAAGCTGGGTGGTAGGAAATTTGTGTCAGCCCGGTGATGCCACAACTTTCCCACACAAAAATGTGTGGAAAAAGTGAGGCACCATTTTTTTCGGAAGACCTTGGGGAACGCGGGGTGGGTGGAATTTTGTGGATCCACGCAGATTCCAGAACTTTCCACCACAGAAAAGTGAGGAAAATGTGGTTTTTTTGCCAATTGTTTAGGTTTGCAAGGGATTCTGGGTAACAGAACCTGGTGAGAGCCAGTCAAGTCACCCCATCTTTGATTCCCCTGGGTGTCTACTTTTCAAAAATGTATAGGTTTGCTAGGTTTCCCTAAGTGCCGGCAGAGCTAGAGTTCAAAAACTACAGCTAGGCACTTTGCAAAAAAAGGGTCATTTTTCTATGTGAAAATGTGGTGCGTCCACGTTGCGTTTTGCGCTGCTTCCTGTCACGGGCACTAGGCCTACCCACACAAGTGAGGTACCATTGTTTTCGGAAGACCTTGGGGAACGCGGGGTGGGTGGAATTTTGTGGATCCATGCAGATTCCAGAACTTTCCACCACAGAAAAGTGAGGAAAATGTGTTTTTTTTGCCAATTGTTTAGGTTTGCAAGGGATTCTGGGTAACAGAACCTGGTGAGGGCCAGTCAAGTCACCCCATCCTGGATTCCCCTGGGTGTCTACTTTTCAAAAATATATAGGTTTGCTAGGTTTCCCTAAGTGCCGGCAGAGCTAGGGTTCAAAAACTACAGCTAGGCACTTTGCAAAAAAAGGGTCATTTTTCACTGTGAAAATGTGGTGCGTCCAAGTTGCGTTTTACGCTGCTTCCTGTCGCGGGCACTAGGCCTACCCACACAAGTGAGGTACCATTTTTTTGGGAAGACCTTGGGAAATGCGGGGTGGGTGGAATTTTGTGGATCTACGCAGATTCCAGAACTTTCCACCACAGAAAAGTGAGGAAAATGTGTTTTTTTGCCAATTGTTTAGGTTTGCAAGGGATTCTGGGTAACAGAACCTGGTGAGAGCCAGTTAAGTCACCACATCCTGGATTCCCTGGGTGTCTAGTTTTCAAAAATGTATAGGTTTGCTAGGTTTCCCTAAGTGCCGGCAGAGCTAGGGTTCAAAAACTACAGCTAGGCACTTTGCAAAAAAGGGTCATTTTTCACTGTGAAAATGTGGTGCGTCCACGTTGCGTTTTGCGCTGCTTCCTGTTGCGGGCACTAGGCCTACCCACACAAGTGAGGTACCATTTTTTTCGGAAGACCTTGGGGAACGCGGGGTGGGTGGAATTTTGTGGATCCACACAGATTCCAGAACTTTCCACCACAGAAAAGTGAGGAAAATGTGTTTTTTTGCCGATTGTTTAGGTTTGCAAGGGATTCTGGGTAACAGAACCTGGTGAGAGCCAGTCAAGTCACCCCATCCTGGATTCCCCTGGGTGTCTACTTTTCAAAAATGTATAGGTTTGCTAGGTTTCCCTAAGTGCCGGCAGACCTAGGGTTCAAAAACTACAGCTAGGCACTTTGCAAAAAAAGGGTCATTTTTCACTGTGAAAATGTGGTGCGTCCACGTTGCGTGTTGCGCTGCTTCCTGTCGCGGGCACTAGGCCTACCCACACAAGTGAGGTACCATTTTTTCGGAAGACCTTGGGGAACGCGGGGTGGGTGGAATTTTGTGGATCCACACAGATTCCAGAACTTTCCACCACAGAAAATTGAGGAAAATGTGTTTTGTTTGCCAATTTTTTAGGTTTGCAAGGGATTCTGGGTAACAGAACCTGGTGAGAGCCAGTCAAGTCACCCCATCCTGGATTCCCCTGGGTGTCTACTTTTCAAAAATGTATAGGTTTGCTAGGGTTCCCTAAGTGCCGGCAGAGCTAGGGTTAAAAACTACAGCTAGGCACTTTGCAAAAAAGGGTCATTTTTCAATGTGAAAATGTGGTGCGTCCACGTTGCGTTTTGCGCTGCTTCCTGTTGCGGGCACTAGGCCTACCCACACAAGTGAGGTACCATTTTTTTCGGAAGACCTTGGGAAACGCGGGGTGGGTGGAATTTTGTGGATCCACACAGATTCCAGAACTTTCCACCACAGAAAAGTGAGGAAAATGTGTTTGTTTTGCCAATTTTTTAGGTTTGCAAGGGATTCTGGGTAACAGAACCTGGTGAGAGCCAGTCAAGTCACCCCATCTTTGATTCCCCTGGGTGTCTACTTTTCAAAAATGTATAGGTTTGCTAGGTTTTCCTAAGTGCCGGCAGAGCTAGGGTTCAAAAACTACAGCTAGGCACTTTGCAAAAAAAGGGTCATTTTTCACTGTGAAAATGTGGTGCGTCCAAGTTGCGTTTTACGCTGCTTCCTGTCGCGGGCACTAGGCCTACCCACACAAGTGAGGTACCATTTTTTTGGGAAGACCTTGGGAAATGCGGGGTGGGTGGAATTTTGTGGATCTACGCAGATTCCAGAACTTTCCACCACAGAAAAGTGAGGAAAATGGGTTTTTTTTGCCAATTGTTTAGGTTTGCAAGGGATTCTGGGTAACAGAACCTGGTGAGAGCCAGTTAAGTCACCACATCCTGGATTCCCCTGGGTGTCTAGTTTTCAAAAATGTATAGGTTTGCTAGGTTTCCCTAAGTGCCGGCAGAGCTAGGGTTCAAAAACTACAGCTAGGCACTTTGCAAAAAAAGGGTCATTTTTCACTGTGAAAATGTGGTGCGTCCACGTTGCGTTTTGCGCTGCTTCCTGTTGCGGGCACTAGGCCTACCCACACAAGTGAGGTACCATTTTTTTCGGAAGACCTTGGGGAACGCGGGGTGGGTGGAATTTTGTGGATCCACACAGATTCCAGAACTTTCCACCACAGAAAAGTGAGGAAAATGTGTTTTTTTGCCGATTGTTTAGGTTTGCAAGGGATTCTGGGTAACAGAACCTGGTGAGAGCCAGTCAAGTCACCCCATCCTGGATTCCCCTGGGTGTCTACTTTTCAAAAATGTATAGGTTTGCTAGGTTTCCCTAAGTGCCGGCAGACCTAGGGTTCAAAAACTACAGCTAGGCACTTTGCAAAAAAAGGGTCATTTTTCACTGTGAAAATGTGGTGCGTCCACGTTGCGTGTTGCGCTGCTTCCTGTCGCGGGCACTAGGCCTACCCACACAAGTGAGGTACCATTTTTTTCGGAAGACCTTGGGGAACGCGGGGTGGGTGGAATTTTGTGGATCCACACAGATTCCAGAACTTTCCACCACAGAAAATTGAGGAAAATGTGTTTTGTTTGCCAATTTTTTAGGTTTGCAAGGGATTCTGGGTAACAGAACCTGGTGAGAGCCAGTCAAGTCACCCCATCCTGGATTCCCCTGGGTGTCTACTTTTCAAAAATGTATAGGTTTGCTAGGGTTCCCTAAGTGCCGGCAGAGCTAGGGTTAAAAACTACAGCTAGGCACTTTACAAAAAAAGGGTAATTTTTCACTGTGAAAATGTGGTGCGTCCACGTTGCGTTTTGCGCTGCTTCCTGTCGCGGGCACTAGGCCTACCCACACAAGTGAGGTACCATTTTTTTCGGAAGGCCTTGGGGAACGCGGGGTGGGTGGAATTTTGTGGATCCACGCAGATTCCAGAACTTTCCACCACAGAAAAGTGAGGAAAATGTGTTTTTTTTCCCCAATTTGTTATGTTTGCAAGGGATTCTAGGTAACAGAACCTGGTGAGAGCCAGTCAAGTCACCCCATCCTGGATTCCCCTGGGTGTCTACTTTTCAAAAATGTATAGGTTTGCTAGGTTTCCCTAAGTGCCGGCAGAGCTATGGTTCAAAAACTACAGCTAGAAACTTTGCAAAAAAAGGGTCATTTTTCACTGTGAAAATGTGGTGCATCCACGTTGCGTTTTGCGCTGCTTCCTGTCGCGGGCACAAGGCCTACCCACACAAGTGAGGTACCATTTTTTTTGGAAGGCCTTGGGGAACGCGGGGTGGGTGGAATTTTGTGGATCCACGCAGATTCCAGAACTTTCCACCACAGAAAAATGAGGAAAATGTGTTTGTTTTGCCAATTTTTTAGGTTTGCAAGGGATTCTGGGTAACAGAACCTGGTGAGAGCCAGTCAAGTCACCCCATCTTTGATTCCCCTGGGTGTCTACTTTTCAAAAATGTATAGGTTTGCTAGGTTTTCCTAAGTGCCGGCAGAGCTAGGGTTCAAAAACTACAGCTAGGCACTTTGCAAAAAAAGGGTCATTTTTCACTGTGAAAATGTGGTGCGTTCACGTTGCGTTTTGCGCTGCTTCCTGTCGCGGGCACTAGGCCTACCCACACAAGTGAGGTACCATTTTTTCCAGAAGACCTTGGGGAACGCGGGGTGGGTGGAATTTTGTGGATCCATGCAGATTCCAGAACTTTCCACCACAGAAAAGTGAGGAAAATGTGTTTTTTTGCCAATTTTTTAGGTTTGCAAGGGATTCTGGGTAACAGAACCTGGTGAGAGCCAGTCAAGTCACCCCATCTTTGATTCCCCTGGGTGTCTACTTTTCAAAAATGTATAGGTTTGCTAGGTTTCCCTAAGTGCCGGCAGAGCTAGAGTTCAAAAACTACAGCTAGGCACTTTGCAAAAAAAGGGTCATTTTTCTATGTGAAAATGTGGTGCGTCCACGTTGCGTTTTGCGCTGCTTCCTGTCACGGGCACTAGGCCTACCCACACAAGTGAGGTACCATTTTTTCGGAAGACCTTGGGGAACGCGGGGTGGGTGGAATTTTGTGGATCCATGCAGATTCCAGAACTTTCCACCACAGAAAAGTGAGGAAAATGTGTTTTTTTGCCAATTTTTAGGTTTGCAAGGGATTCTGGGTAACAGAACCTGGTGAGGGCCAGTCAAGTCACCCCATCCTGGATTCCCCTGGGTGTCTACTTTTAAAAAATATATAGGTTTGCTAGGTTTCCCTAAGTGCCGGCAGAGCTAGGGTTCAAAAACTACAGCTAGGCACTTTGCAAAAAAAGGGTCATTTTTCACTGTGAAAATGTGGTGCGTCCAAGTTGCGTTTTACGCTGCTTCCTGTCGCGGGCACTAGGCCTACCCACACAAGTGAGGTACCATTTTTTTGGGAAGACCTTGGGAAATGCGGGGTGGGTGGAATTTTGTGGATCTACGCAGATTCCAGAACTTTCCACCACAGAAAAGTGAGGAAAATGTGTTTTTTTAGCCAATTGTTTAGGTTTGCAAGGGATTCTGGGTAACAGAACCTGGAGAGAGCCAGTCAAGTCACCACATCCTGGATTCCCCTGGGTGTCTAGTTTTCAAAAATGTATAGGTTTGCTAGGTTTCCCTAAGTGCCGGCAGAGCTAGGGTTCAAAAACTACAGCTAGGCACTTTGCAAAAAAAGGGTCATTTTTCACTGTGAAAATGTGGTGCGTCCACGTTGCGTTTTGCGCTGCTTCCTGTTGCGGGCACTAGGCCTACCCACACAAGTGAGGTACCATTTTTTTCGGAAGACCTTGGGGAACGCGGGGTGGGTGGAATTTTGTGGATCCACACAGATTCCAGAACTTTCCACCACAGAAAAGTGAGGAAAATGTGTTTTTTGCCGATTGTTTAGGTTTGCAAGGGATTCTGGGTAACAGAACCTGGTGAGAGCCAGTCAAGTCACCCCATCCTGGATTCCCCTGGGTGTCTACTTTTCAAAAATGTATAGGTTTGCTAGGTTTCCCTAAGTGCCGGCAGACCTAGGGTTCAAAAACTACAGCTAGGCACTTTGCAAAAAAAGGGTCATTTTTCACTGTGAAAATGTGGTGCGTCCACGTTGCGTGTTGCGCTGCTTCCTGTCGCGGGCACTAGGCCTACCCACACAAGTGAGGTACCATTTTTTTCGGAAGACCTTGGGGAACGCGGGGTGGGTGGAATTTTGTGGATCCACACAGATTCCAGAACTTTCCACCACAGAAAATTGAGGAAAATGTGTTTTGTTTGCCAATTTTTAGGTTTGCAAGGGATTCTGGGTAACAGAACCTGGTGAGAGCCAGTCAAGTCACCCCATCCTGGATTCCCCTGGGTGTCTACTTTTCAAAAATGTATAGGTTTGCTAGGGTTCCCTAAGTGCCGGCAGAGCTAGGGTTAAAAACTACAGCTAGGCACTTTACAAAAAAAGGGTAATTTTTCACTGTGAAAATGTGGTGCGTCCACGTTGCGTTTTGCGCTGCTTCCTGTCGCGGGCACTAGGCCTACCCACACAAGTGAGGTACCATTTTTTTCGGAAGACCTTGGGGAACGCGGGGTGGGTGAAATTTTGTGGATCCACGCAGATTCCAGAACTTTCCACCACAGAAAAGTGAGGAAAATGTGTTTTTTTTCCCCAATTTGTTACGTTTGCAAGGGATTCTAGGTAACAGAACCTGGTGAGAGCCAGTCAAGTCACCCCATCCTGGATTCCCCTGGGTGTCTACTTTTCAAAAATGTATAGGTTTGCTAGGTTTCCCTAAGTGCCGGCAGAGCTATGGTTCAAAAACTACAGCTAGAAACTTTGCAAAAAAAGGGTCATTTTTCACTGTGAAAATGTGGTGCATCCACGTTGCGTTTTGCGCTGCTTCCTGTCGCGGGCACTAGGCCTACCCACACAAGTGAGGTACCATTGTTTTTGGAAGGCCTTGGGGAACGCGGGGTGGGTGGAATTTTGTGGATCCACGCAGATTCCAGAACTTTCCACCACAGAAAAGTGAGGAAAATGTGTTTTTTTTCCCCAATTTGTTACGTTTGCAAGGGATTCTAGGTAACAGAACCTGGTGAGAGCCAGTCAAGTCACGTCATCCTGGATTCCCCTGGGTGTCTACTTTTCAAAAATGTATAGGTTTGCTAGGTTTCCCTAAGTGCCGGCAGAGCTATGGTTCAAAAACTACAGCTAGAAACTTTGCAAAAAAAGGGTCATTTTTCACTGTGAAAATGTGGTGCATCCACGTTGCGTTTTGCGCTGCTTCCTGTCGCGGGCACAAGGCCTACCCACACAAGTGAGGTACCATTTTTTTTGGAAGGCCTTGGGGAACGTGGGGTGGGTGGAATTTTGTGGATCCACACAGATTCCAGAACTTTCCACCACAGAAAAGTGAGGAAAATGTGTTTGTTTTGCCAATTTTTTAGGTTTGCAAGGGATTCTGGGTAACAGAACCTGGTGAGAGCCAGTCAAGTCACCCCATCTTTGATTCCCCTGGGTGTCTACTTTTCAAAAATGTATAGGTTTGCTAGGTTTTCCTAAGTGCCGGCAGAGCTAGGGTTCAAAAACTACAGCTAGGCACTTTGCAAAAAAAGGGTCATTTTTCACTGTGAAAATGTGGTGCGTCCAAGTTGCGTTTTACGCTGCTTCCTGTCGCGGGCACTAGGCCTACCCACACAAGTGAGGTACCATTTTTTTGGGAAGACCTTGGGAAATGCGGGGTGGGTGGAATTTTGTGGATCTACGCAGATTCCAGAACTTTCCACCACAGAAAAGTGAGGAAAATGTGTTTTTTAGCCAATTGTTTAGGTTTGCAAGGGATTCTGGGTAACAGAACCTGGTGAGAGCCAGTCAAGTCACCACATCCTGGATTCCCTGGGTGTCTAGTTTTCAAAAATGTATAGGTTTGCTAGGTTTCCCTAAGTGCCGGCAGAGCTAGGGTTCAAAAACTACAGCTAGGCACTTTGCAAAAAAAGGGTCATTTTTCAATGTGAAAATGTGGTGCGTCCACGTTGCGTTTGCGCTGCTTCCTGTTGCGGGCACTAGGCCTACCCACACAAGTGAGGTACCATTTTTTTCGGAAGACCTTGGGAAACGCGGGTGGGTGGAATTTTGTGGATCCACACAGATTCCAGAACTTTCCACCACAGAAAAGTGAGGAAAATGTGTTTTTTTGCCGATTGTTTAGGTTTGCAAGGGATTCTGGGTAACAGAACCTGGTGAGAGCCAGTCAAGTCACCCCATCCTGGATTCCCCTGGGTGTCTACTTTTCAAAAATGTATAGGTTTGCTAGGTTTCCCTAAGTGCCGGCAGACCTAGGGTTCAAAAACTACAGCTAGGCACTTTGCAAAAAAAGGGTCATTTTTCACTGTGAAAATGTGGTGCGTCCACGTTGCGTGTTGCGCTGCTTCCTGTCGCGGGCACTAGGCCTACCCACACAAGTGAGGTACCATTTTTTTCGGAAGACCTTGGGGAACGCGGGGTGGTTGGAATTTTGTGGATCCACACAGATTCCAGAACTTTCCACCACAGAAAATTGAGGAAAATGTGTTTTGTTTGCCAATTTTTTAGGTTTGCAAGGGATTCTGGGTAACAGAACCTGGTGAGAGCCAGTCAAGTCACCCCATCCTGGATTCCCCTGGGTGTCTACTTTTCAAAAATGTATAGGTTTGCTAGGGTTCCCTAAGTGCCGGCAGAGCTAGGGTTAAAAAACTACAGCTAGGCACTTTACAAAAAAAGGGTAATTTTTCACTGTGAAAATGTGGTGCGTCCACGTTGCGTTTTGCGCTGCTTCCTGTCGCGGGCACTAGGCCTACCCACACAAGTGAGGTACCATTTTTTTCGGAAGACCTTGGGGAACGCGGGGTGGGTGAAATTTTGTGGATCCACGCAGATTCCAGAACTTTCCACCACAGAAAAGTGAGGAAAATGTGTTTTTTTCCCCAATTTGTTACGTTTGCAAGGGATTCTAGGTAACAGAACCTGGTGAGAGCCAGTCAAGTCACCCCATCCTGGATTCCCTGGGTGTCTACTTTTCAAAAATGTATAGGTTTGCTAGGTTTCCCTAAGTGCCGGCAGAGCTATGGTTCAAAAACTACAGCTAGAAACTTTGCAAAAAAGGGTCATTTTTCACTGTGAAAATGTGGTGCATCCACGTTGCGTTTTGCGCTGCTTCCTGTCGCGGGCACTAGGCCTACCCACACAAGTGAGGTACCATTTTTTTTGGAAGGCCTTGGGGAACGCGGGTGGGTGGAATTTTGTGGATCCACGCAGATTCCAGAACTTTCCACCACAGAAAAGTGAGGAAAATGTGTTTTTTTTCCCCAATTTGTTACGTTTGCAAGGGATTCTAGGTAACAGAACCTGGTGAGAGCCAGTCAAGTCACCCCATCCTGGATTCCCCTGGGTGTCTACTTTTCAAAAATGTATAGGTTTGCTAGGTTTCCCTAAGTGCCGGCAGAGCTATGGTTCAAAAACTACAGCTAGAAACTTTGCAAAAAAAGGGTCATTTTTCACTGTGAAAATGTGGTGCATCCACGTTGCGTTTGCGCTGCTTCCTGTCGCGGGCACAAGGCCTACCCACACAAGTGAGGTACCATTTTTTTTGGAAGGCCTTGGGGAACGCGGGGTGGGTGGAATTTTGTGGATCCACGCAGATTCCAGAACTTTCCACCACAGAAAAGTGAGGAAAATGTGTTTGTTTTGCCAATTTTTTAGGTTTGCAAGGGATTCTGGGTAACAGAACCTGGTGAGAGCCAGTCAAGTCACCCCATCTTTGATTCCCCTGGGTGTCTACTTTTCAAAAATGTATAGGTTTGCTAGGTTTTCCTAAGTGCCGGCAGAGCTAGGGTTCAAAAACTACAGCTAGGCACTTTGCAAAAAAGGGTCATTTTTCACTGTGAAAATGTGGTGCGTTCACGTTGCGTTTTGCGCTGCTTCCTGTCGCGGGCACTAGGCCTACCCACACAAGTGAGGTACCATTTTTTCCAGAAGACCTTGGGGAACGCGGGGTGGGTGGAATTTTGTGGATCCATGCAGATTCCAGAACTTTCCACCACAGAAAAGTGAGGAAAATGTGGTTTTTTTGCCAATTTTTTAGGTTTGCAAGGGATTCTGGGTAACAGAACCTGGTGAGAGCCAGTCAAGTCACCCCATCCTTGATTCCCCTGGGTGTCTACTTTTCAAAAATGTATAGGTTTGCTAGGTTTCCCTAAGTGCCGGCAGAGCTAGAGTTCAAAAACTACAGCAAGGCACTTTGCAAAAAAAGGGTCATTTTTCTATGTGAAAATGTGGTGCGTCCACGTTGCGTTTTGCGCTGCTTCCTGTCACGGGCACTAGGCCTACCCACACAAGTGAGGTACCATTTTTTTGGGAAGACCTTGGGAAATGCGGGGTGGGTGGAATTTTGTGGATCTACGCAGATTCCAGAACTTTCCACCACAGAAAAGTGAGGAAAATGTGTTTTTTTAGCCAATTGTTTAGGTTTGCAAGGGATTCTGGGTAACAGAACCTGGTGAGAGCCAGTCAAGTCACCACATCCTGGATTCCCCTGGGTGTCTAGTTTTCAAAAATGTATAGGTTTGCTAGGTTTCCCTAAGTGCCGGCAGAGCTAGTGTTCAAAAACTACAGCTAGGCACTTTGCAAAAAAAGGGTCATTTTTCACTGTGAAAATGTGGTGCGTCCACGTTGCGTTTTGCGCTGCTTCCTGTTGCGGGCACTAGGCCTACCCACACAAGTGAGGTACCATTGTTTTCGGAAGACCTTGGGGAACGCGGGGTGGGTGGAATTTTGTGGATCCACACAGATTCCAGAACTTTCCACCACAGAAAAGTGAGGAAAATGTGTTTTTTTTGCCGATTGTTTAGGTTTGCAAGGGATTCTGGGTAACAGAACCTGGTGAGAGCCAGTCAAGTCACCCCATCCTGGATTCCCCTGGGTGTCTACTTTTCAAAAATGTATAGGTTTGCTAGGTTTCCCTAAGTGCCGGCAGACCTAGGGTTCAAAAACTACAGCTAGGCACTTTGCAAAAAAAGGGTCATTTTTCACTGTGAAAATGTGGTGCGTCCACGTTGCGTGTTGCGCTGCTTCCTGTCGCGGGCACTAGGCCTACCCACACAAGTGAGGTACCATTTTTTCGGAAGACCTTGGGGAACGCGGGGTGGGTGGAATTTTGTGGATCCACACAGATTCCAGAACTTTCCACCACAGAAAATTGAGGAAAATGTGTTTTGTTTGCCAATTTTTTAGGTTTGCAAGGGATTCTGGGTAACAGAACCTGGTGAGAGCCAGTCAAGTCACCCCATCCTGGATTCCCCTGGGTGTCTACTTTTCAAAAATGTATAGGTTTGCTAGGGTTCCCTAAGTGCCGGCAGAGCTAGGGTTAAAAACTACAGCTAGGCACTTTACAAAAAAAGGGTAATTTTTCACTGTGAAAATGTGGTGCGTCCACGTTGCGTTTTGCGCTGCTTCCTGTCGCGGGCACTAGGCCTACCCACACAAGTGAGGTACCATTTTTTTCGGAAGACCTTGGGGAACGCGGGGTGGGTGAAATTTTGTGGATCCACGCAGATTCCAGAACTTTCCACCACAGAAAAGTGAGGAAAATGTGTTTTTTTTCCCCAATTTGTTACGTTTGCAAGGGATTCTAGGTAACAGAACCTGGTGAGAGCCAGTCAAGTCACCCCATCCTGGATTCCCTGGGTGTCTACTTTTCAAAAATGTATAGGTTTGCTAGGTTTCCCTAAGTGCCGGCAGAGCTATGGTTCAAAAACTACAGCTAGAAACTTTGCAAAAAAGGGTCATTTTTCACTGTGAAAATGTGGTGCATCCACGTTGCGTTTTGCGCTGCTTCCTGTCGCGGGCACTAGGCCTACCCACACAAGTGAGGTACCATTTTTTTTGGAAGGCCTTGGGGAACGCGGGGTGGGTGGAATTTTGTGGATCCACGCAGATTCCAGAACTTTCCACCACAGAAAAGTGAGGAAAATGTGTTTGTTTTGCCAATTTTTTAGGTTTGCAAGGGATTCTGGGTAACAGAACCTGGTGAGAGCCAGTCAAGTCACCCCATCTTTGATTCCCCTGGGTGTCTACTTTTCAAAAATGTATAGGTTTGCTAGGTTTTCCTAAGTGCCGGCAGAGCTAGGGTTCAAAAACTACAGCTAGGCACTTTGCAAAAAAGGGTCATTTTTCACTGTGAAAATGTGGTGCGTTCACGTTGCGCTTTGCGCTGCTTCCTGTCGCGGGCACTAGGCCTACCCACACAAGTGAGGTACCATTTTTTCCAGAAGACCTTGGGGAACGCGGGGTGGGTGGAATTTTGTGGATCCATGCAGATTCCAGAACTTTCCACCACAGAAAAGTGAGGAAAATGTGTTTTTTGCCAATTTTTTAGGTTTGCAAGGGATTCTGGGTAACAGAACCTGGTGAGAGCCAGTCAAGTCACCCCATCCTTGATTCCCCTGGGTGTCTACTTTCCACAAATATATAGGTTTGCTAGGTTTCCCTAAGTGCCGGCAGAGCTAGGGTTCAAAAACTACAGCTAGGCACTTTGCAAAAAAGGGTCATTTTTCACTGTGAAAATGTGGTGCGTCCACGTTGCGTTTTGCGCTGCTTCCTGTCGCGGGCACTAGGCCTACCCACACAATTGAGGTACCATTTTTTTCGGAAGACCTTGGGGAACGCGGGGTGGGTGGAATTTTGTGGATCCACGCAGATTCCAGAACTTTCCACCACAGAAAAGTGAGGAAAATGTGTTTTTTTTGCCAATTTTTTAGGTTTGCAAGGGATTCTGGGTAACAGAACCTGGTGAGAGCCACTCAAGTCACCCCATACTGGATTCCCCTGGGTGTCTACTTTTCAAAAATGTATAGGTTTGCTAGGTTTCCCTAAGTGCCGGGAGAGCTAGGGTTCAAAAACTACAGCTAGGGACTTTGCAAAAAAAGGGTCATTTTTCACTGTGAAAATGTGGTGCGTCCACGTTGTGTTTTGCGCTGCTTCCTGTCGCGGGCACTAGGCCTACCCACACGAGTGAGGTACCATTTTTTTTGGAAGACCTTGGGGAACGCGGGGTGCATGGAATTTTGTGGATCCACGCAGATTCCAGAACTTTCCACCACAGAAAAGTGAGGGAAATGTGTTTTTTTGGCCAATTTTTTAGGTTTGCAAGGAATTCTGGGTAACAGAACCTGGTAAGAGCCAGTCAAGTCACCCCATCCTGGATTCCCCTGGGTGTCTAGTTTTCAAAAATGTATAGGTTTGCTAGGTTTCCCTAAGTGCCCGCAGAGCTAGGGTTCAAAAACTACAGCTAGGCACTTTGCAAAAAACGGGTAATTTTTCATTGTGAAAATGTGGTACGTCCACGTTGCATTTTGAGCCATTTCCTGTTGTGGGCACAGGGCCTACCCACACAAGTGAGGTACCATTTTTATCGGGAGACTTAGGGTAACACAGAATTGTAGAGCAACTGTTATTACCTATTGACTTTCGATATATTTCTGCCTTCCAAATGAAAGACAATGTGTAAAAAATAAGTCATTTTGAAAAATGACCTATAATTCTCATGCTAGTATGGGTACTCCCAATTTCGGAAATGTGCAAATATCTACTGTTTCTAAAATCTACATTTTATTCCCATTTCAGAAATACATAAGTGTCTTTCATAACAATTTTACCATGTATACATTTTCCCAAAATAATTGCTATATACCCGGTACATAATAAAAAACCATTGCAAGATGCTGCTCAGTTATTGGCTCTGGGTTCGTCGGGTTCTTGGTGAACCTACAAGTCCTATATATCCCCACAATCAGAAAGGTTCCGCGGATATAACGGTATATTGCTTTCAAATAGCTGTCATAATTAGAAGAAGTTACAGGTGAAAACGTTGACACAAATGGCTGTTTTTTTCAACTAATTTTCAATTTTTCCTTTATTTAACTGTTAGTTTCTATAAGGAAAACTTTAAGGATCTACACAAATGACCCCTTGCTGAATTCAGAATTTTGTCTACTTTTCAGAAATGTATGGCTTTCTAGGATCCATTATTGGTTTCATACCCATTTCTACCATTAACTGGAAGGAGGTTGAAAGCACAAAAATAGCAAAAATAGGCTATGTCCCAGAAAAATGCCAAAACTGTGTAAAAAAAGTTGGTTTTCTGACAAAAGTCTGCTTGTTTCTGAAATCTGGGATGATGGTGATTTCAGCACCACAACCCCTTTTTTGATGCCATTTGCAGGGGAAAAACAAGACGCTTTCATCTGTAACCCTTTTTTCGCATTTTTCCCCCCAAAAAACAAAATGTTGCTGTATTTTGGCTAATTTCTGGGTCCCCTCCAGGGGAATCCACAAACCCTGGGTACCTTTACAATCCCCATGACGTTATAAAAAAAGGACGAAAATTTGGCGTGGATACCTTATGTGGTCAAAAAGTTACAGGGGCCTAAGCGCGCAATACCCCAAATAGCCAAAAAAAGGCTTAGCACAGGGGGGAAAAGGCCTAGCAGCGAAGGGGTTAAAACATATATCTGTTTTTTATCTTTTTTAATGCATAAATAGCTAGAAAAAGTTAAACCAGACTTATTAGCATTAAACTTAAAGGTTGCTTTCTGTTTAGAAATAGAAGGTTCTGGTCTTTTGCAAAGAAGGGTGTTATATTCATATCTGAGTGTTAGACCTGTCAGCCTTAGGGTGGTCTTCCCCAAACCTTTGCCTTCCGTCTCCATTTTTGGCTGATCTTGTTTTTGCTGGCCTTAGGATTCTGCACACTTTACCACTGCTAACCAGTGCTAACGTGAATATGCTCACTCCTTAAAACATAACATTGGCTTATCCCCAATTGGTATAGTCAATTTGCTTATAAGTACAGAGTAAAGTGGTACTAAATGTGCCAAGGGCCTGTAAATTAAATGCTACAAGTAGGTCTGAAGCACCTCTTGTGCCACCCTCATAAATAGCCCTGTAAACATTTTTAGGCCTGTGTGTGCAGTTTCAAAATGCCATTTATACCTTGCAAGAAAAACCTTTTGCCAGGCCCAAACCTTTCTTTTTAATACATGTAAGTCACCCTAGGGTAGGCCCTAAACAGCCCGCAGGGTGCAATTTATTTAAAAAGTAGAATATGTAATTTTAAGTTTTATGTCCTGGTATAGAGTTACTTATTACATATAATAAGCTGTAATTTCCAAATGGGAGCAGGTTATCAATTCATTTTTGGTGTCTTTGTAATTGTCAAGAAAAATCATCCCTCATGGTAAAGTCTGATATTAAATTACAATTTTCAAAAAGTACCACTTTAAGAAAGTTGTCTTTTTCCTGCCTTAGCCATTTAGTGCCTTTAACCTGGCCCTGGGGCACTTGACTGGGTGAAGCCGATGGTTGGGCTTTGTGTATTCCTCCTAGACAGCCACACACAATAGAGAGCTTAGGTGTGCTTAGATGGGCCATCACTACCAGGATCGGAGGACGGAGCTGGGCATAGCCCTACTTACACTTGAACAGGCTGTGAAATGCCTCCACACAAAGGGTTGCATATCCCCTGTAGTTAGCCTGGACCCAGGACAGAGAAGGCAGGATGCCCAAGGAATTCAAAGGGAAACGTCTAGAAGCTTCTTCCACCTTCGAGATGAATGGAACCAGGTGTAAATAAAATATTGGACCTCAGACACCACCTCTTCAGTACACCTCTGGACCTGTGGATACTCTGTCAGTAAGAATGACTGCTGTGCTACTGAATGGACTGCCACTCTGCTGGACTTTTGCTCTGAAGGAACTGCTGCCCTGCTGTGCTGACCTGCTGCCTGATGCCCTTCTGCCTGGATAAGAAGGACGGGACCTGCATCTGTTGAACCCAGGACTTCAAAGTGACTCCAAGGGCCTCCTCGCTACAGCCTCAGGGGCAGAAGGCTCCAACAACCTTCAACGCAGCACCTGGAGTCTACCTGCTGTGTGTCTGAACCTGCCAAGTAGTGCCACCCCAGTACTGGACCCTTGGAAGTGGGCCTGAAGGTGCTCTGCAAACCCATCTGTGGAATCAGCAGAACAGACTTGTCACCCCTGCTGCACAATCCCAAGCAGAACCGTTGTGTCGACTCTGCTGCTAGGGTTCTCCTGATGCAAAGGATTCAGCATCGACCTTGCTGCCTGCATCTGAACCGCTGCCTGTGCAAAGCTTTCACAATGCAGGCCCTTGCATCTCTAGTCGATGGCAACCTTGACAGCGATGCAGGTTCTTGCTTCACAGCCTCACAGCTCCTCAGAACCGATGCATCTCCTCGACTGTGCAACGCATCCTCGATACCGGACTTTGCATTGCATGCCCTCATCGATGAGATTTACGATGATGCAGGGCCTCGCATTGCAATTCCACAGCACCCATGATCTGGCGCATCACCTCAGTTGCAAGACGCATCCTCAGTGCGGAACCCCACAGGGCTCACCAATTTTGTTCAACAGGCCTAACTGGGTCCCTGTAGCCAGCCCGCAATCCATTGCGGTCAGTCTGACCTTGTGACTTTGTCCCATTTCGGAGCGACAAGATATCCACAGTTGGCACTTTGTTCTTTTTGGCACTCTTTTTACTGAAATCTTAAAACCTGCATATATATCTCCGGTTCTAATGATTGGATGTTTGTCATTTTGGTCTTGTTTTATTTATTATAAATTACTCTAGTTTCCAAGTGTGGGAGTGGATCGTTTTGAGATGTAAGATGTGTTACTGTTTGAAGAGTTGCACAAACACTTTACACATTGCCTCTGAGTTATGCCTGGCTGCTTTGTGCCAAGCTATCTGAGGGCTGAGTACAGGTTAGTTTAGGGTTTGTTTGTAAATTCATCCTTATAAGGATTGTGGTTCCTGCTTGAGTAGTATTTCACCCCCCTCATCCAGCAGTAACCCAATTCCTTACACTAGTGTTCAGCAGTGAGAATTTAGTCTTGTATTTGTTCAGTTCCATACAGTAATTCTTGTATTACACTATCATCCAATATAAATAATGTGAGACCATTTCAAGTTTTAAGAAATTCTCCCTGATTGACTTCTTTTTGTTTTTCCAAATCTACCCTCATTTCTGCTGGACTTTCTGAAACTATACCTGATGTAATGGAGTTTGTGCTGGCCAACTTGGAAAGTTACATTGTGACTACTGAGGTTAAGGAGTTCTGCAAGGACAGGGGGCTATAAATGCAGAAGGGCACCAAAACATTGGAGTTGCAGAAAGCTCTGAGAGCCTGGACAAAGGTCCAGCAGTTAATAACAGCTACGGAGGAGCAAGATAAAGAGGACAATACTATTGAGCAGGATTAGTACTTGGGCATCAGGTCTGAAACACAGCCTTCAGTGGAGGTGGTTATAACTGTTTTGAAAGCATCCTATGTGGATGTGTTATCTATAGGCCTGGGCATAGTTCGCAGAGTTTTGCTACGTGGAACTCCACGAAGTTACAAAAAAACTCCGCGAAGTTCAGCGAGTGGCGGAGTGCAGTGCGAACTGCAGTTTGTGCTGGTATTCCTGCCGCTCGGGTAGAAATTCTACCCGAGCGGCAGCTCGTGCTCACGAACTTACCGTTCGCGATCGCGAGCGGGTAAAAAACTCTGCTGCACATCGCGAAGCGGAGTTTTCTGCACTCCGCGAGCTCCGCGGAGTGCGGAGTGAAGAAAATTCCGCAAACTCCGCGAACAGAGCGAAGTTCACCGCCCAGACCTAGTTATCTAGCGTATTATTATTTAGATGTCAAGAAAAGCAGCTAATAATTTATGTTGATTATCAACAGTTGCCAAGATGCATTCTTCGTGTAGGGTTGTATTTAGGGATATTCTCCACTGTAAGAGAAGAGTAAATTATAGCAAGATCTGATGTGGGGGGAGAGGCTATATTTTAGGTTAAGAAATCATTGGACACAAATTTCTACAAGGGAGTAGATAATTAATTTGAGAATATGTTGAGTGAGCACTTGAGAAGAAAGTAATATATTTACTACAGGGAAAAGTAAGTATCCAATCATCAGTCATATTCGTATTAGCCAAGAATAAATCAAATAATGCATAATATTTCGTAAGATGAAATTTAATTGTGCTAATTCTGTCTACTAATGGATCTGAAATCATATTCAAATCTACACCAATGACAATAGGCACGCTCCCAGTGTTCACTTTTTCTAAAGGTAATTTTTCCCAGAAATTAGCTAATGTAGAGAGCTTTATATAGCCCTATCTAGACCCGAAGGTATCAGAGCACTTTACATAATAAAAAAAGCATAACGTAGCTTTACATAGGATGCATAAAATGAAAAATCAAATAACGTAGCTCTGCGTATGATGCTAGACACATAGCGGCATATTCTCAAGGAGCTATCGCCGAGTTAACGGCACTTTATCGTAGCCAAAGTCGAGATAAATGTATCGCAACATTCACAAGCTGGTGCTAACAGCCGATAACACCAGTTTACCTGCGAAAGCATCCTCAAAAAACATCGCCACAGATGACCCCTGCAACTATAGCTAATGAGATGCAGAGTAGGCGTTCCCGAGCAAAAATCCGCGACAACACCACACCTCAACATTCTCAACGACCAGCCCGATCAGCGATAAGACCACAAAACAGGCGATAAGGCGCGTTAGCAGCAGGAATCTAACACCTGCTCTAACCTGGTGCAAAGTCGGACCACAGCCTGCACCACAAAATGGAGCCAGCCCAGAGCCACACCTGAAGGGCAACAGATGCCATGGAGCCACTGATCATGCAGCTCGGAGCCCCAACAGGGCCAAAACACCCACCGCCACCACCCCCCCATCCCCCCGGACACCCACCGCCCCCCCCGGACCAACACTGAGGCAGCGCAGACAAAGACAGCGACCCTCCCAAAATGCACCAACCCCACAGACCCAACACCAGAGAATGTCATTGCCCACTACATGCCCAAAGGGACAACCCTCCTCCGCATCCTGACCACCATAGCCCACAGGCTGACGGTACCAACACAGCAGACAGCCAACATCCCACCGCAGACAAAGCTGCTGGCCATGCTGCACGTGTTGGCCTCTGGTATCTTCCAACCAACCTCCGCCTGAGATGGAGGAGCCACACAGCCTGGCCAATCCAAGTCCCCCACAACGGTCATGGATGACACCATCAGCTTGGTACCCCACTATCCATACATCACACACACTGTGCAGGAACAGCCGGAGACCAAGCAAGGCGTGTACGCCACAGCTGGATTTCCGCACATGTTAGAGGGCAAGTGACTGCACACATGTCCTACTAGTGGGCCCTGGCGACACTGCACACAATAAGCGCAACAGAAAGCGCAATGATCCCACCAATGTGCAGGCAATAGTGGACCACCATGGAATCTCCGCCAACGATGTCGCCAAACACCCAGGCAGTGTGCATGATACCTAAACCTCCCGACAGTCCATCATCAACCTGCACCACCAGGATGGCACCCACGGAAATGCACTGCTCGTTGGTCAATACCAAATGCACACACCACACACCTCAACTCCACAATCATGCAACACACAACACAGGAAATGCACACGTCACAAGCTAACATACAACATGCACACCCACCAGACACGACAGCACAACTCACTGTGGGAACCTGGCCCAGCCATGTGCATGAGCCATCTACGGCATGGCACCTCGGACACACAATAGCAGAATGTCGGAAGAGGTGGGGACCAGGCATGTGCGAAGGAGGCAAGGGACTGATGAATGAGAATGTACACAATGCCAAGTGTGGCGTGGATGTGCTGGCCAGACTGCAGTATGCAGACCACACACATATCCATATCGACACACACCGCTGGTGTTTGGAGTGTAGTGGACAGTGGACGCAACCATGTCACCCCAGCCAATGGGGAAGTCACAGAAATGTGGCTTGTGACATCCCCCCGTAAGCGTGAGCGGAGTGGGATGGCCTGGCGTATGCCAGGCCAGCGTAGGGGTGTGAATAAAAGGCACGCAACCCTGGGCGTGGTCCTTTTCCGGAATTCCCAACGTCTCTGCCAGGGCGGCGCCCCTCACCCCGCCACGAGGCCGACGCCGTGAGCGGTGTTGCCAGCGATCCTGTGCGCCTGCTGCACCCCCGAATGCTGGTCCCTGAATCAGTCCTGCCCGCCCCTGTGCACCCAGGCCTCAATGCCCACCTTCCGACACTGGCGTGTGCCGATGAGGGCCCACCACGTGCCGGTGCAATCTCCAAGCCCGAGGCCTGCAACCTTGGCAGCCTCCTCAGACCATCATGGCCTCCGCAACACAGGCCCGCAGTATTCCTTTCACGTTGACGTACTCCACCGGCATGCACAGTGGACAAGTAGGTCACACATTTGGAACTGAGTCTTGATTACACCATGGCAGAGCACATAAATCATGGCTGAGTGTATGTCACTATACACCCTTCGATGTGGTGCCAACAGGTCTTAGTGTTACATCACAGCCACAAGATTCTCTGGGCCCACGCGGACTACTGCTCTTGGCCTATGCTGCGCTCGAGTAGGTCACAGAATTGGAACTGAACATCGATTATTCAAAGGCAGAGTACGAATCATTGCACGCAAGGAGAGGCATAAGAGGATGACGCATTGCATTTGGGAGGAAAAAAGGATCATCATTAGGGAGGTGATAGAACACTACCGACAACTGCCCTGATGTTACTAACTCTGTGCATCGCGAGCCTACGACACATGGCTGTGGCCCATTGCTGACCGCTGCCTCCGGCCTACACTGCGGTCCAGTAGGTCACAGAGTCTTGAATCGTCAATGCCGGAGTTCATATCAGTGTACCGGCATCATCGCAGACTGCATCCCGCCTCAGCCCCGGTGCCACTAAGTCTGTTCCCCGACATTCATGGACACTCTCTGGTCGTACATTGGTGGCGTTTGAGTCTATGGACTAGGGGGTAGTTTTCATCCTCATGCAGCTGATACCGAATTGGTGGTGGCAACGAGGCAGTCGCTTTCCACTCCTCCATTTGCTGCTTCCGGATAGCTTCTGCCCTCTGCATCATGCCCTGGAAGAACACCTTCCACTGTTCCCCGAAACACTCTGCGACATTCACCTCCGTCATCGACGAGGACCCGCTCAGTCTGCGTGGCCCTACCTCATTGGACCGCAAGTCACCATCCCGTGGCGGTGTGCCTGTGCCTGCCGATGTGCACCCGGGGCCACTAACTCTGTGCAGCTCAAGCCCGGGACCCTGTCTGAATGAATATTGGATGACCTCTGTGACGGTGGTCTTGGGGTCATCGACGCCATGTGCATGTGGCCCTGCGCTGTCCGCTGCCTCCGGCCTCAACTGCGGACCACCAGGGCTCACACATCAAATCGAGTCCTCACCGGCCCGGACGTCGCATCACTGCAGGAGGCACACGCCACCATCGCCAGGGCCAACTCCAAACACCATCTGCTAGAGTCGAGACAGTGGTACTGGCAGACTGACAGAGTTGCTCAGACCTGTCATGGATGCCATCATCTGCCTGATCCCCTGCTCAGCACTCCAGGTGCCACTGACTCAGTGCACCGCAACCAATGGACCGTTACTGATTGAGTTTTATGATGTTGAGATGTTGCGCAGCAATGTCACCTCAGGCAGTGTGGGAGACCTGGGATGTTGATGAGGAAGTTGCTGCAGGTTTAACACACCCCACTGCATCTGCATCAGGAATATCCCGAATGGACACAATCCAAGTTATTTTCATCACATGAGTGCGTACAGCTCTAGTGCCCCAACCTCAGTGCACTGCAACTCACGGTCACTTCTGTTTGTATGTTGGGTGACCTCTGTACTTGCTCCGGCTCCCTCCATGTTGTTCAGCAGTTGACTCTGTTATGCATGTGTCTTCTGTTTCAATTGCACTGGTGTCCACTGTTCAAGTTGTTGCCAGCACCAAGCACTCTGTGCGGGCTGGCTTATGCTCACCCCACACACATCCAGCACAGGCGTCACTGTACATGTGGCACTGCCAATAAATGAGCCGGGCGCACATGCCCGTAGCCAGTTCAACATAATATCTGCATGTATCTCTATGGCAGTGTGGGTCTCCTTTGTGGGGTGTAGGTGGTCCCTGAAGAGTAATTGACACCCACGTATGTGATCTAGTTCGCCTTCCATGGGTTCAGACCACACCCGCACAAGTTCGATCTCCTCCTTTTGGCGTTCTGACACCTGGCATTGGGGTGCCATGTGTGGGTCGTTGAAGTGTTGTGGGCCAGCCATGCTTGCGTGTGCTTCATGCTGTGTGGTCTGTTGCAGGGGCTGGGTTCTCCTCTATGTGGCTTGTCTGCCCTGGTCCTGGTGGTGGGTTGCGTGGGATGTCCATGGGCTGTTGTAGGGCGTCAGTGTCGAAGGTGTGTTGGTTGTGTCCTGCATCACTGATGGGTTGTCTGGTATGACCTGCTGGAGGTGTTGTTTGTCCCTCTGCAATGTGTAGGGGAGATGCATGTTGACATTGTGTTGACATTTATGTTGGCGCATTGTTCTTGTAGACATGCAGACTGTGTGACAATGTACATTGTGACTGTTTGGGCGGTGCTGGCAATTTGAGGGGGGACAGTGGACATTTGGACTACATGACTGTTGTGAGGTTGTACCCGTACATATGCATCTCACAGTTCCCTGCTCTGTCAGATGTGATTGGCCTGTTTCTGCACATGGGCGGACCCAGTTGTGTCCCCAGTTCTGCAGTGCCGGTGTTGCACTTTGTGCCACATTGTCATGGGATGTGCTGTGATTGCCATGTGTGTGTGCTGCAGTGTGCCACGGGGATGGGGGACATGACCCTGGGTTATTGTGGGTGTGCAGTGTGCTACACGTCATTGTGCATGTGTGCCATTGTGCACATCTCCCCCCGTTCCCCCAGGACCTGTTCATTACTCACCCTGTTGTTGTTGTGTCAGGTCCTCTCGAGCTGTGTCCGCACTCCCACCTCCTTGCACCGTCTCCACACTGATGGCTGGCCTCCATTTCCTCCAGCTCCTCCTGTGGCGCAGGACTCCCACCTCCTGTCACCGTAGCTGGCTTCCTGTTGGCAGCGGCTTTGGGCCTGGTTTAGGTTTTTACTTCATGCCAGCGCCTCTTGGCCTCCTCCATTGGCCTCCTCAGCACTCCAGCTGCATTCAAGGTGGTCTGAATGTGGGTCAGTTGCTGCTAGTGTTCTGTCACATCTGTGATGCTGGTCTTGTTTTCCTATGGACTGCACCCCGTCTTCCTCTCCCTCTTCTCCTTGGCCTTCCCCGACCCCGTTGGTCCTTGCTGGTGGTCTGTGGGGCTTGTGGGGTTTGCGTTGGCCTCTGTGCTGGGTCAGGGTGCATCCATGTTGCTACACACTTTGGATTGTTTCTGGTGCGTTGTTTTTGTTGCTTCTAAGGTGCATTTTCCCGCCAGACGCGTGGGATTTACAGGCCTGCTGCTGGTTTTCGCTGCTTTTTGTATCGCGCTTGGCATCATCGCAGCTTTTTTTGCGTTTGTGTTTCGCATTTTTGAGGCGTGGCGTTGATTTTAACGCGGACAGTTGTCAGGTTATCTGGGGACTATCTCATGATACCACCGTGTTGTGAATATTTGGCTAACACAGCGTAAATTTCCTGCAATGGACTGCGATGTTGAAGGTTGCGTTAAGTAACTTTTGCGATGGTTATCGCACGTTCTTGAAAATATGCCCCATAGTTTCAAGAGCAAGCATAAACTAGTGATAAAGAGAATCAGTAGGCAAGAAAGGTATGATTACAGTATGTGGATTAGTTTAGAGCAGCATAAATTAAAGGAGTGAATGACTTATTATGCAGCTTAAACAATCAAATAACCAACTGTCTCAAACGGTTGAGTCATGGAGAGAGTGAGCTATTGGAGCCTAGTTAGGTTGGTGTGTGTGGTAAGGTATTTGTTGAGGATAAGGTGTTTCAGGTCCCTTTTAAAGCAAGAGAAGGAGGGGTTGCATCAGAGGTCTCTAGGGAGTGCGTTCCATATCCTGGGTGCATTTCCAGAAAAAAAGCGAGTCTGGGTGGTTTTCCTTTTCAGTTTTGGAGGAATGAGAAGAAGTGAGTTGGAGCTTCTCAGAGTTCAGGTTCTTCCTGCTTTCGTATATTTATTGTCTGGATAGTTGGTGGTATGTGTGCGGAGGGCTTTGTGTGTGATGCAGGCGGTCTTTCAGATACATCTTCCTTCAATGGGAAGCCAGTTGAGGGACTTGAGGGCTGGAGTGAAGTGTTCAAACCGTTTAACACCAGTTATGACCTGGGCCGCCATGTTCAGAACTGATCTTAGGAGTGCTAGGTGAATTTTTGCTGTCCCTGAGAAGATGGCATTCCCATAGTCAATTATAGAGAGGACTAGAGATTGTTCTACATATGTCTTGACATCATCGGGGAAAATTAAAGGTTTAATTTTCTTGAGGTGTTTTAGTGAGTAAAGCGCTCCTTTGGCTGAGTTTTTGATGTGATCCTTCATTGACCAGTTCTTGTCCAGGGTGATGACTAAAGACTTTACTTAGTTGGATAGGGTGAGGGAGTAATTTAGGGCATTCAGGTTCTTGAGGCAGTCTTGGATTTGTAGGTGGTTCCTTTTAGGGGTCAACAGAATTAATTTAGTTTTGTTTGGATTCAACTTTAAGTGGTTCGAATTAAACCAAGTTTGTATCTTGGTTAGTGTGGTATTGAAGTTTAGGATGTCACTGGGTGATTTGATTTTGTAGTAGAGTTGCGTGTCATCAGCATATAGGTGATACTAGACTCCTGCATGCTTCAGGATGATTGTAAGGGGTCCTTGAAGAGATTGAAGAGAGGGAAGGGGAGAGAATTGAGCCTTGGGATACACCAAGAGTAACTTGCGTGTGTTTGGAAAGGCAGGAGTTGATTTTAATTTGTTGCGATCGGTGTTGAAGGTAAGATGTGAACCATTTAAGTACATTGCCATTAATACCAGAGCAGATCTTAAGTGTCTCTAGTAAAGCTAAGTGATTAACAGTGTTGAAAGCCACTGATAAGTCAAGAAGGATGAGTGAACATGCTTCACCTTCATCTAAGGTTCTGTGGATGTTATCTGAGATATTGAGCATGGCAGTTTCTGTGCTACAGCCCTGTCTGAATACTGATTGGAAGGTATCGTGGAGGTTGTAATCACCTATCTGTGGTTAAGTTGTTGAAGAACGCACTTCTCCATGGTTTTGGCTAGGACCGGAAGGTTAGAGATACGTCTTAGGTTGTTGAAGCCATTAGGGTCTACCCCTGGTTTTTTGAGTATGTGTGATTTGTCCTAGTTGTAGGGAGTCAGGTACAGAGCCTGAGGCAAGAGATGAGTTGATGATTTTTGTCCAGAACAGGGCAATGATGTGGTTGAGGTTTTGAACTATTGTAGACGGAAGGAGAGCTGTAGTGTGGGAAGTAGGCTTTAAGCTCACAATTATATTGAAGACTTCTTTTTCTGCCATGAGTTTGAAGTCAGACCAATTGGCTTCGTTTTTCAGTTGGGTGAGATCAAGGTTGTCCTTAGTATAATTTAGGTCCATTTGGTCATTAGTAAGCATTGTGGGGCAGGTAAGGACGGATGGTGGATTTGTGACTTGGAAGAAGGATTGATCAATTTTGTGTGACTTTATCAGTGAAGAAGCTGGCAATTTCTTCACAGTGTTCATTGGTGGCTGTTATTTTGTGTAGGGATGTAAGGGAGGTTTGTCTTTTAACAATGTTGAAGAGTTCCCTGGGTCTATTCTTAGCATGGTCAAATAGTTAGGAACAAAAGAGGCTTTTTCTCTAAAATGTGCTTCTTATATGACAGCAGTGCAGTTGTAAGTAGAGCTAGGTGCATTGTCAAGAGGTTCTGTCTCCATGCGCTTTCCACATGTCTGAGTTGTTGTCTCTTGTTGTTAAAATCTGCGTTGAACCAACATTTTGTTTTGATAGACCTCAATTGTTTTAGTTTGATTGGAGCCACTTGGTCAAGCACCTCCATCATTGCTGTGTTAAAGTGTGCAGTGAGATCATCGACGGTATGAGTGGGAAGGTGAAGCTGTAGTTGGGAACGAATCCTGGATTCCAGTTCAGTTAATGGAACTTGTTTGATGTTCCTGGTTCAGTGCTTAGGTTTATCAGTTTGGGCTGGTTGGGATCTGATGTGTGTATCAATATTAAACAATATGAGGTGGTGGTCGGACCAGCCCATGGGTGAGATCGATCTAAGTGAGACGAGCTCATTTTTGGTCATAATCACATCAAGAGTGGCTCCTTTAATGTGTGTTGGTTCATTGCAGAGTTGTTTCAGATCATTTATTTCAATAAAGTTGGTGAGGTTCTGGACTGTGGTGTCTTCTGAGTTGTTCCACTGAATGTTGAAGTCGCCCAAGAACACGTCCTTCGTGTCCGTTAGGAAAAATCGTGTAACTATGTCGGTTAACTCTTCTGCAAAGAGGGCACGATCACCAGGAGGGTGGTAGATGGTGTGTAATTTGGTAGGAGAGGAGACTTTGACTGTAAGTTTGACTCCGAGGTACTCAAAGTCGAGTATTCTGCGTTTTTTTATATGGAAAGCTGTATTCCTTCTTTGTGAATGATAGCTAGCCCATAACCTGTTTTTATAGGTATGTCGTGCCTAATGATGATGTATCCCGGTGGGATAGGCAGGTCTAGAATAGGGGTAGAGTGGCCATTAAGCCAAGATTCAGTGAGGAAGGCGATATCTATTTCTTCATTGAGTATAGATTCAGCGATATCTGTAGCGTGTTGAACTGCTGATCTACAGTTGAGGAGCATGCATGATAAAGGGCAGGGATTATCATTGCTAGAATGTAATGTTTGACTGGTAGTGTATTCAGCAGGTGGTCTGGCCGAGTGGATAGTTCTAGAGATTCTGTGTGTGCCCACTATTACAGGGAATGTGGAGGGAGGATTATGAACCATATTCTGGTTCATTGAGAGGTAAGAATCTCTAATAGCATCAGTGTCCAGTGCAGATATGGGGCGGAGAGCACGGTGGGGTCTGTGGGGCTAACAACCCAAGGGAGTAGAGGGCCAGGGGATGTGTTGTAGGGTCATGGGAGAATCTGTGTGGGGAGATGATTTGTAATTACCCAGAGTGTGTGAGCAGGTTAGCTTGGCCTGGCTAAAGAGGTCTTGTCTTAGACGCATGATGTCAATAGCTAGAGAGTCGAGTTTTTGCTCCATTCATTCTACTGGTTAAGTGAGTCATTGATGTACCATCCTTTAGAGTAGGAGGGAATGTTGCAGGTCCTGGGTATGAGGAAGGAGAGTACACTCGGCTATCGGGGTGGTTGGTGTCATTGGGCCTGGAAGTGAAGTTGGTTTGAACAAGCAGAATAGGGCCTGCATTGGAAGTGGGGGCTGTTTGAACGAGCAGAGTTGGGCCTGCGTTGGTCGGGAGGGGTGCGTCTTCAGAAAGTTCAGTAATAGACTGTCTGTAGGTTGATAATATATTATCATATATATACAATTCTTGAATAAAACAAACAAACATAAAACTTACATTTACATAATCATCTAATACTTTCCATATTTTAACAGGATGATGTAAACCCTTAACACTCAGAGAAGCAATTTTAAAGAAATATTTGTTGTTCTGGGTGGACCCTGCTGGGAATGTACTACACCTGCATTATAACAGCTACACCCCTGAGCGAGCTTGAGATGACTGGCAAGTCCCTTGAAACTGCGACACCATGTTTCCACCACCAGCTTTATACCCGGCTATATTCTTTACCACTTTGTTGCTAAATATCTTCGAACATATCTGTCTATTTTCCGAAATGTACTGTGTTGTGGAATGCTAAGTTGACTATTTACTGATTAAGACTAAGCTGAACTCAAGAATACAGTGCCACCAGAGTCCTGGTCAGAGACCTGCTCTCCCCCCACAGCTCCACTCCTAAGTGCCTTTCTGGTAGGTGTTGAGGCCCTCCTCCACCCGCAGGCTCCTGCCTGCGCCTCATCTCTGGTGGTCCAGTGGGAGAGACTTGCTCTTCTGCTGGTCGCTGCTGTCTGCTTTGTCTCTGTGCCACCCTTCGATTTTCTGTTCTCTCCGGTGCTCGTGTGCCTTTTCTCCCTTTTTCTGCCTGCTGTCTCTGTTTTTCTGCATCCTCTCTTCTCATATTTTCTATTTCTTTGCTGGTCTCTCATGTTCTCCCTCCCTATTTTGCTGGTGCCCGTCGCTGCCCTGTGCCCTTTCGCTGCTGCTGCCCCCGTGGCCCCTCCCCCCCTGCCGGTTTCCCGCCTCCCAGCTGCGCATCCCTCCCCTACTTAATGGCGGCCGCTGTGCGGCTGCGCGCAGCGGTTGTGCCGCTGGCATGCCAAAGTCTAGCCCGTCTGCACCCGTCCGCGACCCAAACGCGGCCAGCGCCAGGGACCCTGGCTCTCCGGCCATCCACCGCTACAACTCAGCTGCCCTCCTCGCACTCAACCCCGGAAGAAACAACAACTGCCAGAGATCAACGCCGAACACCACCCATGGCCAGTTTTCCTGCCGACACTGCCGACAATCCTTCACCATCAACAGCCCCCCCTACGACCGCTGAACCCATGACGGACGCCCGCACCACCGAAGCCCTGACGTGCAGCCTCCTCAACGTGCGCTCCCTCCACAGACATGCCACGGAGATTTGGGACCTGCTCGGCACCCTCTCGCCAGACGTCGCCTTCTTCACGGAAACATGGACAAACGCCACCTCCGCCACCGACATCGCCACCGCCATCCCCGATGGATACAAGATCTAAAGAAAGGACCGCCCCCACCGCCCAGGAGTAGGACTCGCCATCGCACACAAGAGCTCCCTCCGACTCTCCACCTCCAGCACGAGTGACCCCCTCTCCAACTCAGAGCACCTCCACTTTCAGATCCAGACCAGCCCCAGAACCACGCTACACGGGACACTCATCTACAGACCCCCCAGACTTCACACTTCCTCCGCCACCACCATTGCCGACCTCGTCGCACCCCACGCCATCGCCTCCACGGACTACATCCTCATCGGAGACCTGAACTTCCACCTCGACAACCGCAGTGACACCGACTCCACCACCCTCCTTGACAACCTCGCCAACCTCGGACTGAAGCAGCTGGTCACCAACCCCACCCGCAAAGCCGGACACACCCTCGACCCCATCTTGGCAGGAGGGACTAACATCGACTTCAGCCACACCACGCAGCCCCTCTGGACAGACCACCACTGCGTACACTTCACCTTCAACACCACCACCGCAACCAAACCTGCCCCGCGCCTGCCCTGAAGGAACTGGAGCAAGAGCACAGAGGAACACCTCAACGCCACCCTCCTCCACGATCCCCCCTCCGGCACGACCGACGCCAACTCCACAGCGGAAGAACTACACCGCTGGATCTCCAGTTGCGCTGACAACCTCGCACCCCTCCGCCACCCCGTCAATCAATGCCCCCTGAAGGCAGCCTGGTTCACCACCGACCTCCAAGAAGCCAGGCGCTCCTGCAGATGCCTCGAGAAACTCTGGCGGAACAAGAAAACCACCGAAGACCAGAACAACTACAGGAACGCCATGAATGAATACCACCAGCGCATAAGAGCCACCAAGAGGACCTTTATCAAGAACAAAATCCACTCCAATGTAAGTAACGCAAAAGAACTCTTCAACGTCATACAGCAGTTCACCAAACCCCCCAGCAAAGCCACGGACGTCCCTCCATCCCAGGACCTCTGCCAACAAGCTCAGCTCCTACTTCCACCTGAAAATCAAGGCCCTCTACGACAACGTCAGCGAACAGACTCCTGACACCACCACCCTCTCTACCACCGACAACCGACCGATCATCACCACCTGGAAACCTGCTACCACTGAAGACACCACCAAGACCATGAAGAACACCCACTCAGGAGCTCCCACGGACCCCTGCCCACCACACATCTACCACAGAGCCGCCGCCGCCATAGCTCCCGAACTAGGCCGGACCATCAACGCCTCACTCTAATCCGGCATCTTCCCCGATGACTGGAAGCGGGCAGAAGTCAAGCCCCTCCTCAAGAAACCCTCGGCCGACCCGACGGACCTGAAAAACTACCGGCCCACCTCTCTCCTTCCCTTCGCAGCCAAAGTCACCAAGAGATTCATCAACGCCCAGCTGACCACCTTCATCGAAGAGAACGCCATGCTCGACTCCTCCCAGTCCAGATTTCGAGCAGCCACAGCACCGAGACCGCCCTCCTCGTCGCCACCGATGACATCCGCATGCTACTCGACCAGGGCCACACTGCGGCCCTCATCCTACTAGAACTCTCCGCGGCCTTTGACACCGTCTCACACCGCACTCTTGCAGCCAGACTCCACAAAGCCAGTATACGAGGAACCGCCCTCGACTGGATCCGCTCCTTTCACTCCGGCAGAACCCAAAGGATCAGACTCCCTCCATTCCTCTCCGAATCTACAGAGATCAACTGTGAAGTACCCCAAGGATCCTCGCTCAGCCCCACGCTTTTCAACATCTACATGGCCCCCCTTGCCGCCATCGTCAGACAGCATAGGCTCAGCATAGTATCTTAGGCCGACGACACCCAGCTCATCCTCTCTCTCATGAAGAACCCCGAAGACACCAGACTCAGCTTCCAAGAAGGAATGAAAGACATCGCAGCCTGGATGAGCGACAGCTGCCTAAAACTGAACTCGGAGAAGACCGAGGTCCTTGTCCTTGGACCCTCCCCCACGGCATGGGACAGCTCCTGGTGGCCCCCTGCTCTCAGAAATCCACCCACTCCGACGGACCACGCCCGGAACCTTGGCATCATCCTAAACTCCTCCCTCACCATGACCCGCCAGATCAACGCCGTTGCCTCGACCTGCTTCAACTCCCTCCGCATCCTCCGAAAGACCTTCAAGTGGATTCCCCACGAATGCAGAAAGAATGTCACCCATGCACTCGTAACAAGCAGACTGGACTACGGTAACGCCCTCAACGCCGGAATCAACAAAACCCTGCTACACAAGCTCCAAACCATCCAGAACACTGCGGCCAGACTCGTCCTCGGAACCCCACAACACAAGCACATGACCCCGCTCCTACGAGACCTCCACTGGCTCCCCATCGAGAAGAGAGTAACCTTCAAGCTACTCACCCACACCTACAAATCCCTCCACAACATCGGACCCAAATACCTCAACGAAAGAGTCTCCTTCCAAATACCCAAAAGGAACCTCTGCTCCACCGACCTCGCCCTGGCAGAGACCCCACGCATCCGCAGAACCAGAGCAGGCGGAAGAGCCTTCTCCTACGTCACAGCAAAGACCTGGAACGAGCTCCCAGTCAACATCAGACGCTCCCCCACTCTGAACACCTTCAGGAAGAGCCTCAAGACCTGGCTCTTTAACTGACCCAGAGCTGCACCCCTCCTCCCCCCCAGCGCCTTGAGACCCTCACGGGTGAGTAGCGTGCTTTATAAACCCCTGATTGATTGATTGATTGACCAGAGTAAAATGTAAGTGCACTTCTACTGCTGATACACAAGAAACCTGTTTGGCTCCAAATTGAACTACAATGTATTTGATTTGCACATGTAAGGGCGAGACTGGTGTAAGAGTGCTTGGTTGTGCTGCCACTCCTACATTATTAATTTGTTTGTCTATCCTGAATTGAAATGTAGTTTGGAAATACCAGTTTTGATGCATCAGTGTTGTCAACACTATGTAATCGGTTCAAAGCTCATTAAAAAGACATAAGTTCTCTTGTCTGTATAAACAGCTCTACCAAACTATAATATCATCATTGTTCTACTGTCAATGCCCTATCTAATCTTCTAATACCCTGCTTTAACTGAAAAGCATTTGACCTACAGGTGTTTGTGTAAACACCACTATTGGCATAAAATGTAATTTGCTGTGAAACTATTTCCACATTATTTAATCGGATGAACCCTTGTCTAAATTCAAATCTACTTTAGAACTACCTCTGCGCTATGAATACATACTTTTTTTAGCATGCGTTTACAACGCATGCCATAACAACGCAGTCGTTACAACGACTGCGTTGTTATTTCGCATACCGTTACAACGCAAGTCTGAACCGCGACTTGCTGTAGGGGGCGCTGGATGTTGGAATAGTATAATTTACTATTCCAATTCCAGTCTGTGTGGACACTAGGGAAGGTGTTGGATTTTAAAACCAACACCTTCCGCCCCCTAACGCAAGTCGTTTTTCCGACTTGCGTTGTAACGTATATCTTAAACTAACTTCTTCGGTCGTTGTAACTACCGCGTTGTTATGGCATGCGTTGTTCCGCATGCGAAATAAACGCTGTTCACCCTGTGCTATACCTCCTTGATGATTATACTAGTTAGTTAAAAGCTCGCTTGAGTTAAAAGGTTAAGTATCAATTGTGTAAACAGTGCCAATGACTTACAATGTCATACTGTGATTATACTATCTAACTGTCTTGCAGCTCAGCTGGTCTGAAATATATTTGATCTTCACAGGTTTGTGTAAAGAGTGCCACAGACATAAAGTGTAAATTATTACTAGGTGTAATATATTTAACCCATTTGAGGCTCAGCTGAACTATGTACTTTTAAGCTGCCAGTATTTGTGTGAATAGGGACAATGTTGTCATATGTAATTTATGTTACTCTTTGGATTTTCAGGTTTTCAACTGGAACCTGTAAGGTTTTGCTTCCTTTACCTTAACACTCCTCTCCGACATCCTTTCACATAGTCACCTATCACTCCTTGATTAATCTCCTAAAGCATACAACAACTGGTCACTTACTGCTCATTTCTATGGATCAATATATATCACACTTGGATTAACTCCCCAAGACCCAGTTTAAATGAAATGTATTTTGAGTTGTCCAATTTTGTGTTAACAAGCCACTGACAAAATTTTAATTTTTTATACTCCTAGTACTACAACTCATTTAAGTCTTGCCTGAGTGAAAATATACTTGTGGACCATCCTTCTTGTGAACAGCTACACCAGTGTGAAGCCTGGTGTGATGTAGGGGTGGGATTACCAAATCCATTATCAGCACCTACAGGCCTTGGAACTTCTGGTGATACCACTCACTCCAATATTTTTATCTCATGTAATGCTCGTAGGTCACTCCAGACTAACCCCTATAGCGCATATTATGATGGGTATGAGACTGCTCATTTTACTCCTCACTGATCTATGCTACAGCTTGGAGGAAGCAACATAATTGTATATTTTGCCTGTGCCACAAACATTAATGTTTATTAGAACATTGGAATGTTGAGAGGTCCATTGAAGACAATGGAGTAGCTCCAGGTTTAGAATGACTGGTATAAGGCCGGAGCTCCAACATTCCAATATTTGTCTTCAAGTTTCTCCCCTTTTAATTTAGAACATTTGACCCTTATTTAGTGGAATGTTCTAGTAGCCTTATAGCCCTTCTGATCATTTTTCCCTCCCACTAATTTTGTTTGCTTTTCATGCTTATTTTCTCCCTTAACTGCTTCCACTTTGCAGGCTCGCTTTCTGCCTTTAACTTCGTTTACTTTAAGGCTCTTTTTCCCTCCTCTAACTCATGCTTTGTCTCTTTTTTCTCTCAGGCTCTTTTCCCACACTTCCATTCAAAACCCTCTCCCTCCCACTCCCCGTCTCCTGCTGACCCCACCAAGAGCCCCAAAGACCTAAAAAACAACTGCCCCATCTCCCTACTGCCTTTCCCCAGTCAAGGTGCTAAAGGAAGCAATAATCCCCAAACTCACCACCCACCTGGAGACGAATAACCTTCTAGACGCCTCCTAATCTGGATTTTGCTCAAGTCACAGCACAGAGACTGCCATGATTGCGGCCACAGATGACATCAGGACCCTCCTAGACAGGGGAGAGGCCACCGCCCTTATCCTTCTCGATCTCTCCGCAGTGTTCGACACTGTGTCACACCACACCCTCCTGCACGTTCTCCACCAAATGGGAATCAAAGGGAAAGCTCTCAAATGGGTCTCTTCATTCCTCTCTGGACAAACCCAAAGCCTCCACCTCCCACCTTTTACCTCAGGTTCGAAAAACATAATCTTCAGTGTCCCACAAGGTTTCTCTCTAAGTCCTACCCCCTAGCCACCCTGGTCAGATCCCACAGCATGAAAATAATCTCCTATGCTGACGATACTCAGTTTATCCTCTCACTCTCCTCAGACCTGGCTAACACCAAATCTAGGGCCATATGTATCATGCATTTTACTGGTTGCAAGCACCCAATTTGCAGAATCAGGCTGTTTATGACCGGTAACATGCATTTTGGTATGTATGAATTCCAATTTGCAATTCAGTAACATGTTACAGAATCGCAATCTGGAACTGCGAATACATATCGATTCAGTATTAGGAAGGGGCGTGTTGAGGGCATCCCTTCCTAATACCGAATTGCAGCAGTATGTAAGAATGTTTTGCAACCAAAATATGCTCGCAAAACATTTGCATTTTACCACCTACTAACCCATTTGCAAATGGGAAGTGGCCAAGGGACCCTTTCCCCTTTGTGAATGGCAGAGAAAATGTCCCACGGACCACTGCCTGCTCTTAAAAAATGAAAAAAAAACTTTTCATTTTTCATTTTTAAATGTAACTTATTTTCCTTTAAAAAAAGGGGCTGCATTAAAAAAAAATTATTTCTTTATTTAAAAGCAATCACGAACATGGTGGTCTGCTGATCCCAGCAGGCCACCATCTCAGTGATTTTAGCATTCTGAATGGGTCACAAATTGCGAACTACCTCATTAATATTCATGAGGTAGGTCGATTTGTGACCCAGTAGGAATCACTAAATGAAACTCATGGAGTTTTAAACATTAGTAATAGTGATTACCTAATTACGATTCACAGAGAATCGCAATTAGGTAATCGCTATTTCCAATAATGATACATATGGCCCCTAATTTTGACAGGTTAATCACCAGCATCGCAGACTGGATGTATAGCAGATGCCCCAAACTCAACACATATATATTTTGCAAAGAACAAGGGAACCCAAGTGATCTGAGACGGATCTGGGGTACAAATAATTATACAGGAACAATGGTCCCTTAGAACATAGATCAATGGCAGTAATCAGCACAGTGATATAATAAAGACTGTGTTGTAGAAATCCCAAAAGGAATATAAATATTTTTTTTTACATCATATATAAAAAAGAAACAAAGAAAGTGGGACAGTATTCAAGAAGAGTGATTCAAAGAGCTCAGGCATAGTCATGTGCAGCCATAGTACAATCCCAGTTAGGCCACAGGCATATGGAGAGCAACATTGCACAACGTACAGTAGTTATATAAATAATAAAGTGTCAAGGAGCTAAGGTCAACGGCATTTTGATCCCTAACATAACAATGGGATCCTCATAAGGACTAGAGAAATATGGCCTGAAAAGGATGCGTGCTGAAAAAAGAGGGGGTAAAGAAAGGAGGGATAGAAAACTGAAGAAAGGATAATTATATAACGAATGAAAACCAATTTAATATACGAATGGTGAAGGTCATAGTGCGCACATGCTGGTAAGTGCCTATAGTGAGACAAAAGGGGGATGGTAATCTAAGCACAAGAGGCTATGGTGTATTTACTTGTACAGGGCAATGAGCACACCCAACCCACATTATAAGATAAAGTGACTGGCCTAATCCATTCATACAACAAGAGCAATCAGTGTTATGATGAAACGATAGATCAGAACGCATGGGTCCAAACGGTGTTCTGAAATTAAAAGGTATTCAGCAAAAGTTAAATTAATTGGAAAACCAAAAGGAATATTGCGTAGTCCAGATGGGGCACGTACAAAAAAATAAGTTGGAGCTAAGCGAGTCGTGATGAGTCTTACTGCAAAAGCAAACTTGATAATTGGCCTGACGCCTAGAAATCAAGGGGTAGCACAGCAGGTGTCCAAGGACAATTACCAAGGGTGAAGGGCAACCTAAAGGGTAGAAGCCAAGGTATCAGATATTAGCTAGCCAAAGCAGGAGGGCAGCATTGGGTGGGCGTGCTGATAAGTGCCTGTTAGTGTAGCGAATTCCTCCACATGAATGCGTGAAGCATGGGGAGAACAGACATGCCAAGATTAGGACAGGGTACGGCGTTTGAAGGGAAGGTTTAATGACTTGGAAAAAATAATAAAGGGTCTTAGTCCTGGGCATTTGAACCCGTGTTAGGTGATCGCGGTATACGAGTCATGCAAGTGCACTTATCAGGGGAATTGACGGCGGAGCTCGCAGGTGATGGTGGACTCACAGCAGTCAGATGCGGCGTGCCAAGGGGATAATGAACTACATATAATGTGACGCGGTCACTTGCGTGCGAATTTACCGCAATAACCCGTGTGCAAAAGAATCCTGGGGAACATTATGGTGATCTATGGCGGGCATATTGGAAATGGCAAAGTAACCAGAAAAATAGTTGAGAGATGGCAAAGTGGACAGGAAGGGAGTAATAAGTCCCCCGATGTATCAATCTGGCATCAATTGTGCATCAATAATTGATTAATTCACATTAAAAGAAGCATAATGTCAGTCTTAATTAGAAAAGGAGAGCAAATCAGATGAAGGGTTTACCAGCCTGTTTGGAACACGGAGGAATAAAATAAGCAGAAATGGTTATGACAGTAACATAAAAAGCTCGTAGAGTTAAGTAAAGGCCACAAAGATGGCCGCCGTACAGGACCTCCGTTAAGGAGCTCCGGGGTTGGGATTACCATATCGGTAGATATCCCTTTTTTACCCTGCCATCCACCCCCCCAGCTCAGACCCCCTTCTTTGCCTAATATCATCAAACTTGCCTGTTTGGGGAGTCGAGGCTGGCGCCTTCCCCTCGAGGTGGGCTGTGAGATCCTGTGGCCAGTGAAGGGGGTGGACCTCGGAGTCGGGAAGAACCGGTGGAGTGTTTCCCTCCCCTGCAACGGGGACAGGAGTCGTGGCGCTTCTTCGGAACATCGCAGAAGGTGAGGCTGGTGTGAGAAGTTGGCCTGGCATATGCTGTCCACTAGTTATAGTGGGCACCTTGCCCCAGTCCAAACGACCCTTATTGATGATAGGTTTAAAGACAACCTTTTTTGAAAGCTATCCTAGTGGTAGCTATGGAGAACAGCCTTCAGGCTAAGTCTTGAAGGAGTGTAAAGCAGATTGGTTTACCAGATTATAACCTCTTGAATAACTAAATGAAAGGAGAACCACACAAGATATATATAAAATATATGTATTTATTTCGAAACACTAACTACTAATCCCTTTATGAGATTAGAGTTCAAGATACACAGTATCACAGTATTAAAACGACAGTAAATAGCACAATACACAGTGGGCTCCAGGGGAGACCAAACCATATACTAAGAAAGTGGTATAAGAACCACGACTTGACTAGACACAGTGCCTAGAGCACGTAGAATCGCTGGGACCCCAAGGAGCCACCCAAGGTAGTGACACAGGATACCCACGGGGACGTGTGCAGTGTGAGAACACAGCCGCGAGCGCCGTAGGATTCAATGCGGAAAGTCGCGGTTGGAATTTTAAAGCAAAAGGACACTTAGGAGAGGACTTTGAGCAAACCCCTTTAGACTTAAGGGGTTCTAGGGCCAACACCCACGGGAGCACCGGAGTACTCGAGTTACCTCACCCAGGGAAGCCGGGTGCATAGGTGTCAAAAGGTGTCGGGAATCGTCGTCGTTTTCAATGGCGATCTGCTGCAAAGTGCTGCTGCCGTGAAGGAGAAAAGTGTTTGGTGTGATCCAAGCCTGGATCGAAGATGTGAAGAACCTGAAAGCAGAGGGGACAGAATCTGGGTCACTGGCCAGTGACCAGGAGCGGAGCAATCGAATGCCCACCGATGGCGGGTGCTTCAGGTGCGAAGAGGTGAAGCTTGAGTCTGCAGCCACGGGGTCCTGGAGACGTCGACGATGACCAGGAGCCGGATTCGAGCTGTCCCACAAAGGATGTCGAGTGCTGGGGTGTTGGTGATCGTATTGACCACAACAAGCCTTGGCAATAGCAACCCACGCAGGAAGAGAAAAGATGCTTCTGTGTGGACCAGTAAGGTCCTGAGGACTCACCAAGTGATGGAGAGTCAGGGCACGTCTTGAGCAACCAGGGAAGCCCAATAAAAGTTAGAGTTGCTTACTTGGGGACCCACAGGTCAATGGACCAGGGATCGCGAAGGGACCTCAAGAGGAATCACAAAATGGCGGCCCACAGAACACTCGTTGAGTGTAGGCCAACACTTTTCAGTGAAGTTACTGCTTGGTGTCAGGGCTACAAGTAACCCAAAGCTCAGCCTCAGGGGTTGCCAGAAAGCTGATGCTTCTGCAAATGGTTGGAATGTCCAGGGGTTCAGGTTGCGTGGTCTTCCACGAGGGATACGGGCCTCAGACTTGCTGTGAGCACAGATCAACCTCAGAGACCTAGGAAAACTTACCTCCTGTGTGGCAATATTCTTCGGAGTCCGTCGGAGCTCGGAGATGCCAACTGGTCAGTTGCGTTAAAGGTGCCTGCCTTGCAGGGGAGTAACTCCTTTACTCCAAGGGAGATTCTTCAGTCATCCAGCATCGTGCAGATCATTGAAGTACTTGGTTTCTGGTATCAGAGTTTAGTCCAGGTGTAATCTAAAGTCCTGTAGTCAGGGTTTCCTACTTTATACCCAAGGAAGGGGTTGGACAAACTCTGGGGACCCACCTATGGGAGGGTCAGGAAAGAGGGGTGGCTACACCCATTTCCTTTGTCCAGTTTCACACCAGAGCAGGGGCTGTGTGCCCCTGCAACCGGTTTGAGCTGGACTGTGCACAGGGACACCAAATGTGCCCCCAGTGCAGACTTCAAAGCACTGTGAGAGTGCACCCACCCAGCCCCAATACACTAGAGCCTGTCTGGGAGGTGGTCACACCTCCCTGTGACAGGAAACCTATTGTCCAAGCCTCCCCTGCCGGAGTTTCATCCAGCAGCAGGAGGGCAGACTCGTGTCTGTGGCTGCAGCATCCATTTTGTGATGCCAGGGCTCTGTTAGCTGGTACCGGGTATACCGTTGCTGTCATGTCTCTCCCTCTAGAAGGGTGGGATCATACTCCCACACCAGGTACTGGTGTGGGGGTATGATTCCAAGGTGTTTGACGCCAAACACAACAGTTTTCCATGCAGCCACTCCAAAGTTAGCATTTACCGTTTGGTTATAATGCACTTAAGAGTATATGGTCTGGCTGCATCACAAACAACCCCGGAATGAAGATTCCGAAAGCTGCAGAGGGGCTCTGCTCATGCATGGGCACCCTCTCACATGAAACCCAGTACCCTGCCTTCAGGATTGTTAAGGCCTGCCATACGGGTGACTTATAGGTTTACATGTGCAGTGATATGGAGAGATATAGGGAACCTATATCTCAGTAAGGGGTGGATACACCACCTTACACAGGCTGCTGTAGCAGACCTGTTGTGTCATTTTAAAAGGCTTCCCAGGGGTGGCACAATACATGCTGCAGCCCCTGGTAGGCCTCTGGGGTACCTATGCCCTGGGTACATAGTATACCATATACTAGGGACTCACAAGGGTTCCCAGAATCCAATCTGGAGTGTACCTAAAGTACATACAGTCAATTTAGAGTAGAAAGCAGATAGACTGGGGTCCTGATTAGCAGGGCCACAGTCTGGCTAAGTCGAAAAACAGTGAAACATCAGCAAAAAGTGGGGGCAACTATAAGAAGCAGATCCTACTCTCCTACACAACCTCCCCCCAAACGTCAGGACATTAAACTAACCTTGACCAGTTGAGTCTTGATGTTCTAAGTGGAAATATCTGGAGAATCCATCTGCATTGGCATGGTTACTCCCAGGTCTATGTTCCACTGTATAGTCCATCCCCTGCAGGGAAATGGACCACCTCAAAAGTTTGGGTTTTTTACCCTTCATCTGTTTTAGCCATAAGAGGGGCTTGTGGTCTGTCTGAACAATGAAGTGAGTGCCAAACAAGTATGGCCTCAGCTTCTTCAAGGCCCACACCACAGCAAAGGCCTCCCTCTCAATGGCTGACCAACGTTTCTCTCTGGGGGTCAACCTTCTGCTATTAAAAGCTACTGGCTGATCCTGACCTTCATCATTCAATTGTGATAACACAGACCCTACCCCCAACTCAGATGCATCTGTTTGGACAATGAATTGCTTGGAGTAATCAGGACTTTGCAGAATGGGAGCAGTGCACATGGCCTTCTTCAGGTCATCAAATGCCTTTTGACAGCTAACTGTCCACTGAACTTTCTTGGGCATTTTTTTAGAAGGTAAGTCATTCAAAGGGGTCACTATGGATCCATACCCTTTGACAAATCTTCTGTAGTACCCAGTCAGGCCCAAGAAAGCTCTGACCTGAGTCTGGGTAGTTGGAGCAACCCAGTCCATGATGGTCTGTATTTTGCTCTGCAATGGTTGAACCTGGCCTCTACCCACAAGGTGGCCCAGGTACACAACCTGACTCTGCCCTATCTGGCACTTGGTGGCCTTGATAGTTAGGCCTGCTGTCTGCAGGGCCTCCAAAACATTTCTCAGGTGGACCAGGTGATCCTCCCAGGTGGAGCTAAAGACAGCAATATCATCTAGATATGCTGCACTATAGGTTTCCAGGCCTGTAAGAACTTTGTTCACCAACCTTTGAAAAGTGGCAGGTGCATTTTTCAAACCAAAGGGCATCACCACAAATTGGAAGTGCCCACTAGGGGTAGAAAATGCTGTTTTGGCTTTGGATCCTCAGCTAGTCTGATTTGCCAGTAGCCAGCGGTCAGGTCAAATGTGCTGAGAAACTTGGCTGAGGCCAAAGTGTCTATGAGCTCATCTGCCCTTGGTATGGGATGGGCATCAGTCCTAGTGACTGCATTGAGACCTCTGTAGTCTACACAAAACCTCATCTCTCTCTTACCACCCTGGGTGTGAGGTTTAGGCACTAAGACTACTGGACTAGCCCAAGGGCTATCTGAGGGTTCAATCACACCCAAATCCAACATCTTCTGGACTTCAGTCCTGATGCAGTCCCTGACATGGTCAGGTTGCCTGTAAATCTTATTTTTAACAGGCAGACTGTCCCCAGTGTCCACTTCATGAGTGCACCAGGTAGTCTGACTTGGAGTCAGAGAGAACATATGTCTGAACTGATTGAGAACTCTTCTGCAATCAGTTTGCTGCTGGTCAGTGAGGCTGCCTGCCAAGGCTACACCATCTACTGATCCATCATCAGGGTTCTGAGAAAGCAGGTCAGGGAGTGGATCACTCCCTTCCTCCTGTCCCTCATCAGTAGCCATGAGCAAGCCCATGTCTGCCCTGTCAACATATGGTTTCAGTCTGTTGACATGGAGCACCCTGTGGGGGCTCCTGGGAGTTCCAAGGTCCACCAGATAGGTAACCTCTCCCTTCTGTTAAACAATGGTATGGGGGCCACTCCACTTATCTTGGAGGGCTGCTGGGGCCACAGGCTCCAACACCCATACTTTCTGTCCTGGCTGATAAACAGTCAACACAGCCTTTTGGTCATGCCAGGCCTTTTGTAATTCCTGGCTAGCCTCAAGGTTTTTAGTTGCCTTCTTCATGTACTCAGCCATCCGGGAGCAGAGACCAAGTACATAGTCCACAATATCCTGTTTAGGGGGTTTGAGAGGTAACTCCCATCCCTCCTTCACTAGACACAATGGACCCCTAACTGGATGTCCAAACAGAAGCTCAAATGGGCTGTAACCAACTCCCTTCTGTGGAACCTCTCTGTAGGCAAAGAGAAGGCAGGGCAAAAGTATGTCCCATCAGCGCCTAAGCTTTTCTGGGAGACCTTTAATCATGCCCTTCAAGGTTTTTGTTGAACCTTTCAACTAAACCATTGCATTGTGGGTGATAAGGGGTGGTAAATTTATAATTTACTCCACACTCCTTCCACGTAGCAGTCAAGTAACTAGACATGAAGTTTGCAACTCTGTCTGATACTACCTCCTTAGGAAAACCCACCCTGGAAAAGATTCCCAGGAGGGCCCTTGCCACCACAGGAGCTGTGGTGGTCCTGAGGGAATTGCTTCTGGGTACCTAGTGGCATGGTCCACCACCACTAGGATAAACCTGTGCCCAGATGCTGTTTGGGGGTCTAGGGGACCAACAATGTCAATCCCTACCCTCTCAAAGGGAACCCCCACCACAGGTAGTGGTATCAGGGGGCCTTTGTGGTGCTACCTGCCTTACCACTGGCTTGACAGGTAACACAGGAGCGACAAAACTCCTTGGTGTCTTCAGACATATGAGGCCAATGAAAGTGAGGGACAATTCTGTCCCAAGTCTTGTTTTGGCCTAGGTGACCTGCCAATGGGATATCATGTGCTAGGGTCAATAGGAAGCTCCTAAACTTCAGAGGTATAACCAACCTCCTGGTGTCTGCAGGCTTGGAATCTCTACACTCGGAGTAAAGGAGTCCAACATCCCAATAGATCCTATGGGTACCACTAGCACTCCCAGCAGCCTCAGCAGCAGCTTGCTGTCTGAGGGGTTCAAGAGAGGGGCAGCTCAGTTGTTCCTGGCTCAGATCTGCCCTGGAAGGGCCCCCTGTCCCCAAGAACTCAACGTGATCAGGCTCAAGCTCCTCTGGGAAGATCCTTCTTCAGGACTGAGATCATCTCCCTCAAGAGACTGATCTGCTTTCTGAGACAGGGTGGAATACACTGCCTTAACCCTACTGCTCCTCCTCTTGGGAGGCACCTGGTCCATTGTTCCAGAATCCAGGGCCTGTTCAGTTTTAGACATTTTTGCCTGTGACCTGGTCATAGCAAACACATCTGCAGGGATGCCCAACATTTCTGCATGGGTCCTGAGTTCAACTTCAGTCCAAGCTGAACTTTCCAAATCATTTCCAAGCAAGCATTCAACAGGGAGGTCTGCACTTACCACAACCTTCTTAGGGCCAGTTACCCCTCCCCAGGAGAAATTAACAACTGCCAGGGAATGGTCTGTCCTGACATTGCTAGCATTGGTCACTTGGTACATTTCACCAAGTATGATCTGTTCAGGGGCTACAAGATCTTTTGTCACCATTGTGACACTTGCTCCTGTGTCCCTGTATGCCAAAGCCTCTCTTCCATAAATTAAGGGCTGCTGTCTTTATTTGCCCAGATTACTGGGACTCACATAGGAGGACATATCTATGTCTCCATCACAGATCAGTACAGCCTGAGTTGGAACTCTGACTAGGCCAGAGTCCATCTCAGATCCCAGGGTTAACCCTACTACACCCTTATTTGGAACACCACCACTTGGAGCTGAACTAGGGGGAACAGTTGCCTTAGGGGCAATGGTGGCTGGAGTTGAGTCTTTGGTCTTTGTACAATCACTAGTCCAATGGGTTTTCTGCTTACAGACTTTACACCATGGTTTATTTTGGCCTTTTCCTTTGTTTGATTGGGACTCCCCACCAGATGCAGATTGTTGGGGCCCTTGAGAAGACTTCTGGTCTTTACCCTTTTCCCCACCCTTATCAGAATCTTGCTTCTTAGAGTCACCACCTTGGTTCTGAACCTTCTGCCTCACCCTGGTTCTGACCCACTTGTCTGCCTTCTGACCCAATTCTTGGGGAGAGGTCAGATCAGAGTCCACCAGGTACTGATGCAACAGTTGATTTTGACAGTTGTTAAGGATCTGCTCCCTCATGATCAAATTATACAATCCTTTGAAATCACACACCTTACTGCCACGTAACCAGCCTTCCAGAGCCTTAGTAGCACAATCAACAAAGTCAACCCAGTCCTGAGTCTGTGCCTTTTGGGTATCTCTGAACTTTAACCTGTATTGTTCAGTGGTTAGGCCAAACCCTTCAATCAGAGCACTCTTCAGGACTTTGTAGTTGTCAGCATCCTCTTCTCTTACAGTGAGGAGCTTGTCTCTACCTTTTTCTGCAAAGGAGAGCCACAAGATTGCTGCCCACTGCTCCTGAGGGACCCTCTGTACCTTACAGGCCCTTTCCAGTGCAGTTATCCATTTGTGGATGTCATCCCCACTCTGGTAGGGAGGGACAATCTTGTTCAGGTTCCTATGGTCATGAGTATGATCTCTATCTCTAGGGACACTGTTGCTGCCACCATGGGGCTCTAGCCCCAACTTTTGTGAAGCTTTCTGAAGCTCCAGGGATGCCCTGTCTAAGGCCAATTACTCTCTCTTGATTCTCAGCTTAGCTCTCTCAAAATCAAGCAGTTGGCATTTCTTCTCATAAGAGGATGCCCTTTTATGAGAAGCAGAGGACCCTAAAGAAGTACCAGAATGATTAGATTCCTGAGAAGGAGATCTTGATCTTCTTGGTAGACTATTAACCCTTCCTGGGGAGTGAAGAGGGGGCCACTGAGGCCTTCCTCTCCTTCAGGAAGAATTGGATTTTCCAGGTGGGAATCATTTTGATCCCCCTGGTCAGCATCAGAGTCTGGGTCATAGTAATTTTCACTACCTGGCCTTTCCTCTTCTACTGCCCCACCCAACTTGCCTGCCTCATCAGACGCTGGTGTCTTTCTGAGGTCATCTAACAGCAAAGCCTCTATGAGGCGTTGAGTGCTTGCATGTCTCCCTGTTTTCAGTCTCCTAGAGGTACACATATTTCTCAATTCCTGGAATGTGAGATTGTCATACCTAGTGGGCAAGGAGTCACTTACTTCAGGCCTTGAAGACATTCTAGTGTGGTGTGGTGTATGCACCTACCTACTCTAGTGGGAACTGAAACTCTCTTGAGTTGTAGAAAGGGTGTGCTAAACCCTTGACACACAACTCTAAGTTCAGTAGAACTTACTGTATTCTAAACTTGATTTATATGTACCTATGTACCTATAGTGGTTTTCAGTTAGTCACTTCAAAGAGATTATCTGGTAAAGCAATAGCAAGCTTGAATCCAACCGCTGCACACCAATGTGAGAAGTTGGCCTGGCATATGCTGTCCACTAGTTATAGTGGGCACCTTGCACCAGTCCAAATGACCATTATTGATGATAGGTTTAAAGACAACCTTTATTGAAAGCTATCCTAGTGGTAGCTATGGAGAGCAGCCTTCAGGCTAAGTCTTGAAGGAGTGTAAAGCAGCTTGGTTTACCAGATTATAACCTCTTGAATAACTAAATGAAAGAAGAACCACACAAGATATATATAAAATATATGTATTTATTTCTAAACACTAACTACTAATCCCTTTATGAGATTAGAGTTCAAGATACACAGTATCACAGTATTAAAACAACAGTAAATAGCACAATACACAGTGGGCTCCAGGGGGAGACCAAACCATATACTAAGAAAGTAGTATAAGAACCACGACTTGACTAGACACAGTGCCTAGAGCACGTAGAATCACTGGGACCCCAAGGAACCACCCAAGGTAGTGACACAGGATACCCACGGGGGACGTGTGCAGTGTGAGAACACAGCCGCGAGCGCCGTAGGATTCAATGCGGAAAGTCGCGGTTGGAATTTTAAAGCAAAAGGACACTTAGGAGAGGACTTTGAGCAAACCCCTTTAGACTTAAGGGGTTCTAGGGCCAACAACCACGGGAGCACCGGAGTACTCGAGTTACCTCACCCAGGGAAGCCGGGTGCATAGGTGTCAAAAGGTGTCGGGAATCGTCGTCGTTTTCAATGGCGATCTGCTGCAAAGTGCTGCTGCCGTGAAGGAGAAAAGTGTCCGGTGTGATCCAAGCCTGGATCAAACATGTGAAGGACCTGAAAGCAGAGGGGACAGAGTCCGGGTCACTAGCCAGTGACCAGGAGTGGAGCAATCGAATGCCCACCGATGTTGGGTGCTTCAGGTGCAAAGAGGTGAAGCTTGACTCTGCAGCCACGGGGTCCTGGAGATGTCGACAACAACCAGGAGCCGGATTCGAGCTGTCCCACAAAGGATGTCGAGTGCTGGGGTGTCAGTGATCAGATTGACCACAACAAGCCTTGGCCACAGCAACCCACGCAGGAAGAGAAAAGATGCTTCTGTGTGGACCAGCAAGGTCCTGGGGACTCACCAAGCAATTGAGAGTCAAGGCACGTCTGGAGCAACCAGGAAAGCCCAATAAAAGTTAGAGTTGCCTTCTTGGGGACCCACAGGTCAACGGACCAGGGATCGCAAAGGGACCTCAAGAGGAATCACAAAATGGTGGGCCACGGAACACTCGTTGAGTGTAGGCCAACAATCTTCATTGCAATTACTGCTCGGGGTCAGAGCTACAAGTAACCCAAAGCTCAGCCTCAGGGGTTGCCAGAAAGCTGATGCTTCTGCAAATGGTTGCGGTGTCCAGGGGTTTGGGTTGCACGGTCTTCCACGAGGGATACAGGCCTCAGACTTGCTGTGGGCACAGATCGACCTCAGAGATGTAGAAAAACCCACCTCCTGTGTGGCAATATTCTTCGGATTCTGTCGGAGCTCAGAGATGCCAACTGGTCAGTTGCGTTAAAGGTGCCTGCCTTGCAGGGGAGTAACTCCTTTACTCCAAGGGAGATTCTTCAGTTGTCCAGCGTCGTGCAGATTGTCGAAGTACTTGGTTTCTGGTATCAGAGTTTAGTCCAGGTGTACTCTAAAGTCCTGTAGTCAGGGTTTCCTACTTTATACCCAAGGAAGGGGTTGGACAAACTCTGGGGACCCACCTATGGGAGGGTCAGGAAAGAGGGGTGGCTACACCCATTTCCTTTGTCCAGTTTCGCGCCAGAGCAGGGGCTGTGTGCCCCTGCAACCGGTTTGAGCTGGACTGTGCACAGGGACACCAAATGTGCCCCCAGTGCAGACTTCAAAGCACTCTGAGAATGCACCCACCCAGCCCCAATACACTAGAGCCTGTCTGGGAGGTGGTCACACCTCCCTGTGACAGGAAACCTATTGTCCAAGCCTCCCCTGCCGGAGTTTCGTCCAGCAGCAGGAGGGCAGACTCGTGTCCGTGGCTGCAGCATCCATTTTGTGATGCCAGGGCTCTGTTAGCTGGTACCGGGTATACCGGTGCTGTCATGTCTCTCCCTCTAGAAGGGTGGGATCATACTCCCACACCAGGTACTGGTGTGGGGGTATGATTCCAAGGTGTTTGACACCAAACACGACAGTTTTCCATGCAGCCACTCCAAAGTTAGCATTTACCGTTTGGTTATAATGCACTTAAGAGTATATGGTCTGGCTGCATCACAAACAACCCCGGAATGAAGATTCCGAAAGCTGCAGAGGGGCTCTGCTCATGCATGGGCACCCTCTCACATGAAACCCAGCACCCTGCCTTCAGGATTGTTAAGGCCTGCCATAGGGGTGACTGATAGGTTTACATGTGCAGTGATATGGAGAGATAGAGGGGACCTATATCTCAGTAAGGGGTGGATACACCACCTTACACAGGCTGCTGTAGCAGACCTGTTGTGTCATTTTAAAAGGCTTCCCATGGGTGACACAATACATGCTGCAGCCCCTGGTAGGCCTCTGGGGTACCTATGCCCTGGGTACATAGTATACCATATACTAGGGACTCACAAGGGTATCCCAGAATCCAATCTGGAGTGTACCTAAAGTACATACAGTCAATTTAGAGTAGAAAGCAGATAGACTGGGGTCCTGATTAGCAGGGCCACAGTCTGGCTAAGTCGAAAAACAGTGAAACATCAGCAAAAAGTGGGGGCAACTATAAGAAGCAGATCCTACTCTCCTACAGCTGGTTCACGTCCTCCACGTCTGGCTGCGTTTGGAGTGTCTCCCCCCTGCAATGGGGACAGGCGGCGTGGTGCTTCTCTTGGTCTTCGCGGAAGGAGAGGCTGACTCCCGTCCTCCACGGCTGGCTGCGGGAGTGTCTCCCCCACCCTGCTACAGGGATTGGCGTTGTGGCGCTTCTCTGTGTAGGCGTGGGATGAGAGGCTGATTCCCGTCCTCCACGGCTGGTTGCGTGGATCTTGGGGCTGGCGGACCATGGAGTCGGGAGGCACGATTGGAGGGAGCGCACAGTCCTACTTGCGGGTGAGTGACAGTGTGCTTGGCAGATCGGGAAGTCTGCCTGTTCTTCCACGGCTCGCTTGTGGAGAGGCTCGCTCTAAACTGGGTGTTCCGACTGGCCCCTGCCCTGGACCGACTAGATGCGGTCCCATGCTGACATTTGCGGACGAGTCTGGCCGATGTGGAGGGTGAGCCCTTGCTGCCTTGACTACCAGGCTCCATTTGCGTCGCACTGTCTGGTTCCTGTGCGGCCAGCTCGAGACTGCCATGGTCGATGCTCACTGAGGAGACACGATTACGGGAATGGTCAAGGCAAACAATTGAAGTTCGTGGGTGCCTAAGATGGATTAGGAGAGTGTCTTCTGCATTTTTACCCAGTTTATTCTACCAGCAATGAGGAGTCCAACATTACCCACATAGAGCAAATGTGTTTATATTAAATGTGAAATCACCATTGTCGCTCAGCCAGTGCTCAACGGTTGCATGACTATAATGTGATATGCTAAAGTACATTTGAAACATGAGGACCTCCCCCCTGCCTGACCTGAAGGCCTGATTTCTTTGGGGCCATTGTGATTTCCTGCCCCTAGCTCCTTGGCTCACTCAAGAAGTTGCTCTAGATGGCCTCCAGGGGCTACTGAAAGGAACATAGGACTCTGTCCTAGTTAAGTTTTCTGTGGAAATAGAAGTAGGACTAAGTCTACCTCTGGCATCCTAGATCCCAGTGATAATTGTAATAGGACTAAGGCTACCAAATAGTCGAAGGAGGCAGCCATCTTGGAAAGGGGCCAGGTCTTTCTTCGTAATCCTTGAGCCTCCTTGAGCTGCACCCCTTTGCCTCATCTGTAAACTTTTGCCTTCCTGTTCACTTTAACTCTTACCTCATCTCTGATTTAGGGTTTAGAGCTACCTACAATCAAAACTGTCACTTCATTCTCTATGCAGCCTTGCGACTAGTGTCTAGAACTTCTTCCTAACACGCAGTTGAGGGGTTGGGACACATTGCCTTTTTTTTTCTCTCTCTCCCTCTAAATTCTAAGTGCCTCTACTTCTAGTGCCCCCTCTATTTAGACTAGCTTACCCTCTTCTATCTCTAAGTGTTCTCCTCTATAATGGTTTATTTTACCTCCTCTTTCTATTCGCTACCCTCACCATGGCCCAACACACATATCGCTCCTCTGACCACCTTGCTCAAGTAGGTCTGAACTCTCTTAAGATTATCTACCCCCAACATGTCGAAGAATTCGAAAAAGACCTTTAAACACAATCTCCTCAAACGCTGTCCTGAAACGCTTATCTCGGACACTTATATTTCCACTAAGGGCACTGTGGTGACAGACCTCATCTTCTTCACTAACAGAAGAGCCCAGTGGAGAAAGTCTCTAACTTCTGAGCTCTGTTTCAAACAACTGACCAAAATACCTCACGGTTTCCGTTTAACCACACTTCCCTCCCCTGCCCTTAAGGCAGATCTGACCATTTCCTTATACAATAATGGGAACATACTTATTCAAGCTTCGGACCAGAACCTCAAGCGCTTTGACTCTATCTTTATGAGGATTAAGAAAACTCTTAATAAATCTGCACCATCTGTTCCTTTCGCCTCTTCTTCCCCCAATTCTGCGTCCCCATCTTTATCTATTCACCGCTCTGTTCCTTCCAACATTACGGAGGATGTGTATAGAAACGACACCTCTATCCCGGACAACCCTATTATTCCTCACTTGAGCTATGATATTTCCTACTTGAGTGCCTTCCACCAAGATGTTGTCCACAGTACTTCTCCTCTTTTCCCTCTCCTCCTGTCAAATCGCACGTCACCCTTGTCTCCCACTGTACCCTCTTTGATCCCCAACAACGGGAGGCCTGGGCACTACACCAGCTCAAACAACCATGATAACCCTATCCTAAGCCCAAGTTTTACCAACTCGAGGGCCTTAGACCTAGCTGCTATCTCCAGTCCCTTAACCTGTAACCCAGACACACCCTCCTGTTCCTTCTGTGCATCCCCTTTCGCCTCTGTTAAATTCACCTTGCCCGCTACTAATACCAATCCAGGATCTGCTCAGCTCCCCCTGCACCTATTCTTACGTCCCGTCATGCTAATCCTCCCTCCTTGGTGGATGTCGAAACCATTCACAAGCTGGATTCTATCTCCCCCTGTAATTGTGGTAAGGGACGTACTCTACCCTCTAATACCCCTCTCAAAGTGAGGTCAGACCCTTCGTCTCACTCTGGGTCAGCTGAGGAGGGCACTAACCGCCCTTGCCTTGAAGAGAAGATCGCTGACCTCAAGCAGGATCTCCTTGCTGTTAAAGAGATCATGCAGACCCTTCTACAGTTCTCCTTGAAGATGGAGAAGCTCTGGAATACACACCCCTCCCAGTGGATTGATCAACACAATCCACGGAAAGTGTCCTACGTTGGTGACGATCAGTCCTCTATCCACTCCCCCCTTAGAGCCAGCTGTAGTTCTAGGCCTCTCCCTAACCACCATTCTAGGCCCCACAGGCTCCAGCCGCAGCTTTCGGAGGAGGACACTCTCGCTCTTCTACTCTCGTACAGTGGCTCGATGGTTCTCTCCTCCTCCTCTAACTCGACTACCAGCATCCCTACTATTACTTCAAATAACTACAGCTCATCATGAAGGGATCACTACCAACTATAACATCAAATCGATGCTACTCAACTGCAGATCGGCAGTGAAACATGCAGCGGATATTTCGGAACTCATCATTTCGCAAAACTTGGACCTTATGATTCTCACTGAAACCTGGCTCAATGATACCTCCTCCCCTGTCCTCGACATATTAATCTCCCCTGATAATGCCATTATCAGACGCGGTCGACTTGTTAAAGCAGGGGGGGGGGCGTTGCTTGCATTCATCGCTCCAGCCTCACTTTAAAGCAATTGCAATGTGCTTTGCTGTCTTCTTGTGAGCATCTACTCATCGAAATTTGGAATAAGGGCAAGATTGCCTTTGTGTTTCACTCGATTTATCATCCTCCAGGTGATAATCTGATCTTCATAGAGCAAATCATGGAGGTCATTAGCTCGTGTTCGGACCAACTCTGCCATATATTCCTCGGAGACTTTAACCTCCACTGGAATGACACTAATGATCCCTTAGTCTGCTCCTTTAAGGCTTTCCTCTCCGATCTTAGCTTCTCACAGTTCTGTAAGGGACCTACCCACAACAAGGGCGCCACTTTCGACCTTATCATTGCCAAAGATAATAGCATACAACTGGGTGACATCCTACCCTGTGACTGGTCGGATCATCATCAAATTTCCTTCCACATCTTGGAAAAGGTCACGTGCAGACAGGACCAACCTCTTAAAGCTAAACAACTGACTAGTAATTTGAGTGACATCAACACCAATGTTCTAACATCCATCACCAAAGATCGGCTTCAGCCCCCTCCTAACATGACCAACCTTGACGAGGTTGCTGATCACTACATTAACACTATGGCTAACATTTTTGATGCTATGGCACCGAAGCAACTCAAAAGGATTCCAGTCAAAGAATCCAAACCTTGGTTTAATGGTGCCCTAAATGATGAGAGACGCAATCTTAGACTCTCAGAGAGACTTTGGAGAAACACACCTTCCCCCACAAGCCTCTATCAGCTAAGGAAGGCGAGAAGTATTTACAACAAACACATCCGCATCGCTAAAGTAGACCACTTCAGGGCTCAGCTGGATGGCGCTATGAATAGACCCAAGAAGCTCTTTGAAATCATTAAGTAACAAGCTAACCACTCCTGCAACACTATCGCGACTCCCTTGTCCTTGCTTCCTAGTGGGGAGGACTTCTCAGAGCACTTCTCTGAAAAATCAAGGAAAATTGAACTGGAGCTGATACCTGACTCTCCCATTTTTCGGCCTCTTAACCTCACCGCCTCATCAGCTGAGTTGGCGGAACCTTCGGCGTTGTCCTTACCCATGGGTTGTTCCCTCAAAAACGACGCCTCTTTCCAGATGTCGCGGAGCTACTCCACAACATGACATCCCTTAAACCTTCCAATTATTTTTGCGACCCACTTCCTGCTAAGTTTTTCAAAGATCTCAATTCGGCCATTCTCCCCCTGTGGTCCCGGATCATTCATGAATCTCTCTTACAGGGTAGGATACCTGATTGCCTCAAGACGGGGCAAGTCACTCCCATCCCTAAGAAGCCCAACTCTGATTTATCTGATCCTAACAACTTCCGTCCTATCACCAGCATCATGACTCTAGCTAAATTGCTCGAGAAATGCGTCCACTCGCAATTATGCAACCACATAGAGAAATTTCAACTCCTTGACCCCTACCAGTCAGATTTCAGAGCAGGACGCAGTACTGAAACAGCATTAACGTACATTGTTGATGACACCCTGAGATCCCTTGATCAAAATGTCCCTTGTCTCCTGATCCTTCTGGACCTGTCCTCAGCATTTGATACCATCAAACATGAAAACGTGATTGCTCTTCTGCAACATAGGATGGGTCTCACGGGCCCGGTCCTAAATTGCTTTGCCTCCTTCTTACATAACCGCACACAAAGAATCAAAGTTAACCACTCCCTTGCAACCAGTACCCCTGTTACGATTGGAGTTCCGCAAGGATTCGCACTCTCACCCACTCTTTTCAACCTCTTTATGGAACCACTGATCGTCATTCTGAACCATTCTAACATTCAGTACTACATGTATGCGGATGACACGCAACTGTACTTGAATATCTCCTCTCAAGAGGACAAAACGCTAAACGGTGCTCTCTCACAAACTCAACAATGGTTAGCCCAGAACTATCTTTTGTTAAATACTCTCAAAACTGAATTCCTTCTGATTACTCCCCCCAACCACTCTGCACCTACCCTGGACTGGCTTAAACAACTCACTGCTCTTAATTGCACCCCTCATGTGGTTGACTCTGCTAAATCGTTAGGCATCACCATGGACAAATACCTAAACATGCAAGCGCACATCAATGCAACTACTAGGGGAGCCAACTTTCAACTCAACACCCTGAAGAAAATCAAGCCTTTCCTTCCCCCCGAAGACATCAGGCCTGCTGTACAATCCTTGGTTATCTCTCGACTGGAATATGGCTTGGTGACCCGTGCTGGGCTGCCCAAAGCTAGCTTGGCCCCTCTCAGAGCTACTCTAAATGCATTGGCCAGGCTCATCAATGGCTCCAGAAAACATGACCACTTCTCCCCTGACCTTTTGCAACTAAATTGGCTGTCTATCGAAGCTAGGATACGCTTCAAGATAGCTTGCTTGACGCATAAAGCCTTACACTCCAAAACCCCCGCTTACTTGGCTAATAAGCTTGAACTATCGGGCTCATGTCGGAACTTAAGAAGTACGTCTACCCTACTTTTGAAACCTCCCAAAGTCAAAAAGAAAAGATCTTACAATCGTGCTTTCACCGGGTTTGCTCCAAGAATTTGGAACGCTCTGCCTACCGAGATCAGATCCAATCCTTCCACTGCATCTTTCAAGAAACATGTCAAACGGCTATTCTTGAGTGAACACTAACAGCATCAACTTGTTCTCATGCCCCGTCTACAAGTCTGATTCCTATTTTACACTGTTGTTTTGATTTATTGTATTCTTGTCTGATAATTGGTACCTTGTTCTAGGGCAATTGATTCTTGTTTTACACTGTTGTTTCGACTTACTAAATTCTGGTCTTTTAATTGGTTTCTTGCTATAGGGCAATTATGATTAGGTACGGGTCGGGCCAACTCCCCAACTCCTGACCTTGATTGTTTCCCCCCCTCTATTTGACAGTGTGTGGATTTTTCTACACCATTTGTACAATTGTGTTTTATTTGTGCCTTCGCCACATCTGTACAGCGTTCTGATACCCGTAAGGGTGCTGTTCGCGCTTTACAAAACATTTCAAATAAATAAATAAAATAAAATAAATAAATAAAGGAATATTACAGTACTTAAGGAAAACAGGTTCCAGTACAGTACTGGTCATATGACGTGAAACTGAGCTTAACAGTTGAACTGGAAGGTTATGCAAAAAAGTACACATATTTACAAGAGGACTAGAAAATGAAATAATTAAATACACGAATAAGAACAGAAAGTATGCCTATTTAGCATTATGCGCTCTTGGCATGCAGACCAAAAGGTAAAGTGCTCTAAGATACATAAAGTTCGGAAAAAGCATCAAACCAGAGAGGTCCAGTTCTCTAGTTTGTTCAGACCAGTGTTCAGACTGTTAGTACATAATATCCATTTCAGTTCTTCCTTACTGAGAATAGAACTAACAGTTCCTCTAGGAGGGGGTTTAACCACGGTGATTGATTGCCAGCGACTCTCATCCTCTGTGTGTCCTTTGTCCATGAAATGTGGGACCAGTGGTGCATTTGGTAGCTTGCAACAGAGATGGCTTCTGTGCTGGTAGATGCAAATTTATATTTTCTGTGTTGTTTTACCAATGTATTTTTTGTCACGGGGCTGAAAATTGCATAGACATCATTTGAGGTATTACAATTAGAGAATTGGCTGAGAGTAATTTTAATGTTATCAAATGCAAACTCTTTATTTTCAATTGTAAATTGACACACAACAGGGTTCCCACATTTAGAATGTCCAACTAAGGGGGGTATACCCCAATAATCAGTGAGGGTCTGTGCATTATTTTTGGGGGGAGGCACACTCTAACCAAATGATCTTTAATGTTTCAATTTTTTTATCAAATGCAAATATTGGGCATTCTAGATTGAGATTTCCTGCATTCAGTATAGGCCAGTATTTCAAGATGCATTCCCTGACTTGGTTGGAAATAGGTGAGAAAGTGGTGACACATACTAAGTGGTTGTGAGAAGTTGGCCTGGCATATGCTGTCCACTAATTATAGTGGGCACCTTGCACCAGTCCAAACAACCCCTTATTGGAGATAGGTTAAAGACAACCTTTATTGAAAGCTATCCTAGTGGTAGCTATGGAGATCAGCCTTCAGGCTAAGTCTTGAAGGAATGTAAAGCAGCTTGTTTTACCAGTCTATAATCTCTTGAGTGACCAAATGAAAGAGGACCACACCAGGTATATATTCAAAATATATGTATTTATTACTAAACACACCCCTCTAGTCTCTTTATGAGGCTAGAGTTAGAAGTACATAAAGTATAAGTTAGTTATCTACAGTAATAGCACAAATACACGTTTGAGCACCAGGGGCGTACCAAACCATATACCAATAAAGTGGTATAAGAACCACGACTGAGCTAGACACAAGGCCTAGAGCCTGTAGAAGTGCTTGGACCACAAGGAACCACCCAAGGCAGGGACACAGGGGACCCACGGGGGACGCGTGCAGTGTATGAACACAACCGCTAACCACCGTTAACTTCTATGGGGAAAGTCGCGATTAGAATTTAAAAGAAAAGGGACACTTAGAGGAGGACTTGGAGCAAACCCTTTGAGAACTAGGCTGTTCTAGTGTCAATACCCATGGGAGCACCGGAGTACTCGAGTTACCTCACCCAGGGGAGCCGGGTGCATAGGTGTCTTTCGGGGTCGGGTTTCGTCGTCGCTTTCAATGGCGATCTGCTGCAAAATGCTGCTGGTGACCAAGTCGAAAGTGTTCGGGTGGATCCAAAGGTGGATCGAAGATCTGAAGAACCTGAAAGCAGAGGGGACAGAGTCTGGGTCACTATCCAGTGACCAGGAAGGCGATGAGCAGATGCCCACCGATGTCGAGTGCTTCAGGTAGGTTGACAGTCGTCTTGACTCTTCAGCCACGAGGTCCAGGAGGCGTCGACGACAACCAGGAGCTGGATTCAAGCTGTCCCACAATGTTTGTCGATTGCAGGGGTGTCGGCGACCGGATTGGACCCAACAAGCCTTGGCAACGGCAAGTCTTGTGGAAATAGAAGAAGGACGATGTTGCAGACCAGTAAGATCTGGGAGACTCACCCAGCAAGGATAAGTCCGGGCACAACTGGAGCAATCAGGGAACCCAAGCATAAAAAGATTGGCCTTCGGGAGGGCCTACTAGCCAACGGACTAGCGACCGCGAAGGAGCCTCAAGACGATGCACGTGGAGCTGGCTCACAGGACACTCGTGGAGTGGAGGCCAGTGATCTTCGGTGCAGTTGGTGCTGGAGGCTGGGGCTACTCAGAGCCCAAAGCACGACTTTGTGGGAGACCCAGAAGAGGATGCACTTGCAAATGCGTTTGGTGTCCAGGGGTCATGGTTCCACGTTACCCACGGCAGCTACGGGCCTCAGCTTTGCTGGGGACTCAGGGCAGCCTCGGGGAAGTCTGGAAATCCACCTCTGGTGATGCAAAGACTTCGGTGTCCGACAGGAGCTTCAGCGATGCAGACTGGACAATTGCTTCTTTGGTGCCTGCCAAGCAGGGGAGTCACTCCTTGACCCCAAGGGAGATTCTTCAGTCCTCTAATCTTGAAGTAGAGCGTCGAAGATCCAGGATTCTGTGTCAGAGTTTCGTCCAGGTAAATCTAAAGTCCTAAGGACTGGGTTCCCCTACTTATACTAAGGTAGGGGGTTGGACATACTCTGTGGCCCCACCTATGGGAGGGCCAGGGCAGAGGGGTGGTTACACCCCTTTCCCTTTGTCCAGTTTCGCGCCAGAGCAGGGGCTGGAAGCCCCTGAGCCGGTTTGAACTGGGGTATGCACAGGGACACCAAGTGTGCCCCCAGTGCAGGATTTCAAAGCACCCGAGAGTGCTCCCGCCCAGCCCCAATACACACTATCCTGTCTGGGGAGGTGGTCACACCTCCCTGGGACAGGAAACCTATTGTCCAGGCCTCCCCTGCCGGAGTTTCGGTCAGCAGCAGGAGGCCAGACTCGTGTCTGTGGCAGCGGCATCCATTTTGTGATGCCAGGGCTCTGGAAAGTCAGTACCGGGTATACCAGTGTGTACATGTCTTTCCCTCTAGAAGGGTGGAATGCTACCCCCGCCGCTAGAACTGGCAGGGGGGTAGTATTCCAAGATGTTTGACACCAAACACGACATGTTTCCGTGCAGCCATCTCAAAGTTAGCATTTAACGCAAGGTTATAATGCGCTTAAGAGTATATGGTCAAGCTGCACTACAAACAGCATCAGAGAAGGGTCTCCGAATGCTGCAGAGGGGCCCTGCTTATGCAGGGGCACCCTCTCACATAGAAACCACGCACTCTGCCTTCAGGATTGATAAGGCCTGCCATAGGAGTGACTTATAGGTTTATATGTGTGTATGTATTTAGTGATATAGGTAGCCTATATCACAGTAAGGGGTGCATGCACCACCTTACCCAGGCGGCAGTAGCACACCTGTGGTGTCAGTTTGGATGGCCTTCCAGGGGTGGCACAATACATGCTGCAGCCCCTGGTAGGCCTCTGAGGTACCTATGCCCTGGGTACATAGTATACCATATACTAGGGACTTATAAGGGTACTCCAGATTCCAATCAGAGAGGAAGCAGATGGGCTGGGGTTCTGATTAGCAGGGCCCCAGCCAGACTAAGGTCGAAAAACAGTGAAGCATCAGCAAAAAGTGGGGGTACCCATGTGAAGCAGATCCTACTCTCCTACACAACCCCCCCCCAAACGTAGGGACATTAAACTAACCTTGCCCAGTTAAGTCTTCATGTTCTAAGTGGAAGTACCTAGAGAGTCCATCTGCATTGGCATGGTTACTCCCAGGTCTATGTTCCACTGTGAAGTCCATCCCCTGTAGGGAAATGGACCACCTAAGCAGTTTGGGGTTTTCACCCTTCATTTGTTTTAGCCATAAGAGGGGCTTATGGTCTGTTTGAACAAGGAAGTGAGTACCAAACAAGTATGGCCTCAACTTCTTCAGAGCCCAGACCACAGCAAAGGCCTCCCTCTCAATGGCTGACCAACGTTTCTCTCTAGGGGTCAGCCTTCTGCTAATGAAAGCTACTGGCTGATCCTGACCTTCATCATTCAATTGTGACAGTACATCCCCTACCCCCAATTCAGATGCATCAGTTTGAACAATGAACTTCTTGGAGTAATCAGGACTCTGTAGAATGGGAGCAGTGCACATGGCCTGGCTTCAGGTCATCAAATGCCTTTGACAGCTAACTGTCCACTGAACCTTTTTGGGCATTTTCTTGGAAGTTAAGTCATTCAGGGGTGTCACTATTGATCCATACCCCTTGACAAATCTCCTTTAGTACCCAGTCAGGCCTAAGAAGGCTCTCACCTGAGTCTGGGTAGTTGGAGCAGTCCAGTCCATGATGGTCTGGATCTTGCTCTGCAGTGGTTGAACCTGGCCTCCACCCACAAGGTGGCCCAGGTACACAACCTGACTCTGCCCTATCTGGCACTTGGTGGCCTTGATAGTCAGGCCTGCTTTCTGCAGGGCCTGTAAAACATTTCTGAGGTGGACCAGGTGATCCTCCCAGGTGGAGCTAAAGACAGCAATATCATCTAGATATGCTGCACTATAGGCTTCCAGACCTGTAAGGACTGTATTCACCAGCCTCTGAAAAGTGGCAGGTGCATTCTTCAGACCAAAGGGCATCACCACAAATTGATAATGCCCACTAGGGGTTGAGAATGCTGTCTTTGGCTTTGCATCATCAGCTAGTCTGATCTGCCAGTAGCCAGCTGTCAGGTCAAATGTGCTTAGATACTTGGCTGAGGCCAAAGTGTCTATTAGCTCATCTGCCCTTCGTATTGGATGGGCATCAGTCCTAGTGACTGCATTGAGACCCCTGTAGTCCACACAAAACCTCATCTCTCTTTTCCCACCATTGGTGTGAGGTTTTGGCACAAGGACCACTGGACTAGCCCAAGGGCTATCTGAGGGTTCAATAACTCCCAAATCCAACATCTTCTGGACTTCTGTCCTGATACAGTCCCTGACATGGTCAGGTTGCCTATAAATCTTATTTTTAATAGGCAGACTGTCCCCAGTGTCCACTTCATGAGTGCACCAGGTAGTCTGACTGGGTGTCAGTGAGAATATGTGTCTGAACTGATTGAGCACCTGTCTGCAATCAGTCTGCTGCTGGGTAGTGAGGCTGCCTGCCAAGGCTACACCATCCACTGACCCATCACCAGGGTTCTGTGAGAGCAGGTCAGGGAGTGGGTCACTCTCTTCCTCCTGTCCCTCATCAGTAGCCATGAGCAAGCCCATGTCTGCCCTGTCCACATATGGTTTTAACCTGTTGACATGGACAACCCTGTGGGGACTCCTGGGTGTTCCTAGGTCTACTAAGTAGGTAACCTCACCCTTCTGTTCAACAATGGTGTGGGGCCCACTCCATTTGTCTTGGAGAGCTGCTGGGGCCACTGGCTCCAACAACCACACCTTCTGTCCTGGCTGGTAAACAGTCAGTACAGCCTTTTGGTCATGCCAGGCTTTTTGAAGTTCCTGGCTAGCCTCAAGGTTTTTAGTTGCCTTTTTCATATACTCAGCCATCCGGGAGCGGAGACCATGTACGTAGTCAACTATGTCTTGCTTTGGGGGCTAGAGAGGTAACTCCCATCCTTCCTTCACCAAGCACAATGGACCCCTGACAGGGTGACCAAACAAAAGTTCAAAAGGGCTGTAGCCAACCCCCTTTTGAGGCACCTCCCTGTACGCAAATAAAAGGCAGGGCAAGAGTATGTCCCATCTTCGCCTAAGCTTTTCTGGGAGCCCTTTAATCATGCCCTTCAAGGTTTTGTTGAATCTCTCAACTAAACCATTGCATTGTGGGTGATAGGGTGTGGTGAACTTGTAAGTCACTCCACACTCCTTCCACATTGCTTTTAAGTATCCAGACATAAAGTTTGCACCCCTGTCTGATACAACCTCCTTAGGCAAGCCCACTCTTGAGAAAATTCCCAGGAGGGCCCTTGCCACCACAGGTGCTGTAGTGGTCCTAAGGGGAATAGCCTCTGGGTACCTGGTGGCATGATCCACTACCACCAGGATAAACCTGTGCCCAGATGCTGTTTGGGGATCCATGGGACCAACAATGTCAATCCCCACCCTTTCAAGGGAACCCCCACCACAGGTAGTGGTATCAGGGGGCCTTTGTAGTGCCACCTGCCTTGCCACTGGCCTGGCAGGTTACACAGGAGCGACAAAACTCCTTGGTGTCTTCAGACATGTGGGGCCAGTGAAAGTGAGGGACAATTCTGTCCCAAGTCTTGTTCTGGCCCAGGTGACCTGCTAAGGGAATATCATGGGCTAGGGTCAATAGGAAGCCCCTGAACTTCAAAGGTATAACCAACCTCCTGGTAGCTCCAGGCTTGGGGTCTCTACACTCTGAGTACAAGAGTCCATCATCCCAATACACAGTATGGGGACCACTAGCTTTCCCAGCAGCCTCAGCAGCAGCTTGCTGTCTGAGGGGTTCAAGAGAGGGGCAGCTCTGCTGCTCCTGGCTCAGATCTGCCCTGGAAGGTCCCCCTGTCCCCAAGAACTCAACCTGGTCAGGTTCAAGCTCCTCGGGGACAGTTCCTTCCTCAGGACTGAGATCATCCCCCTCAAGGGACTGATCTTCCTTCTGAGCCAAGGGGAAGGCACTGCCTTTACCCTACTACTCCTCTTCTTGGAGGGCACTTGGTCCATTATTCCAGAATCCAAGGCCTGTTCAGTGCTAGACATTTTGGCTTGTGACCTGGTCACATCAAACACATCTGCAGGGATCCCCAGCATTTCTGCATGGGTCCTGAGCTCCACTTCTGCCCAAGCTGAAGTTTCTAAGTCATTGCCAAGCAAGCATTCAACGGGTAGGTCTGCACTTACCACAACCTTCTTAAGGCCAGTTACCCCTCCCCAGGAGAAGTTAACAACTGCCAGAGTATGGTCTGTTCTGACGTTGCTAGCATTGGTCACTTGGTACATTTCACCAAGTATTATCTGCCCAGGATTCACAAGGTCTTGTGTCACCATGGTGACACTTGCCCCTGTGTCCCTAAATGCCAAAGCCTCTCTTCCATTGATTAAAGGCTGTTGTCTGTACTTGCCCAGATTACTGGGACTCACAGAGGAGGTCATATCCATGCCTCCATCACAGACTAGGACAGCCTGAGTGAGTTCTCTGACTAGGTCAGAGCTCATCTCTTTACCCAGGGTCAACCCTACTAAACCCTTGGCTTGTGTAGTCCCACCACCAACTGTAACTGCACTAGGGGAGCAGGTGCCTTAAGGGCATTGGTGGGGGCTGGAGTAGAGTCTTTGGACTTGGTGCAATCACTGGTCCAGTGGGTCTTTTGCTTACAGACCTTGCACCATGGTTTCCTTTGGCCTTTCCCTTTGGTAGACTGTGAATCTCCACCTGAAGAATATTTTTGGGGGCCTTGTGAAGACTTTTGATCTTTACCCTTCTCCCCACCCTTATCAGAGGTTTTCGAATCTTGCTTCTTAGGGTCACCACCTTGGTTCTGTACCTTCTGCTTCACCCTGGTTCTGACCCATTTGTCTGCCTTCTTTCCCAATTCTTGGGGAGAGGTCAGATCAGAGTCTACCAGGTGCTGATGCAACAGCTGATTTTGACAGTTATTAAGAATCTGCTCACTCATTATCAGATTGTACATACCTTACTGCCCAATAACCAACCTTCCAGAGCCTTGGCAGAACAATCAACAAAGTCCACCCAGTCTTGAGTCTGTGCTTTTTGGGTATCCCTGAACTTTAACCTGTATTGTTCAGTGGTTAGGCCAAACCCATCAATTAGAGCACTCTTCAAGACTTTGTAATTATCAGCATCCTCCTCTCTAACAGTGAGGAGCTTGTCTCTACCTTTGTCTGCAAAGGAGAGCCACAAGATTGCTGCCCACTGCTCCTGAGGGACCCTCTGTACTTTACAGGCCCTCTCTAGAGCAGTTATCCATTTGTGGATGTCATCCCCACTCTGGTAGAGAGGGACAATCTTGCTCAGGTTTCTATGGTCATAAGACCTTTCCCTATCTTTGGGGAAACTGCTGCCACCATGGGACCCTAGTCCCAACTTTTGTCTCTCTCTATAGAGATCTAGGGACTCCCTGTCTATAGCCAATTGCTGTTTCCTGAGTTCAAGCTGAGTTTGCTCATATTGAATCAGTCTCTTTCTCCTCTCATGAGAGGATTCCCTCCTATGAGAAGAGACAGAGGTCCCTATTGAGGTGTCAGAGTGGTTAGACTCCTGAGAAGGAGACCTAGACCTTCTGGGCACACTCAGAACTCTTCCTGGGGGGACAAAGGGGAGGTCAGTCTGATCCTCTCCCTCCTCCTCCTCCACAGGAGGAATTGGGTTTTCCAGGACAAGGTCATTTTCACCTTCCTGGCCAGTTTCAGAGTGGGGGGCCTGGGTTTCTTCACCCCTGGCCCCTTCCTCATCTTCTGCCCCACCCTCTTTGCCTACCCCTTCAGACCCTAGGGGCCTGCTGAGATCATCAGCTAGTAACACCTCCCTGAGGTGTTGGGTGCTGGCACTTTTGCCTGCCTTCAACTTCCTAGTATTGCATAATGCTCTCAATTCCAAGAATGGGAGTTTATCATACTTGGAGGGAAGAAGCCCACTGGCTTCTGGCAAGGACTCACTGGGTCCTGGCTTTGAAGACATTACTAGTGAGGTGTGGTGTATGCACTAACTACTCTAGTGTGGCCTACTAAACTCTCTTGAGTTGTAGAAAGGGTGTGCTGTCCCTTAACACACAACTCTAAGTTCAGTAGAACTTACTGTATTACTAAGCTTGATTTATATGTACCTTAGGTACCCTTAGTGGTTTTCAGTTGATCAGTTCAATTGAGATTATCTGGTAAAACAATAGCAAGCTGGAATCCCACACGCTGCACACCAATGTGAGAAGTTGGCCTGGCATATGCTGTCCACTAATTATAGTGGGCACCTTGCACCAGTCCAAACAGCCCCTTATTGGAGATAGGTTAAAGACAACCTTTATTGAAAGCTATCCTAGTGGTAGCTATGGAGAGCAGCCTTCAGGCTAAGTCTTGAAGGAATGTAAAGCAGCTTGTTTTACCAGTCTATAATCTCTTGAGTGACCAAATGAAAGAGGACCACACCAGGTATATATTCAAAATATATGTATTTATTACTAAACACACCCCTCTAGTCTCTTTATGAGGCTAGAGTTCGAAATACATAAAGTATAAGTTAGTTATCTACAGTAATAGCACAAATACACGTTTGAGCCCCAGGGGCGTACCAAACCATATACCAATAAAGTGGTATAAGAACCACGACTGAGCTAGACACAAGGCCTAGAGCCTGTAGAAGTGCTTGGACCACAAGGAACCACCCAAGGCAGTGACACAGGGGACCCACGGGGGACGCCTGCAGTGTATGAACACAACCGCGAACCACCATTAACTTCTATGGGGAAAGTCGCGATTAGGATTTAAAAGAAAAGGGACACTTAGAGGAGGACTTGGAGCAAACCCTTTGAGAACTAGGCTGTTCTAGTGTCAATACCCACGGGAGCACCGGAGTACTCGAGTTACCTCACCCAGGGGAGCCGGGTGCATAGGTGTCTTTCGGGGTCGGGTTTCGTCGTCGCTTTCAATGGCGATCTGCTGCAAAGTGCTGCTGGCGACAAGTCGAAAGTGTTCGGGTGGATCCAAAGGTGGATCGAAGATCTGAAGAACCTGAAAGCAGAGGGGACAGAGTCTGGGTCACTATTCGGTGACCAGGAAGGCGATGAGCAGATGCCCACCGATGTCGAGTGCTTCAGGTAGGTTGACGGTTGTCTTGACTCTTCAGCCACGAGGTCCAGGAGGCGTCGACGACAACCAGGAGCTGGATTCGAGCTGTCCCACAAAGTTTGTCGATTGCAGGGGTGTCGGCGACCGGATTGGACCCAACAAGCCTTGGCAACGGCAAGTCTCATGGAAATAGAAGAAGGACGATGTTGCAGACCAGCAAGATCTGGGGGACTCACCTAGCAAGGATAAGTCAGGGCACACCTGGAGCAACCAGGGAGCCCAAGCAGAAAAAGATTGGCCTTCGGGAGGGCCTACTAGCCAACAGAATAGCGACCACGAAGGAGCCTCAAGACGATGCACGTGGAGCTGGCTCACAGGACACTCGTGGAGTGGAGGCCAGTGATCTTCGGAACAGTTGGTGCTGGAGGCTGGGGCTACTCGAAGCCCAAAGCACGACTTCGTGGGAGACCCAGAAAAGGATGCACTTGCAAATGCGTTCGGTGTCCAGGGGTCACAGTTCCACATTACCCACGACAGCTACGGGCCTCAGCTTTGCTGGGAACTCAGGGCAGCCTCGGGGAAGTCTGGAAATCCACCTCTGGTGATGCAAAGACTTCGGCGTCCGACGGGAGCTTCAGCGATGCAGACCAGACAATTGCTTCTTTGGTGCCTGCCAAGCAGGGGAGTCACTCCTTGACCCCAAGGGAGATTCTTCAGTCCTCTAATCTTGAAGTAGAGCATCGAAGGTCCAGGATTCTGTGTCAGAGTTTCGTCCAGGTAAATATAAAGTCCTAAGGACTGGGTTCCCCTACTTATACTAAGGTAGGGGGTTGGACATACTTTGTGGCCCCACCTATGGGAGGGCCAGGGCAGAGGGGTGGTTACACCCCTTTCCCTTTGTCCAGTTTCGCGCCAGAGCAGGGGCTGGAAGCCCCTGAGCCGGTTTGAACTGGGGTATGCACAGGGACACCAAGTGTGCCCCCAGTGCAGGATTTCAAAGCACCTGAGAGTGCTCCCGCCCAGCCCCAATACACACTATCCTGTCTGGGGAGGTGGTCACACCTCCCTGGGACAGGAAACCTATTGTCCAGGCCTCCCCTGCCGGAGTTTCGGTCAGCAGCACGAGGCCAGACTCGTGTCTGTGGCAGCGGCATCCATTTTGTGATGCCAGGGCTCTGGAAAGTCAGTACCGGGTATACCGGTGTGTACATGTCTTTCCCTCTAGAAGGGTGGAATGCTACCCCCTCCGCCAGAACTGGCGGGGGGTAGTATTCCAAGATGTTTGACACCAAACACGACATGTTTCCGTGCAGCCATCCCAAAGTTAGCATTTAACGCGAGGTTATAATGCGCTTAAGAGTATATGGTCAGGCTGCACTACAAACAGCATCAGAGAAGGGTCTCCGAACGCTGCAGAGGGGCCCTGCTCATGCAGGGGCACCCTCTCACATAGGAACCACGCACTCTGCCTTCAGGATTGATAAGGCCTGCCATAGGAGTGACTTATAGGTTTATATGTGTGTATGTATATAGTGATATAGGTAGCCTATATCACAGTAAGGGGTGCATGCACCACCTTACCCAGGCTGCAGTAGCAGACCTGTGGTGTCAGTTTGGATGGCCTTCCAGGGGTGGCACAATACATGCTGCAGCCCCTGGTAGGCCTCTGAGGTACCTATGCCCTGGGTACATAGTATACCATATACTAGGGACTTATAAGGGCACTCCAGATTCCAATCAGAGATGTGCCTAAGGCACATGGAAACCATTTTAAAGAGGAAGCAGCTGGGCTGGGGTTCTGATTAGCAGGGCCCCAGCCAGACTAAGGTCGAAAAACAGTGAAGCATCAGCAAAAAGTGGGGGTACCCATGTGAAGCAGATCCTACTCTCCTACAGTGGTCATTAGTTATTTTATGTTTGGGTGTGAGTAAGACCTCGCATGGGCAATACCATGCCATTTTGATAGATTTGGGGACAAGTTTGCGAGAGTATCCCCTGGTGATCAGTCTCGTGGCCAGATTGTTGGCTTCATGAAAGTAGTCTTGTTTCAATGAGCAATTCCTTCTGATACAGAGAAATAGCGAAAAAGGTAATGAGTCCCTCAAGGCCCGAGGGTGATGACTGTCATAGGAGAGCAGAGTGTTTCTCTCCGTGGGCTTGCAATATAAGGTGGTCAAAAGTTCATCATCTTCAGGTTTGATCAAGAGGTCTAAAAAGGCAATCTCTGACTTGCTATGTGTAAGTGTGAATTTGAGTCAATTACAGTTAGTGTTGAGCCAGTCAAGAAGGATCAATAATGTCAGCTCAGTGCCATGCCATATCATGAAATTGTCGTCTATATATTGTCTCCAGATAGTGACATTGCTACGGTATGGGTTGATGGGAGCCAGTATCTTAGTTATTTCAAGGTCAACCATGTACAGTATAGCAAAAGTTGGGGCAAAGACCACACCCATAGAAGTGCCTTTGACCTGTTGATAAAATTGTCCGTAGAAGGAAAAGAAATTACGTGTAAGGCAGATTTTGTGTAGATGCAGAATGAATGACGTGGGGATAGGATGTGGTTGAGTTCTGGAGTCAAGGATTTTGTCAATGACGTTCATAACCTCTGTCTGTGGGATATTGGTGTAGAGGGATTATACAACTAAAGCGCAAAGAATGCTGATAATAGAGTCACAAAGAAGTAGTTCAACTTGTGTAATCATATCCATAGTGTCTTTAATGTAACAGCGTGTTTTGGGTATGAAATCCTTAATAAAGGAATCTACATATTGTCCAAGGGGCTCTAAAATGGAACCACAACCAGAAACAATAGGGTGGCCGGGGGGGGGGGGGGGGAATCAGTATTTTTGTGTATTTTAGGGAGAGTGATGTTCTTGGGGATTTTGTATTGAGAAAAAGAAATTTGTTTTGAGACAGTAAGACTTCTGTTTTGCCTTTATCAGTGAAGTCATGAATCAGGTTTTGTTTTGTTATAAGGGACCATCAAACTCAACACAGACAAAACAGAAATACTCATCTTCTGGAGCAGCAACTCCCTGTGGGATGACTCCTGGTAGCCAATGGAGCTTGGCCCCGCACCAACAACCACAGAGCACGCAAGACACCTCGGAACAATTCTCAAAATCATGCTCTCAATGAGAAAGCAGATAAATGCTGTCTCATCTTCATGCTCTCTCACCCTGCGTCTTCTCAGAAGAATCTTCAAATGGCTCCCCTCTGACAAAAGACACACCATCACCCAAGCCCTCATCACCAGCCACCTGGACTACGGCAACTCCCTCTACATGGGAATCACCACTGAATTACTAAATAGACTCTAGACCATCAAAAACACAGAATCCAGGCTCATCCTCGACCTCTCGAGCCAGACCCACATCTCCCCCCACCTCAAAGCCCTACACTGGCTCCCCATCAGCAAACGGTGACAGTTCAAACTGCTCACCCACACCTAAAAAGCCCTTCACAACAAGGACCCAGCCTACCTTAACCACAGGGTGAACTTCCACCAACCTACCCGCAAATTTTGATCCTCATCACTCTGTCTGGCCCACCCCCCACATTGACAGAAGCAGGAGTGGTGGCCACGCCTTCTCACACCTGTCGGCCAAGTCCTGGAACAGCCTCCACCTCCATACATTCCCGACCCTGCAGGAGTTCAAGAAGGACCTGAAGACCTGGCTCTTCGACTAACTCATCTCAGCAGCAGTCTCACCCACCCCCATCACTTGGATACCTCAGGGGTGCTAAACAGGGCTCTACAAATCCCATTTGATTGATTGAGTGCTGTGTGCGAGGTGTGTCTGTGTAAGTGCTAGGTGACAGTGAGTAGTGTGAGTGCAGGTTGAAAGATGTGCCCATGTATCTGCAGGATGAGATGTGTGAGTGAAGGGTGACTGGTGTGCCCATGTGGAAGCTAAGTGACCAGTGTGCTCATGTAAATGGAGGGTGTGAGTGAAGGGTGAGCTGTGTGAGTAATGGGTGAGTGACGTGTGCGTGTGAATGCAGGATGAAGTACCCCTAGACACCATAAGTACTTAATCGTGCCTTTGATGGTTGGAAAGTGGGGGTTTTGGTGTGAGTTCAAATATGATTATCATGCTGTCAATCAGGGATTTAGGGTAAAGCAAATAAATATACCTGATCCTACAACAAAATCACAACATTTTGGAAATGACTAATGTTACTTTTCTGGAGGTGGGCGAGGCACTCAAGACCAGAGCCAGAGGTTGCAGCTCTGGCTCAGGAAGAGGTGTGTTTGAACCCTCTAGCCAATTCTTAATGTGGCTTGTGCCACCCACCCCTTTATGTCAATCTCCAAGTCATTCTCCACTTCATCTAGAAACTATGTTTTGCAACCTTGAACCAGGAAACTTGGGTTCAAACATGATTTACCTCTTGAAAACGTGTGTGACCTTTCCTTAATTCACTCTCCCTCCTTTTCCTTTATCATCACATTTCAGAGTACCTCAAAAAACCTCAGTTTAAAATGAATGCTCTAGAAAACCTCACTTGTATGTGTTTTAATAATCTTTAATGTTGCTCCATGTGTTATGAGAACCTGAATAGGGCTTACATGAAAACTGGCTTGCCTCTTGGTTCTATAAAGGTATTGTCATCTGTGAGTGTCAACGTTTCAAAGTTTATAGTCAAACACTATGGCATCTGATAAATGGCACTCAATGCAACAATTCATTCTCATACCTGTCACTCACTCACTCACATTTGGCAGGTGTCATCCACTTTTTACTTCTATTCATCCCCCTGACAAAATGCCTCCATAGACTTTAATGAAGTCACCCATTTTTTAAATCTATAACACCTTCCAAAATCATCTTCGTTACCTATTGACCTTACAGGGATCACTCTCTTAAACACCTGAATTCACCCACAATTCTGAGCCATGAGGGTGACATCTATTGATTCTAGTGTGCTGAAGTGAAATGCTTGCATGTTAAAGATATGTACATTTAGAATTTTGATTGATGATTTTATATACCATGGTTCTTGGTATGGCAAGGTAGATTATTAGCTGAACTCTGGCTCAGTACTGCTTACCCACCTCTGTATTTTTCCTGAAATCCATTCTCCCACTGTGGCAACAACAGTCGTTTACAAGAGTAGGGGCGGCAGGGGTCATAAGAAGCAGCCGAAACACACAATGACTGGTTAAATGATAAAAGGTATTTTGTAGACCTGCTAAATATTTTGGATGAGGCTGAGTCTGAGGCGTCAACCCCAGCCCTGTCCCAGCCCATAGTACAAATAACATTGTGGTCCCATAGTCAATTGCAATACTCAATTTGCAATACAGGCGAGCAGGAAAAGAAAATGTGATCAAATCACACTTAACACTGTTTCAAATAATTTAAACCACATTTTATATTTTATATTTCAAGGTCATGTACAACATATACGTTGTTTAACATTCTGGTTGCTCCGAAATAGGTGGAAAAAGAGGTGTTTATAGAGGTACTCATGTGATTTGTGATAAGAGAAAAGAAAAAACACAGTAAAAGTAGTCCGCATAATTCTTTTTAAATAACATTCATGGGTATGAGAGAGACATCCACATTAGCCAAACTCAAAAAGCCTGTCTGAGAGTTTTTTAACCAACTGTAATCTTCCTTGTTCGGAGGGGTGATGCCTGAATCAAATCCCACCACACATAGGGATAAATATACTCAATCCAGGCTTTTATTGTTGTCGATGTTTCGACCCGACTGTTGCATGAGGTAAGCTAAGCCCTCGCATGCGGGTCTTCACCAGGGCGGTGAAAGGGGGTGATGTGTATAGGGAAACTAAAAAAGAAACACCAAATAAATATGGAATGGGTCCTATCAAAAACACTTGCATCGCCAATAATATAAGTCTAACCACTGACCTAAAATGGTGCAGCCACATAGTAGGTGGGGGGAAGGTGTTCAGTCTTGATACACCCTTCTCTCTTGATTGAGTGTCCACAATTCTCACTAATTGAATCTGGGGTAGTAAAATAATTACATTAAGTAAAAATACCATCTACAAAGTATGTATGTTTAAAAAACTTATGAGTAAGCCTACCGCCTCACGGTGTGCCTGACCAACTCTCAAGGATTCAGCTAAACGATGTCCCCTTTAATAATCATAACATTCAAGGCTGTGACGAGCATGCCTTTGCATTATTCACAATGTTGGAATCCACTTGTGACAAGGGGAAATAAATTCCAAAAGTCTGTACGTGACTGAATCAATCATTGAGGTAACTAAAACAAAAAACAGAAAACCACTCAAACTCCAATGATAATCAGGAGTCGGTAAAAGTGATCACCACCAACATGCGGGGAGCTATTTGCTTCATGGGCTTACCTCTCCTGGCTCTCCGGGCCGAGTGATTCTATGGAGACGGAGCACGCGTTATCCGAGAGGATAAGTGCATTGGCTTCCATGTAAATGTCCACGCCGGTTCCGATCCAACTTAAAATGGGGAAGTCTTTCTTCTGTAAGAAACTGGTGATTTATCACGCACCGATGTAAAAATAAAAAATGAAAAATATACTCAGGCCAAATTTAAGCGTAAACTGCCCCAAGAATCTTCATTATCAGATGGAAGTGTATAGTGGCTACACTAGCGTTATATGTAGATGCTCCAGGTGGAAACGAGTAATAGGACTGAAGAGAAAGAGAGGATAGTTAACAACAAAGGTCCTGTTTAGCAACATCTTCAGTGTTCAGTTCAGTTCAATTACTTTATTCAGCTAAAAACATATCCATAAAAGGACAGAATCACACAGTAATACTTAAAAGCACACAAATTCATAGTACTCATAAAAAGTGCTATATAAAACCAATACCGTGCCGAACAATAAAAATACTATTTATACAGTATTCATCGTTTTACGCGCGCGGAAGAAGTTGTCAGGAAAGCACCCACGCGAAGTACTAAATCATCATCTTCTAAATTAAGAAGAGTCCTACATGCATCTCTGTAATTGAAGTATGAATGCCTTTTAAAAAGAGGAAGTAAAAACAAGTTAGTGTATTGTATGTAGAACTTTCAAAAAAATAAAAAGTGTAATGTAGTTTGGCCTGGGTGACCATCACATGGGCATGGCACAAGATCAAGGTTAGTTTGGAAACCAAGGGGAAAACCCTTAATCGGAAAAGGAGGCCCTGCTCCCAGCGGCTCATAGGTTTAGTCAGGTAACTGGCCAGATGTTGGTCATTCTCGATGGTCATAAAGGTGGCTACAGTAGATTTACTAGACTCCCTATCAAGTTTATCGTTTCTATAGTGCCTATATAGGGCCGCCCGGAGATCTTTTTTATTTACACTGTCTAGCTCATGTGGGCTATTGAAAATATGTTTGTAATTTAATCCTATATAAACTAAATCTCACCTCAGCTAGCCATGACATATCCATACCTTATTGGCTTTTGAGGCAGTCTATTATGATTTCTCTAGTGAGGGACGCCGCTGTATTTTCTCATATGGCTAGCCAAAATAAAGCGGGACGGGCCCTAATGTAATCTTCGTTGTAGTGTAAGTTTAGTTCACTATGGCAGACGTATTGAGATGTAGAGATAGGGGCTCCTAAAAGCCTTCGACAAAACCTGTTCTCCTCGTGCTGGATATTACTGCATTTGGAGATGCTCCATACCTCGGCGCCATAAGTTGCTATAGGTATGCACTGAGTTTAAAAAAAAAAAAAATTGGTAAAATAGCCCCTGCCCTCCTGGGTTGGGGAATACTAAGAACTGAATTGATTGATTTAGAAAACTTGTTCCTACTGTATAATATACAGTATGATCAGTCCATGAGCCATTAGTGGCAAAAACCAGCCGCAGGTAGCGAAAAGTGCTTGTGCATTATAAACTCCGGTTGCGCACAGAAATAACATTTAACAAGTGCTTCCTCGGACCGCAGGCCATTATGAAAGATTTTTTTAAATTAGTACATAAATCTAAACAGGCCATAAAATCCACAAAGCCCCGAACTAAAAGACGCAGGGAATTGGGTGCTTGGGCCCATTAGGACCGCATAATCAGCATATAGCAGGGCTGGGAGTATATGGACATTTAGGGGGCGATTCTGATGCGGGTTGGAAAAGCTTCCCGACCGAATCGGTTGGGAAATGGTGTCCGACCCACTCGGATCGGGAAAGTCCGACCGGCGGAGTAGGATGCATCCGGATGCTTGCAGATACGATTTGGTTGAACTCCCATTGACTTCAATGGGAACATTTGTTCCTAACTGCATCAGAATTGGGCCCTCGGTCGGGAAGACACGTTCCCGATCCGATTTGGAAGGAGCAAATGCTGTTAGGAGGCCTTCCTAACCGCATCAGAATCAGGCCCTCGGTCGGGAAGCTTTTCCAACCCGCATCAGAATCGGGCCCTATCTCTTGGGAAGTCTTTAGTGAGCAATGTTAAAGACACGTCTTTAACATCTACAGTGTTGCACAAATGTAGTGATTTCAGTTTCCAGCATAAATATGAATAATGGTTGTACAAAACAGTAGACACAATTTATGACTCCTGCAGCGATAGATCATTCACATGCATCAATTGACAGAGTGTCAGTGATACCAAGGGCTGAATTGCAAGATAGATTCATGTAGAGACAAATCATTTGAGATGCTGATAACACCAGGGGTCATATTCCACAGTTGACACAGTTAGTAATACCTGGAATTGAAAGAGAAAGGCGATGGTATATATTATCCTTTAATTTATACAGTGTGATGCCTCAGAAAGGGTGTATCATACCTATTCATTTGACATAAAGTGAGACACGCTTAGGCCTTAAAGAGAAAGTACATCATATTCCTCAATCGCTACAGTGTGTTGATACAGAAAGAGAATAACATTAAGACCCTACAGGTGTGTTTACAAGGTAGAAGTCTGTCTTGAAACCTCCTCAAACTCGTTCAGACCCCTTGCTACTGTGCCCAGATTGTGTTACCTCAATGATTGATTCAGTCACGCACAGACTTTATGGAATTTATTTCCCCTTGTTACATGTGGATTCCAAGATTGTGAATAATACAAAGGCATGCTCAACGCAGCCTTGAATTTTATGGATATTAAAGAGGACATCGTTTCTGAATCCTTGAGAGCGGCACGCGGTGAGGAGGAAGGCTTCCTCATAAGCTTTACATGATGGTATTTTTACTTAATTTAATTATTTTACTACGCCAGATTCAGTTAGTGAGAATTGTGGACACTCAATCAAGAGAGAAGGGTTTATCAAGACTGAACACCTTTCCCCCGCCTATGGTGCGGCTGCACCGTTTTAGGTCAGTGGTTAAACTTATATTATTGACGATGCAAGTGTTTTTAATATGACCCACTATATATATATATTTAGTGTGTCTTTTTTAGATTGCCCTATACACATCACCCCCATCACCGTCCTGATGAAGACCCGCATGCGAGGGCTTAACCAACCTCATGCAACAGTCAGGTTAAAAAGTCGACAACAATAAAAGCCAGGATTGAGTATATTTATCCCTATGAGTGGTGGGCTTTGATTCCGTCATCACCCCTCCGAACAAGGAGGGTTACAGTTGTTTAAGAAACTCCCAGACAGGCTTTTTTGAGTTTGGCTAATGTGAATGTCTCTCTCATAGCCATGGATGTTATTTTAAAAGAATTATGCAGACTACTTTTACTGTGTTGTTTTCTTTTCTCTAATCACCATGCACATGAGCACCTCTATAAACACCTCTTTTCCACCTATTTCGGAGCAACCAGAATGTTAAAAATTGTATATACATGACCTTGAAATATAAAACATAAAATTTGGTTTAAATAATTTGAAACAGCGTTAAGTGTGATCTGTTCAAATTTTCCTTTCACGCTCGCTTGTATTGCAAATTGATTTTTGCAATTGCCTATAGGACCACACTTTTATTTGTACTATATGCTACCCAGGTCCTATTGCCTTCCTAGGTTACCACATGAGTTTAGAATGTGCTGTTCCAGCCCATGACAGCTCAAGAATTGCTTGTGTTCCTTGAAGCTTAAGCTGATTTGACAGGGCTAAGGCAGATAACGAGGGGTGGGCTAAATCCCTTTCAGCCCAAAGGGCATTGTACACCTGGTAGCTTGACATTACAAAAGAGGGGTCATTAGTGTGTCTGTTTTTCACACTTCATTAAAAAAATCACAGCTTTGTGGAAGTTGCCTGTGTGTGTGCCTACCTTTGTTACATCTCTGTTTTTCATTTTTTTATTCTGTTAGGGAAGACACAGTCTGCTTTGCCAAAAATGTTTGGGTTATGTATGACTTGATGTAGTTCTTTTTCAAGAGTCTTTCACAGGCTAATATCCAGGCACAGGCTTTGTGTAATGTGATTTTTCTCACAGAATGTAGAACTGAGGTTGCTTAAAAACATGATATGCTGTTTGTACTGCCTTTTGTGCTAAACCCAAGACATGGACAGTAGTTCTGTTTCCACTCTCAGAGTATGATTGGTGTGCCCCTGCAGGTCACAGGACAGGACCGGGACCTCACATTCTGGGAAAGTCCTATGACTCAGTGCACACACTAGATTATGGTGATTCCTGGGCCAAAATAAAAAGTCAGGATACCAGATACACAAGAAGACAGCCACTCAGGGCAGGGGTACATACCTGTATACCATGCAGGGGGCATTCCTTTTCCAACAGAAATCAATCCTGGGGGTGGACTCACCATTCACCAATTCTAGTGCCTCTCAAATTACTTAATGTAGCACTATGTCACAAGCAATAAAATAATACTGTTTTCATTTTCTTCCTTCAGTTTTACATCCTCAGATTTTATGCAATACCAAAACACCTCCTTCCACCATATTCTAAAACCCTGTATGAAACTCTGATCCTGACTCAAAACGTTTAATTTTTCCCTCTTCCTTCTTCCTTTTGAACTACTTCTCCCATACCTCCATCTCTGCATGCTTCCTCTCTCTGAGTATAGCCTACTTCAAATTGCATGCCTGTCTCCCTTCCCTTATCATATTTCTGCAAATTGCCTACACCTCATTTCATAGACCACAATCTACCCTTGCCTGAAACCACATCTATGCTACCAGATAACACCTAACCATGAGGTCCTGTACAGCCGTAAAGCGCTTCAACGCCTTGTTAGAAAGCGCTTTATAAACTCAAATAATGCAATACCAGGAAAGGCAAATAGTGTGGGAGAAGGTGCCTGGGCTACAGCCTTTTACTGGTAACTCTTTTCACCTTTAAATGAGTTGAAAGCTAGAGTCATGCAAATTAGAAACTGTTGTTTTGCTTGTAAATAGAGCTAGAGTTAGTGGCTCCCATTCTTTCAATTGATTATCACTTTCCACGTGTCTTAGAAAGAGACAAGCTCTTCCTCAGCCTAGGTTGGATGGGAGAGACAAGGGACATGGAAGTGTGAAAAGTGAAAAGTGAGCAATTAACACAGAATAACACCGCTGGTAAGGAGGCAAATGGCAAGCAGTAAACTAACTGTCAGTGTCTCAACCCCAGAACAAGGGTCAGGATGGAAAAACCGCTCTCTTGTGGCGCCATCTCCAAACGAACTGCTACATTCTCCACGTTCACATTAATGAGTGAGCAATTTCCATGCAGCGTAGCGGTAATTAGTGAGGAATACAAATAGTGAGAAGCAACAGTGTAGGGTGAAAACGCTTGACCCTGGGATGGGATGCATTTTTTAAATAGGAAGTGATTTATATTCTGTACGAAAATATCATTGGTCTATATAGCGAACAAGTGCAGCGCACGCGCGTTGGGGACTGCTGCTCCGAGGCGCACGCACCTGCCCTTTCTTCGCGGTGTCGTTTATTATGTACATACACCACCTGATACAAATCTGATGGGTTTTAGGTGCGGAGGAAACACGGTGCTATTTCTATTCAGCGCTACGCTAATGCATCTGACGCCTTCCTGAAACATTAATCAACCACAGACGGAATGGAAATCGATACCGGCCTGAAAGCGAGCACTGCAACACCAAAAATAAGTGAGGAAAGACAGCCTCTGCGGTACGTTTCTAAATGTTTCGGAGCTTTGTGCTAACACTGCAAAGCACAGGTCTTTTTTCCACTTCTGCAGACAGCTCAGTATATGAATTGTATATGGCATGTCCAATGCTATGTGATATATTTGGAAAGTAACACTATTAAAGTCGAGGCTGTGATTATGGTTGCTTCTCCATGGTAAGCCAAAGCCGTTTGCCGATAAATAATGCTATTTTTTCCCCAAATAATTGAGGGAGTCTTTTCACTTATACAGGAAACTCTGCCTTTTGTGAAATAAGACAACAAAAGTACTACATGTATGCTAGTTACTGGAATCCAATGATTGATTTAATTAAATGGATTAGCCAGAAAAAAAAAATCACAATCTGAAGGGTAACAGATGGCAAAAACTTCCTTGAAATCAATAGACAGGCGACCAGCCATCTCAGATGTTTGCTATTCACAAGAAGTGCCACATCATAGCTGTATTATTTGTTTACGACTTTCACATGGCACAATAAGCACTGGAAATGCAATAGGTCTCGCATTTGGTTGAGTTACAGCTATTGGCGCTGTAAATGACAATGGAGCAAACACAAGGAGATGATGGACGGAGCGCTGAAACTTTTCAGACACTCACCCCCAGTCACAGATCTGGGTTGAATCCATCATCGTTCTTTAGCTCACTTCGCCACCCCAGTTCAGACACAGCTATATGCAAATCAGTCTTGACCCTGTGCCTCATGGGAATAGTCCAGACACAGCTATATGCAAATCAGTCTTGACCCTGTGCCTCATGGGAATAGTCCAGCCCGAACTGCCAAGCCATGTCTTCCCTGGACCGGAAACAAGCATCCTGGGACCGGTTTCGGGCTAACAGCCCTCATCAGCCAGGCTAGCTTGAATCCAGTGGCAAAGTGAGCAAGGGACCCACGTCTGGGCATACCCTGCCAACTTAGGGCGAACAAAGCAAACACAAGGAGATGATGGACAGAACGCTGAAACTTTTCAGACACTCACCCACAGTCACAGATCTGGGTTGAATCCATCATCGTTCTTTAGCTCATTTAGCCACCCCAGATCAGACACAGCTATATGCAAATCAGTCTTGACCCTGTGCCTCATGGGAACAGTCCAGCCCGAACTGGCCAAGCCATGTCTTCCCTGGACCGGAAACAAGCATCCTGGGACTGGTTTCGGGCTAACAGCCCTCATCAGCCAGGCTAGCTTGAATCCAGTGGCAAAGTGAGCAAGGGACCCACGTCTTGGCATACCCTGCCAACTTAGGGTGAACAAAGCAAACACAAGTAGATGATGGATGGAGCGCTAAAACTTTTCAGACACTCACCCCCAGTCACAGATCTGGGTTGAATCCATCATCGTTCTTTAGCTCACTTCGCCACCTCTGTACAGACACAGCTATATGCAAATCAGTCTTGACCCTGTGCCTCATGGGAAAAGTCCAGCCCGAACTGCCAAGCCATGTCTTCCCTGGACTGGAAACAAGCATCCTGGGACCGGTTTCGGCTAACAGCCCTCATCAGCCAGGCTAGCTTGAATCCAGTGGCAAAGTGAGCAAGGGACCCACGTCTGGGCATACCCTGCCAACTTAGGGCGAACAAAGCAAACACAAGGAGATGATGAACGGAGCGCTGAAACTTTTCAGACACTCACCCCCAGTCACAGATCTGGGTTGACAATGGGGCATATGTACAAGGAGTTAACGCAGCTTTAGCTGCACTTTTCAGATGGTTTTGCGGCGATATTTTTATCGCCGTATGTACAAGCTGCCACTAACCTCTGTTAGCGGTAGTTTTCCGGCGAAAACGTCCATTTTAAAGATCGCCACTTCTGTTAGCGATAATGACATGCAAGGGAGGCGTTCCCGTGCAAAAACGGCCGCTAACCCCACTTCGCGATATTTACAAGGGAATTCTTGAAGTGTGTAAGACCAAAAAAACTGCCTCTAACTACAGTTAGAGGCAGTTTTTTAAGACCAGAAAATAAAAATGGAGATAACACTTGGGGCCTCATTTCAGCAGGTTTTGGTGCTGGACCGCGCTGCAAGCAATGTCGCTGCGCTGCCCTGCGACAAAACTACAGGGCAGGAATGCGCACCATCAATAAGATAGTGCGCATTCCCGGGCCTCACTCATGAAAAGTGTTGCAGCGCTGTGACAAGACGGCGTTGCAACACTTTTCACCACGCACTTCTTGCGACACCATGGATGCGCTGGATTCACTGGACAGCGCTCCATGTCGCAAGTAATGACAGATACATCTGGAATCCTGGCGTATATGTCTGTGCTAAAGTCATGCATTGCTGCAGTCGTGTCACAACCATGACGCAACTCCAGCAATGCATGGGGCCAGCCTATCCCTGTGGCACTGCGTCACCCTTACGCCTGCCATCAGGCAGGCGTAAGGTACTGACTCAGTGCCGTTCTTGAGGGGTGCCAGGGTGTCGGGGCAGTTGGAGATCCATCGGTGGCGGTTGCGCGCTGCGGTGTCATCGTTTGTAAGCGTTGGCGGAGTGGTGGTGCTGAAGGAGTTGAGGAGACGTTCTTCAGTGGCCTTGATCCAGCTGCGAGGGGGGGCGATGATGGCGGTGGTGTACGGTGGGCATGGTGAAGATGTGATATATACAATGATGGTCGGTCCAGGAGAGTCCGGTGGCGTGTCTGTAGTTGAAGTTCACGCTGGCGGAGGAGACGTGCTCGACCGTGTGTCCTGCTATGTGGCTTGCTGCGGTGACTAGCTGCTTGAGTCTGATGTTGGGGAGCTTCCCCAGGAGGGGGTGGTGTTCTGGTCACTGGGGTTGTCCAGGTGCAACTTGAGTTCACCGAGAAGGATGTCGTAGGTGGATGGGAGAGCCTGCGGTGCAATGAGGTCTACAATGGTATCAGAGAATGGGGCTCCATGGCACGGGGGCCTGCAGATGAGGGAGCCGCAGAGGATGGGCTTGGGGTTGGTCCGGATCTGGAAGTTGGGGTGTTCCATGGTCACCGTTGGGTCATTAGAGTGTGTGGTCAGTCGGAGTGTGCTTCTGTAGGTGATGGCAATGCCTCCGCCTGGTCGGTTGGGGTGGTCCTTGCGGGTGATTCAGTAGCCGTCAGTGATGGCAATGGCGATGTCCGGCCCTGAGCAGAGGTTGGTCCTGGCACGCGATGTGGCATCCAGGGTTGATGGCGAGGAGGGTGCTGGCGTCGTAGTGGTGGAGTGTCCGAGAGGAAGGGTCCTTGGTGCTGAGCGTGGTCCAGGGGCAGACGGATGCAGACGGGCTTGCCTATGGCTTGCCTTTGGCATGGGAGACGTCCATTGCAACGCAGGCATTACATCGTAATGCCTTTACAACGCTACTCCAACAACGCAGGTGCCTTTCACATCGCATTCCATTACAATGCATTGTAAGGTCAGTAATGGGGTATTTTTAAGTTTTAGGGTGGGTATGGGTTTTGTGTGTCGGAGATAACATTTTGGGGGTGTTTTGGGGTCAATTATGAAAATTGGGGTGTGCATTTTGGTCAAATATGATTTTTTGGGTGTGTTTTGGGGGCTCAAAGATGAATTTTAGGGTCCAGTGTTTGCTTTGGGGTGCAAGATTAGTTTTAGGGTTGCACTCACTGAAGTGGAAATAGTAATTTTTACATCTCCGCTATCCAACACCTTCCCTACTGTTGCAATATGCCTATTATTAGTATGCATTGTAATGGAATGCGATGTAATGGTATGCGTCGTAACTTCATATATACCTTTGGCACACCAGTGGTACGCCCGCTGCGCATGGCCACACAGCGGCCACCATTGAGAAGTACTGCGGGGGGAATGGACAGCTGGGAGGTGGGAAACGCCGGAAACGACACTGGATGGGGTGTGGACGCGGGGGTGTGTGTGTGAGCGGGTGTTGTGAATATTTAAATGAGAGAAATCTTACCTCAAGCCAGGGTCCCGTGTCTTTGATGCACCTGCTCTCCTGAGTCTGCTTCCAGGAACAGGAAGTAGGCAGCCAGGCTCCCTCCCCTAAGCCAATCACAACGCTGCAATGCGGCTTTGGGATAGGTAATTGGGGCCGGGACAAGGCGTTCAGCCAGGGGCTGGAGAGGTGGGCATGTTCTCCATGCAGGCTGTAATGCAGTCTGCATTGCGAACAGGACAGTGCGCATGACTGCTTTGGGTGGCCTGATTGGGCCGAACAAACAGTCATTGCGTACTTGAGTGGGCATGCCACTCCGCCCCTGCCCTGCTCCGTGAGTGGAGCAGCCCTAACCACCCTCCCTCCCGCAAAGGAAACATAGCACGATTACATCAGGAAGTTATCATCATGTGATGATTTTTCCTCTTCTTGCACTGCTTGAAAGCAGTGGGGCGATGCTCTTCCGCTATAGCGGTTGAGCCGCCACTGCATCTACAGATGCTAGGCCTGGGCGACTCGACCCCCGGGCCTCCTCCACTACGCGTCCTACCTTCTCCTTCCCTGGACATTGACACCGTGGCGCAATCCACTGCACTCTCTCCAAATCTGTGACTCAGCCAGCAGGAGCCTCAGCCAGGTGGGATTTCACAAGCCTGGGTACAGCAGTCGCCGCCAAGTCCGCTGGTGAACTTCCCGATGCAGTTGATGCAGCAGGGCCCCCTTAGGCGTGAAGTTGCAGCGCTCCCACCACACAGGTTCGGCGCAACTCAGGGGCCTCACCCTGCAGAGCTTCCGGCCAGTGCAACATCATCCGTCCTGTGATGCAGGGAGGCGCCGCCCACCGTTGGTAATCCCCTCCATGCACGACGGTGTAGTGGTGGATCGTAGTATGCGATGCAGACCTCCCTACGTTGGTGCGCAGGAGCGCCTCTACCATTCACAGCTCCAAGGGGCTCAAGGCGGTCTTCTCACACAGGTCAGCAACATGTCTCCATGCGACCTGCCAGACTTCACCACCAGGTACTGGCGATCGTCGCGCCTCAATGTCTACCGCCACGGCTCATCGACACAACAGCTCCTCCGCATCCCACTCCAGGCTACTTTCGCAGGTCCAGCGGGGCATCCAGGCTCCAGACTCAGGTCCAGCGAGGCATCCAGGCTCCAGACGCAGGTCCAGCAGGGCATTCAGGCTACTGATGCAGGTTCAGCGAGGCATCCAGGCTCTCATCCTGGTCATCCTGGATGTTGGGTGGCTTTTGGGGGTATCTGATGTGTGCTGCACTTGGCCCTGGCTGCTCCATTCTGCATTTTATGGGATTTTTTGCCTATTTTCTATTGGAGGTCGACTGATAGGCTATTTTTTGCATTAGAGGCAAAAAAACTCACGTTGGGCTGACTAACGTCACTTTTTTTTGCCGCTAATGGGCCTTTCGTTGGTTTTCGCCAGCTACCGCCGGATTTCCTATCGCCATCACGCTAATGTTAGCGGGAGTTTTCACCGCCGATCCCTGAAACTATCGCCATGTAGCGATGGCTTGTAAATACGCAGCTAACATGGCAATAGTTTTCAGCGGTACGTGGCGATATTAAAACTGCCGCTAACCAGCGTTAGCGATGGTTATCGCCACTCCTTGTACATATGGCCCAATGTCTTATACCTATGTGTTATGGAGTGGATGTATGTAGTGTGGAGTGGAATTATGTGGGTTTGAATGGAATTGTTAGTTGTGGAATTGTGTGGCGTGGAATTATGTGGTATGGAGTGGATTTGTGTAGTGGAATCTTGTGGCATGGTGTGCAGTGGAATTATGTGGATAGTTATTATGTGGTATGGAGTGTATTGGAATAATGTGAAGTGGCATTGTGTGTTATGGAGTATAACTCTGTGGAATGGTATTTTGTGTTGTGGAGTGGTATGTAGTGGAGTTTAATTATTTGGTGTGCTGCTGAATTTTGTGGCATGATGTCGAATTCTGTGTTGTGTGTTGGATGTATGTGGTGTGTTGTGTAATTGTGTTGTTGAGTTGAAGTATGTGGTTTGTATCGAAGTATGTGGTGTGGTTTGGAAATGTATGGAGTTAAATTGTGTGGCGTGGAACAGTGTGGATAACTTTGCCTATATGTTTTTGTTTTGTTGTATATTTGTGTGGTTCTTATGTGTTATGTTTATACCTATTTGGTGAAATGGGGTGTTGAGTGCAGTTTTGTAAATTTGAGTAGAATGTAGTGTTATGGAGTGGTATGCAGGATAGTGGTGTTGATTTGAGGTGAGTGGTATGGTGAGTTATGGATCTGCATGTTGTGTTTTGTAATATATTGAGTATAGTGTTGTTTAGTTGAAAGGTTTAGTGTTATGCTGACATTAGTTACACTAGCACCTGACTATACAAGCATAAGTAGTCCATTTGAAGCTGATAAACACGTTATGAAATGTTTAACTTTTACACATCCATAAATGCAAACCTAAGGAACACTAGGCCAGAGATCCCATGGGTCTGATCTTGGTTTTCATGCTGATGAGGGAGATCTTAGACGTCCAGCTTTCATGTTATTTATTTATAATTACTTCTTTTAAAAGCGAACTGTCTTCAATGGAATCTTGGATCCAATTCAAATAAGTATTTGTAAACTGGCGTCATGGCTGTGTTACAATGCTCAGTATTTTACAAATGGATCACACTCCTTGCTACCTGTGAAAGTTGCGGGAGGAAACTTGAAAATGTTTGGTGAATTCCAAATAAAAGGCAAAGCAAAGGTGGATTAGCATGCCTTCGAATTTTTACACCTTTTTCTTTCTCTCCATGTGAATGAGTTTTCCCGGTGGGAAAAGCCCTTCTTCCTAAGACCACAATTTCTCATTCCCAACCTGGGAAGATATTTACTCCTTCCTTTACTATGTGTAAATCTACAAAGGGTTCAATGTGGGAACGGACTATGGAAAAATTTGTGAACACCCTCATTCTCATAAATTTGCAGATATTCCCAAACTTTCCAAAGCTTCCCGTGAAGTGAAACACCCATTCCCAGCCTCTAGTAGGAGATTAGTAATATTCCATATTTGAGGAACACTACTCGTGTAAAATTGATTTAAGCTCCCAAAATTGTCTTTTGTATATTATTTGCACTCGCACATAAAGCCACTTGAAAGTGCAAGTTGAACATGCCAATGATTTTGTGAATCAAGCAAGCGGAAATTTAACATGTTACCCGAACATCCTAAAAGTCTGTCGCTACGTGGAATACACAATGGGAAGGGGCTGTATCTGAAGATTATCTACAGATATGTTAATCTGCAACAAAAAACTTCAAAGACTAATTGAGAACCTACTGTCATGTTTGATAGGGGTGGCCACAACAACTGAATAACCTGGGGCAGAGATTACATCTTTCATGGCCACAAGGGATAGGGATAGGGATAGCTAGAGTTGAGAAGAAAAGTAAGGAATCATGCTAAAGCATTGTTGTTTGAAACGTAAGCTCCCTCCCCATTCAAGGCAGGGAGAGGATAAGGCCCTCAACCTAATTACATCAGCAAAGGGAGTTCCCCACCCCACCTGCAGCAATGGAGAACATACTCCTCCTATGCTGAGAAATGCAAGGATGTAGCATTTCCGCCTGCACTGCCAAGAGCAGAAAGGTTGCTTACTTCTCTTTTGCTAGCAGCATGTTATTTCCCTGCTAAATGGAGATAAGGTATTGCTCATATTTATTGAAGGCAGGAAATCAGGATAATCATTAATGTAAATTCATCCTCTAAATGCAGCAGGGGGGTAAAGGTCAACTCTGCTAAAATACCTGGTACAGTAAAGTGGCTGAATGATCAACGGTTAACAACTCGCTTGTGCACACGTACTACTTCACAGTGGGTAAAATGGCTCCTGCCATTGCAAACAGGCAGCGATGGCAGGTATTTTGTTCCACCCAGGTCTGTGTCTCCTCTGGCTTGAAGGCAGGCAGCAGCTCTCCAGTTCCTGCTGCTTTTTGACTGCTGGTATTCACTGATTCTAAGCAGCCGCCAGGCAGACTCCTGTGCATGTGCCGCCTTGCCTGTTTATCTCCTCACACACAGAGCAGAACAGATTACATCACCCCGCTGGGCGCAGTCCGTCTTCTATTTCTACATAAGACTAGGCAACATCCTCTTGTTTGAAAGTGTGTCTCCCGTCCATACCTCTAGAAAAAACTAACCTATAAAATTGCCAAAAAGAGCTGACAATATGATTACGTTATCCCCTGGTGATCTTCCTGTAAAATAGGACCTAAATGTTCCCCCTCTTTGACATAAGGACACGGATCAATCAATCAATCAATCACAGAATTTGTAGAGCGCACTACTTACCCGCGAGGGTCTCAAGGCGCTGGGGAGAGGGAAGGGGGGGGATGCTGCTACTGGTCGAACAGCCAGGTCTTGAGTAGCCTCCTGAAGGTCAGCAGGTCTTGGGTCTGTCGTAGGCTTAGTGGAAGGGTGTTCCAGGTCTTGTCGGCGAGGTGTGAGAAGGATCTGCCGCCGGTGGTTGTTCTTCGAATGCGAGGTACGGTGGCGAGGGAGAGGTCGGCGGAGCGGAGCTGGCGGTTGGGGACGTAGAAGAAGAGTCGTCTGTTGAGGTAGGCTGGGCCAGTTTTGTGGAGTGCCTTGTGTGCGTGGATGAGGAGTTTGAAGGTGATCCTCCTGTCGATGGGGAGCCAGTGCAGGTTCCTCAAGTGGGGGGTGATGTGGCTGTGGCTGTGGTACGTCGAGGATCAGTCGTGCGGAGGCGTTTTGTATGCGTTGCAGTCGCTTGATGAGCTTGGCCGGGGCTCCCGCGTAGAGGGCGTTCCCATAGTCCAGTCTGCTACTGACGAGGGCCTGGGTGACTGTTCTTCTTGTGTCTGTCGGGATCCACCTGTAGATCTTGCGAAGCATGCGGAGGGTGTTGAAGCAGGAGGAGGAGACTGCGTTGACTTGCTTGGCCATGGAGAGCGTTGAGTCGAGGATGACTCCCAGGTTGCGTGCGTGGTCGCTGGGTGTCGGGGCTGCTCCCAGCGTCGTTGGCCACCAGGAGTCGTCCCAGGCTGAGGGGTTGGAGCCGAGGATGAGGACCTCCGTTTTGCCCGTGTTCAGCTTTAGTCGGCTGATCTTCATCCAATCGGCGACGGCCTTCATTCCTTCATGGAGATTGGCTTTGGTGGCGAGGGGGTCCTTGGTGAGGGAGAGGATCAGTTGAGTGTCGTCGGCGTAGGAGATAATGTTGAGGTCGTGTTGTCTGGCGATGCGTGCGAGCGGGGCCATGTAGATGTTGAACAGTGTTGGGCTGAGGGACGATCCCTGGGGTACGCCGCAGATGATCTCGGAGGCTTCGGATCGGAAAGGTGGGAGGCGGACTCTCTGGGTTCTGCCGTCGAGGAAGGAGGTGGTCCATTCCAGGGCCTTGTCTCGGATCCCTGCGTCGTGGAGGCGTGCGCGTAGAGTGCGGTGGCAGACAGTGTCGAAGGCGGCGGAGAGGTCCAGCAGGATGAGGGCTGCGGTCTCACCATTGTCCAGCAGGATCCTGATGTTGTCGGTGGCGGCGATGAGGGCAGTCTCAGTGCTGTGGTTGCTGCAGAACCCTGATTGGGATGGGTCCAGGATGCTGTTTTCTTCGAGGTATCGGGTTAGCTGTTTGTTGACGATCTTCTCGATGACCTTGGCTGGGAACGGAAGCAGAGAGATGGGCCGGAAGTTCTTGAGGTCTCTCGGGTCCGCCTTGGGTTTTTTGAGTAGGGCGTTGATCTCTGCGTGTTTCCAGCTCTCTGGGAAGGTCGCGGTCTCGAAGGAGAGGTTGATGATGTTGCACAGGTGGGGTGCGATGGAGCTGCTGGCTTTGTTGAAGATGTGGTGCGGGAAAGGGTCTGACGGGGAGCCGGAGTGTATTGTGCTCATGGTCTTGATGGTGTCCTCGATGTTCACGCTGGCCCAGGCTGGCAGGGGGTCGTGGTCGATGGTGTGTGGCGGGTCTGGTGCATCGATCTTAGTTGGGGTTGTCTGGGTGTTGAAGCTGTCGTGGATGTCGGCGATCTTGCGGTGAAAGAAGGTGGCGAGGGAATAGCACAGGGGTTGCGACGGCGGGATGTCGTTGGTGTTGGAGCTGGGATTGGAGAGTTCCTTCACGATGTTGAAAAGCTCCTTGCTGTTGTGTGCGTTGTTGTCGAGGCGGTCTTTGAAGGAGATTCTCTTGGCGGACCTGATGAGGTGGTGGTGGTTACGGATGGCGTCTTTGTGGGCTGTGTGGCTGTCCGGTGTCTTATCACTGTGCCATTTCTTCTCTAGTTTCCGGCAGGTACGCTTGGAAGCTAGGAGTTCCGAGGTGAACCAGCTAGCTCTTTTGGTGGTGTCGCTGTAGGTGAGCTTTTTCAGCGGGGCGAGGGTGTTGGCACAGTCGTCCATCCATCGTCTGAGGTTGCAGGCAGCGTCATCGGTGTTGGATGGGTCGGAGGGAGGGCTGAGAGCGAGGGTTGCCCGGAGTTGGTCTTCGGTGACTTTGCTCCAGCAGCGGCGTGGGATCTGTTGGGTGCGGTGGTGTGTGGTGGGTTTCTGGAAGGTGAAATGGATGCAGCGGTGGTCGGTCCAGAGGAGTTCCGTGGTGTGGCTGAAGGAGACGTGGGAGCTTGAGGAGAAGATGGGGTCAAGCGTGTGGCCGGCGCAGTGGGTCGGTGTTGTGACGAGCTGGCTCAGGCCGAGGTTGGCGAGGCTGTTGATCAGGGTGGTGGAGTTGCTGTCGTTGTTGTTCTCCAGGTGAAAGTTCAGGTCTCCGAGGAGGATGTAGTCGGTAGAGGTCAGGGCGTGCGTGCTGATGAAGTCGGCGATGGAGTCGCTGAACTGGGGTCGGGGCCCAGGGGGTCTGTAGACAAGGGTGCCTCTAAGGGTGGTGTTGGGGTCCGTGTGGATCTGGAAGTGCATGTGTTCGGCGGTGCTGAGAGTGTCGTCGGTGCTGGTCGAGACCCTGATGGTGTTCTTGTGGACGATGGCGATTCCTCCTCCTACTGCGTTGATGCGGTCTCTGCGGGTGATCTTATAGCCGTCTGGGATGGCTATGGCGATGTCGGGGCGGAGGAGTCGTTCATCCAGGTCTCTGTCAGGAAGGCGACGTCTGGTGATGATGTGTCGAGCAGGTCCCAGAGCTCGACGGCGTGTTTGCGTGCGGAGCGGGTGTTCAGTAGGATGCATCGGAGGTGATTGAGGTCCTTCTTGGCGGGCGCCTCGGTGGCTCTGAGGCTGGTGTAGCTGCAGTTCCGGCAGGTGAAGGGACCATGGGTGCGTTTCGGGGCGGCCTTGAAGCAGTTGTGCGTCTGTCCGGGGTTGAGAGCGTGGAGTGTGGTGGCATCGTATCGACGTCTGACCTCGAGGCTGTAGCGGGGGGCGCGCGGTCCAGGGGTTCTGGTGCTGGGAGCGGTCCAGTCGCGGACGGGCGCAGACGGGCTTGCCTTAGGCGCGCCTTCGGCGCGCCAGCGGCCGCCATATATGGGGAGGTGGGAGGGAGGAGCAGCAAATGGGCAGTCAGGGGGGCGGGGCCGCAGGGGACGCAGCGGCGGGAATGGAGAGAGGCAGCGAGGGGCACAGAAGGCAAAATGGAGAGAAAACAAGCAAAGAAATACGGGCACAGTACAATGGGGCAGCGAGGGGCACAGAAGGCAAAATGGAGAGAAAACAAGCAAAGAAATACGGGCACAGTACAATGGGGCAGCGAGGGGCACAGAAGGCAAAATGGAGAGAAAACAAGCAAAGAAATACGGGCACAGTACAATGGGGCAGCGAGGGCACAGAAGGCAAAATGGAGAGAAAACAAGCAAAGAAATACGGGCACAGTACAATGGGGCAGCGAGGGGCACAGAAGGCAAAATGGAGAGAAAACAAGCAAAGAAATACGGGCTCAGTACAATGGGGCAGCGAGGGGCACAGAAGGCAAAATGGAGAGAAAACAAGCAAAGAAATACGGGCACAGTACAATGGGGCAGCGAGGGGCACAGAAGGCAAAATGGAGAGAAAACAAGCAAAGAAATACGGGCACAGTACAATGGGGCAGCGAGGGGCACAGAAGGCAAAATGGAGAGAAAACAAGCAAAGAAATACGGGCACAGTGGTTCCTCACCTGATGAACATGGAAAGGGTGAGGGGGAGGTAGAAGGGCTGAACACGAAATGGGAGGGTGAAAGCAATATTTCATGAAAGTGGCCAACGTTGAAGCTCCCATCTGTGCTCTTGTGGTGGCCTAATAAAAATAAAAATGAAGCATGTGCACTGAATAAAAGGATAGGCAGCCATTACCTGAGCACGAGCGTGGACAAGATGCACACAGAAAGGGTGGGGGGAGGGAAGCACTGCATTTGTGCTTGGAGTGTGGGGGGAGGGCTTCTAATGTGAACCAGGAGTGGAAAAGCAATAGAGCATGAAATCAGCCTACTTTGAAGCTCACTGAGCTGAAGAAAGAAACGGCAGCCATCAGATGAGCAGGAGCGCTAATAGGGGGCAGCTAAAAAAATAGTCCTCACAAGTGTAATAAATAACATATCGGGTAACAAGACATGTAAGAGGGGCAGTCCTCATGCGAGGTTACAACATAAGAAAAAGAGGTACTAAGGAGGGGCTACTAAGTCTACTAACAAATCAAAAGCCACCATTTACAAAGGACAGTAACAGGAACCAATTGAAAAGATGGGTGGGAAAATGGGCAGAGCTTAAAGTCCATACCTGAATACAGCATGTCTCGAAGAGACAGTGTAAGCGCTGCTTAGGCGAGACCCAAAAAACAGGACTTGGCAGATCCAGGCCTCAGTCAATTATAAAAGATGTTTTTTGTGGGTAAAGGTAGAGTCGAGCCGATTGCCAGTATGGTTTATGCTTTCCATAAATATGGAAACTGGTATTATTTAGTGTTAAATATTTCAGTCTTTCTCTGTAAGTGTTAGTGCGTTATAGGTATAATGTTCTGTTCTTTATATTTGAGTCACACAAAAAAATCACCTCAGCTAATTTATGTATATGAACAGGCTTACACTTCAAAATATTCATGAAAGGAAAAAGTAATGAACCCATTACTTACCAGAAATTAATATTAGCAATAAATTATAGGTTCATTACCTCCTCATCTTCGTCCTCATCACTCTTTGTCCCAGTCCTATTGTTTGAGGATATGAAGAAGCCTCTCATGCACCAATACACTTTCACATATACTTTATTTTTTAGAAGATACCCACTCCAATATACCACAATAATTGTCCACAATTGTTTCAGTGCAGCTTTCAACACCCCATAGCAAAATTCAAAGTCATCCTTATTGACCTCCAACCCATAATGCACCACAAAAGTGTTAAGAGTGGACCATCTGGCTGCACTACATAGCTCCTGTATAGACAAACCAGCTGCATCTTCCCAGGATGTCGAAAGAGCAGCTTTGTAAGTCCTTTAGGATCACAAACCCAACTGAAACATAAGCCTAATCGATGGCTTGTTTTACCCTCTTATTCAAAGTTGCTCCTGTAGAGACAAACCAGCTGACTCTTCCCAGGATGTCGAAACAGCTCTGATAGAGCAGCTTTGTAAGTCCTTTAGGATCACAAACCCAACTGAAACATCAGCCTAATCGATGTCTTGTTTTACCAACTTATTCAAAGTTGCAGTTGTCACTCCCTTTACTTTATTTGCCACTCCATGAGCTACAAATAAATTGTTTGAGGAACAAAATTATTTTGTTCTGGACAAATTCATCACCAAAGCTCTCTTGTTGTAAAATGACTTAGGAACACTTGAGTTTGCCCCATCATCTACTACTGACAGGACTGTCTCCAGTGAGGAGTGAAGCTGCTTCTGTTCTTTAGGTCTGAACTTAGGATCAGGCCTCAACACTGTTCTACATGGAAGGAACTTTAAGTATGGGTAGGTAATCACCAATTCACCTAGCTTTCCGAATCTCTTGGCTGATGTTATTGCTAGCAAAAAAGCCACCTTCACTGAGAAGCAAGGCATGTCCACAGACTCCAATAGTTCAAATGACTTTTCCGGAAAATCCTTAAGAACTACAGATAAATCCCATGTACCTGTATAAAAATGGGTCCCTGGTCTTTTCAACTTAAACATCTTGAGAAGCTGAAAAACTAAAGGTACAATCTTAGAAATATTTTCAAGAGTCTCTTTAAAACCTCTATCCACTGCTCGCAGTATCGAAGGAGATAGGCCTGAAACAATATTGTCCCTCAAAAAATCTGAAAAAGGGATTGCATCTACCCCTTCTTTTGGCACATTTTTGTAAACTTTTCAGTAGCATGCATATAACACAAGAGTTTAAAGTTACCTACAAGTCTAAAAATCAATTGCTACCTCCTTTGAAAACCCTAAACTCTGGAAGGCTTGTCGTTCAATCCAAGCTGTGAGACATAGAACCCTTAACTGTGATGTTGACAGGGATGGAGACTGAAGAGGTGAAGGATGAAGAGGAAGCTAAAGATGTCAACTTTCCACTAACAGAGTCAGTAATGGGAACCAGGGACAACTGGACCAAAACTAAGCCACCAGGATTATTTGTGCCTGCTTGTTCCAAATCTTCTGCAATACCCTCAGAAGGTGAGGTATTGAAGGAAACACAAACAGAATTCCTTACAACCACTGAAACACCATTGCGCCCACTCCCTACACCTCCTAATGCCACGTCTCTGAAAAGAAGTCAGGTAAAAGGGCATTGTTCAGAGAAGTAAATAGGCTAGGGCGGAATTATAATTCCCCTTGCGGAATTAACGAAATTCGGTAACTCCGCATTACCCTTATAAAGCTGAGTTCTTACCAAATTCCACCAATCGGTGCAAGGCAGAAATAATCTGCCATTTGAGCCTTGCGATGTTCATGAGAACAATGCAAGGCTCCTGAAACGTGCTCTTGAGAGTGAGATTTGCTGGCCCCTGATGCGATTTCCGGTTGCCACAGAGCCTTCAATCGCCATTTTGTAACACTGACAGTCATGAGCAGTTAGGGCTTAACGAGTAGATTTTCTATTTGAATAGCAGCTAAATGAACTATGAAAACACCCTTTCAAGTGAATATCCTAATAGAACGGATGGTTCAGGTAGTTTTTTAGTGCGAAGAACATTTTTTTCATTTTACTTTTTTTTTCAACAGAAAAGAAGTGCCACGGAGAGTTCAACTTCCTCTTCCTGTCCAGAAGGCTCCTCCCAGTGCTTTGTCTATTGCCTGGTCACTTTTCATTTTTGATTTTGAGTTGAAAGGATCACTCTCTTTGTCTGCAATTCCTGCTGCATATGCCATTTGATTTTATGGACTTTGTTTTTGTGACTTCACAACAAGTAAGTAAGAAAACATTTGGATAAGGGTGTTGTTTGATAGAGGGTGTGCATCAGTATATAGTTGTACCTTTTATTCAATTTTTAAATTTGATTGTGGTTGTGGTGGGTGGCTTGGAGTTGCAGTATGGGCCTATTTGTTTGCTTTCAATTTTTAGATTTTAAAAGGGGAAAAGGTTGCATAGTTAAGTACTTTTTCTCCATGTTTGTGAAATTTGCACTATTGATTTATTTTACCATGTGGCCTAGTCTGCCTATGGGCCATCCAGCCAGTACTAGGCATTGGGTATATAAAACAACTATTTCTGTGGTATATGTTGTTTTAAAACGCCTATGATTTAGGGACGACGTTGAATTAAATGCAAGATATGTTTTTTTTCTATCACGTTTTTTTCTGCAAAAAGTGTATTTCGATGATGTAATATTTTTATGCCTTGGGAAGGTGCGTGTTGTTGGAAATTTTTTATTGCTGATTTAGTTTTCATTTTTGGCATTACTGAATTAATGGTAGTGTTTTCTCCTTTCTTTACCATGCTTCCTTTGTGTTGCTGGCCAAGTGGCCATTTTTTGTCTAGCTAGTGTGTGTGTTTCCCATAGGCCACCATTTTGTTGTTGTTCTCCATGCCATGTGGCCAGCGGCCATTTTGTGTAGTCAGTATCCACAGGTCTACATGTGTTCTTTGGTGTCCATGCCTCCTTGCTGGTTGTTGTTTGAACTAGTGGCCGGGTGCCATTTAGCGTTGTAGTCAGTGTACCTTTTGCCATAGGCTTGCATGTGTTCATTATTGTCCAAGCCTTTTTGCTTGTTGTTGTTTAAACATGTGGCTGGTGCTTTTGTGTAGCCAGTCAGTGTGCTTTTGTCAAAGGCCTGCATGTTCCCTTTATTGTCCATGCCTTCTTGCTTTTTGTTGTTTGAACATGTGGCCGGCAGCCATTTTGTGTAGCCAGCCAGTGTTCTGTTTTTGCCTTAACCATGCATGGGTTCTTTGTTGTCCGTGCCTTCTTGCTTGTTGTTCTTTAAACATGTGGCCAGAGGCCATTTTGTGTAGCTAGCCAGTGTGCTGCTTTTGCCATATGCCTGCATGTGTTGTTTGTTGTCCAGGCCTTCTTGCTTGTTGTTGTTTGAACATGTGGCCAGCAGCCATTTTGTGTAGCCAGCCAATGCGCTTTTGCCAGAGGTCTGCATGTATTCTTTGTTGCCCATGACTTCTTGCTTGCTGTTGTCTGAACATGTGGTCGGTGGCCATTTTGTGTAGCCAGCCAGTATATTGCTTTTGCCATAGGCCTGTATGTGTTCTTTGTTGTCTATACCTTCTTGCTTGTTGTTGTTGTTGTTTGAACATGTGGCAGGCAGCCATTTTGTGTAGCCAGCCAGTGTGCGTTTGCCATAGGCCTGCATGTGTTCTTTGTTGTCCATGCCTTCTTGCTTGTCGTTGTTTTAACATGTGGCCAGTGGCCATTTTGTGTAGCCAGCCAATGTACTTTTGCCACAGGCCTGAATGTGTCTTTGTTGTCCATGCCTTCTTGCTTATTATGTTATTTGAACATTGTGTAGCTAGGCAGTGTGTTAAATACTTTTTTCCTGGTTTGCAAAGCAATGTTCTCGGGAGATTGATAGAAGAGAGATTCAGTTTAATGTGCTTGAGGATGACTGTATTATGCATGTACAGTGTTTATATAATATTATATGCATTTTTTCCATTCTCCCCTGCACTTCCTTAACTCCCAAAGGATTTTTCATAGTCCCTACTAAGACACCAGCAGTTACTTTTTGTACATTATTTGATTTTTCCCTGTACCCCATGCCTGTCATATGTCTCTTAGGCCATTGACACACACCAATATTTATCTTATTAAGGATTATTTTATTTCATTTTCCCCTGTAACAGGTGTACCCTCTGCCTGCCATAGACGCACACCAGTATTAATTTTTATAAGGATTACTCCATTGTCCCCTTCACCAGCTGCCTGACATAGGTCACTTAGGCCATAGGTGAACACCAGCATTAATTTCTTTTAGTATTATGTCACTTTCCCTTGCACCCCCTGCCTGCCATAGGCGCACGCCAGCATTAATTGTTTTAGGGATTATTCAATTTTTCCCTGCACCCCTCTCTGCCACAGGTGTCTCATTGGCCTTGGAGGCACATAAAGTAAACATTTAAATCTGTATGCTGTTTTCCTAATTGAAATATTATATTTTATTATATTATGGTTTTGACTCGAATGAATACACTATTGTTAATTATTTGATATAACCTCACTAAATGGAATTGTCTGTAGGCATAATTCAAAATGCAAAAATGCCACATTTCACTGAATGTTTTTCTTGTTTGTTTGTTTTTTACGTGCACAATAGACATCTCCCACAGTCATGCCAGACTGTAGGCCGGCACAAAGGGACATCATACCACTCCACCTGAGTCCTCTTCTGCTTCCGCTTGACGAGCTAAGTGCCACTGACAGAGCTTGAAGATGGCCCCAAAGAAAGGTGTTCTTGCCAAGAAAGTGGCCAGTGAGGAGAAGAATCAGATTTCTACCACTGGTGTGCTGCCCTCCACCTTTTTTCAGGAAACGTGGTGTGCCTACCACACCGTCCTCCGGGCAGCAAGCTGGGAGCAGCACTCCCACATCAACAACAGCACCAGTCCAAAGTAAGCCCAAGCCCTTGTCTCTCAGAGAGGCAACCACTGCTGTCATAGCAATCAACAGTGAGTCTTAATTTGGATTTGTCTAAGTCACAAAGTACCTTGTCATCACAGGAAACTCAGCAAAGTGGACAACAGTAGTCGCAGCCAGCAACAGTTCTTCCTGAAGTAGGAGCAGACAAGAGGTTGGACTGATGAGCAAGATACAGCTGTTGAACCACTGGCTTCATGATCTCTAGCAAGAAAAAGAAAGGTTACTCTACCCTCTTCTCCAAGCCCCCCTTCTGATGTTATGGACATGGAATGCACCCCAGTCGAGTCTGAGACCCACCATGAGAGACAAGGTAAAAGGAAAGTTGCTGAAAGACTTAGAATTATGGAAAGTGACACTGATGAGGATGAGCCAGTGATCGTCAGAATGGAGTGCGGCTCAGAGGACACTGAGATGACCCTTCCTATTCAACCTTCTCAGAGGGATGTGGCACTGATTCCACCACCACTGCCACCTTCCATATTTGTAAGGCCCCAAGGGAGACCTACATCCGCCACTATCTCCGTCGAAGTATGAACTGCAGAGAGGCAAACAACACACCCACCTACCTGCAGCTCTTCAGACATTGGCAGTGGCACACTAAAAAGTTTTCCTCACCACTTTGGGACTTCTTTACGATTAGCAAGCAGGAGGATAACAGTGTAATATGCTCCATTTGCCATATGAGTGTTCATCAAGGTAAGCCAGGTTCACACTATGGTACTGGCCAAACATCCCATATGAAAAAACATCACGCAATCCAGTGGGAGGAGCACCTTATAAAGGTAGCTGGTGGTGGTGGTGGTGGTGATGAGACAGGGGAAGCAGCTCCGATCAAGGTGATAGAAGGAGGTGATGAGAAAAAAGAGGATGACAACTGTACACAAAGCAGCCCTGTACCATGCAGTGTGCCTGCATCACCCGCATCAGCAACCTCCAAATGGAACAAGACACAGATGCAGACACCACCGCATACAGTGATTCCCCCAAGACACACATTGAGTCTACCACCACCTCCTGGTTCTATCCGGAAGTCGTCTATCTCAGTGGCAGCACAAAAGAATAAAATCCAAGCTACTATTATGAGCATGTTTATGCAGGAGAGGCCCTACGAACCAACCATTTGTACAACGGGAAGCTAGCTAAAATGTTAGCGCTGGACATCTTCCCTTTTTATTTTGTGGAAGGAGTGGGATTTTTAGAATTTGTGGTGGCCATCTGCCTAAAATGGAAGGTTCTCAGCTGGACCTATTTTACCACAGTTGCTGTTCCAGCACTTCAACATGATGTGCTGCAATTTGTTGGCGAAGCTATGCAGCAGAGTGCTGTTCACACTATCCACGTGATGAAATCTGGACCAGTGTCAAGCAACTGATTACATGTGTATCACTGCACACTGGATCTGTTTTGTGAGGGTTAGGCAACAGCTATCTGTAGGTCTCAGCATTGAAGAAAGCTTTAAAGCGTTCTGCAGCATGCAACAAGCAATTTTTGCCATGGAGAAATCCCCTACAGCTGCAAACATCTTTGAATACTTTAACAGAAAGGTGTTTGAGTGGCTTCAACCCAGACATCTCAGAATTGTATTTGTTGCCACGCACAATTGCAGGAATATAGTCAAGGCCATGGCCGATGGTAGATATTTCAGGGTCTTGTGTTTGGCGCATTGCATCAACCTGATTGTGCAGGACTTTCTAAAAAAAGAGGACATAGTCAGCAATATATTGGCCAACTGCAGAAGAATCTGCACTTATTTCAGTCATCCTTTAAAGCCCAGAAGCAATTGTGGATCATTAAGCATGCTGATAGAGTACTGGTTAAAGCCCTCATACAGAAGGTGCCAACATATTGGAACTCGACCTACTACATGTTGCAACGTCCGTTTGAGTAGTACAGATGATCATCGACTATATCAATCAAAGAGGAGGGGATGCAACTGGGAAAAGCATGACCATGGAGATGGACAAATGGGGGCTAGTCAAATGCCTGACTCAAATGCTACTTCCTTTTGAGGTTTTCACATGGGAAGTCAGCAAGGAGGACAGTACGCCGAGCATTGCAATCCTGTTGTTGCATCTGCTACAGGAACAGTTAAAAAGGTGTCACAAAGGTTTGCCGGTGTGAACGAAGATGCATATGAGTTGGTTCAGAGCTTAATTCTTCACTTGGCTGTTAACCCTTTCACTGCTAGGTCTTCCCCCTCTCCCCCCCTGTGCTAAGCCTTTTTTTGGCTATTTGGGGTAGTTCGCGCTTAGGCCCCTGTAACTTTTTGACCACATAAGGTATCCGCGCCAAATTTGCGTCCTTTTTTCCAACATCATGGAGATTTTGAAGGTACCCAGGGTTTGTTGATTCCCTTGGAGGGGACCCAGAAATTAGCCTAAATACAGCCAAATTTTGTTTTTTGGGGGAAAAATTGGAAAAAAGTGCTGAAGATGAAAGTGTCTGTTTTTTTCCCTGCAAATGGTATCAACAAAGGGTTTGTGGTGCTGAAATCACCATCTTCCCAGCTTTCAGGGACAGACTGACTTTTGTCAGAAAGCCAAAGTTTTTTACACAGTTTTGGCATTTTACTGAGACAGCCTATTTTTGCTATTTTTTGTCCTTTCAACCTCCTTCCAGTTAATGCTAGAAATGGGTATGAAAGCAATAATGGATCCTGGAAAGCTATACATTTCAGAAAAGTAGACAAAATTCTGAATTAAGCAAGGGGTCATTTGTGTAGATCCTTCAAGGTTTTTTTATAGAAACTAACAGTTGAGAGCAGGAAAAATTTTAAATGAGTTAAAAAAACAGCCATTTGTGCCAACGTTTTTACCTGTAACTTCTTCTAATTATGACATATTTTTTTATGCAATATACCGTTACATCTGCTGGACCCTTCTGGTTGTGGGGATATATAGGACTTGTAGGTTCAGCAAGACCCCGATGAACCCGGAGCCAATAACTGAGCAGGGTCTTGCAATGTTTTTTTATTGTGTACCGGGTATATAGCAATTCATTTGGGAAAATATAAACAGTGAAAAATCGGTATGAAAGACACCTATGTATTTCTGAAATGGGAACAAAATGTAGAGTTTAGAAACAGTAGCTATTTGCACATTTCCGAAATTGTGGGTACCCATACTAGAATGGGAATTATAGGACATTTTCCAAAGTGATTTCTTTTTTACACATTGTCTTACATTTGGAAGACAGAAATGCATCGAAAGTCAATAGGTAATAACAGTTGCTCTACAATTCTGTGTTCCCCTAAGTCTCCCGATAAAAATGTTACCTCACTTGTGTAGGTAGGCCTAGGGCCCGCGACAGGAAACAGCCCAAAACGCAACGTGGACACACCACATTTTTACCGTGAAAACTGGCACTTTTTTCCAAAGTGCCTAGCTGTTGATTTGGAACCCTAGCTCTGCCGGCACCTAGGGAAACCTAGCAAGCCTATACATTTTTTAAAACTAGACACCCAGGGGAATCCAGGATGGGGTGATTTCTCTGCCTCTCACCAGGTTCTGTTACCCAGAATCCCTTGCAAACCTCAACCTTTTAAAAAAAAAAAAAAAATTCCTCACATTTATGTGATGGAGAGTTTTGGAATCTGCGTGGATCGACAGAATTCCACCCACACCGCATTCCCCAACGTCTTCTGAGAAAAATGGTACCTCACTTGTGTGGGCAGGCCTATTGCCCGTGACAGGAAATGGCCCAAAACACAACGTGGACACACCACATTTTTACAGTGAAAACTGACCCTTTTTTTGCAAAGTGCCTAGCTGTAGATTTTGAACCCTAGCTCTGCCGGCACCTAGGGAAACCTAGAAAACCTATAATTCTTTGAAAACTAGACACCCAGGGGAATCCAGGATGGGGTGACTTGTTTGGCTCTCACCAGGTTCCCTTACCCAGAATCCCTTGCAAACCTCAAACTTTGTAAAAAAAAACAAATTTTCCTCACATTTCTGTGATGGAGAGTTTTGGAATCTGCGTGGATCGACAAAATTCAACCCACTATGCATTCTCCAAAGTCTTCCTATAAAAATAATACCTCACATCTGTGGGTAGGCCTAGTGCCAGTGACAGGAAACGGCGCAAAACGCAACATGAACACACCACATTTTTACAGTGAAAACTGACCCTTTTTTTGCAAAGTGCCTAGCTGTAGATTTTGAACCCTAGCTCTGCCGGCACCTAGGGAAACCTAGCAAACCTATACATTTTTGAAAACTAGACACCCAGGGAAATTTAGGATGGGGTGACTTGTATGGCTGTCACTAGGTTCTCTTACCCAGAATCCCTTGAAAACCTCAAACTTTGTAAAAAAAACATATTTTCCTCATATTTCTGTGATGGAAAGTTCTGGAATCTGCGTGGATCCACAAAATTCCAGCCACTCTGCATTCCCCAAGTCTTACGATAAAGATGATACCTCACTTGTGTGGGTAGGCCTAGTGCCTGTGACAGGAAAAGACCCAAAACGCAACGTGGACACACCACATTTTTACAGTGAAAACTGACCCTTTATTGGTTCTTGGCAAAGTGCCTAGCTGTAGATTTTGAACCCTTGCTCTGCCGGCACCTAGGAAATCCTAGCAAACCTATACATTTTTAAAAACTAGACACCCAGAGGAATCCAGGATGGGGTGACTTGTGTAGCTCTCACCAGATTCTCTCTTACCCAGAATCTCTTTCAAACCTCAAATTTTGTAAAACAAAAACACATTTTCCTCACATTTCTGTGATGGAAAGTTTTGGAATCTGCGTGGATCCCCAAAATTGCAGTCACCCCGCATTCTCCAAAGTCTTCCGATAAAAATGATACCTCACTTGTGTGGGTAGGCCTAGTACCCGCGACAGGAAATTACCCAAAACGCAACGTGGACACACCACATTTTTACAGTGAAAACTGACCCTTTCTTGGCAAAGTGCCTAGCTGTAGATTTTGAACCTTAGCTCTGCCGGCACCTAGGGAAACCTAGCAAACCTATACATTTATGAAAACTAGACACCAAGGGGAATCCAGGATGGGGTGACTTGTGTGGCTTTCACCAGGTTCTATTACCCAGAATCCCTTGCAAACCTCAAACTTTGTAAAGAAAAACACATTTTCCTCACACTTCTGTGATGGAAAGTCTCTGCCCCCCGGGGGGAAGATAAAGGGCTACTGCCCCATCTACCTCCTGGGGGGGCAGAAAGACTGTGGCATCTTTTTTGAGGGGATGGGGGCATTGGCATGCCCATTCTGGGCAGCCCCCACCCCGAACTTTTGAAAAAAAAAATCCCTGCTGGCTAGTGGGCTTTCTGCCCCCCCCGGGGGCAGATAAGGGGCTATTTCCCCTTTTACCTCCCGGGGGCAGAAAGACTGTAGCATTTTTTTGGGGTGGAGGCATTGACATGCCCATTTTGGGCAGCACCCACCCCTACCTATATAAAGAAAATCCCTGGCGGTTAGTGGGCTTTCTGCCCCCCCCGGAGGGCAGAAAGACTGGAAATTTGTAGGGGTGGGGGCATTGGCATGCCCATATTGGGCAGCCCCCACCCCTAAATTCATAGGGGAAAGAAACCCTGGCCTCTAGTGGGCTTTCTGCCCCCATCTGTCCCCCGGGGGGGCAGAAAGACTTTAATTTTGGGGGGGGTGGTAGAGGCATTAGCATGCCCATATTGGGCAGCCCCCACTCCTAATTTACAATTAAAAGAAATCCCTGGTTTCTAGTGGGCTTTCTGCCCCCCCAGGGGCAGAAAGACTAAATTCACCCTACTTATTATGGGGGGAGCAAAGGCCCTTGCCCAATGGGCTGCTCCCCCTCCCTGGTGCCTAGTGGGTGGATCCCTGCTTGGGGATCGCCCTCCTGGGGTGATCACCAAGCAGGGATCCACTAGGGAGGGGTACCATTGGAAAGGGGAGATTCTCCCCTTTCCAACAATACCTCTCCTGACTTTCTACGTGCTCAGGGGGCTGAGATAGCCCCACCCTGAGCACATGGAAAGTGAAACTGAAATGAGCCTCTTGGCTCATTTCAGTTTTGGTTTCACTGAAATGACGTCAGCACGACGTGCGCACTGATCGTCATTTTAGGGAAACCAAACAGATAGCCTCGGAAGCTGGGGAAGCTCTTACCCAGCTCCCGAGGCTGTTGGGAAGGAAAAGAAATCCCTCTGGTGCCCGCACCAGAGGGATTTCAAATGACATGTGCGAGTACGGCCGGGGGCCGTCCTATGTACACACTGGTGCGTCGGACGGCCCCCGGCCATCCGACACACCGAAGGGGTTAATACGAGGTTGCAAAGAGAGATTGTGTCATCCAAAGAGTACATCTGTGAATTAATACTTGATCCACGGTGGAAAACATTACTGGCTGCTTTCATTCCTTTTCAGAAGGGGATGTTTCACAAGACAAGACTTGGATTATTGACCAAGAGTGAGACCTGGAAGAAGAATGGCTAGAAGTTAGTGTCCCGGGCAGAATTCTTGCATGCAGCCTTCAACCTTCAGAGAGGGCAGTGCTGCTGTCTCATAGCAGCCGGCACCAGCAATACCCGCAACAACACCAGTAGCAGTAGAATTAGACCCAACCTCTGCAATTGCTTGGTTTCAATTGGCAGGGCTTAAGTCAAATGCTGAAGTGAAGGCAACAGAGGTTTAGCAAGTGGCAGCATCAATGACCATTCAGCGGATGGTTCAAGACTATCTGGGTGACCCAAAAGAGGTCTACCTGGATCAAAACCCATTGGATTATTGGTATGGGAAGATGCGCCAATGGCCAGAGCTCAGCAGGCTGGCAATAAAGTATCTGGCTTGTCTGGTATCCAGTGTGTCCGCAGAGCATGTATTCAGTGCATATTTGTGCAGTTGTCCCAGTTAGAAGGACTAGTCTCTTGCCTTAAATCATGGAAAGATTAACCATGATGAAAATGAACCAACATGTCATACCACAAGATTACACTGTCCCTGAAACAGCACAGAAGTAGGATGAGGGCAATTAGTCAGACTCCAGTGTGTTATCTGATGAACTTCTGGGCGAACCAGCTATTTCTGAGGAAATACTATACTTACCTGAGTAGGCCTCACTAGAACCTTCATCGTCAAACTGCTTTGCAAAAAAAAAAAGAAAATGGACATAGAAGAACATTTATATATTTGGTGTATGACTTATGCAGTCATGCATTTATTCACATGAATGGACTGCAGTGGAGTTGGACCGGTGCACACTGAAGAAACCTCCCCATTTGCTTAAAGGACATAAAGGCAATGCCTCCCATCACTATCCTTTTTTTCATTCCCTAGGTGGGCTGCCAGTAAAGAACATTCATTTACAAGACTGCCATTGCTTGTTGCTTCCAGGGGAAAAGGGGAGATATAATACAGTAGACAAATGTGCACCACCAGGCCTATTGGAACAGGTAACTAACTATTGCACATCAATGAGTGATATATTGAGTGAGTGATGATTCATGTGGTGGCAATGAGGGTGTTATTCAACTAATTTGTAAACTTGATGTGCAATGTTTGCTGCCAGATTGATCATTCATTCTGCCTAAATGATCGCCCTTTTCACATTTCGCTAGAATTACTTACATGGTCCACTCCTTGCTATACTTCTGTTGTTTTGGTTTCTTCAGAGACCAGACCAGTTAATTTAGGTAACAAAACTACACAAAAATTCTCAAATTCTATATTTCTTTTACTCTTCCTGTTCATCAACAGGACCACAGGTCTATCTCTTCCAGTCTCATTTGGGACTCAGTCACAGGAATACCATAACAGACAGAAGAAGGAAGTTATAAACAATGCCTAGCCACTCCAGTGGGAAACAAAATCACTAAAAGAGGACTTCTCTGCCCAGCGGACTGAAGAGAGGTGCACTGATTTGGGAAATGCCAAGTAGTGTGCTGGCTCAAATGGCAAGCTCCTCTAATTAAGTGGCTGTGGTCTGGGGGTGACTGTAACTGTTGACATGTCATATGCTGTACACACACGGCTGATATGACAGTTGACAGTTGTGAAATCGATCAGCCAGGTACATGCAGCTACTTGTCTGCCTGGGCGTAGTTCGCGTAGTCGCGCTACGCGAAGCTACGCGAAGACGTTAAAGCGCTACGCTTGCTATGCGAGCGTGCGTAGTTGCTTGTCGCGCCCATTCGCGATGCGTTTTTCTTCTTCGGGAACGCGTTGTGCGTGTTCGGGACGCTGTTTGCGTGCTCAGGGATAGTATCTCGCGAACTTACCCATGCGGTCGCCTATGGGCGCGGCCATCTTGTTTTTCACTTGTCCCGCCCGTTCGCGATGCCTTATTTCCTGTTCCGGGTCACGTATAGCGTGCTCGCGATGCGCATTTACGTTTCAAAATCTTCTGTGATTGTAGGACATAGGTGCTCGGCGCTACTCTTACTTGTTTGCAACTTTGCGCTCGCTTGTCCTTATTATTATGTAAGAGTTTACTTTAGAGAACTTAAGTTAGGTAATGCTATTGCTAGAGAGACTCTAGTCCTTCCTTTGTCCTCCTGTCAAATAGTGGTGGATGGATTGAATCTAGGTTTAGTTAGTATTAGTTGATAATTTTTTAGCGGTCTGCGTGACGCATCCTCTGTCACTGAGTGCTGCTTACCCCAGTCCTTAGTAGAACCTTTTGTAGTTTGTTTAGTGAGTGGTAGGCTTAGCAGTGTCAGTCAGTAGCAGAACATCAGACGCAACCAACCAACAATTTGGTGTATGCACAAATTTATGCATGTGTCCTCCATCTCATCAATGCATTTTTGAGGGCTAAAAAAAATGGAAATGCAGACTTAGTGAACAATTGGCCTGTCTGGAATAGGTGGGCTAGGTCAGGTGGTACTTAGGCTTAGTTAGTGTTCTGGATTCGAATCAATCAGAATGGAACACTGGATTAGTGTTCATAAATAAGTAGACGGTCCGTGAATCCCGCAAGCCAGTAGTCGATCGGATTAGATAGGTCAATTTTATTGCAATTATTGTTTCCTAAAACGTTTTTTGAGCGTGTTTTTAGATAATTTATTTGTTTCACAGCAATCATTAATGTTTGTCTCTTTCTTTATTATATCTTACATGATCACTGATCTGCAGCACCCAGGGGCAAGAAGACCGGGTTCGAGTCGGCGGGACAAACACCAGAGGACCGCTCCTCTACCGAGGGCCCTGCTGCTGGCCCCAGTAAGTCCTCCAGTGGTTAATATTAACAATTATATTTCCCTAACTTTTACTGCACCTTATTTTTTCCGAACTATTAATTCTGGTTCCACTTCCTAATTCTATTTTTTACAAAAGCTTCTTTGATCTTGACTTGACTATCTGTTTCTAAATTCTGGTTATCCCTGCCTCTAAGTTCTAACTGCCTCTGCTATGACTCTCTGTACTACTACTATTAGTCTGTCTGTAGCTAAGCTTGCCCAGTTTGCCACTCTTTATTTTACGGTTTTGAATAAAACTCAGATTGACCAATAGCTCTAGCCACTGAGTCCAGTCCTTTGGGTTGTCCTCTTCTAGTCTTCTTAATCTTGAGGCTTTGACAATTACCACAAACAAAATACCCAACCAGATATTTGACTATTTTTGATAGGATATAGTACATACTACTACTGATGTGGGGATTCTGCACAGCCACATACAGAACTATGCACAAGAAAATAGGATGTTGGTGATGGGAGGTTGGACCTTCCTCACACCTCAGTCAGAAGTGAACCCACAATCCCCTGAACAACTAGCTATAGTGTCTCATTAGGTCCCCGAACCCCCACCCGAGGATACCCAATGATTACACAACCCAGAACATAACACCTTTTCGCTCACTCACTCGTGTAAGTCCACCACCTCCACCACACCAAATACCACAGAGTCTATGTGTAAGTTCAAAAGGTTTATTTTCAACTAACAAGCTCTGTATGTTGTTCTATAAAATTCAGTGTACTACAGCCAGCTCCAACAGCAAAATGCATAAGATTAAAACAATAAACATTGTTACAAGTGCATGATAGAAGACAAAAGATCTGTGCGAATTCTGGGAGACCCTCACCGTAGAACATAGAAGTACTGGTTACATGCATCATTCATAAGCTCTGCAAATCTCTGGTTCGTAGAAGGGAATCTTCTGCCTGTTATGAGAAAAATGGTGCGCGTTAGATAGTATAATGTAAGCATTTCTCAGTCATGCCAAAAAGTGTAACATGTTACTTATGGCTAAGCAATACGGACTAACCGAACTCCATAACAAAGTGGCTTGTTTTTCGACCTCTTGTACGCAACGCTCAGAGAGTAGCTGTATGAGCTCATGTGGGCTCAAAAAGGCGTCTTACTGTTACTGCACAACAAGCTGCGAGGTAACATGCACAAAAGACATGAAGCGAAAAATGGTTGCATGGCTCAGGCTAACTTTGCAAAGAGTAGAGTATACTATAATAATGACCCTAGGGACCATAACACTACTAGTGTCTACTGACTCTACTCTAGTACCCGATTTGGACTAGTGATGTATGTTGTATATGTATGTATTAACTTTTTTTAATCTTGCTAGTGAAAACGAATAAATAGGGGGAGGTGTACAGGCATCTAAAAATGTGTCATGTTTTTTTCTAGGCGTACTAGCGACCACCAGTGCCGGCGGGGCCAGCGGCGATGCGACCATTCCGGAGGGGGCAGGAGATGCGGCACCTGCAGGAGCTACAGGGGGTGAGCCAGCAGCAGTGGCGGGCGGTGGTAAGTTATATTCATTACTTATTGACATTGCACTAGCTGGAAGGGTGTTCACTTCACTCACTGTACTGTTGTTGAGACTTATTAGGTATGAAGTTGTAGTGAACATTATACAACGGTTGAAGAAGACACCCTTTACTTAGCATTAGCAATGCATTAGCAATAGCATTAGCAGCGTGAGTTGAGTAACCAATGGCCTCTTCTATCTGACTCCAACTCAGCTGTGAAAGTTTTATGGAGAAGACTAAAAGTCAGATCAGATGACCTTGATGGATGTGTTGAACAAAAAGGGAAAGAAGGGTGGAAGGAGGAAGGACGGGCGAGATTTAATATGACTGGCAGAGAAGGATACATTGGAAGCATGGATAGGTGGCTGATAGGAATCAGATGCATGTGTTGTTGAAGGATGGGTGGAAGGTGAAAGAAGAATGGATGCCTGCCTGGGTGGGCGACACAGTATGGGTGAATACTGTGTATAGCAAGAATCATCAGCGGTGTTTGGGTGAAACTCAAAGCCAAGGCAAGCAAGGAAGGAGTGGACGCATGGGTGGTTGTTGGTGAATGTTAGACCTGGCATCCTTGGCGTGGGTCTCCCTTCCATTTTTTCGTAATGCCTCCACTGTTGCCGATATGTTTTTGCTGGACTAGATGCTCATGGGCACTTTGCCGCTGCTAATCAGTGCCAAAGTGCAAGTGCTCCCTATCGTTAATTGATATATGTATTAGTGACTCCATGATTGGATGATTGGTTTACTTGTCAGTCCCTAGTACAGTGCACTCAGTGTGCCCAGGGCTTGTAAATCCAATGCCGCTGGTGGGCTTGCAGCACTGGTTGTGCCACCCACAGAAGCGGCTTGTAAAATGTGTCTCAGGCCTGCCATCGCAGAGCCTGTGTGCAGCCTAGGGCTGCCATGTCGACTTGGTGAGCACACCCACTTACCAGTCCCTAAACCTTCCCTTTACTGCATGTTGGTCACCCCTAAAGTAGGCCCTAGGGCAGGGTGCATTGTAAGTATAAGGTAGGACATGCCCTGGTGTGTGTGGCATGTCCTAATAGTGAATTACAGCCATTTTCGTTTTCACTATTGCAAGGCTACCTGCTCCCCATAGGCCAGAATGGGCAGACTGACTATTACACCTTATAGTCAGAACTGACCCAGGAACATGGTAGAAAAACGAATTTAGTATGCCTGAACTCAGGATGATAAAATACATCTTTTAGTGAAGTTGGTTTTGACATTCTGTGTTTGAAAATACCACTTTTAGAAAGTGTGTATTTTCTTGCCTAACTATCCAAGCCTGCCTCTGCTAGGTTGTGTATTCCTTGTCTGGAGATTGAGTGACAGGGGCTGGGGGTGGCTACAGGAGACAGGGTGAGTCAGCGCAGGGCTGAATAGAAAGATCTGCATCCAGAGTGGAGGGAGGAGTTGCACCTGGGTCTGAATAGGGCTGTGCCTGCCTTCCACAATGCTGGCTCCACCTCCTGCCGGGCGGCTGAGCACTCTGCCCCACATTCTGAAAGGAAAGAAGGAGTCAGAAAAACAAAGTGCTCCAGGACTGACCAGAACTGGTTTTGGGCTAGGCAGAGGCCTCTCTGCCTTCAGAGAACAAAGAGAAACGGTGTATAAAAGGGGACCCAGACCCCTAGGAAATTAGATCACTTTTGGGAACAAGAAGAAACCTTTGCTGAGGAGCGGAACCAAGAAGAAACTGAGGAGAGACTATCCCTAAGCCTGAAGTGCTGCTTGGGGGATTGGCCTGCAGTGGTTTGCCTGACTGCCAAAGAAAGGAGAAAGGAACTTTTGCTTTGCTGTGACTTTCATCAACTTGTGAAGGATCTCCAAGGGCTTGGAAGAGAGCTTGCCCCCTGACCGAAGTCCCAGGACCATTGGACTTCACCCCTTTGTGAATTGCTGCTGGAAACTCTGTTTCAGTGGCTACAGAGGTAGGGAGCTGTGACCGACTCTCACGACCGACTCGGTGTCCTGTAAGCACCGCATCGAAGCACCGTCTCGCCCTGCAACGCACGGCCCTGGTCTCACCGACTCCATCAACGAGCCGCTGCCTGCACCGCATCGAGGGACAACGCGTCCTGCAATGCTTCGCTACGCCGAATCGAACTGGTCCGACCGACACGGTCACTGCTGCTGAGTTCGAGTCCTGTGACCGCACCGGAGTTGGGCACCGCTCGCACGCTTTGCGACGCACCGCCCGACTCGCACCGCTGTCCGGACTGATCGACGCCAGCTCCTGAATCCGGCTCCGTCGCCGCTCCGCAACCTGCCAGCACCGCATCGAAGCACCGTCTCGCCCGGCAACGCACGGCCCTGGTCTCACCGACTCCGTCTCGACGACGTCAACGAGCCGCTGCCTGCACCGCATCGAGGGGCAACGCGTCCTGCAACGCTTCCATTTTTGCATCGCGACCGCGACAAACAGCCATCCGGCTCGCACGCCCGTGCCTGCCGCTTCAAGTAAAAGGTACTGTGACCGAATCTGTCTACGCTGTGTTGGCCCGTCTCGACGCGGTCAGCTGGATTTGTTAGACTCTGTTTGTTCTCGACATCGCCGTAGCCGGAGGAGGCTACCGACTCGCACAGAACCTTGAATTAAGCCTTTTTGATCAGAACTACGCATTCTTGACAGTATTGTGGATTATTTTTGTCGTTTATGGTCTTGTGATAAATCTATATAAAAGATACTTATTTTTATAAATATACAACCTGTGTGGTGTCCATTTGTAGTGTTATCACTTGATTACTGTATGTGTTCACAAATGCTTTACACACTGCCTCTAAACTAAGCCTGTCTGCTCGTGCCAAGCTACCAAGAGGGTGAGCAGGGGTTATTTCAGGAGTGTACCTACTTTCCCTGACTAGACTCAAGGGTCCCTATTTGGACAAAGGTACCTACCTCTGCCAACTAGAGACCCCCAAATCTAACAGTGAAACAAAGTAAGGTTTGTGGAGAGATTAAGAAGAATGATAGACATTTACTTAGAATGGATGGATGCCTTTATGTATGTATTCATCATAGACAGCATAGGTGGAGACTGTCACGGGATGCAGAGTCTTAGTTTGAAGGGAATGTAAAAGAAACCGCACCAGAGTAGCAAAGCCGAGGGGAATACAAGTTGTATTTTCAGAATACAGTTGACTCACAATAGTTTGCAAGCACATCATATATATTGTGTATAGTTAGTTATCAAGCGCCTTCCTTCGACTCCGAGGACCACTTCCTACCTATGTTAATTTATTTTCGAATGTGTCAGCCAGTCTGCAAAGGGTGGCCTATCTGTTGGTTACACAGTCAATCAAAACAAAGTACCTTATGCAGTAGCGGTCGGTGGTGGGAGTGCTGCCGGGCGCTGATGTGGGGAGGGGCAGTGTGGGGGGTAGTAAACAATGGATTACGCGGCCAAATACAGGTAACTTTACTGTAAACATAAAAATAAATAAAGCGAATTTCATAGTGCGCACTGCACCGCCAAATGCGATGCAGTGCGCGCAAGAATTAGTTTTATTTATTTATATGTTTACCTACCTGTAATTGGCCGTAATCCATGGTTTACTACCCCCACCCTGCCCCTCCCCACGTCACCGCCCGGCAGCACTCCCACCACCGACCGCTACTGACCTTATGTCGTCGTCCCATATATAAGCAGTAATCATTGGATCAGATATATAATCTGCCTTTTTGTAGTAGCCAGGGCACTGTGAAAGTGAAATTGAGCAATTGCCCTTCATGTAACAGAGAGAGTATGGCCAGTGCCACCCGTAATAGAAAAATACGAGCTTCCCCACCTGCAGACAGTAGTAAATAAAACTAACGTGAGTCTGCGTCATGACTCGTATGTTTGTCTTGGGTGCAAGCATAGCTGACTGAGCTGGCATGCCGGCTACAACCAGGTTATGTAATTTCGCTAAACTAGAGATAAGAAGAAGACTGGTGTACTGTGTACTGGAGTCCATAGTGCTAGTATAATGCCTGAAACTCCCACAAATGTTAGAGGCCGAGGAAGTGGGAGGATAGATAGATTATTACCACAAATGTTATGTATTGTGCTTCTTGCTAGTGCTACTGTGCCACTATGTGTTGAATTAATTTTGTGTTACTGTTTTTCTAAGAGTATTGGTTACAACAATATTCTTTTTCTTTCTTGATATAGATCCTCCTTCCCAAGAAAAACCATCACGGAAGGAGTTGGCAGCCAGGGCCCAGCGCCGGAAACTGGAGGCCATCTGTGAAGAGTACCGGCGGCTGGTGGCTCAGGCGGAGGAGGAGGAGGAGGCGGCAGCAGCTGCAGCCTCCTCCGTCGCCCGGGCCCCAGCCAGGCCCCACCTCCAGTGGTACGGCGCCGCGGTCTGGCAGCCGCCCGCCGCCGCAATTCTTTATCAGCCAGCACTGCTGTCCCCCCCACCCTGGATGCCACTGCAGGGCATTTCGCCGCCAGATGCTCCTCCGGATTTCACGCCTAGAGGAGCAACTAGAGGAGCGTGTCAAGATCCTGGTAGACAAACACCTGAAAGCCCGCTGAATATAAGAACTATAGGACCGTGTTGGATTGCTCCTTTTTTATTCCTTTTGTTGGTGGGTGGGAATTGGGCGTTGGGGTTTCTGGACATTGTTTGGACTTTTTTCGTTTTGGACATTGTTTGGGGTTAGGGAGAGGGGTGGGTCAGGTGTGGGATAGTTTATTTTTGTTAGGGTAATAAATTATATTTATACTTAAACATACAATGTTAATGTTTTGTGGGGGGTTACTGTTTTATGAATTTACGTCACATGGTTTCCTTGTTGCTGCAGGGCCGCAGCCAGTGTTTGATTTAAATAATCTGCCGATGATGTAACACAAACAGATAGATGCGGTACCCCTCACTGAGTTATTTGTCCTACTAGTACCGTCAGTCTCTCTTCCTAGTCCATTATACCTCCCACCAAACTTATCTTACCTGTGATTGATGATGATTAAGTTCGGCACAGCGATGGCTGCATGGTTTCCCAAGAGAATGGAGAAGATGCCATGGTTGTGGTGGTAGTACTGATTATTCTTATGTAAAATTGTTCTCACTTCTCAGTAAATTCCACATGACTGTACCAGCCTATGCTCATGCTCTGCACCCTGGGTCCTCATCCATTATGAAGCTTACCTTCTCCTTAACTCTACAGTATCAACAACATTCATTTACTTATTTGCAATCCACAGGCCTTCTCTTCTGCATCAAAACACCACATCACAATCCTGCTTCATTACCAGACCAGTTCAGTCCTGCACCCAAGACGGACATTCCAAGAAGAAAAATGCAGATGCACCATCCATTTTGGCATTTATATGGGGTATCATTTTTCTTCTCTTACCAATCACAATATTTAGAACTGTATTGGTCCTCCCTAATTTGTATTTTTCAAATGTAGGTGACAGACTAATTAGATAACTTGGGACTCTGTGGCTGAAGGACTGTTCGCAATGCATTCATTAACCAAATTGTGCCATTCCTTCATTTCCTCCCAGAACAGATTTCATGATGATGTGCTGCGCATCAACCTGATGAATGTCAGTACAATGTCTTTCCCGTGATAGGTAGTTTTAGTGTGCACTATCTGGCCTGATTCACAAAGGTAAAGTTACACTTTTGGTGTAAGTTCATTCTCGCAGTTTAACTGAACTACCAGAAACTTCACAATTACGAGTAGTAACCTTACGTGTAGTAGTTAACTAGTTGTAATAGTAACTCCTTTTAAAGTGATAGGAATTACTTACAACTCTCAAAGTTACTACTCATAAAGGTGCTGATGGAAAAGTTACAAGTTGTACTTGTAAACTTACACTGCAAAATTAAACTAACACCAACAGTGTAACTGTACTTAGGTGAATCAGGCCCTTTCTTGCTTACAAAATCCGTGCAACATGGAGAAGCCTAACCTTCTCCTAAGTCCTGATTTTTTTTTAATGTTTAGTTTTATTTTTTTACTTACTAGTCCTCCGGATTGCTTAGAAGTTACTACTGCTAGTTTTTGTACTATTAGTTTTTTTGTCGTGGGGGTCTTGTCTAAGTCTTTGATAACCCACTAACTCTGTTTTTTCAGTATAGTTGCCTGTTAAGGCTGATCTTTCTGAATAATCCTACAGTTTGAGTTCTCCTCATTTGGAATGGGTGGGAGTGGGACCTCGCTTTGTGATGTCTTCCCTGTTAGCACAAGGACACTAATAGCACCACCAATAATAAGGCCTTTTGGGAAACCCTGCAATAATGTTTGGGAAGATTGTGAGTAGTAACTACCATCAATTAATCTATTCAGGTAAGAACTTGAAGAACTAGTTAACTTAATAAGTTAGTGCTGAAGTTGTCCTGTGGAAGGAGAAATAATATAAAATTGTTATGTATGTTGTTGGCAGACCCCTTTAGTCGGCAATAAATAGTTACAGAGCCTGTGACAAGGGCAGTAACTAACTACACTAACTAGTATACAGTATAATTGATTGGTGGATGGGTACTGTAAAATCTCATCAAGCAAAAAAGTGAAACAGAATTAACCTGTTTTCTGTTCCCAGACAGTGCCACTCTAATTACTGGACTGCAGGAAGAGGTAAGTCAACCACTGAAGAATACATACATCGCAAGGGACTTCAGGTAGGAAAAGTCTAGGAGGAAAGACGATTTATAATATGGGACAACAATTTCAGAGGACAGCTTCTCGTTGCACTATTGTGTCAAAAACACAGTACTGTAGTATGCCAACTAGCAATGGAAAGACAGATAATGACAAAGAAAAAAAAGTAAAGCACATTTATTTTAACATTTCAAACCCACCCTTCCCACCCATAACAGGTCCACCCTCTCCCCAAGCCAAAAAAGTTCCTTCCACCCTTCCCCAACTTTTCTCCCTTCCCACCCTCTCCACCCACAACATGCCCTCCCACCCAACAAATGTTCAATAAAATGGGCTTTGAGGGCATCCAGTTCTGTGGAGATGTTAGCCATCTCATGGGCCATGTTCTGCTGGCCATGTCCTAGCAGTGCCGTCTTGTGCCTCAGCTGGGCTGTCTCGCACCTGAGATTGCCAGCTCTAGTAGGGCACGGTGGAGGAGGCGTTTGGATGTTGATGACGAGGAGGAAAGACAGGTGGTACAGGCAGCAGTGGACCCTGGCTGCAGGTGGGGTTGACGCTAGCATGACAGGGTTAGAGGTGGGCATGGCTGGTGGTCCAAGGAACTGGAGGACCATGCCTCCTTACCTTCTTCCTCCAATTTCACCAGCTGGCGATATTCAGCAGCCACGACCTCCAACCTTTGCTGCTTCAACCGCTATCTCCTGCTGTGATGGCAGTTGCTGCTTACTGGCTCTAGCAGCAGGAGCAGCTATATCAAGAAAGTAAGAACAAAAACATGAATTGTGATGCTCAGCGCAAACGTTTGTTTATACTGTCTATACTGGCCCAATAGCAGAACATTGCTGGTCCGGTAGGGCCATTGAAATTTAATTTGAAGGTGATGATTGATGTCATGGGCGGGGTCAAGTTTGTCCAGCCCATGCATCACATCATAGCACTGACTGCAAGGAATTAAGCCAGAACACCAACATAATAAAAACATGATTTTTGTTTAAAGTATTCCGTAGTGAAACTGAACAAACACTTTATGTGTGCTAATAAATGACCTGATTAGCTAGCGCTGCCCCCAATGAGGGAGGGCGTCTCCAAATCGCACTCTGTTGAATTTTCAATGATATTCAACTCTTGTAACTTTTTTGAAAACATGGTTTATTCTTCTTTTTACATTTTCAATTCATTCTGTCATATTACTTCCTTCAGTAATATACATGTGTTTTATCACACATTATTGTTTTCTTCTGCCCAATGCATTTCGGGCTTTGACTGAAGGAAGTAATATGACAGAATGAATTGAAAATGTAAAAAGAAGAATAAACCATGTTTCAAAAAAGTTACAAGAGTTGAATATCATTGAAAATTCAACAGAGTGCGATTTGGAGACGCCCTCCCTCATTGGGGGCAGCGCTAGCTAATCATTGTACCTATCCTCACACTCAGGAGGATTTACCAACTCGCACCAGCAACACTACAACCTTCAGGCTTATCAGGAATATCTAGGTGTGCGAAGGTCCTTCTCCCATTTGGAAGAAACTAATAAATGACCTGTCATTTACGAGCAAGAGCGTATATGTGTATATATTTATATATATATATATATATAAAAATATATATATATATATATATATATATATATAGATAGATAGATAGATAGATAGAGATTTATATATATATATATATATATATATATATATTCAAAAACGTTTGCTCAGCAAAATGAGGACGCACTCGAACAGCAGCTGACTTACAGAGAGAGAGATATAAAACACTCACGCCTCAGCGCAAGTAAAGCCCGCCCTCCGGAAAGAATATTACGGCTGATGCGCTTCGACCTGCATGGTCTTCCCCGAAGCCCCAATACAATTAGTAAAAGTGCCCTACTACCTATAGACACAAATCACCGACATAATTAAACATGATAAACAGACTTGCGGGACCTGGTTCAGTGAAGTAACCCAAGAAATAAAGACTGGTTACACACAATTTGACAGGTAAGAAAGTGCCCAGAAATAATGAAAAAACACAAGTGTGTAATAATCTATGCATACCTACAACTTTCATAAATATGTATACAAGTGTATGTGTGCACATGACAATGCACAATCAACATTTTCAATGCATAAACAAATGATTATATGCATGCAATGCATTGTAACCATGCCTGTATGTCTATGTCCAAAGCAAAGAAATACAGATACCCCTAGAAAACCAGTTTAGTAATTCAACGTCGAGTGACACAGAAAAGGTTGGGCATCATGGACACCCAGACGCCAAAGAAGGTAATCTTGTCTCAAAGTCCCCCATCAAAACACTGAAAAATAAAAATTGTTATACCAAACAAAAAATGTGAAAGTGAGTAAGACTGTGTAAAAATACAAAATAAATAATTAGGCACTACCCGAACATACAATCCTACTGGAATATCAGCTTATCCTTATGATCACAATAATATGTTAGTCATTAAAATCCATCAAGGAACACAGTGGATGTCTACCAAAACTCAGAGAAAGGAAACTAGTAAGAGATGGATGAGATCAACCAAAATAAATGGTTTTAAGTCTCCCTTTATACATTACATTTTCTCTATTACTTGACGTTGAATTACTAAACTGTTTTTGTAGGGGTATCTGTATTTCGGCGCCAAAATTATAGGCAAGTCAAAAAACTACCTACTGGCGACCGCCAATAGGTAATATATATATTGACTGATGTCATTTAAGATGTCATGAGTGATGTAACTGACCATGTCATGAGTGATGTAATATGTGAGGTCATAAGTAGTGGATTCGGTGGCCATAAGTTATTGTTAGCTCAGGTAACTAAAACTACTGAATATCAGTGGTTTTATGCAAGCGAAATCTGAGCCTAACTATAATGTCCATGTAACCTTTGTTTTTTTCAGTGATTTTCTAAGGTGCTTTACATTATTTTTCCTAAATATAATGTTACTTTAACCTTTGGATTTTTAGTGAACTTATAGCATCCCTGTAACCTTTGTTTTTTAAGTGAATTTCCAAGGTTTTTTAAATTGTATTTCCTAACTATAACTAGTAACCTTTGAGAGTGAGTGAGTGCATGAGTGTCTCAGTAGGTCTGTGAGTCGGTATACGAATATGTGAGTGGGTCTGTCAGTGGGTGGCTGAGTGGGTATGGGAGTGGCTGCATAAGTATCTCACTGGATGCATGAGTGTTTGAATGGGCCTGTGAGTGGGTGTGTGAGTATCTGAGTGGGTGTCTGAGTGGGTACGTGAGTGTCTGAGTGGGCCTCGGGGGGTATCAGAGTGTCTGAGTGGGTTTGTGAGTGCCTCCATAAGTGTGTGAGTCAGTCTGTGAGTGAGTGCATGAGTGTCTTAGTGGGTCAGTGAGTGGGTGCACGAGACTCCCAGTAGATGTGAGTGGGTGTGAGTCTCTGGGTGTGTGAGTGGGTGTGTAAGTCTCTGAGTGGGTCTGTGAATGGGTATGTACATATCTAATTGGGTCTGTGAGTGGGTGCATAAGTATCCATGAACAAGTGTGTGAGTCTTTGAGTGGATCTGTGAGTGGATCCATGAGACTCTGAGAGGGTCTGTGAGTGGGTAGGTGAGTCTCTGAGTGGGTGTGTGAGTGGGTGCATGAGTCTCTGAGTATGTCTGTGAGTGGGTGCATGCGTGTTTGAATATGTGTGTGAATGGGTACATGAGTATCTGAGTGGGTCTGTGAGTGGATGCCAGAGTCTCTGAGTGGGTCTGTGAGTGGATGCTAGAGTCTCTGAGTGGGTCTGTGAGTGGGTCTGTGAGTAGGTCCTTGAGTGTCTGACTTTCTCTAGGAGTAGCTGAATAAGTGGCTCACTGGGTATATGAGTATGTACATGAGTGTCTGGGTCGGTCTGTGTGTGAGTGCCAGCATGGGTATGTGAATGGGTACAGGGGTGTGCATGAGTCTCTGAGGAGGTCTGTGAGTTGGTGGATGAGTTTGTGACTGGCTCTGTGAGTATGTGAATTAGTCTGTGAGTGGATGCATCAAGGTCTGAGTTGGTCTGTGAGTGGGCGCATGCGTCTGTGAGTAAGTCTGTGAGTGGGTACAGGATTGTCTGAGTGGGTGCATGAGTATCTGACTGGGTGAGTGAGTGGCTTTGTGAGTCTCTGAATGGGTTGGTAAGTGGGTGTGTGAGTTTCTGAGTGGGTCTGTGAGTGGGTACATAAGTCTCTGAGTAGTTCTGTCAGTGGGTGCATGAGTCTGTGAGTGGCTCTGTGAGTAGATGTGTGATTGTGTGAATGGGTCTGTGAGTGGATGCATCAGTGTCTGAATGGGCCTGTGAGTGGGAGCATGAGTCAGTGAGTAAGTCTGTGTGGGGGTATGGGACTGTCTGAGTGGGTCTGTGAGTGGGTGTATGAGTGTCTGACTGGGTGTGTGAGTAGCTGCATGAGTCTCTGAGTAGATCTGTGAGTGAGTGCATGACTCTCTGAGTGAGACTGTGAGTGTGTGTTTCAGTTTCTGATTGGGTCTGTGAGTGGGTACATAAGTGTCTGAGTGGGATCTGTGACTGGGTGCATGAGTGTTTGAGTGAGTCTGTGAATGGGTCAGTCAGTGTCTGACTGGCTATCTGAGTGGGTGCATGAGTCTTTGAGTGGGTCTGTGAGTGGGTGCTTGCACCCCTGAGTGCATGTTTCAGTTGGTGTGTGAGTCTCTGTGTGGGTCCATGGGTGGGTGCATGGGTCTCTGAGTGGGACTGTGAATTGGTCTGTGTGTGACTGAGCGGGTCTATGAGTGAGTGCATGGGTCTCTTAGTGGGGCTGTGAGTGGCTGTGTGACTATGAGTGGGTCTGTGAGTGGGTGCATGGGTCTCTGAGTGAGACTAAGTGGGTGCATAAATATCTGAGTGGGTCTGTGAGTGGGTGAATGGGTCTCTGAGTAGGAGTGGGTGCAAGTCTCAGGGTGTGTCTATGAGTGGGTACGTGGGTCTCTGAGGGATACTGAGTGGCTGTGTGACTGTATAAGTGGGCCTGTGAGTAGGTGTGTGAGTCTGTGACTAGGTCTGTGAGTAGGTCCAGGACTGTCTGAGTAGGTCTGTGAGTAGGTGCATGAGTCTCTGAGTGGGTCTGTGAGTAGGTACCTGAGTCTCTAAGTGGGTCTGTGGCTGGGTGTGTGAGTCTGTGACTGGGTTTGTGAGTGGGTCTTTGAGTGTCTGAGTGGGTCTGGGAGTAGTTGCATAAGTGTCTCACTGGGTGTGTGAGTGTGTGCATGAGTGTCTGAGTCAGTCTGTGTGTGAGTGTCTGAGTGGGTGCAGGAGTGTGAATTGGGCTGTAAGTGGGTGTGTGAGTGTATGAATAGGTGTGTCAGTCTCTGAGTGGGTCTGTGAGTGGATGTATGAGTCTCTGAGTAGGTCTGTGAGTGGTGCATGAAGTCTGTGAGTAGCCCTGTGAGTATGTGAATGGGTCTGTGAGTGGGTCCATCAATGTCTGAGTGGGCCTGTGAGTGGGTGCATGAGTATCTGACCGGGTGTGTGAGTGGCTGTGTGAATCTCTGAATGCGTCTGTGAGTGGGTGTATGAGTCTCTGAGTTAGTCTGTGAGTGGGTGCCTGACTCTCTAATTGATATTGTGAGTGTCTCTTTCAGCTTCTGAGTGGGTTTGTGAGTGGGTGCATAAGTATCTGAGTGGGGTCTGTGACTTGTTGCGTGAGTGTTTGCATGTTTCAGTTGGTGTGTGAGTCTCTGAGTGGGTCTGTAAATGGGTGCACGGGTCTCTGAGTGGGATTGTGACTAGTTGTGTGTGTCTGAGTGGGTCTGTGAGTGAGTGTATGGGTCTCTGAGTGGGGCTGTGAGTGGGTGCGTGACTCTCTGAGTGGGTCTGTTAGTGGCTGCATGGGTTTCTGAGTGAGACTGAGTGGGTGCGTAAGTGTCTGAGTAGGTATGTGAGTAGGTGTGTGGGTCTCTGAGTGGAAGTGGGAGTGGGTGCTAGTCTCAGAATATGTGAATGTGTGTGGGTCTCTGAGTGGGACTGTGAGTGGCTGCCTGGTTCTCTGAGTGCATCTGTGAGTCAGTGTGTGGGTCTTTGAGTGGGACTATGAGTGGGTGCATAAGTCTCTGAGTGGGACTGTGAGTGGGTGCATGAGTCTATGAGAAGGTCTGTGAGTAGGTGCATGAGTCTGTGAGTGGCTCTGTGAGTGTGTGAATGGGTCTGTGAGTGGGTGCATCAGTGTCTGAGTGGACCTGTGAGTGGGTGCATGAGTCTGCATGTAAGTCTGTGAGGGAGTAGGAGATTGTCTGAGTGGGTCTGTGAGTGGCTGTGTGAGTCTCTCAATGGGTCTGTGAGTGGGTGCATGAGTCTCTGAGCGATTCTGTGAGTTGGTGCATGTCTCTCTGAGTGAGATTGTGACTGTGTGTTTCAGTTTCTGAGTGGGTCTGTGAATGGGTGCATAAGTGTCTGAGTGGGGTCTGTGACTGGGTACGTGAATGTTTGAGTGAGTCTGTGAGTGAGTCAATCAGTGTCTGACTGTCTCTCTTAGTGGGTGCATGAGTCTTTGAGCGGGTCTATGAGTTGGTGCATGCACCCAGAATGCATGTTTCAGTTGGTGTGTGAGTCTCTGAGTGGGTCCGTGAGTAGGTGCATGAGTCTCCGAGTGGGACTGTGAGTAGATGTGTGTCTGAATGGATCGGTGAGTGGGTGCATAAGTGTCTGAGTGGGTCTGTGAGTGGGTACATGGGTCTCTGAGTGGGATTTTGAATGGCTGTGTGACTGTCCAGTGGGCCTGAGTCGGTGCGTGATTCTGTGAATAGGTCTGTGAGTGGGTACAGCACTGTCTGCGTAATTCTGTGAGTGGGTACATCACTGTCTGAGTGGGTGTTTGAGTGGGTGCATGAGTGTCTGAGTGGGTCTGTGAGTGGTTACGTGAGTCTCTAAGTGCATCTGTGAGTCAGTGTGTTGGTCTCTGAGTGGGACTGTGAGTGGGTGCATTAGTCTCTGAGTGTGTCTGTGAGTGAGTAAGTGGGTCTCTGAGTGGGACTGTGAGTGCCTGCATGACTGTCAGAGTGGGTCTGTGAGTGGGTGCGTGATTCTCTGAGTGGTGCGTGAGTGTCTGAGTGGGTATGGAATGGGCACCTGAGTCTCTGAGAGCATATATGAGTGAATGCATTAGTGTCTGAATGAGTCCCTGAATGTATTTTTAAAAAAATGTTAGCGCCGATATTCCCGAATTTGCTGCGACATTACACAAGGGGGCTGCGCTGACAGTCGCGACAAAGTCATGAATATACCATGCGGAAAAAAACCTGTTTTTCAACATATTATACACATCAGGGGTATCCCAAAGACCCCTATATTCCAGCCATGGGTTCAGGGCATATCCAACCTGACCCCTTATAACACTTTCTGCCATTACGTTTGAGCCCTGAGGACTGTTCCAATTAACTAAAATGGTGGCTGGAACTCTCTGTTAAGGTTGCGGCCAGCCAATCACGGCATTCCTGTTGCTGTATGCATTTGCAATTCATCGTGAAATTGTCACAAATTATTCACGGCCACAGATCTACAAATTTGAATTTCCTTTAATATCTCACAAACTATTGAACAGATTTACACCAAATAGCAAAAAGAACACTCTGCGGACCAGAAGCTAGTTTTCTGTCAAATGTGGTGTAATTCCGTCCAGCGGTTCAGGCTGCAGGTGTGTCTAAAGAGTCCATGGGAATTATTATGGGAAACACACTTTTTTGATCAGTGATCTCACTGACCATGTCATGAGTGATGTAAAATGTGAGGTCATAAGCAGTGCATTGTGGCAGTGTAAGTTATAGTTTAGCTCAGGTAACTAAAACTGCTGCATTTCAATGGGTTTGTAAAATCTCAGCCTAACTATAATGTCCTTCTCTTGTAACCTGTGTTTTTTCAGTGAATATATATATATATATATATATATATATATATATATATATATATATGTATATATATATATATATATATATTTAGAAAAGCACCCTTTCATCTCCTTGTATTGAAGACACAGGGCACGAACTCCTCTTGTTTCTTCCGCTTTTTATTGCAAATCCAGTGTCATAGCGCATTTCGGTCAGCAAGTGACCTTGATCACATAACAAAACGCTCTGCTGCACTAACTATTAGTACACACCCCCTTGTGTCACGTGATCACTTAATTCATGGACATGGTAAACAGACAGACATAACAACTAGAATGCTTGCTTACTCACACATATGACACCAGTGTGAGAACAGACTTCTATTGCATACGCAAATGTAAAAACCATCATGCATCTTAAAACTGTCTGTTTAAATACAATCATGAATTGATACATATTCGTAATACATTAAAAATAGAAAAAATAAATAAAACAGGTTCTTTTCCTTTCTTTTACCGTAGTTAAAACGACTCTGTACTTTGCTTGTGTTGTCAGGGAACTGTATAAGTTTAAAACTTCCCGCCTAATGCATTAATACAGTTTGTTCCCTTATTTGACACACTACATTGTCAGATACGCCTTTCATATTGGTACATTGAAACGACCTAATTTCATTTGAAAGAAGTCAAAAATATAAGTCTTAGCAGCATTGACCTTGCCAGGTAGGTCGCTCCCCCACCACACAGCTCCGCCTGTGCTGTCTGCCCGCTGCTCCTGTAGGTAAGATCGCCCTCCGCTTGTGGCCCCGGTGCCAGTTTTGTCTGCTTGTCTCCCCTTTCCTTTCTGTGCCCCTCGCTGCCCCACTGTTGTTGTGCCCGTGATTTGCCTGCTTTCCCCCCGTTTTTCCTTCTGTGCCCCTCGCTGCCCCACTGTTGTTGTGCCCGTGATTTGCCTGCTTTCCCCCCGTTTTTCCTTCTGTGCCCCCGCTGCCCCACTGTTGTTGTGCCCGTGATTTGCCTGCTTTCCCCCCGTTTTTCCTTCTGTGCCCCCGCTGCCCCACTGTTGTTGTGCCCGTGATTTGCCTGCTTTCCCCCCGTTTTTCCTTCTGTGCCCCTCGCTGCCCCACTGTTGTTGTGCCCGTGATTTGCCTGCTTTCCCCCCGTTTTCCTTCTGTGCCCCTCGCTGCCCCACTGTTGTTGTGCCCGTGATTTGCCTGCTCTCCCCCCGTTTTCCTTCTGTGCCCCTCGCTGCCCCACTGTTGTTGTGCCCGTGATTTGCCTGCTTTCCCCCCGTTTTTCCTTCTGTGCCCCTCGCTGCCCCACTGTTGTTGTGCCCGTGATTTGCCTGCTTTCCCCCCGTTTTTCCTTCTGTGCCCCTCGCTGCCCCACTGTTGTTGTGCCCGTGATTTACCTGCTCTCCCCCCGTTTTTCCTTCTGTGCCCCCGCTGCCCCACTGTTGTTGTGCCCGTGATTTGCCTGCTTTCCCCTCGTTTTTCCTTCTGTGCCCCTCGCTGCCCCACTGTTGTTGTGCCCGTGATTTGCCTGCTTTCCCCCCGTTTTCCTTCTGTGCCCCTCGCTGCCCCACTGTTGTTGTGCCCGTGATTTGCCTGCTTTCCCCCCGTTTTTCCTTCTGTGCCCCTCGCTGCCCCACTGTTGTTGTGCCCGTGATTTGCCTGCTTTCCCCCCGTTTTTCCTTCTGTGCCCCTCGCTGCCCCACTGTTGTTGTGCCCGTGATTTACCTGCTCTCCCCCCGTTTTTCCTTCTGTGCCCCCGCTGCCCCACTGTTGTTGTGCCCGTGATTTGCCTGCTTTCCCCCCGTTTTCCTTCTGTGCCCCTCGCTGCCCCACTGTTGTTGTGCCCGTGATTTGCCTGCTTTCCCCCCGTTTTTCCTTCTGTGCCCCTCGCTGCCCCACTGTTGTTGTGCCCGTGATTTGCCTGCTTTCCCCCCGTTTTCCTTCTGTGCCCCTCGCTGCCCCACTGTTGTTGTGCCCGTGATTTGCCTGCTTTCCCCCCGTTTTCCTTCTGTGCCCCTCGCTGCCCCACTGTTGTTGTGCCCGTGATTTGCCTGCTTTCCCCCCGTTTTCCTTCTGTGCCCCTCGCTGCCCCACTGTTGTTGTGCCCGTGATTTACCTGCTCTCCCCCCGTTTTCCTTCTGTGCCCCTCGCTGCCTATCGCCATTCCCGCCGCTGCGTCCCTGCGGCCCCGCCCCCCTGACTGCCCATTCGCTGCCCCTGCCTCCCGCCTCCCAGCTGCTCCTCCCTCCCACCTCCCCATAAATGGCGGCCGCTGCACGGCCGCGCAGCGGACGTGCGCAGCGGGCGCGCCGCTGGCGCGCCGAAGGCGCGCCTAAGGCAAGCCCGTCTGCGCCCGTCCGCGACTGGACCGCGCCCAGCGCCAGAACCCCTGGATCCCACCGATGCAACACCACTCGACGGACCTACGACGCCGCCACACTCACCGCACTCAATGCCGGCCGGAACCCTGCCTGCTACCGAGCCTCACCGAGACGCACCCACGGACCCTTCACCTGCCAAACCTGCCGATTCACCTGCCCCCTGACGTGCACCACCTCCGCCAAGTCGAGCAACAGCAGCAACCACCTGAAATGCATCCTGCTGAACACCCGCTCCGTCCACAGGCACGCCGTGGAACTCTGGGACCTGCTCGACGCAACAGCACCGGACATCGCCTTCCTCACCGAAACCTGGATGAACGCCTCCTCAGCGCCTGACATCGCCATAGCCATCCCGGATGGATACAAGATCACCCGGAAGGACCGCGTCAACCAGACGGGAGGAGGCATCGCCATCGTACACAAGAACACCATCCGCATCTCGACTAACTCCGACGAGACCTTCACCGCCGCCCGAACACCTACACTTCCAGATACACACGGACCCCAAGACCACCCTCCGAGGCACCCTCATCTACAGACCCCCGGGACCACGCACACTATTCAGCGAAGACATCGCAGACTTCATCAGCCCGCACGCCATGCCCTCCGCCCGACTACATCCTCCTAGGGGACCTCAACTTCCACCTGGAGAACAACAACGACAGAAACACCACCGCCCTGCTGGACAACCTCGCCAACCTCGGACTCAAGCAACTGGTGAACACGCCCACCCACTACGCCGGCCACACGCTTGACCCCGTCTTCTCGTCCAGCAAGCACATCTCCTTCAGCCACGCCACCGGACTCCACTGGACCGACCACAGCTGCGTCCACTTCAGCTTCAGAAAGACTGCGACCCACCACCACCCGCAACAGGCTCCCCGCCGGAGCTGGAGCAAGATCACCGCCCGAGCAGCTCACCGCCTCCCTCAGCCAGAACACACCCACCGACACAACGGACCCAAACGAAGCAGCCAGCAACCTCGCCAAGTGGCTGACCGCCTGCGCCGGCGACCTCGCACCACTAAAAAACCCTCCCAGCAGACCCGGAAGCAAGAAAACCCCTTGGTTCACCAACGAACTCAAGGAATCCAAGAAGAACTGCCGCACTCTCGAGAAAACCTGGCGACTCGACCAGACCACAGACAACAGGACCGCCCTCAAGCACGCCACCCGCAAACACCACCAGCTGATCCGTGCCACCAAGAAGTCGGCACTCAAAGAACGACTGGACAACAACGCCCATGACAGCAAGGAACTTTTCAGCATCGTCAAAGAGTTCTCCAACCCCAGCGCCGGAAACAACGACATCACCCCCTCGCAAGACCTCTGCAACTCACTCTCCGCGTTCTTCCACCGCAAGATCACCGACATACACAACAGCTTCAACGCACAAACAACGCACCCTACCGCCGAACCAATGCCCGCCACCACCACCCTCTGCAACTGGACCCCGATCAACACCGAAGACACCACCCGCACGATGAACTCCATCCACTCCGGATCACCAACCGACCCCTGCCCACACCACGTCTTCAACAAAGCCGACGCCACCATCGCACCCCATCTCCGGGACATCATCAACTCCTCCTTCCGCACCGCCACCTTCCCGGAGAGCTGGAAGCACGCCGAGCTTACCGCCCTCCTGAAGAAACCAACGGCGGACCCCACCGACCTCAAGAACTACCGCCCCATCTCGCTCCTTCCGTTTCCGGCCAAAGTCATCGAGAAGACCGTCAACAGACAGCTTGCCGCCTTCCTCGAGACGAATGGATCCCTCGACCCCTCGCAGTCCGGGTTTCGGGCCAACCACAGCACCGAGACCGCCCTTATCGCAGCCACCGACGACATCAGAACCCTAACCGACAACGGGGAAACAGCTGCCCTCATCCTCCTGGACCTCTCCGCGGCGTTCGACACCGTCTGCCACCGCACCCTAGTGAAGCGCCTCAGCAACATCGGAATCCGAGAGAAAGCACTGGAATGGATCATCTCGTTCCTCGCCGGAAGAACCCAGAGAGTCCGCCTCTCCCCGTTCAGATCCGAAGCCACCGAAGTCATCTGCGGCGTTCCACAAGGATCCTCACTCAGCCCGACCCTCTTCAACGTCTACATGAGCCCCCTCGCAGCCATCGCACGCCGACACAACCTCAACATCATCTCCTACGCCGACGACACCCAGCTGATCCTCTCCCTCACCAACGACCCCACTACCGCCAGAGCCAACCTGCACGACGGGATGAGAGACGTCGCCGACTGGATGAGGAACAGCCGCCTTAAACTGAACTCAGACAAGACGGAAGTCCTCATCCTGGGCTCATCACCCTCCGCCTGGGACGACTCCTGGTGGCCCCCGGCCCCTGGGCACCGCACCCAAGCCAACGGACCACGCACGCAACCTGGGCTTCATCCTGGACTCCTCCCTATCAATGACCAAACAAGTCAACGCCGTCTCATCTTCATGCTTCAACACCCTGCGCATGCTCCGCAAGATCTTCAGATGGATCCCCACTGAAACCAGGAAGACCGTCACCCAGGCACTCGTCACCAGCCGACTGGACTATGGGAACACCCTCTACGCCGGAACCACAGCCAAACTTCAAAAGAGACTCCAGCGCATCCAGAACGCCTCCGCACGACTCATCCTGGACATCCCCCGACACAGCCACATCACCGTACACCTGAAAGACCTGCACTGGCTCCCCGTCAGCAAGAGAATCACGTTCAGACTCCTCACCCACGCACACAAGGCCCTCCACGACCTGGGCCCAAAGTACCTCAACGACCGCATGTCCTTCTACACGCCCACACGCCAGCTACGATCAACCAGCCACGCCCTCGCCACCGTACCACGCATCCGCAGAACCACCGCCGGAGGAAGATCCTTCTCCTACCTGGCGGCCAAGACCTGGAACTCCCTCCCCACTCACCTTCGGCGAACCCAGGACCATCTCGCCTTCAGGAAGCAGCTCAAGACCTGGCTGTTCGAGCAGTAACTTACCCCCTCCCCCAGCGCCTTGAGACCCTCCCGGGTGAGTAGCGCGCTCTATAAATGCCGTGATTGATTGATTGATTGAAAATACGCCTGATAGACCACGATAAAGTGCTTGAGTGCTGTCTAGCTTTCCTATTAGTGCATAGTGCTTTAAAGTGCCTAGTGTATTTAGTGTATATATGAATCTGTGCAAATCTTTTTTTAATAATTTTTTTTTCATTTTTACACACCTCTAAAAAATAAATGTTATAAGTATTTAAAGCTGTTTGGGGTTAAAAAATCAAATTGATGGTTAGGCGGCAGGCTTACAGTTGACATAATATCTCCATCGCATGTGTCATATTACCTAGTTCATAACCTCTCATACACTATGACAAGAAAAACTTGTAAAAGCCTGGTACATCCTATATGTGGACTTGTTTCTAGAGAAATCACATGATGGTGTGTGTACTGATACTGCCCTCCCGAGATGTATAATGGACTGTAATTATAGAAAGTTATGAAGGTCCTCATTATTGTTTAATCCTTGCTGTGTCTTGCTGTCTAATTCTAGGATCATACGTGACTCTAACTGACGTAATAGTCGCTCTCTATTCCCACCTCGTCTGAGAGTCGGAATGGCATCAATGACAAAATAATTCAGGCAGCTGAGGTCGTTATTATGTTCCGCTTTAAAGTGGCGTGCCACCGGGTATGTGGCATCGTTGTTTACTATGGCCCTTAAGTGTTGGAGTATCCTCATGTGTACCTGCAGCTTGGTACTCCCAACATATCTCAAGCCGCAAGTACACGTGAGCATGTACACCGCATACTCAGTTTGACAGTTGAAGTTTCCCTTAATCGCTACCTTCGTGGGGCTGAAGGGTGTCATATAATGTGTAGTATTGACCCCAAATTTACAAGCCCTGCATGATGAGCACTTAAAAAAACCTTTCTTGGGTTTAATCCACGTGATGTTTTGGCTTATCTCTGGGCTGCTTTTTACTAACTGTGATCTCATAGAAGGTGCTCTTCTAAAGGTAAACGTTGGTGAATCTGGTAGTCTAGGTGCCATAACACCATCTGTAAACAAAATTGGCCAATTTCTCTTGACAATCACCCTAATTTGCCTCTCTTGACTGTTATAAGTGGTAATGAGTCTGGGTATATTCTCATCTATATTGATGGATGTTTCTTGTGTCGTCAGATCCTGATCGGAGTCTGTTACCATGCTATCTTGTTGTAACAGGGACTCCCTCGTTCTGGTCTTAGCTTTGTTGGTGGCCTCATTTAAGATCTTGTCACTGTATCCTCTCCTGTAATCTTTCCTTGGCTTCCTGCATGCATTTGTCTAATTCTGATGTAGTACTGCATATTCTTTTAAGCCTGAGGAATGCGCCAAAGGGGATACTTTTAAATAAATGTTTGGGATGGGAGCTTCTCGCGAGCAGTATTGTGTTGCCTGCAGTTGTTTTGCGGTGTAGTGTCATCTCAAGTTTCATGTTGGACACATACACCCTCACATCCAGGAAATCTAAACTCAGCTCACTGATATGTGATGTGAATTTCAGGTTAATATTGTTAGTATTGATATTTCTAATGAATTCTACTGCACTCTCATGATCTCCTCTCCAAATAATAAAAACATCATCTATGAACCTTAGCCAGTGCATGACATGTGTGGAATACATTTCTATGTGTTTTCTTTTCAGAACCTGCTCCTCCCACCAGTCTACATGAAAGCAGGCATAGCTGGGGGAGAAGCAGGCACCCATAGCTACTCCCCGTTTTTGCCTGAACACCTCCTTCCGAAAAAGGAAAAAGTTATTGAACAGGCACCACCTGATGAGTTCCATCAACATTATGTTGTGATTGTAGTTTACCAAGGACCTGGTGTCTAAGAAGTGCTTAACTGCTGTCATACCTACTTGATGATCAATGCTCGTATACAACGATTCAATGTCTAACGTGATCAGCAGTAGTCCTTCTGTCCACTCAATTTGTTTTAGTTTAGTTAAAAAGACACCAGTATCCTTGATGTACGTGGGGAGTCTCTGAACATGCTCTTGTAGATAATAGTCCACATACTGCGTTATATTTTCACAGATACCATTTATGGCTGAGATGATCGGTCTTCCAGGAATAGGTGTTCTCTCTTTGTGAATTTTAGGAATAAAATAAATTGTGGTGATCGCCAGTATGGAGTTATAGTTAGGACCAAAGTTTCCATAGGAAAGCGTTTTTTGTTTTGCCAATAACTTTGGCGCCGCTTGACGAATCTTCACAAAATGTTCAGAAAATATCCCCTTTTTGGTTCAGATGCAGGGTTTACATTTTCAGGGTAATCTGTCAACCAGGGGCCGAGAAAAAAGGGGCTGCCAAAACACGTTTTCCCCATGTTATGTCTATGCGGATTTTTCATGTTTTGAACATGACAACAGCCCGAACCCCTGAACAGAATTACACCAAATTTGGCAGAAAGATAGATGTTGGTCCAGAAAGCATGCCTTTTGTGATTTGGTGTAAATCCATTCAGAAGTTTTTGAAATATGTATGGTTAAAAAAAATAGATATCTGGGGATGCGAGTCCTTGCAGTGGACTAGCGGTTCCTACTAAAATTTGATTGGCTGCCAACACTTCAACCAGGAAGTGTTGGCAGCCATCTTGAGACTCAGCTTGAAGCCGAGTCTTACAAAAAAATGAAAAACAGAAAAGGGGCCAGGGTAGGGATACCCAGAGCCCCTGGTCGTTGTGCAGGGGTCTCCCAGAGACCCCACCACAGCTAAAAAGCATTTTTTAATATAAAAATCTTGGAAAAATCCACAGGCGGATCTGCAACTTTTTGCAAGATGAAACAAAAAATGCTGCTTCCTCCCGTGTTTTACTTTATTTGGCCCCCAGGTGGGTCAGGCCCTGAGGAGATTGAGGGCTGTGCATTGGACTGCCACCTCCCTGGGGCTTCATTTTTTAAAAATGCAGTTGAGGCCAGTATGGTCTTCCCTGCTGCCCCAGGGACAACCACCTCTCTGGGGTTTGCTTTTTTTTTTTTAGATGGGGACCTCTCGGACCCCCTCAGTCTGGAGGACCGCCACCTCTCTGGGGCTTAGTTATAAAATAATGTGGGGGGCCACGAGGACACCCCTCGCAGCCCCAGCCATATATGGCCTGGGGACCACCACCCCCCAGGGTCGGCTCCTACAATGTCCCGGGGTGCCCACCCTGGAATGTTGCAGTTTGCTATGGCTAGGTGAGAGCACCAAGCCATAGCAAACACTGCCTCGCTTCTAACAAGCGAGAGCAGAAAATGCTTGTTAGCAGCTCCCTATGTGTAAAAGCAATGTCAGCTCCTAAAAGAGGTGGGGAGCTGTCAGGGACTGTGGGGGCCTTGCGGCTCCCCATTTCGGTCCCCGGCCTTAACAAAGTGGGTGCCCTAGGTGGGACCAGGGCACCCACACTACAGGCCAGGTCCTGGGTGATGGGATCTCTGGGGCTGAAATCGGTCCAGGAGGGGGGCCACGTGGCCCTCTACCCATTAAAAAAAGGTCTGGCCCTGGGGGATGGAGTCCCCGGGACCCAAATCGGCCTAGGAAAGGGGTCCACATAGCCCGCCTGCCATAAAAAAAACAAAAAAAACAAATGCAGACCGCAAGTCGCCGGAGGCCTCTCACCTCTTCTCCACTACTGTGTAATTGCGACTCTTGGTGCAGTGGTGGTAGGGGGATGAAGTGCCCTTGGATGTTGAGGGTCCTTGGGGTCTAGGAAACCCTTCTGTTACCTCCAGTAAGTCCTCGGCAACAGGATTGCTGAAAGGACTTGGAGGCCATTCCCCCTTTCTCCACCACTCTGCAAACATTAGGCTCACGTTTCACTCATACAAGACCAGTGAAATTCAGCAATTATAGTTAGCTGAGCTAACTATAACTCATGCCCCCCGCAATGCACTGCTTATGATCTCATATAATACATCACTCAAGACATGGTCAGTAGTATCACTGATGACATCATCCTTAAAATCACTGATGCACCCACTCACACCCCCATAGAACCTTTCATACACCTACTCTCACATAACCATTCACAAACCCATTCACAGACCCATACCAGTACTTACATAGCCACTCACTGATTCATAGATCTACACATACATCCACTCGCTCACCCATACAGCCACTCATACACCCACTCAGTCACTAATGCAGCCACTGACATATCCACTCATACACCCATACAGCCACTCACACAGTGAATCAGTCACCCATAGTGCTACTCACATACCTAGTCACTCACCCATACAGTCAATCACACAACCACTTACTCACCCATACAGATACACACACACCACTCACTTACTCATACAGATACTAACACATGCTCACTCACCTATACAGTCACTGACACAGGCACACACTCACCCTTGCAGCCACTTTCACATTCACTCACTGACCCATAGTTACCCATAGTCACTCATATACCCCATCACTTACCTATGCTGCCATTCACATACCAAGTTACTCACCCATATACCACTGACACATACACTTACTCACCCACACAGTCATGCACACACTCACTCACCCATACAGCCCCTCACACATGCAATCACTAACCCATACAGCCATGGACTTACCCACTCACTCATCCATACCGGCAGACACCCACCTCCTAACCCGCTGAAACAGACACTCAGATAACCATACAGGTACCCAAACAACCAATCACTCACCAATACAGCCACTCACGTACCCACTCACACACCCACACAGCCACTTTGACGAAAACTGATTGATACAGAGAATCACACAACCAGTCACTCACCCATATATTTACTGAGACACCTAATCACTCACTTATACAGTCAGTCATACACCCAATGAATCATCCATATAGGCACTCATACACCCTTTGATTCACCAATACACCTTGGTATATATATTTAACACTCATAAACTTTTTAAAAATACTCACAGTCACCGGGTGATGTCATCAGTGATGTCATTTGAGATGTCATCAGTGATGTCATCAGTGATGTCACTGACCATGTTATGAGTGATATAATATGTGAAATCATAAGTAGTGCATTGAGGGGGCACAAGTTATAGTTAGTATAACTGCTGAATTTCACTGGTTTTGTACGAGTGAAACCTGAGCCTAACAATAACGTCCCTGTAACCTTTGGTTTATTCAATGAATTTCTATGTTTTTTTTTTATTGCAGTTCCTAACTATAACATCCCTGTAACCTATGTTTTTTCAGTGAATATATATATATATATATATATTCACTGAAAAAACCAAAGGTTTCAGGGATGTTATAGTTAGGCTGACATTTCACTCATTCAAAGCCAGAGAAATTCAGCCATTATAGTTAGCTGATCTAACTATAACTCGCGCCCCAGCAATGCACTGCTGATGATGTCACATATTACATCACTCATGACATGGTCAGTGACATCATGATGACATCACTGATGACATCTCAAATGACATCCCTGATGACATCATCCACTGACTGAGTGTTTCTAAAAAGTTTAAGAATTTGAGATGTCATCAGTGATGACAGTGATGAACAGAAGTCCAGAAACAGGAAGAAAGGTGAAGAAAGTAGCAACAGAGGTACAGAAAGAGGCCTACTTTGACTGTACCTTTCCACAGACTCATACAAAGTAGCCTAATCACTAATCCTTCTCCCAAGATGTCTTAAATCTCACTTTTCTCTTGACGGTTCACTATTCATCGACTGCTCAGAATGTTAGGCCTACCAAATGTAAAACAGCAATCCGAACCATAGTCTGACCAAGTTTGTGAAGGTAAGCATGCATGTGTCTCTGCTTTTATCTAGTGACATGTTACATAACAATAAGCATACAAATACTTGAATACCTGTGTTTCAAACAGCATACTCTGTAAATTTGTGTACAAAATGTGTATGTATTTCTTTCTGCTCATAATACAGGGCACATGGGTATTCACTAGTATATTTGAGGGGCTCTATAACACCTATATACATATGACATGTCTGCCTGTGCAACCGAATGACAGAGCAGAACTAAGAAGATTTGACCACCTATAGGAGAAGCTACCCACTTTTTAAGCTACCATCTTCAGATGTATAACACGTGAGAATACATGCACAAGTAGACATATACCTCTGTCACCAGAGCACGCAGACCTTTAAACTTGACAGCTTGCACTTCCCATTTGAATACAGAAAAAGGTGAGAGAAGTACAGAAAGAAGCAAGAGAATTGCAGAAAAAAACAAGAAAGGTGCAGAAAGAGTCGAGAGCAGTGTAGAAAGAGGCAAGAGAAGTGCAGAAAGAGGCAAGAGAGGAGCAGAAAGATGCAAGAGAGGTACAGAAAGAGGGAAGAGGGGTGCAGAAAGAAGCAACAGAGACACAGAAGGAGGCAAGAGAACTGCAGAAAGAGGCAAGACAGTTGCAGAAACAAACAAGAGATGGACAGAAAATGGGAACAGGGGTGCAGAAAGAGGCAAGAGAGGTGCAGAAAGAGGGAAGAGGGGTGCAGAAAGAGGCAAGAGGGTTGCAGAAAGAAGCAAGAGAGGTGCAGAAATAAGCAAAAGAAGTGCAGAAAGAAGCATCAGAGGTGCAGAAAGAGGCAAGAGGGGTGAAGAAAGAGGCAAGAGGGGTACAGAATGAGGCAAAAGAAGTGCTGAAAGAAGCAACAGAGGTGCAGAAAGAGGCAAGAGAAGTGCAGAAAGAAGGAACAGAAATGCAGAAAGAGGCTAGAGAAGTGCAGAAAGAAGCAACAGAAATACAGAAAGAGGCTAGAGAAGTGAAGAAAAAAGCAAAAGACGTGCAGAAATAGGCAAGAGAAGTACAGACAGAGGCAAGAGAGGTGCCGAAAGAGACAAGAGAGGCGCAGAAAGAGGGAAGAGGGGTGCAGAAAGACGCAAAAGGGGTGCAGAAAGAAGCAAGAGAAGTGCAGAATGAAGCAAGAGAAGTGTAGAATGAAGCAACAGGGTACAGAAAGAGGCAAGAGGGGTACAGAAAGAGGCAAGAGAAGAACAGAAAGAAGCAACAGAGGTGCAGAGGAGGCAAGAGAACTGCATATAGTGGCAAGAGAGTTGCAGAAAGAGGGGATAGGTGTACAAACAGAGCCAAGGGATGTGCAGAAAGAGGGGAGAGTGGTGTAGAAAGAGGCAAGAGAGGTGCAGAAAGAAGCAAGAGAGGTGCAGAAAGTAGCAAGAGAAGTGCAGAAAGAAGCAATAGAGGTGCAGAAAGAGGGATGACGGGTGCAAAAAGAGGCAAGAGAAGTGATGAAAGAAGCAACAGAGGTGCAGAAAGAGGGAAGAGAAGTGCAGAAAGAAGGAACTGAAATTCAGAAAGAGGCAAGAGAAGTGCAGAAAGAAGCAACAGAGGTACATAAAGAGGCAAAAGGGGTGCAGAAAGAAGCAAGAGAGGTGCAGAAAAAAGCAAGGGAAGTGCTGAAAGACGCAAACGAGGTGCAGAAAGAGGCAAGAGAGGTGCAGAAAGAGTCAAGAGAGGTGCAGAAAGAGGGAAAAGGGTGCAGAAAGAGGCAAGAGAAGTACAGAAAGAAGCAACAGAGGTGCAGAAAGAGGCAAGAGAGGTGCAGAAGAAAGAAGCAAGAGAGGTGTAGAAAGAAGCAGCAGAGGTGCAGAAAGAAGGGAGATGCAGAAAGCAGAAGAGATGTACAGAAAGAGGCAAGAGAAGTACAGAAAAGGTAAGAAAGGTGCAGAAAGAAGCAAGAGAAATGCAGAAAGAGGCAAGAGAGGCACAGAAAGAAGCAAGAGTGGTTTGCGCACCATTAGTACCAATTTAACACCCGCATTTAGCAATAAGTAACAGGTGACCATTCCAGGGTTGCAAACGGCCTTCCACCATGCTGTAACACTTGTCGCTGCATTTGTGGTAACGTTTGAGCCGTTTGAGCTAGAAACAAGGTTTTTTTGTTCAATCTGCAGATTATGCAGCAGATGATGGTTTATGTGGCAAATACGGAAAATGTATAATTGTGTGGAAATCAGTGCAGCTGAACAGTCGCATAATTCTAGTGGCCCTGCTCATACCTCTGACAAGGTCCAGAAGTGCTCCTCAGTGGTTCCTTCTTTTTTTTGTCTCATTAAGTTTATAGTTTAGCTTCTATGGAAACGAGGAAGTCTAAACCTGAGGTTACCACTTCACAACACAGACTACCATATCACATATTTACTCTCCATAACACATAATCCCACTCTACATGATTCCTATACACTAAATGCCACATACTTTCTATCCACATAATTTCACTGCACAACATGCCACATAATTCCACAGCACACAACGTACATCCACTCCGCTCCAAAAAACATTAGTAAAAAACTTTTACATTTACAATGCCAATAGCTTTAACGCTCACAAATGCGAGATCTATTACATTGCAAACGCTTCTTTAACTAGTAGTCACGTTTGCAGAGTGGTGGAAGAAGGGGGCTGGGCCTCCGACCAGCGCTCAGGAATTCCGCTGTGTAGGACTTACAGGAGGTACCAGGAGGGCTTCTTGGCCCCCAAAGTCCCTCAGGAGTAAAGTGGACTTCATCCCCCAACCAGTAGTGTGCCAGGAGGTGCGTTTGCAGAGTGGTGGGGAAAGGGAGTCTTTAGAGGTTTGTGGAGAGGGGCAGCAAAGTCACCCCTCCACATATTCACTAATTTCGGACCAAGGATGGGCTCCTGGGGCTTCTGGAGGCTCAGGGAGGTGGGCTGCATGGCCCTCTTCCTACAAACTCTAATTTCGGCCCCAGGGTGGGCTGCATGGGGCCTCAGGAGGCTCAGGGAGGTGGGCCACGTGGCCCTCCTCCCATTACATGCAAATTTAATCCCCAGGGTGGGTTCCCTGGGGCCTTTAAAAGCTCTGGGCACATGGCTGCCACAATGTTTTTTCATGATTTCGGACCTGGAGCTGGGTTCCCTGGGGCCTTTAATGGCTCAGGGAGGGGGGCCACTAATCCTACCTCCCCTCATTGAGTACAGCCCCAGGGGTGAGCTCCCCGGGCCATAACCTTAACAAATGCAGTCAGGCTGACATTTTTTTTTCTGGGATCCAGATGGAGACCCGCAGGATCACAGCAACCTTTGCAGATTTCTTTTTTGTTTTTTGCCCCAGTGGAGGTCCTTCTGAGTCCTCTCTATGGGGCCTAGTGATCAGGGTTTCCTACCCTGCACCCTTATATTACTTTTAATTTTTTACTTCAGGACAGGGGACTAAGTCCCTGAGTCCTCTATTGCTACCAGCAACATTTTGCTCATGTTACTGATAGCCAATCAGAGCGATTGCTCCTGGCCCAAGGCAAATAACGACTCCTTGGGCCAATCCGAATGCTTTGTTTATAAAGTGACGGCCCCATGAGAGTTTCTCGTGCCTCTCATGTACCCAACCATCCAGATACATAATTATTTCTTAACCTTAATTTCTCAAAAACTACCGAATGCACTTGCACCAAATCATAAAAGGCACAACCTGTGGACCAAGATATAGCTTCCTGTCAAATTTGTAGTAATTCCGTTCCGCAATTTTTGCAGTAGCCCATCTTAAAAAGTCTATGGAAAATGCATGATGATTTTGCATTTGGGACCGCCCTTTTTTTTTGGCTCCCACTCAACAGATCACCCTGAAAAGTTCCATGCACAAATTCCTGGAAAAGTAGCACCTTTTTGGAAAGTTCCATGGAGATTTGTCAGACTGTGCCAAAGTTATTAGCAACAAAAAAAGGCTTTCCCAATGGAACAGCTGACCTTGCCACTAGGTGAATATATATATATATATATATATATATATATATATATATATATATATATATATATATATATATATATATATATATGTTCAAAAACAGAGTTGCCCCCTGGAGAAATATGCACTCACAGCCGGTTTCTTCCCGTAAGAAAGCAGTTTATTGGATTCCTTGCCACAGCCTTTCCTTGCCTAGCGCGTTTCGGGCCACCGCCCTCATCAGAGGCATTCTTTGATGCAAATGACGAATTCACTGACGGAAAACAGCCCCTCTTTTATTTCCATGCTTCAAGTGAGTTCAGGAAGCAAGTGCCATGATTTCTGGGATTCGTAGCACAGGATATTAAACCCATGTGGGTTGTCATCGCCACAAAATCAAAATTAATAAATTAGCTGAAGTACTCCAACAAAACAGGTTTCTTTTACTCAGAGTCCCGCTGTGCCACTCAGTGCCTGCCACAATAAGCAGGCTGTAGCCCCGCATCACAATCCTGCGGTGGGGCATTTCGCGACCGGGCCGGCCGCATTAATGTTCAAAAACAGAGTTGTCCCCTGGAGAAATGCACTCACAGCTGGTTTCTTTCCATAAGAAAGCAGTTTATTGGATTCCTTGCCACAGCCGGACCGGCCACTAACATCAAACCAAACAAGAGTTGCCCCTCCGTGGGACTGCGCCATCAGGTAGGTATCAGCTCACATGTGAACGTTACTACACGGACATACTTCCTTGCATATTCCACAGTCCAACGCGTTTCAGGCCAACGCCCTTATTCATGGACTAACTTCAGAAAAGACAGCATGCTTACAAACTAGTGTTTTCCCTCTTTTATTTCAATGGCCACGTGCCAGTGAGCGACCATAGCATTCTGGGACTAGTAGTGAATAAATAATTACCCTTGTGGTTCACTGCTGAAATTTCCCTTAAAAACGTTTTTTCCAAGGCAATAATTGTCTCATGTCCTCGCGCTCACCGATAAAGGAGCTCCTCCTGCTCCGTTTGATTCCCGCCCAAGTGAGCAGAAACAGACCCGCTGGATCTTGCGGTGGCGCTGTCCCGTGACCGGACCGGCCACTAACATCAAACCAAACAAGAGTTGCCCCTCCGTGGCACTGCGCCATCAGGTAGGTATCAGCTCACATGTGAACGTTACTACACGGACATACTTCCTTGCATATTCCACAGTCCAACGCGTTTCGGGCCAATGCCCTTATTCATGGACTAACTTCAGAAAAGACAGCATGCTTACAAACTAGTGTTTTCCCTCTTTTATTTCAATGGCCACGTGCCAGTGAGCGACCATAGCATTCTGGGACTAGTAGTGAATAAATAATTACCCTTGTGGTTCACTGCTGAAATTTCCCTTAAAAACGTTTTTTCCAAGGCAATAATTGTCTCATGTCCTCGCGCTCACCGATAAAGGGGCTCCTCCTGCTCCGTATGATTCCCGCCCAAGTGAGCAGAAACGGACCCGCTGGATCTTGCGGTGGTGCTGTCCCGTGACCGGACCGGCCACTAACATCAAACCAAACAAGAGTTGCCCCTCCGTAAGACTGCGCCATCAGGTAGGTATCAGCTCACATGTGAACGTTACTACACGGACATACTTCATTGCATATTACACAGTCCAACGTGTTTCGGGCCTACGCCCTTATTCATGGACTAACTACAGAAAAGACAGCATGCTTACACACTAGTGTTTTCCCTCTTTTTTTTCATTCAGCATGCTGTCCGTGTAGTAACGTTCACATGTGAGCTGATACTTACCTGATGGCGCAGTCCCACGGAGGGGCAACTCTTATTTGGTTTGATATATATATGTATATATTTACTTATATATTTACTTTCTCCATGCTTTGAGGCATGTATTTTTGCGAGTTGTAACTTTCTTATATACATATAGAGGTCAATCCTGACCTGTGTGTAGTTGAAATGACTCTCCGGACAGAAGGTTAATCCTTTATTTAACAGGGTTGTTTCTTCTTGTGTCAATTTATATTTTGAAAGATTCACAATTAAATTGGTATCCACTACTTCCAGTTGCGTAGTGTGTACTGTCTTCTTTCGCTTTGCCCTTCTGGTTTTTCTTGTACTTGTGAGACATTCCCTCCTTCTTTTCCTCGGCCTCTGCCCCTTGTTAGTGTTTTGTCCAAATTCATTAGACGTATTTCTTCTAAAAAAGGAACTTTCGTTGTTGTGCTAATGCCTGTCATGCCTGGGGTAGTTTCGTTCTCACTGATATCAGATTCACTTGTGGTGTCTGCCATTCTTTTATGTTGTTCATTGGATAGTTCTTTTTAAGTGTATCGAATCGCTTGGCAAATGTGAGAATCCTACCCTGTAGGTAATCTTGTTCATCCCTTTTGAATTTCCTCTGTTTGCGTTCCTGGATTTCAGTTTCATATTTCTCCAATCTACTATCCATCTCTTTTCTTGTTTTTAAGACTTCCTCTTTATGTGTTAGGTTTTTAATGATTTATATATATATATATAGTACCTACAGGCGGTTGCCAGTAGGTAGTAATAGGTAGGTCCATGTTTCCACAGGAAAATCATTTTTTGACTTGCCTATATCTGTGGCGATGTTTGACGAATCTTCACAAAATGTTCCAAAAAAAGTGCCCAGCTGATTCTGGTTGTGCTTGGAAAGTTTCTGAGTGATTTGTCAAGCGGGGCCCGAGAAAAAGGGGTGAGTCAATAAAAGTGTGTTTCCCGTGTTAATTCCCTTAGAGATTTTAGACACAACTAAAGCCCGAACCAATGGACGGAATTACACCAATTTGTCAGAAAGGTAGCTCTTGGCTCAAAAAGCGTGCTTTTAAAAATTTGTGTAAATCCATATAGTAGTTTTTAAGATATTAAAGGAAATTCAAATTTGCATATCTGGGCAGAGCTTAAGCACCAATTTCATGGTGGAATCTGATTGGCTGCCAAACTTCATCCAGGAAGTATTATCAGGCATCTTGGGACCAATATACATGATAGCGTCACAAAAATGAGAATGTATAAAGGGTGATAACAGATTTTACTTACAATATCAATCATTTGTTGAGGGTACCATACTAATTTTAAGAATTGTGGGGGCTTATTTACAAGGCCCTTGCGCCACTTTTGCGTCATTTTTAACATGGGAAAAATGACGCAAAAGTGGCGCAAGGGGCTTGTAAATCTGCCCCGTGGTGTGTTCTAAGGTGATTTTGTCCTGTGAAAAAGCCTTCTGCTGGGATTTCATCAATCATGTTTGAGAGAAAACAGTTTTCTCATGATTTTCTCATAGAAGTTATGGATGGTGCTCAAGAAGCTAAAATTAGAGCATATTTTCTGTAAATTCACACTACCTTTTTCAGCCATATGAGAATGAAGTCTGACATTCTCAGTAAAGCATCTACTTCCAACAGGAGGAGCCTGTCAGTTGATTCCCTTTGGTTCTACTGCAGCCTCCCAGAGTGTTCTAAAGGACAAATAGAGCGCTGACAGTCTTACTTATGATAAAAGTATGGCACACCTGAAGCCATCTTGATTGACTCAAACTGGTAAAACTTTAAACATTTAATCTAGGAAGGAACAAAATAAGAGGGGTTCAGTTTGTCATAGATATTATGGTTAGTGCTGTAGACAGAAAAATGAGGACATATTTTAAGTGAGTTCTCTAATATCTTCCTCTTCTATTTCATTAAAACATTTTGACATGCAGCCTGAAACATGCACTTTCAACACCAGCAGCAAACTACCAGTTAATTCCCTGGTGATCAGCAGCTTTACTGCAGTGTTCCAATGAGCAACTAGAGTGCTAGCATTCTGAATGTATGTCAAAAGTGTGGCACATCTGAAGGCTATCTTGATGGAATCAAGTTGGAAAACTGAAAGTATTTTCTACTAAGGATACTGCAGTAAATGATGAAATGAGGGAGCTTCATAACAAATAAGTCTCCCAAGATGGCCACCGGAGAACAAAGAGCCCAAATTTAGCACAAATATCACCCAAATGTAGCCCATGAATAGCCCAATGACAAAAGTGTGCAAAACACTAAATTCTTTTCTTTTTGCAGTTTTATATAGGTCAGACGTGACCTGAAGGTATTGGAGTGCTTTACATGAGCATCAGTTACATTACACAAGGACACATTCATTTTGGTTTTAGGCATGGGGAGATTAAGTGATTTGCCCAGAATCACAGGAGTTGACGCCAAAACTCAAACCTGGTTCCCCAGTTGCAAAGTCTGCAGCACTGGCCATAACACCACATCCCCTCCCTTAAGTGTAACATATAATCAAGTAATCAACTTGATAAAAAACGTAAAAATAGCAAATTATTGAAAAGTGCTTTGTCGCTATTTTAGAACTCAGGAAATATGTCCTCATTTTAGTTGTTTAGAGCGCTATCCATAATTTCTTTGGGAAAAAGACCCTCTCATGGAGGAGGGTGCAGAGGCAACAAGTTGACTACTCTGGGCAGGGGTAGCGGCAGCACAGTGGACCATGGGGGACAGGAGAATGGGGGCAGGGGCAAAAAAACAACCACGCAGGACAGGAAAGAGAGGCTGTGGCAATATAAATGACCATTGAGAGTAGTAGGGCGAGGCAGTGGCAGTACAATCAAACATGCCAACAGACCTGATAGAGGGATGAGACTGCCAATATTTTTAAGACCAATAGGGCTTTATTTTATCTCTCACCTGCCTAAAATCTCCTCTTTTTCAAAGTAAGTCAATGGCAAAATCAATTCTGCAGGTTTTTTTTCTCCAATTTCTCCCACTTACCAAGTTCAAAATGTTGGCAAGTAAGTTACATTGGAGCATGGAGGGCAGGAAGAATGGGGTAGGGACACATACTTGGATACCAGAGGGCAGGACATAGATGGGCATGGGCACCAAACTGACCTTACAGGGCAGGTGCCAAGGGTTGCAGCAGCACAATACACCACGCAGGGTAAGCGGACAGCAGTGCAGCACAACGGACCATGGAAAGCAATAGGGAAGGGACAGGGCCATGCACATGGACAACAGAGAGCAGAGGGGAAAGAGGCAAAGGCAGCAAACTGACCATACTGGACAGACAGGATGGACAGTTGCAGCATAACAGACCATAAAGGGCAGGAGGGAGGGGGCAGGGGCATGACAACAGACCAGACAAGGCAGGAGTGAGGGAATAGGGATCTGCAAATGGAAAACGGAGGGCAGGTGACAAGGGGGCAGGGCCAGAGCAGAAAACTGACCATGGATGGCAGGCAGCATGGGCACTGGAAGCACAATACACCATGGGGTGAGACTATAATGACATACACACAGACAACGGAGGGAAGGTGGGAGGTCGTCAGTGGCAGCAAGCTGACCACAAAGAGCAGGTGGGACGGGCTGTGGCAGCACAGAAGACTATGCATATCAAGCAGAAGGGTCAGTGGCAGCACAACAGCCAAGGTGGGGAGGGGCCAGGGACATGTACAAAGGACCATGGAGGACAGAAGGGAGAGGTAGAGGCTGGACACAGACAAAAGAGAGCAGGGGAAGGGGCTTCACAATAGACCATGCAGGGCATACAGAAGGAGCAGTTGCAGCACAATAGAGCATGGAGGGCAGAAGGGAGTGGCAGCAAAATGGACCATGGAGGACAGGAGGGAGGGGATAGGGACATGGAACATAGGCAGGCAGGGGGGATGTGCCAGGACAGGCAACATCCATCTGACCATGGAAGGCAGGTGGGAGGGGCAGTGGCAGCGCAACAGAACACTCAGTAGTAGATAGGAGGGGCAATGGCAGGTCCATGGATCATGGTGAGCAAAAAGAAGGGAGCAGGGGTATGCACACACCCAGACATGAACTGCCCTGTACTTCCCTCCTGGTTTTGAGATCAAGAAGAGGATTATATAAACAACACACTCTTTATGAGAGACTGGTTCCGGCACTATGGCACTTTTCTAGTACAGTGCCTTTACTCTTTCCATCACTGCCTCTATTATTATTGGATCTTTTGGCGCTGGAGTACTCTGAAAATAATGTCTTGGGAGTTGGCTTGAAAACTCTATGGTATACCCCACAGCCGGGTTCCTACTGTCTTGCCCATATAATCATGATTTGCTATGCTGTTGATTTCTAGACTCTGGTCAGGTTTAGGAGAAAAGAGCAACCCCAGCCTTGGGCCATGCCTCGAATGGGTTGTTTAATCTCCCACAAAGATTGCCCTGGTTATTCTGAAAAAATGATTTCTTCCACTGATTTTCGAACTATCTCATCAAGTTGTACATCAAATAACATGTCTCCAAAAGAAGGAAGGCGATGAATCAAATAACTCTCTGCTTGTTCCACCTTACGCAGTTTAAGTCACAGCAACCTTTTGCCATCTCTGGGTGTACCTGATGGTGTTGACACCATCCACATGGAGTCCAAAATAGTATCCAACAATAACTCTTCAAAAAGTTTCATCTTTCCCAACATCTCTCTTGGATCTATACTTTTTCTGTAAACAGTCAAAGAGTAACAAAGTATTTTAGCAACACCTGTGAAGCATAATCAGCATAGGTAATAGTTCTCAGGGAAAAATGTGATGCTGTATAACTTTCTTTAAAGACATTCTTTATTTTTATATCCACAGCATATAGTGGAGAAGACTCCTCAGAAGCCAGAAATAAAGTAGATGCCTTGCTGACCAAAATGGTATTCACTTTTAGCACCATGGGAAAGTTCACATCAAACTGCTCAAAAGGTTGTCTCTTTGATAAAAGACTTGGCAAAGATGATTTCTTCAAATCTTTCCATTTGTTTACAACCATAGCTTTAACAACCTCATGAAATAAAAGCACATTCGCTTGAGGAACTGCATACTGCATTTGAAAATCATCCTCATCTCTACATGTCTCTAAAATGAGCCGTCACATCCACCAACTGATGTCCTTGAATATATTTTCATTTTGGATCCTCATTCATGTCCTCCTCAGAGTCTAGCTTTTGTCTCTTGTCAAACGGCTCAGTCAATGAAGTAGTCACAGCTTCTTTTATCAGAGACTCTAACTCTGATCTCATAATTGAAACCAACTCCTCAGTCTCAGCCTCATCAGGAGGTTCTGGATGATTTCCCTTCTGAGCACTTTTCCTAGGCTCCATTACAACTTGCAGAGGCTCCTCCATCAGTATCACTAGCACTGACTCAAGCTGAACTCTGTATGCCACCCAGCTGTAGCAAGGCAGTTTCTTATATACATGGGGCCATTATTCAATTAATTAGCATACTCATTAACTCATCCATGTCATAATGATGATCCTTAAGCTGGACTTTCTTTCCAGTCTCTGTTTTTGTGGGTACTAGCAGACATGCTGCTCTCTTGAGAGTTTATGCCCTTAATCACTAAGCCATTGGTGATTCTTCTTTATAAATCCTTTGACTATTAGCACTTTTTGTAATTAACCAGCACATAGGGCAGATACATGACCACTGAAGCAGTGGTCATAAGCAGTGCATGGTGGGGGTACAAGTTATAGTTGGCCCTGCTAACTCTAACTGGTGAATATCTGTGTTGTTTTTAGTTCAAAATGTTAATGTTATCACTGACATATTTATAACTAAAATGTTACTTTAACCTTTGTTTTTTTTTCAGTGAATATGGAAAGAGAAGTAAATCTTTGCATGTGGCTAGGATGATGGCACCACCCCCACCATTCAAAACCTTAGTCCGTCCCCTCATGCTCTAAGTTTGGTTGTATGGTGTAGTTACACCCGTGGTCATGTTTTAGTTTGGGGCATCCTTGAGGATGTTACACACAGTTGCTCTCAGAGAGCTCTGTACTTTGACCTACCAATGTAAAGTTTTTAAAATCCCAAACAAATACATTTCTCTTAATCAGGAGTGTTAGTTATTTGCCAGACAAATACCATTGAAACAGGGTTTTTGGGTGGTGAGGGACAGGGGGCCATAGTGCTTCATGGATAAAAAGACAGTGGTAGCGATATGTTTTCATGGTCATAAAGTCAGTCCTAAGGGCATTAGTGGTAGAGCTATGTTTCCATCTTGAACAACCATAAAAAATCAACGACGAACTAAAGAGAGTCGCACTTCACATAAAGTTCCAGTCAGTTCAACGTTCGTGCACGTCTTTTCCGGTACCTGCCGTTGTTTGGTACCACTTCTCAGCAGAAATTGAATCAATATGCAACTGGAATGGTGCAACATCTTCACAAAGTCAGTCCTAGAGGCCACCAACAGTGTAATTTTCTTTCAGAGGAGCCCTGAAACATTTTTTTGAAGATTTTAAAATAGCCTCTTGTCTACTCGCTTGTCTTTCTGGCACTTCTTTCGACTCCAATCTAAGATTTATCATCATTAAATTCTAAGCACTCTAAATATGAAACTGTGAAAAAGATAGTTTGGGTTTTATTAGCATTAAGCTACTTTGGGCTGGAGGTGTATTAAGAAAGAGCCTGAATCTGCAATAGGTGTTTACATTATTCAATTTTGGTTTAAATATCATAATTAGAACTGGTTGCATGTGCTTGCACAATAATCTAATACACTCTGAGCAGTTGGCTATTTTGCTCCAGCGCAATTGAACTGGATGAGCCTTCATTTGCATGACAATGTGGCCCTAGGCAAATAAAGAATACATTTGCCCACATTTCTACACCAATCATTGATACAGGTGAATGCTTCAAAAGGCTTCCCCAGCTCCCGAGGCCCCCTCCCTGGTTTCTGTGCAATGACGATCAGCGTGCACGTCGCGCTGTCGTCATTGCACAGAAACCGAAACTGAAATGAGCCTTTGGGCTCATTTCAGTTTCACTTTCTACGTGCTCAGGGGGCTAACTCAGCCCCCTGAGCACATAGAAAGACGGGAGAGGTATCATTGGAAAGGGGAGAATCTCCCCAGTGGATCCCTGCTTGGGGATCACCCCAGGAGGGCGATCACCAAGCAGGGATCCACCCCCTAGACACCAGGGAGGGGGGAGCGGCCCCTTGGGCAAGGGCCTTTGCTCCCTCCATAATTTATTGGGCACAATTCAGTCTTTCTGCCCCCCCCTGGGGGGCAGATGGGGCATTGGCCCCTAATCTGCCCCTTCGGGGGGGCAGAAAGCCCACTTGATGCCAGGGATCTTTTTGGGGCAAATTTGAATTAGGGTGGGGCTGCCCAAAACGGGCATGCCCATGCCCCCACCCCTCCCCGCAAAATTTCAGCCTTCCTGCCCCCCCTGGGGGCAGATGGGGCAGTAGCCCCCAATCTGCCCCCGGGGGCAAAAGCCCACTAGACGCCAGGGATTTTTTGGGGCAAATTTTAATTAGGGTGGGGGCATTGGCATGCCTGTTTTGGGCAGCCCCAACCCTAATTAAAATTTGCCCCAAAAAATCCCTGGTGTCTTGTAGGCTTTCTGCCCCCCCTGGGGGGCAGATGTGGGCATCATCCCCCAATCTGCACCCCCAAGGGGGCAAAAAGCCCACTAGTCGCCAGGGATTTTTTGGGGGCAAATTTGAATTAGGGTGGGGGCTGCCCAAAACGGGCATGCCCATGCCCCCACCCCCTCCCCTGCAAAAATTACAGCCTTCCTGCCCCCCTGGGGGGCAGATGGGGCAGTGGCCCCCAATATGCCCCCCCGGGTGGGCAAAAGCCCACAAGACGCCAGGGATTTTTTTGGGCAAATTTTAATTAGGGTGGGGGCATTAGCATGCCCATTTTGGGCAGCCCCCACCTAATTCAAATTTGCCTAAAAATCCTGGCATCTAGTAGGCTTTCTGCCCCCTGGGGGCAGATGGGGGCATTAGCCCCCAATCTGCACCCCCGGGGGGGCAAAAATCCCTCTAGTCGCCAGGGATTTTTTTTGGCAAATTTGAATTAGGGTGGGGGCTGCCCAAAACGGGCATGCCCATGCCCCCACCCCCACACAAATTACAGCCCTCCTGCCCCCCTGGGGGGAGATGGGGGCAGTAGCCCCCAATCTGCCCCCCCGGGGGGGGCAAAAAGCCCACTAGACGCCAACGATTATGCTGGTACCCCTCCCCAGTGGATCCCTGCTTGGGGATCACCCCAGGTGGGCGATCCCCAAGCAGGGATCCACCCCCTAGACACCAGGGAGGGGGGTGCAGCCCCTTGGGCAAGGGCCTTTGCTCCCCCCGTAATTTATTGGGCACAATTCAGTCTTTCTGCCCCGCCGGGGGGCAGATGCGGCAGTAGCCCCAATCTGCCCCCCCGGGGGGGGCAGAAAGCCCACTAAACGCCAGGGATTTTTTTGGGTGCAATTTTTTTTAGGGTGGGGGCTGCCCGAAACGGGCACGCCAATGCCCCCACCCCCACCACAATTACAGCCTTTCTGCCCCCCCCTGGGGGGCAGATGGGGCATTGGCCCCTAATTTGACCCTTCGGGGGGGCAGAAAGCCCACTTGATGCCAGGGATCTTTTTGGGGCAAATTTGAATTAGGGTGGGGGCTGCCCAAAACGGGCATGCCCATGCCCCCACCCCCTCCCCCGCAAAAATTACAGCCTTCCTGCCCCCCGGGGGGGCAAAAAGCCCACTAGACGCCAGGGATTTTTTTGGGCAAATTTTAATTAGGGTGGGGGCAATGGCATGCCTGTTTTGGGCAGCCCCAACCCTAATTAAAATTTGCCCCAAAAAATCCCTGGTGTCTTGTAGGCTTTCTGCCCCCCCTGGGGGGCAGATGGGGGCATTAGCCCCCAATCTGCCCCCCCGGGTGGGCAAAAAGCCCACAAGACACCAGGGATTTTTTTGGGCAAATTTTAATTAGGGTGGGGGCATTGGCATGCCCGTTTTGGGCAGCCCCCACCCTAATTCAAATTTGCCCAAAAAAATCCCTGGCATCTAGTAGGCTTTCTGCCCCCCCTGGGGGGAAGATGGGGGCACCTAGGGAAACTTACCAAAACAACACATTTCTGAAAACTAGACACCCGGGGGATTCCAGAGAGGTATGGCTTGCGTGGATCCCCACACAACTGAGGCACCATTTTTATCGGGAGACATGGGGGAACGCTGGGCGGTAGGAAATTTGTGTCAGCCCGGTGATGCCACAACTTTTCCACACAGAAATGTGTGAAAAAAGTGATTTTTTCAGAAAAATTTCAGGTTTGCAGGGGATTCTGGGTAAGAAAACGTTGGGGGATCCACGCACGCCATACCTCCCTGAAATGCCCCGCGTGTCTAGTTTTCAGAAATGTGTGGGTTTGGTAGGTTTCCCTAGGTGGCCGCCGAGCTCTGGGCTAAAAAGTCATGGGACCCCCTTGCAAAACCAGGGTGGTTTGTGATAGGCAATTTTGATGTCGCCTCAATAGGTTTTTGGCCCTTGCCTGTCGCGGGTACTTGACCCACCCATGCAAGTAAGGTACCATTTTCTCGAAAGACTTTGGGGAACTCGGGGTGGGTGGAAATTTGTGGATCCACACAGATTCCAGAACTTTCCACCACAGAAATGTGAGGAAAATGTGTTTTGTTTGACAATTTTTTAGGTTTGCAAGGGATTTTGGGTAACAGAACCTGGTGAGAGGCAGTCAAGTCACCCCATCCTGAATTCCCCTGGGTGTCTAGTTTTGAAAAATGTATAGGTTTGCTAGGTTTCCCTAGATGCCGACAGAGCTAGGGTTAAAAAACTACAGCTAGGCACTTTGCCAAAAAGGGTCATTTTTCACTGTGAAATTGTGGTGTGTCCACGTTGCGTTTGCGCCGTTTCCTGTCGCGGGCACTAGGCCTACCCACACAAGTGAGGTACCATTTTTCTTGGAAGACTTTGGGGAATGCGGGGTGGGTGGAAATTTGTGGATCCACGCAGATTCCAGAACTTTCCACCACAGAAATGTGAGGAAAATGTGTTTTTTTGGACAATTGTTTAGGTTTGCAAGGGATTCTGGGTAACAGAACCTGTTGAGAGGCAGTCCAGTCACCCCATCCTGGATTCCCCTGGGTGTCTAGTTTTCAAAAATGTATAGGTTTGCTAGATTTCCCTAGGTGCCGGCAGAGCTAGGGTTAAAAAACTACAGCTAGGCACTTTGTCAAAAAAGGGTCATTTTTCACTGTGAAATTGTGGTGTGTCCACGTTGCGTTTTGTGCTGTTTCCTGTCGCGGGCACTAGGCCTACCCACACAAGTGAGGTACCATTTTTCTCGGAAGACTTTGGGAAACGCGGGGTGGGTGGAAATTTGTGGATCCACGCAGATTCCAGAACTTTCGACCACAGAAATGTGAGGAAAATGTGTTTTTTTTTACATTTTCTTAGGTTTGCAAGGGATTCTGGGTAACAGAACCTGGTGAGAGGCAGTCAAGTCACCCCATCCTGGATTACCCTGGGTGTCTAGTTTTCAAAAATGTATAGGTTTGCTAGGTTTACCTAGGTGCCGGCAGAGCTAGGGTTCAAAAACTACAGCTAGGCACTTTGTCAAAAAAGGGTCATTTTTCACTGTGAAATTGTGGTGTGTCCACGTTGCGTTTTGCGCCGTTTCCTGTCGCGGGCTCTAGGCCTACCCACACAAGTGAGGTACCATTTTTCTTGGAAGACTTTGGGGAATGCGGGGTGGGTGGAAATTTGTGGATCCACGCAGATTACAGAACTTTCTACCACAGAAATGTGATGAAAATGTGTTTTTTTAAACATTTTCTTAGGTTTGCAAGGGATTCTGGGTAACAGAACCTGGTGAGAGGCAGTCAAGTCACCCCATCCAGGATTCCCCTGGGTGTCTAGTTTTCAAAAATGTATAGGTTTGCTAGGTTTCCCTAGGTGCCGGCAGAGCTAGGGTTCAAAAACTACAGCTAGGCACTTTGTCAAAAAAGGGTCATTTTTCACTGTGAAATTGTGGTGTGTCCATGTTGCGTTTTGCGCCGTTTCCTGTCACGGGCACTAGGCCTACCCACACAAGTGAGGTACCATTTTTCTCGGAAGACTTTGGGGTACGTGGGGTGGGTGGAAATTTGTGGATCCACGCAGATTCCAGAACTTTCTACCACAGAAATGTGAGGAAAATGTGTTTTTTTTTACATTTGTTTAGGTTTGCAAGGGATTCTGGGTAACAGAAACTGGTGAGAGCCAGTCAAGTCACCCCATCCTGGATTCCCCTGGGTGTCTAGTTTTCAAAAATGTATAGGTTTGCTAGGTTTCCCTAGGTGCCGGCAGAGCTAGGGTTAAAAAACTACAGCTAGGTACTTTGCAAAAAAAGTCATTTTTCACTGTAAAAATGTGGTGTGTCCACGTTGCGTTTTGGGCCGTTTCCTGTCGCGGGCACTAGGCGTACCCACACAAGTGAGGTACCGTTTTTCTTTAAAGACTTCGGGGAACGCAGGGTGTGTGGAAATTTGTGGATCCACGCAGATTCCAGAACTTTCCAACACAAAAATGTGAGGAAAATGTGTTTTTTTTGACAATTGTTTAGGTTTGCAAGGGATTCTGGGTAACAGAACCTGGTGAGAGCCAGTCAAGTCACCCCATCCTGGATTCCCCTGGGTGTCTAGTTTTAAAAAATGTATAGGTTTGCTAGGTTTATCTAGGTGCCGGCAGAGCTAGGGTTAAAAAACGACAGCTAGGCACTTTGCAAAAAAAGGGTCCTTTTTCACTGTGAAAATGTGGTGTGTCCACATTGCGTTTTGGGCCATTTCCTGTCGCGGGCACTATGCCTACCCACACAAGTGAGGTACTGTTTTTCTCAAAAGACTTTGGGGAACGCAGGGTGGGTGGAAATTTGTGGATCCACACAGATTCCAGGACTTTCCACCATAAAAATGTGAGGAAAATGTTTTTTTTTGGACAATTTTTTAGGTTTGCAATGGATTCTGGGTAACAGAACCTGGTGAGAGCCAGTCAAGTCACCCCATCCTGGATTCCCCTGGGTGTCTAGTTTTCAAAAATGTACAGGTTTGCTAGGTTTCCCTAGGTGCCGGCAGAGCTAGGGTTAAAAAACTACAGCTAGGCACTTTGCAAAAAAAGGGTCATTTTTCACTGTGAAAATGTGGTGTGTACACGTTGCGTTTTGAGCCGTTCCCTGTCGCGGGCACTAGGCCTACCCACACAAGTGAGGTACCATTTTTATCGGGAGACATAGGGTAACACAGAATTGTAGAGCAACTGTTATTACCTATTGACTTTCGATGCATTTCTGCCTTCCAAATGAAAGACAATGTGTAAAAAGAAGTCATTTTGAAAAATGACCTATAATTCTCATGCTAGTATGGGTACTCCCAATTTCGGAAATGTGCAAATATCTACTGTTTCTAAACTCTATATTTTGTTCCCATTTCAGAAATACATAGGTGTCTTTCATACCGATTTTTCCATGTATAAATTTTCCCGGAATAATTGCTATATACCCGGTACATAATAAAAAAACATTGCAAGACGCTGCTCAGTCATTGGCTCTGGGTTCGTCGGGTTCTTGGTGAACCTACAAGTCCTATATATCACCACAACCAGAAAGGTCCATCGGATGTAATGGTATATTGCTTTCAAATAGATGTCATAATTAGAAGAAGTTACAGGTGAAAACGTTGACACAAATGGCTGTTTTTTTCAACTAATTTTCAATTTTTCCTATATTTAACTGTTTGTTTCTATAAAGAAAACTTGAAGGATCTACACAAATGACCCCTTGCTGAATTCAGAATCTTGTCTACTTTTCAGAAATGTATATCTTTCCAGGATCCATTATTGCTTTCATACCCATTTCTACCATTAACTGGAAGGAGGTTAAAAGCACAAAAAATAGCAAAAATAGGATATTTTCCAGAAAAATGCCACAACTGTGTAAAAATGTTTGGTTTTCTGGAAAAAGTCTGCTTGTCCCTGAAAGCTGGGAAGATGGTGATTTCAGCACCACATCCCCTTTTTTGATACCATTTGCAGGGAAAAAACCAGACGCTTTCATCTGTAGCCCTTTTTCGCATTTTTTCCCAAAAAAACAACATTTAGCTGGATTTTGGCTAATTTCTTGGTCCCCTCCAGGGGAATCCACAAACCCTGGGTACCTTTAGAATCCCCTTGATGTTGGAAAAAAAGGACGCAAATTTGGCGTGGATACCTTATGTGGTCAAAAAGTTACAGGGGCCTAAGCGCGAACTACCCCAAATAGCCCAAAAAAGGCTTAGCACAGGGGGGGAAAGGCCTAGCAGCAAAGGGGTTAAGTAACAACCTACCCATATCCCCACCTAACAAGATAAAAGCCATTAAATCTAAAAATAAGTAATACCAATCAACTATACTAAACTAACCCTGAGCTAAAATCTAAGCTAAGTAATGCTACAGTACCTATACAATAGTCTTATGAAAAACAAAGGGGGGTAAGGGCAGGAATCAACTGAGCCGATCAAATCTGAGCAGCAATAGGGTCGACCACCTGGTACAAAGTGTTGTTGCTGCGCATTACCATGGCACCATGGCTGCCTGTCTTGGTCCTGCCTGGATGCTCCCTTTTGGGCCTGTCGGACAGCAGGCCATTTGTCGGCTGCTTTATCCTCCTCATGTCGGTGTGGCATTCTGCTGTATCCCTGGTCAACATGCCTGAGGTGGCGGTAATGCTCTTTGCAGATCCAATGCACCTTGGCCTGTTCTGGCGTCATGTTGTCTGTTGTAGAGGATGGAAATATGTTTCAGACATAACTGAGGCTGAACATATGAATTCCTACAATATCCTTAATTTAACAAGAACCTCACATGTGTCATGTTCAGATCATACAATTACATTTTGCTTAGTAAAAATGACAATCAGTGCTCAGAAATACATACTCATCCAACGTAAAGAGGCAAAAGGTACCCATGTTACAAGCTAGCATTTAGACTAAATGGCAGCCTATGCATAAATGTACATGTACATAAGTACATTTATTGTTTGATCATAAAATCATTTCAGTGGGTATAAAAACGGTAAATTAGCTGGTTGCACGATACAGTTATATTTTGATATATACAGTAGGTAAAAATTCCCTTCAAGGTTGCTCTGAAATGCGAATGGGAAGAAGGCCAGATGATAGGTCACAGAAGTGGGTCACTTGTGGAACTTAAAAATCCAAGTGGCCCAGCTGATCATTAGTCCATGGTAAGATAATTTAAAACGAAGAGTCTAGAAAAGCTTAAAAGTTCCTTGGTATGCTACAGCAGTTTAATATAAGCAATCACGATGGCTCTGGGATGATGACGACAAAGGAATAGCCAAGCCTCCAGTTCGAGTGATCGACTGGCACTCATGGCTACTGCTTTTATGAGCCTTCGGTTGAGACTGGCGGTGGCGGTTACCTCAGTTTGCCTTGATTGAATTAGAGGCTAGAGGGACCATGAACATGAACAGAAGATAAGCCAGATGGATGGAAGTAGTAAAGCTGATGTTTAGAGCCATGTTCTCTGGGTTTAAGGCAGCAATGATGCCCTGCCTACAGGTCCGGACTCCCATTTTGTTCCACTGGGGCCTCAACTTTGTTCTGCGCAGGGCCAACAGCCCTGGGCAAATTCATAAAACGTGCTCCAGAAATTCATCTGATTTGCCACATCCCCAGCACACAAGATTGTTTGAGGAACGTTGCCATCAAGGTAGATGTTTCAAGAGGAGCCACTCGCCCAGCCTGAGGGCCCAAAATCTTTGTTTTAGATGTAGGGAGTAAGAACAAGCCAAGTGTGGCAGCGGAGGGGCCAGCTGGTAAGAATTAATTACTGCCCATGCATGCTTCATTTGGCTAGAGTCTCTCTATCTAACATTCTGGAACACAGTTGAATTTGCTTCTTGATGCTTAATTTAAATGCTTTTTTGCCAGGATTGAGAGACCACAAGTCTATTGCTGATAGTTGTAACCTGCATTGAAGTACCGACTGTGTGGCCCACCGGTGTTATTGGCACTGATATCAGTCCATAAAACGGACTCAAGTGAGCCGGCTCTGGCCTGTCTCAGCTTGTGGCACAGGTTGAGAAAGGCCCCTGTGCTTTGCAAGGCATAGTTTACAAGGCCTAGCTCAAGTCGAATCTGTGCAGTGGACGAGGTTTTTGGTAGCCGGAGCACCTTTTCATAGATTTTGATCACGTGTTGATTAAGTGCAGTACTGAGCTTGCCAAGAGAGATCTCAAAACCGTACGGCAGGGTGGGACATATCTTGGCTCGCATTACTTCCAGCATTAAAGCTAAGCTGGGACCAGTCAGCTTTTTGGAGAGCTTAGAGAGGCTAGCTTGGAGAGCAGTAGCTTTCATGGCAATTTTGCAGCGGTGTTTAATTAGTGTGCCCCTTGAGTCAATATGGATTCCCAGATACCTGTAGGTTTTACCAACTGGAATTTGGATGTTATCATAAGACCAGCCACCACCTCTGTACAACTTCCTGCCAAATATAAGCAGTTTTTTTTTTTTTTAGGTTTACCTCCAATTTGTTCATGGTGGTGTAAATGTACATGTGCACCTAATAGTACTGACACTGAGTGGTGTATGTTATGTTGAGTACACAAGGCATGGCACATATCGTCACACCATGTACTCCTTGTGGTGGTTCAAGCAGCATGTGACAGAGCTGACACAAAGATTGAGTGTGGCTAGCTATCCACCCTTCACATTGGCCTGTTGTACCCTTCAACAATCCCGAAACATGGGAATACATGGAACTATACAGCAGACTCCAAGTGCAGCAATTCCCAAAAAAAGCTGTGGCCCTCTACATTAGGCCTGGGCTGAGTTTGCAGGCACAAGCCATGGAGTATGGTAAATCGCGCTGCTCGCACTGATTTTTAGCACTGGGAGTTTATCACATTCTGTAAAATCACCACGAATGGCACTATGTGCTGCTCAATAGGGCACTGCTTCTTTCTGCTGCTCGAGTAGATATTCTTTTGGAGCCTCTGCTTCCTCAATGTGAGCGGCAGATTTCTCAACCCGAGCGGTTATGACCTGCCGCAACTGCCCAGGTTGAGAAATCGCTCTGGTAGGAGGTCTAGCACGCGATCTTCCCTGCTCATGCTTGCCAACTTAATATTAGCAAGCCGCATGGGAGAAAAAACTGCACTCCGCGTCACTTTGGGGAGACTTGCCGAACTCCACGCAGCAACACTTCGCAAATTCTGCCAGCAGTACGGAATTATTTGCCTGCTCCCATTAGTCAGTGTGGATTGTGAGCGTGATGCACATCAACTCAACACACTGCCATGTGATGAGTGTGTGCATGATTGCTCTAGTCCTCATATGTATGTGTATTGTATCTTGTGCTGTAGTTTGCATGTCTTTTTCTACAGATAATTATTAAGGCAGGCATTTGTGATGATGACACAGTATGGGTAATGGCACCATACTTTTCAACTGTGTAATGCTCTGTATGCTGACACATCATACACATGTATGTGTTGTGACACATTGCCCTCTAACCCACTACACCCTACAAATAGTCTGACCACATGTTGCACAGTGGTCATTTGGCTGAGGAGGGCATGAGTCATGCCTTTCACAGCATTAACAATTGTGGACTGGTGACGTGTCAAATCTAGTCATACCTAACCAATCTGCACGGAGGCATGGATCCTCACTTCCTGTGTGGCCATGGCTTAAATTGAGACTATGCATGTCCATGTGTACAACCACAGTAGCAAAATGCAACACACAAGCAGATTGCAGTTGGGACATTCAAATGCAGGTTCACATAGTTGTCCTATCATACACAACCAAGCACAGCAAGTAATGTTGGACATTCATCCTTTGCTTCCCCTCTCATATATAACTTAGATGCAGATATCTGATGGCTGCTCTGGTACCCATGATGCAGGATGACAGTTCACAAATATCTGGGTACATGTGGTCTAATGACTGTTTTCACAAACATCTATTCCAGGGGCAATCACACACAATCCTCACTTAGCCCAGAACGAAAATCAGATGACACTCACTGGTAGAATCGGGATCCTGGAAAGTTGTCACCTTCCCAGTTGTTTACGACTCAGGTCCACCTACAACACAAAAACATGGAACAATGTTCTGAGAAACATTTCATGGTACACTGTGCACAAAATGAGCTCAGTAAATTTGCAAAAGAAATGTCTCTTCCAATCTGCACACTGGACATGGAACATAAGGCAAAGGTCAAATGGCTTAATGAAGAACAAAGGTATAGCATCTTACTGTGTCAATGGCTAAAACCAGGGCTATGATGTCCCAGCAGCACAGACGGCATGCCAAGGGACATATTTACAAATATATGGCGTACAGCAGCAACGCAGGTCATTCTGATGTGCTGCCTTGTGTCAATACAAAATGTTAGGAATGCACCGTATGTACAAGATATGGTGCATTAATGTTCATTCTGCCTGCACCCCCTCACAATTTGCAGCCAAGCGTCAACGGAGGCACCCTTGGACCATGGTGCAAGGGTGTCTGTGTTGCTGGCAAGAACACCTTTCTGCTCAAAAACAATGACGAAAATGCAGCCCAAATGGAAAATAAAATAAAACAGGATAAATGTAAACATTTCTTCTCTTTATGCCTGCTCTGGGTAGCTGCAACCTTTAGGCAGTGACCCAGGTTCACAAGCTAATGTAGATCTGGGCCAGCGTCAAAGGCAGGGACTTGCATTGCTTTGTCACACTGCATATCTACAAGGCCAAGAAAAAACATTCAGTTTTGCTTGACGTGGCCTTGTGGATGTGGCTAAGCCTTGTGCTCCACCGGAATTTGATGAAAAGTGATATCCCGGCAGTGCACAGTGCTTGTAAAAAATCAACACTTTACAATGACATCCCTCATTGTAACATGGTGCAAGGGGTGCTGCCTTTGATGGCTTTGTGTAACAAATGAATGGACAGACCACACTCAGCAGGCAAACTATGTAGCTGAAACTGTTTCAATATAATATGTGTCCTTTGTTATGCTACACACCTCAGACAGTAGCCATTTGTGTTCCTTGGCTCCACTTTGCTCATTATATGTCAATACTGCACAGGGGATGAGCATTGTACATTATGGCCCTGTACAGGAGCACTACACATCATTACACATCAATATTTTTACTTGCATGTTAACATGTTTGTGGTGCAAATCAAAACCTCTCCAACCGGGGATGATGTAAGTGTGCTCCCCTGCAACACACAGGGAGGCTGGACCACCCAGTTTTAACTCAGAAATGACAGGCCGGACAGGTGACAACAGTCCATGCACATTGCCAGATGGGCCCCCAAGCACCTTTGGGCCTCCCCTGCAATGCATGTTAATTTTGGGCTACTGTTAGGCCACTGTGAACAATTCTCTGTCACATGTTTGAGACCAACCATATTTGGCCAGTAGCCTGGCTTTCCAAGACCAAGACACATCTGCCACTAAAGTTATGAAATCAATGACAGGTATCTGTCAAGGGTAAGTCTGGCAGTGAACTCCACTGAGCTCTCGGAGTTTGCTGAGTTTTCTGCACTCCGCATTACGGGGAGCTCGCAGAAATCCGAAAAACTTTTTTTCCTCGCTCGCGTTCATCAACGTCAAGTTGGCGAGCGCGAGCGAGGAAAATCCACCTCCCGGCGAGATTTTTCCTCGTTCGCGATCGTCAACATCAAGTTGGTGAGCATGAGCATGGAAAATCAACTTCCTGGCGAGATTTCTCAACGCGGGCGGTCAGATTTCTGATTGCGACCGCTCGCGTTGAGAAACCATCCATTCACGTTGAGAAAGCTGCAGCTCGAGTAAAAATCTACTTGAGCGACAGAAAGGAAGCAGTGCCCGCTTGCGCTGTGCATGGTGCCGTTCGCTATGATTGCACAGTGGGGATAAGCACCTGGCACTGAAAATCACAGTGAAAGGCAGTAATCTAAAGAAACTCCGACGTTTGCGGAGCTCCGCTTAGTGCGGCAAAGATTTTTTTGCACTTCGCGGAGCGAACTCCTACCACCCTTAGTCAAGGGGACACATCTACTAGCTCTTGGAAGATCTGTACTTACCGACAGTCCCTCCAACTTCCATTCTGCGATGATCAATAAGATCCTTCTCCCGGGTCATGACATCCACCCACTGCTGCTTAAGTTGATGGAAGCTGCGGTCCACACCAAAAACAACGCTTGAGATGGTATTTTTTTTTTTTCCCTTTATTGTAGTCTTATAAATCTTACAAAAAGACAAAACAAACCGGGCATAAAACATGGAGTCATGATGATCATTACAATACATTTCAGAGTTTCGCAGTGTATTTAGTCAATTCACAACAGTACATTCCCCAGGTGATGCAGTTACACACTGATGAGTCTGAAGATAGTCTGTCAATGTTATCCAGAAGTCCCTAGGTCGAGATCCAGAAGATAGTTCCTCCTCATAGGTCTGTAAATTGTCTCTACAGTATGCTAGATCTTGAAGCCATTGTTTAACGCTGGGATGTCGTCTGCCTCCCCAGTACATTGACACCCTCCTTTTTGCTAGTAGCAATGCTATCATACAAAGTTTACGTTTAAGAGATCGCAAATTGGACACTATCCCAAGTAGACATATCCGAATCGTACAGTCTATTGGCGTCTCTAGCATTTCACTCAACATTTTTGTAACATTTTCCCAGTATATTCTAATATGGAGACATTGCCACGCCAAGTGAAGAAAGTCAGCGTTATCAATACCACATCTTTGGCAGCGTGCATCGGGTCGGAGCCCACATTTGTGTAACTTGAGAGGCGTGTGGTAAATTTGATGCAGATATCTATAATGTATGATGCGCAAGTTATCATTTGGAGTTATCATTTCAATCAGAGAGCAGCTAGTATGCCATTCCTCCTCGTGTCCAGTTGTGTATTCCATCTGTCTAATGCTTTGGACGCCCGTCCCCCAATGTCTGCTTGAAGCAGTACATATAATTTCTTGACAAGATGTTTATTATGAGGATTTGTGATTATCATTTGCAGTGCCTGTAGTGTGGGGGGCTCTTGTGGAACTGAAGGGTATAGTCTTTTGACGGCTCCCCGTAGTCTGTGATATGTAAATTTGAAAAGCAGCTTTTGATTGCTGATATCAGTAGTGTCTATAAATGTGCCGTTATTGTAGAGATCTCCCATTGTATCTATTCCCACTCGTTGGAGTTGTTCCATTCCCACCTTGTCTTGTGTTACAGATAACTCTGGGTGATACTGCAGTGGTAGTGTTGGCGCATACAGTGGCAGTCTATTCGCCAATTTGCCCATTTTCTGCCAGGCTAGATTTGTAGTGCGAATCGTGTTTATCTCATGCCTACACACAAGGGCGCATGGGTGTGGTAATATATTGTGTAGCGGTATTGGAGATGCGTCACCATCCTCAACTGCCATGTGCTGTAAATACCGAATCGGATGATACCAGTAGTGCGCATATTGCGCTTGAGCACACAGGTAATAGAGCAAGAAGTCTGGAACTTTAAAGCCGCCTTCCGAATAAGGCAATGTAAGTGTATATAATTCGATGCGTGCTTGCTTCCCAGCCCATATAAGTTGGGTGACCGCTGTTGACAATCTACGAAACGTGGCCGATGGTGGTGTGATGGGGTTGTTATTGAAAAGGTATAGAAATTTTGGCAATATATCCATCTTAACAACGGCCATGCGATCTGCGAAGGAGAGCGGTAATTTTATCCACCTCTCTACCTGCTCCTCAAGGTTACTAATGGCTGTTCCGTAATTCGCGCTGATAACCACCTCGGGGTCCCGGTGTTACCAAATTCCCAGATATTTAATCGGATCTGTCTGCCATTCCAACGGGAATTCCAGTGGGCAGGGTTTGGTAGCGTCTGTTAAAGGAATAATTGTCGATTTGCTCCAATTTATTTGGAGTCCCGAGTGTCTTCCAAATTTAATATATTCCCTAATCAGGGGGGATAGATTAACATCGGGATTACGGACATACAGCACCATGTCATCAGCATATAGCGAAATATTTAGCGGACGCTGGGGAAATTGTAGGGCCGTATTTTTGTGGCATTGTCTTATTTTCCATGCCAGTGGCTCTAACGCAATGGCAAAAAGGAGCGGTGATAGTGAGCAGCCTTGCCGAGTGCCACGCGTAATTTGTATGGTTTCTGATACATATTGGTTTACCTTTATTCTCGCGACTGGCGTTGTGTATAGTATTTTGATCCACTGTATGAGTATGGGGGGCAGTCCCATTTTCTATAAGACTGTGAATAGATACGTTCATTCGACTGAGTCAAACGCTTTTGCTGCGTCTAGAAGAACCGCAGCTGCTTGCAAGTCAGGGTTTAGTTGATGAGATAATGCAAATAGAGTACGAATGTTATGGGCAGTAGAGCAGTGTGGTACGAACCCTGCTTGATCTGGTAGTATAATATTAGACATCAGGGGTTGAAGTCGGGTGGCAAACAGGTTGGCTAATATTTTAGTATCTGTGTTAATCAACGATAGTGGTCTGTAGGAATCGCAGACCTCCGGATCCTTACCAGGCTTTAAAAGGGCTATGATCATAGCCTCTCTCAACATAGGTGGCAGTTCCCGTTTGTCATGAGCGTCACCATACATTTCAACTAGATGTGGGGCTAGCAGGTCAACATATTCTTTATAAGATTTGCTAGTGAAGACATCGGGGCCTGGGGCTTTACCATTAGATAGTGTTTTAATCACGGCTGTGACTTCTTCCACTGTGACAGCTTGTGAAAGATACTCCCGTTGGGCATCCGAGAGCCATGCTATTGCAATATCTTCAAGATATTGTAAGATTTCTGGCAAATTAGCTGTGTCACGTGAGGCGTACATGTCCCCATATGTGTCCATAAATGCTTGTAGTATACCCGCCATGTCATAGTGTAGAATGTCTTGACAATCTTTAATCTTGAGGACAGTGTGGGTGGTACGTCCGGTACATATCTTGTGCGCTATTACTCGTCCCGGTCTACCTCCCTCCCCGTATTTCCGGGCAATACTACGTTCAGAGATATATTTAAGTTCTTCATCAGCAAAATTTTGATATTCGGATATTATGTTCCGAATCTCGCCCAGTATAGCCGTGTTTTGGGTAAGTTCGAATTCGTGTTCTAAGGTCTTAAGCTTTGTTTCACGTTGTGTTAGTTGTTGTCGTATGTCTTTCAGAATGCCCACAGTCATGCTAATACACACGCCACGTATAGTTGCCTTAAAGGCCTCCCATAGTATACTTGGGTCATTGACTGAGGGCTGGTTCAATGTAAAATATTCCTCAATAGCCATCCTAATAGTGGTGTTATAGGACGAGTCTACGAGTCTAAGAGCGACTTAGCATTGAATCTCCATATATATGGTGGCAGGACATAGAAAGGAGTATCAAGCACCAAAACAACAGGTTTATGGTCAGATAGTGTTTTCGGCAGGTGTTGTACATCTTTAGCCCATGTGGCAATTTTCCCTGTTGCTAACCAGAGGTCTATTCGCGACCAGCTGTTGTGAGATGTGGAGTGATGTGTGGCTTCTGTACGGTGTGGGTTTCGCTGGCGCCATATATCTACCATGTTAAATTTTGCCATACCATCCTTAACCGCCTGGACCGCCCGCTTGTGTGGTTCTTTAGTGGATCCTGATCTATCTAAAACCTCCTCAAGGGACAGGTTGAAATCGCCGCCCCATATTAGTTCTATGTCAGGTAATTCTCTAAGATTACGCCATATGTTTTGAAAAAATTCGGGATCATCTATGTTTGGCCCATATGTGTTGATCAAACCTACATGGTGCCCTCGAATATGTCCTGTTAGTATGATGTAGCGGCCCTGATCGTCAGTTATGGTGTGATCGACGATGAATTGGACGCCCTTTTTCACTAAGAGCATGACACCCCTCGAGTAATTGGAATATGAAGACAATATAACGGTCTCGGCACATTTACTCCCTAAGGGACACTTTGTAGTTTTTTGCAAGGTGGGTTTCCTGCAGCATCGCCACGTCAATTTGGTGACGATCGAGATATGCAAATACTTGTCGTATTTTCTTAGGACTATTTAACCCTCTGATGTTCCAGGATAAGAAACGAAGTTGTGACGACTTTAATTTAGTCGCAGTATTTTCATTTGGAGATATATGTGATAGTATATAACACAAATGTCCCGCTGATGCACGCGGGGTGTAATGTGCATCAAATCCATTATCACACCTAAACATGTATACGTTGTGGAACTGTGCATGGAGTATTCCGTTTGTAGAAGCCCGTAAATAACAATAAACCTACCCTCAAACCCCCACCCACTTCGGCACCCCAACCATACCAAAGCCATACCCTTATAACCAACAGTGCCATTGCACTAACAGTTCCGGGGAGCACCCTCGGGGGGGCCGCTGAGTGCTCGTCACAACATCCGTACGTACGGATGTGGTCGGGTTTTATTTGACGTGTTTGGTACATTGAATACATCCAATATGGGTGAAATAAATCGCAGTAGAGTATATGAACCAAGGTCTATATGCCTTGCTAGTGTGGAGGTTTAACTTACTTTGTAGTATATACCACATTCTGTTATATTGCATAGTCATGACATAGCACAAGGAACAAGAAATAAACCTCTGTCCCAACTTGCGAGCAACAGAACCTGTATAGTGCTGCCCTTCCGTCTTGAATGAGCCGGCAACAGGCCAATAGAGCAGTTCCGTCGCCTTCATCATATATTAGGCCAGGTGCTACGTACTTAGATTCAACAGACCATATACACTGTCCATACTGTGAACAGACAAATGGAACAAACCTATACAGTTGCAGTCTAACATGTAAGTGGTTCACGTTCACCAAGATGTGGTCTATACGCAATAATGTACTATAATGCAAGGATTCATCTGATATCAGCCATGGGACAGGAGGCCACATTATAGGCAAGCGGTGGAGTCTCAGTGTCCGTACATACCGTAGTCTTTACCGGTGTACTGTTTACACCCCATTGCACAGGATGACTACAATATATGTTAAGTCAATGACAAAAGAATGCAAAAGAATACAAATAGTCTCTGTATACAACCTCATTTGCATAGCATCTTGTATACGTTACCACCAGCGACAGTACAATCAATCTGAGTCTGGATCAGGGTTCCTACGACGTTGTATCTTACGGCTGGAGACAGTCTTTTTGATAAAGTCCTGTGCTGCCTTTGATGTAGGGCAAATTTTCGTTCGCCCCTCGTGCATGATGCGCAGTCTCACCGGGTACAGTATCGCGTATTCAATTCCCATGTCTCTCAGTTTTTTTGGGGGCTGAGTTAAAGTCCTTACGTGCCATCTGCACTGCCATCGTGAAATCCGGATAAAAGGAGATATTGTTGCCTTTGTAATTTATTTGCTTTTTCTCCCTTGCCATGCGTAAGATCGCGTCTCTATCTCTGTAGTTAAGCACTCGCGCGATAATGGGCCTCGGCGGAGCTCCTGGTGGTGGCACGGGTGCAAGTGATCGATGGGCTCTCTCAATGATAAGCATGGTAGAAAAGTTTTCAGCTCCAAAAATGTCTCGCAACTTATCCTCCACATAGGTTTACAATCTTCCTGTGTTGGTACTTTCTGGAATCCCTATTATGCGCACATTATTGCGGCGGGATCTCGCTTCTAAATCTTCATTCTTCTGTTTGATGACTTCCAAGATCTTTTCAATCTCCTCACATTTGCGCGTCGTCGTATTAGACTCGTCTTCAACCGCCAAAATACGGGCTTCCGCTGCGTTCAGTCTTTCTCCCTGTTTATCAAGCTTGGAGGACATGTTATCCACTCTCTGCGTGAGGGTGTCGAGCTTACCATTAATAGCTTGGAGGCTCTGCTGTATAGCTTGTAGGGCGGCATCCATCTCAGATTGCTGTGCATGTTCCGCGTCCAATTCAGTGTCCGAATGCGCCGTCGTCTGTTTGGTAGAGCGTCGATTATCAAAAGATATACGCTTGAGATGGTACTTCACTTTGTACCAATGCTCCTGACGTTGGCAGGTAGGGTACCCCTGAATGACCCTTCTACCTGATGTAAACATGTTTGGAAGGTCATGTTCAATGAGCAACAGGAGGCCCCCAAACTCATCCTCTGAAAGGTTACAAGAACTGTAACTTCCCAACATCTCCCTCAAAAAAATGAGCAGCCTAAACTATAAACTACCTTACAATACAACTGCCCTCTACCTCTACTAGTAACCCCTATAATGACAAACACACAACAATACACTACAATAAATAATACAAAAGACAATCAGAGGACAAAAATGACACTTTTGAGATACTACAGGTACACCAAAGACACCAACAAGACCAAGAAAAACTTCCAAAAACACAAGCTACCAAGAAACACCTCCAGCACTCAACACAAACAAACAGAGTAGAAAGGAAAGTGAAAGTAACTTCACACTTCCTGGTTTGCATCATTTCCTGGGCAGATGCATCTCGTTGGCCAAGATGCGTCATTTTTTGGACACATCCTGGCAGTTATCGCTCATGCATGAAGAACACCCCACACATGGCAATGCTCAACGTTACATTTTTGACACATTGGCTTTGATGTGGCTCTTCTGGGTGATGCAACTGGTACAATCGGTCATGCATTAGCCCAATACATTATTTTAATTAGACGCATTGGGCCAATTGTGAGATTTACAGTGTAGTATGTTGTGCAATTTATATGATACAATTCCAGGGATCAGTGTTTTGCCTGTGCATAGTTGAGGTGACATGCTGTCTGTCTTGGAATGTGTTGCATGTGTATGTTTACACTGCACTTATGTGTGACGTCTTTCATTACTGGGGCCTATTACGCATTCGTAATCTGTGCCGTGTTGCACAGTGCAGGCCGCAGTCTGTCTGCTAAATCATGTGGGTTTACAGGTCCCATTGCAGGCAAGTGCAGTGAGTTTGTGCACCCATCTGCAAGGGGTTGCCTGGGTGGGCCCAGAGGACCCACTTTCCCACTCCAGAGGGCTGGCATCAGGGGGCACACTGTAAGTGCCCCTCCTGACAACTCCATTGCCTCTGGGCCCATGTCTTTGATTCAGCGTAGATGCAGAGGCAAATGCATTTCCTCATTTGCATGGGGCCACGTATTCCTGCACAAGAGGGTAGACCATCAGGTGCTAATACAAGGAGTATAAGTGGGCCAATATTTTTCATGAGTGGCCGTACAAGCATGTGCAGCCCCTTCTGGCATTCCTAAGTGTCTCCATAGCTATGAGGGCAGGATGAGCAACACAGGGTGACTTAGACTGGCCTCTTGGATATTGCTGAGAGGGTTGTGCCACCAGAGTTCCAAGAGTTGTGGGTCACTAGCGGCACCAACCTGTGGTACCTAGGCCCATATCTGTATACATAGCTATCCATATAGCACATAGCATTACCCACTCAAATGACATACAGTGGGAAATTCAGACACTCTAAACTGTATGTGGCATGCAGGGGACACATTGACTGTGTACATTTGCTATGGATGTGTGTAGGCATATATGACATATGTTGATATCTGCATACCAACAGTTGAAAGAGAGTCATTTCTAAGAAACAGCATATCATGTTGTGGTAAACACATATCTGCTGTATGTGCTTGGGTCTGGGCAGATAAGTGTGGCACATGCACAGAGCCAATGCACATTGTCTTTGCCTTAAAGCTTTGTGTATCTTTTGTTGGTCACACGGCCAGCTTGTATAGCCAAAACAAGTCTGATTTATTTCAAGGAGGTATATGCTTACTATTGGCATGCATCACAGTATGTTTCTATATCGAGTGCTTACTTGAACTTAGGATGTGTGTATGTATTCATGCACAATGGTCACCTGGACATTTATTGACACAATCTGCCAGTAGTACTTGAAATGCATCAGTGCATTTTATTTATTTTTTTATTTTGAAGGTTTTGTATAGCGCGAACAAGACCCTTGCGGGTATCATAGGGCTTTACAGGGCAAATGTAAGTGATAGAAACACGCATAGAAAAAAATAGGTTAGACTAATACAAAAATAGTAACTAATAAAGACTAGAAAATATATACAGGATATATAAATAGATCAAGTGAATTTGGCCATGAGAATCGATTTCACTTCTCTTTTGAAAAATGCAGTGGAAGGGTTCTGTCTCGTTTCTGAGGGCAGGGCATTCCAAATCCTGGGAGCCATTCCTGAGAAGGTCCGGTTGTATGTTTTCTTCTTAGCAAATCGTTGTGGTTTCAGTAGAGGTTATTGGAGCTCCTGGTGGATCTGTTACCACAGGAGAGCACCAATTTCTCTGCTAGGTAACTCTGGGTTTTGTGATGTAATGCCTTGTGTGTCATACAGGCGATTTTCAAATGAATTCTAGCCTCGAAAGGTAGCCAGTTGAGGGCATGAAGGTCAGGAGAGATGTGACAATTTCTTTTGGAGCCTGTGATGAGTCTAGCCGCTGCGTTGATTGAGGCTCTTAGAGGGGCCGTCGTCGATCTAGGAAGGCCGCAGAGAGCGACACTCCCATAATCCACTCTAGGGATTACTAGAGATTGAACTGCTTGTTTGAAGTCATTTGCGGGCAGGAAGGGTTACAATCTTCTCAAGGTGTTCAGCTGAAAATGTGCTCCTTTTGTAGAAGCGCTGATGTATTTCTGCATATTTAGCTTCCTGTTCAGGGTTACTCCAAGCGATCTCGCTGAATCGATAATGAGGGGTTGACCGTTGAGTGCTGTTAGGTGGTTCATCCACTCGAGGATGATGGTCGATTGGCTGGGGGGAGTGATTAGGAGGAATTCGGTTTTGAGGGTGTTTAGTTTCAAATGGTTTTTGGCCAACCAGGTCTGCATTTTTTGGAGCGTTGCATTGAGAGATTTGGTGTCCTCAAGGGAGTGGATCTTTATGTAGAGTTGTGTGTCGTCCGCGTACATGTGATAATGGACCTTCGAGGAGCTGAGAAGTTCAGTGAGTGGTTCCATAAAAAGGTTGAAAAGCGTGGGTGAGAGGGATGATCCCTGCGGTACTCCTAAAGTGACTGGGGTGGATTTGGATAAGGATTGATTGACCTTGAATCTTTGTGTTCTATTTTGAAGGAAGGAGGTGAACCAGTTTAGAACAGATCCAGATACTCCCATTCTGTATTTCAGGAGATCTAGCAGGTTGTCGTGTTTGAGTGTGTCAAAGGCCGAGGATAGGTCAAGCAAGATTAGTAGACAGGCTTCGTTTTGGTCCAGGATTTTTAATGCGTCATCTACAATGTGGGTCATGGCTGCTTCGGTGCTGTGCCCTGCACGGAAACCTGATTGGTATTGATCGAGCAGGTTGAATTGGTCTATGTGATTGCCAAGCTGCGTGTGAACACATTTTTCTAACAGTTTGGCCAAAGTGGGGATGTTAGATATTGGGCGATAGTTATTCAGGTCTGATGGGTCCGCCGATTGCTTCTTTAGGATGGGGGATACCTGACCTGCTTTAAGGATTTCTGGGATGGATCCTTGAAGGAGAGATGTGTTTATAATCTTGGTCCATAAAGGCAATAGGATTGGATTTAAGTCTTTGCGGGAAGAGCAGCAAAATAACGAGCAGCGATCTCTTTTGAGAATTTGTTTTAAAATTTTTAATCTTTTTCAACTGAATTATTGCACTGATTGAATTTGGCACTGTATTGAATTTTAAAGGCGGTGGGAGGGGGAATTGAACCCTGACTTGGGCTGAAGACTAGAACCGCCATTTTAGACAGTTAGCGGTCTAGTCATCAACCGTGGGCTATTTAATGCGGGAGGCTGCGCGACCGCGCCGCTGGCGCGCTGAAGGCGCACCTAAGGCAAGCCCGTCTGCGCCCGTCAGCGTCCCAGAGGCAGCCAGGGCCGGAAATGCTGCCGGTTCCCTATATTCCTCTCATGACCCTGTGTATTATAGTCGGGCGGAGCTGTTGGGTATTGGAAAGTTGGTAAGTTGCTGCCGCCCACATGCTCTGAATCCCGCAGTGAAGCCACTCTCTTGTAACATGTGTAAATGGGAGGCCGACCTGTCTAGTAGGGAGCCTATTGGGGAAAGTATGGTAATACGGACCAGTGGCCCCCTCCAAGATATGTGCTCCCGGGTAGGCGGTCATTTTACGGTCTGTCTATTGAACACCGGGTCCATAAAAAACATGAGCTACAATTGTACGATCTTTTATCTGATATTAACCCTGACTTAATGTTTGTCACCGAGACCTGGTTTAATGAGGGTTCCAACCCCACTATTGCTAGCGCTATCCCCCCAGGCTATTTGATCATAAAAAAGGATCGGCCAGTTGGCAGAGGGGGAGGAATTGTGATAATTTAAAAAAAACATTTTGTCTGCACGATTCTTCCCATTGAGGAGGTAGATGGAGCTGAGAGCCTTGGCTTCCTCTTTACCGCATCTGCGCATCAGACTATGGCAGGTGTACTCATTTATAGACCTCCTGGTCCTGCCGGTAGGTTTACATAGTCACTTAGCCAAGCTGTCTCTCATGTTGCCACCAAATATAAGCATTGTGTAGTACTGGGAGATTTTAATATCCATATGGATAACCTGACAGAATCTGAGTCCATGAAATTGCAGGACTCTTTGGAGATTTTTAGTCTGGTCCCCTATGTTCACCTTCCTACCCATGAGAAGGGTCATATCTTAGATCAGATATTCTCTAATATCGGAATTAAAATGGACACCCCGCTCCCTGTGGTGTGGTCCGACCATTTTCTCTTATGCTTTAGAGTTCCTAAGGTAGCACCACACTCCCAACCCCACAGCACGCCTCGCCCTTATAGTTTTAGACCCTTTTGCCAGATGACATCTGAGGCCATGAAGGCAGCCTTGAGTCACCATCCGATTCCTTTCTGTGGTGATCTCGAGATAGATGCTCTCAGCCTGGAGAACTGGTTAGAGGGCCGTGTTCTTGATTTGGCCCCTCTTACCACCCGAGTGGCCAAATCTACCCGCGCCTCTGCTCCGTGGTTCACTGAGACTCTTAGGAAGAGCAGAAGTACTTGTAAACGGTTGGAGAGAGTGTGGAGGATTAAGTTTGATCCTGAGGCCAAAGTTAGATATAAACAGGCCCTGAAAGCCCATTACAACAGAATTAGTGAGAAAAAGAAACACTTTTTTTCCTCTAGAATTGAGGTAGCAAGCAATAAGAGTAAGGAAATCTTTAAAATTGTTAAAGATTTCTCCTCCCCGGGCACGGTGGGAACCCCGTTCACCCCCTCTTTTGCTTGGGTAAATCACATCGCAGACTATTTCCATAATTAAATCTGCACCATTCAAAAGTCTTTTACGACTTTATCTCCTGTTAAGGAAGACGGTGCGGGGCCTCTAAGTCTGGCCAGTCAAGGCACCAGATCCCCCTTCACTCAATTTCTGCCTATTTCTTTAGAGAAATCTCTCGAAATAATGAACTCCTTGAAGTCGGGTTCCCCTTCGGATCCCTGTCCAGCAAAAACACTGTCCGTCATTGCAGAGACCCTAAATCCAGCTGTCAACTTGGTTTTGAATTCTTCATTACAAAAGGGGCTGGTCCCTAGTCGCTGGAAAATGGCCAAAATGATTCCCCTACTGAAGAAACCCTCTGCAGATCCGTCAGTAGCCTCTAATTACAGGCCTATATCACTGTTGCCCTTCTTTTCTAAAGCTCTAGAAAAGTACGTTAATCTCCAACTGACGGAATACGTGGAGGCCAATCATGTACTCCATGATAGTCATTCTGGTTTCAGAACCCATCTGAGCACTGAAACTGCCTTATTGGAAGTTTCTGAAACCATAAAAGAGCAACTAGATAGAGGGGGAAGCGCAGTTCTGATACTATTAGATCTGTCCGCTGCTTTCGATACCGTGCCCCATGACCGGCTCTTACAAAGCCTGCCAGATTGTGGCATCGGGGGCACGGTACTTAAGTAGTTTACCTCCTTCTTGAACGATCGTCGTCAGGAAATTTGGTCTCCACCCTTCGCGGCCTCCATCCCGCCTATGAAGGTGGGGGTCCCGCAGGGGTCTATCCTGAGCCCGTCATTGTTTAATATTTACATGGCTCCTCTTGCACTTCTAGCTGAGTCCCACGGTGCCAGAATAGTGTCATATGCCGATGACACTCAACTGTTGCTCACGTGCGACAAAGGCTCTGGTTTTAGAGGTGAGGAGATTAACATCTGTCTTACGGAGGTTTTCTCTTGGTTGCGGCTTAATCAACTAAAGTGCAACCCAGAAAAATCAGAGATTATCTTTTTTGGTTGCCCGCCTTGCGAATCATGGCACCAATGGTGGCCTCGGGATATGTCCCCTCCTACTGCTCCTGTCGGCATTGTGAAGAACTTAGGGGTCAAGTTAGATACTACCCTAACAATGAAAGCCCAAATCCAGACCGTGGTGGGCACGTGCTTCGGCATGCTGAAAATGTTAAAAAATGTTCTTCCTCTGCTATCGGTCGAGTACCGGAAGACAGTAGTCCAAGCCTTGATTACATCCAGGCTGGATTCTGTTAATATCTTGTACCTGGGCCTTCCTGAGTATTTACTGAATTGTTTGCAGGTGGCTCAAAATGCAGCGGCTAGAGCCATTCTCATGGTAGGTCCCAGAGCACACATGTCAATCCACCTGAGGGCTTTACATTGGCTTCCGGTACGTAAGAGGATTCAGTTTAAAGCGCTTGTTCTAGCATTTCGGGCCTTTCATGGCACAGGGGCCGTATATCTTAGGAGAAGGGTTCAACACTATGTGCCGCAACGGGCCCTGAGGTCCTCAGGACAGTCATTAATGCACATTCCTAAGTTTGCCCGCTCTCGGATAGGCGGTCGCTTGTTCCAAGTGCTGGCCGCCTGCTCGTGGAACGCGCTGCCTCCCTATCTTAGGCAGGTCCAGGATTTGATGACTTTCTGAAGACAGCTAAAAAACTGGCTCTTCCAGCAGTAACTCTTTGTTCTGCCGTGGCCTGACTTTTGAGCTCTGTTTCCTGTCTTTCGGTGGTCCTTCCACAGCGCCGGGACACTCTGTGGAGTAGCCGTGCGCTTTATAAGTACCTATTTTCATTTCATTTCAGGGTCTGTGAAGTGGCTGGAAGGATTCAGGGCCGTGAGCGTTTTTAGGTCTCGCCTGAGCCAGCGCATGCGCTGCTCTGCGAGACATTTAGTAAGTGGGGTTTTCAAAGTGCTACCCCACGCTTTTGCTGGCCTCAAGCTTGCGTGCACGCTTGTTGCAGCCGCCAGCTTTCACCGTCCGAGGCGCCAGCTGGACCGCAATCAGTTTCAGTTCTGTTGCTGATCACTTTCACTTTCGCGCGCGCGCGCACACAACTCCCGTTCGCGGCCGCACGTCTTGTTTAAACAAACACATGTTTGCCGAAGGGTGGGCGGGCCAAGCAATGCCCTTTCCAGCCCTGATTCACTTGTTTATTACAGGCACAAGACAGGCTTCACGGAGCTGTGAAGGTACCGCTTGTAATCCATCCTGAAACACTTGTGTATTTCATAGAGGAACGTTCTACATTCTGATAAGAGGACCAGACTGGTGTCACTGGTTGCACACAGGTAGTGTTCCTACAGTGAAGACTTTTATCTTCTGTGCACCAACACCACTTCCTGTGTCCCTTAGGTAACCTCTCCCTCCACTCGCTGCTTTAGACTTCTGTTACCACATAGTGTTAAATCTGATCTACACATTGTGTAAGCAGAGGGTGTTGTGACAGACTTGTGTAAACCATGATTGGTCCTTCGGTTGGTGAGCCACTGCCTGGTGCTGGCTCTAGCTGAGCCCAACTTAAGGTCCTCTAGTACGCTCAAGCCCAAAACGAGCCGAGCCTTCATATAGCTTCTGCTTGCCCTGCTACACACGCTCTTACCTGATTACACAGACCTAACCTGAGCTCCCACCCTCCTTCCCTGTCAGCTGTCTTGCTGTAGATGGTATGTCGCCGCCCAAGCCCGAGGGGGTAATTTAAAATGCACAAATCTTTCACAGTGCACACACATCATGAAATATTAATGGCTGAATCGCGCAGTTTGAATCCAGGATACCTGTGCTGAATCCTGGCTTCTTCACTTCACATGAACAAACTGTGTGATCCTATGCAATTATTTTATTTTACTATGCCGCCTTTTCCTTCATCAGCTCATTTGACGGCACCTACATCAGTTTACGATGTGCGCTGTACAAAATCCTCTCCGTTAGCTCCATATAGGAGGCAGATGGCGCCTGACTTGCCAATTATTTCACTACTGGCATCGTCGTCAGGGCGGGTTGGGTGGTGGCATGAATGTTTTTAAATTCATCCTTAGAATCCATCACTTCTAGCAAATTACTCTCAGTGCAGCAAAATAAACTAATGTACTAAAGTGAAACACTCCCACGTTACAAGGAAGCTGTTTTTAAATGTGAAACGTTTTTTCTGTGTTTACATGATGTATGTTGCACGATTTACTTGACAAATATTTAGCTGGCCCGGCTCGCGCTTATCTCTTGGCGTCTATTCCCCGACCCCTGGCTCGGCTCTCCCTGTTCATTTTCTGGCTCGCCCACCTCTAGTCCTTTCAAACTGTAGTAAGCGACTGCTCCAGAGAACGCACATTTCTAGGGGACAATGCAGCACACACATCACATTTGTACTACCAGTCTTTTGAGACTTTTATTTCTGTTGCCTGGTATCCCTTCCTGTAGCTCTTGTGGATTCTGTAGCCCTGGGGGCTCCCTACCCCACAACTGATTGACTGCTGGTTGTGGCATTTGCCAAGCAAAGAAGGCTCTGGAGGCCTTTTCAACCCATAGTTTGCAGGCGGATGTGGTGCAACAGTGTCATGCCCTTTGCCTCCAAGGGAACAACGTGCCACACCCCACTTCTGCGTGGCTTATAAGTCTGGGACCTATTCCTTCCGTTCATTTATTAATTGTTGATGTGGGGTTATACATTAAAACGTTATTGAATACTTGTATCCTTGGATGGAATGTGACTCATTAACACACAAAGCCAAACAGAAGTTAAAAAGTAACCAGATCAAGCCTGTACAGGCATCAATTATTTGATATAAAAAGCTAAAAACGAGTTGAAATAAAACATACAAAAATGTATTCTCATTGTCAATAGAAAAAGTATTTTTGATTATTTTCAGAGCTAAGATTTTCAACTGGAGTTGCTGAATGATTTTGTTCCATCACTTGTTAGTAATACAGCGTTGTTTCTAGCTTGGGGTGGTGAAGCGGCTCCGGGTCATTTAAGGAGACAGCTGAACAGTTAAGCAAACCTAGAATTCATTGATGTAATGAATCTTACCAGATGGTAGAATATACATTTCCAAGATCAAATAAATCGATCTTCCCAGATAAGTAAGCAAAGCCTTGATGGATTAGATGATATGTCTCTTTGTGGTAAGTTTGTTGCCGACTCCAGTTGGAGATAGCATCTCTAAAAATAGGGGACACATACCATGTTTTGCTTTGAAACATCTCCTCTGGAGGAAGTAAAACAAGCATTTGCAATGCAATAGGTCTCGAATTTGCGAGAGTTTGAGCTATTGGCGTCATAAATAGCAATGCCTTTGTTTATGTGTTTTGAAAATTGCAAGCGGTGCGTAAACACGCACTATGTAGGTTTTCTGAACACAAATAAAATGCATTGTCATTTATAATGCCAATAGCTGAAACTGTCGCAAATGCGTAGACCTATTGCATTGCAAATGCTTTTTTGTTGTTAAGGGTGTCCTGGTTCTCTTCAGTGGCTGCAATTGAACTCCTGTTTGAAAACAACAATGATTAAAAGTAAAGTATCACATCCTTGGTAACACGGAGTCCAATTGGAAGTTTATCTGTGGATTTATTTTACTGTGCATGGCGGCATAAACAAGTGTTGTTTGTTAAGTCAATGGATGCCAGTCACACCAACATAACAAGCATTGGCATAGCCAATAGGTCTCGCTTTTGGGACCTTATAAGTATTTAGTTATGCAGCAAAATATCCTTGTTGCAACAACAGCAACTGTTGCATGGCTAAACACTTATAAGGTCGCAAAGGCGAGACCTATTGGCTATGCCAATGCTTGTTAGAATAGCTTCTTCGCTGTAAGTGTTGAAGGAGGACCAGGATGCATTGTTTTTGAGGTCGAACTTTGCGGAGGATGTGAGAGGGGCCCCTAACGGGGGCAATGAATTGTCCATGTGAGGGTCGGTATGGGATGGTAGGTCGTTGAGCAGGGCTGTTTTTATGTTTTCTGTCTTCATGGTAAAGAAGGAGGTAAATTCCTCACAATTGGGTAGTGTGTCTGGATTAACTTGGGGAGGTGGGAGACACCCTTAGATTGAGATTTGATTAGTTCGAATAGCCTTTTGGGACGGTTCTTGGCTTGGTCTAATTGCTTACTGAAGAAATCTGCTTTTGATCTTCTAATCTTTCTATAATAGGAATTTATTGTGCTTCTAACTAACCTGAGATGATCAGAGGTTGGTGCCGATCTCCATCGTCGTTCAATTACTCTTACTGATCGTCTGTCTTCATTTAGCCTACCATCATACCACGGTTTTGAGTCTTTTGTGGCGACTCTTTTCAATTGTAAGGGAGCTAATTTTTCTAATACCATGTTCATGGAGTCAAAGTAATGGTTAGTCAGACCATGTACATCTGATAGATCTTCAGGTGGAAGCATGATGTTAGGACTAGATGTTGCGAGTAAGTCGGGACCGACATTTTTTAGGTACCTCTTCCAAATTTTCGGTCTCGTGGGTTGGGCAGAAAGTTGTTTAACTGATTCATTGATGTGGAATGTGATGATGTGGTGGTCTGACCAGTCGCAGGGGAGGATCGATTCAAGCTGGGTGGAATCTGCTTTGGAAATTATTAGATCGAGGGTTGAGCCTTTTTCATGTGTGGGGCTGTCACAGATTTAGGAAAGGTTAAGGTCTGAGAGGAAAGCTTTGAGGCTATTGACCCCTGGGTCGTCAATGTCATTCCAGTGGAAGTTGAAGTCTCCAAGGAATATTTGAGTAATTTGTTGTCCAGCATTTGTAGCTAGAATATCCTTGAAATGTTCTATGAAGATGAGGTTATCCCCTGGTGGGTGGTAGAATGCGTGTAGTGAACATATTGGTTTGTTATTACTAGTGATTTCTAAACACAGATATTCATAGGAGGAAGATACCGGGGAGTAGGAGCGGTTCACCGAGAGGTTGCTCCGGTGTAAGCAAGCAATACCACCGCCTGGCCTATCAGTTCTATCTAGTCTTGTGATAGTTTGGGGGTACTAGTATATCTAGGATGGGCGTGGATGATTCATTTAGCCATGTTTCGGTCAAGATTAGAAGGTCCGGTTCCTTTGAAAGTATGAGTTCAGCTATATCGGAAGCATGTCTTGCGGCTGATCTACAGTTTAGAAGAATACATTTTGGCCGGGCTTTGGTAGGGGTTGTTTTGAGTTCGTATAAGATGGGGACTCGCATGAGGTTGTTTTCAACTATACCTCTAGAGATGTGTCTTGTAGCTCTAAAGGTATCGGAAGGGATGGATTTGATTGTGGAAAATGTCTGTGAGTTATCTGAGTGCGCAATATTAAGGTGCGGAGATTGAGGTTCATAGGAGTGGAGTAGGGCGCCTAAGTCTTTTGTTGATAGAGGGATTTTCCTCCGGACCGGACGGGATGAGGCATTGGGGTAGGGTACTGTTCTCCATCTTGGGAGCTCATGTTTCGGGGAGCTTGCGTGCAGCTGTTGGGTGAGTTTCGAGTGATTGAAGTGGAGGTGTGTCTTAGATTCTAGTTCGGAGTGAGTGGACTTGGGTTGTTGCATAATCAGGTCATGCAGAGTTTGTAGGTCCTCTTTGATTTGTTGTAGGGATAGTAATATCTCATCGAGTCTGGGGTCAGCTTTTGGAGTATGGACTGAGGTTAAGGGCAATGAGGTTGATCCTTGTGAGGCGTTTGGGGGGGAATCGTGATCTGGTTCGTTGTATAGCAGTCTTTCTGTGTGGTATCCGATAGAGAGGGGGGGTGTAAAGGCGGGATGTGAAGAGGAATGGCTGTGTGTTGTTTGCTGTACAGTGGGATTGGTGGTGAGGGGAGAGGGGGTGGGTGGGAGCGCGGGTTGAGAGGATGTAAGGATGTGGGGTGTGATTGGACCAACGTGAGTATTAGTGGTGCTGGGGATGGAGTGGGAAGTGGGGAGGTGTGTGATATCCCGAGAATGAGAGGAGGTGAGGATGTGGGAGATGAGTGGGCCAACGGGAGTAGTGGTGAGGAGAGAGGGGGCATGTGGAAAGGTAGGATGAGCGGAAGTAACGGTGTGGGGTGTGACAGGAACAATAGGAATCTTGGTGGTGCTGTGGGAGGAGTAGGACTTGGGGCGATGTGTGTCATCCGCAGGGGTGCCGATTAGATCTGGGGTGGGTGAATATGCCAGATAGGATACAGAAGGAGAATGTATTAATGGGGAATTAAACAGGGGGTAGGGAAGTGAACTAGGAATGTGATCGGCTGTGTAGGTGGGATGGGGTCTTACAACTTTTTCTTTGATGAGCAGAAAGATGTTTTCCAATAGATTTAGGTTGCGGTCAGATGATTGCATGAGGATGATCCCATTATGGTAGATGGTGAATGCAGCAGCAGCTTTGTAGAAAGGGGAGGGAATGATAGATATCGTGAGACCATGTGCTGTTTTCCTAGTCGAGGCGATCGAGAATAGGGCGAAAAAGGCTTTGAGCCATTGGGCTCTTCTTTTGCTGTAGAAAATGATGTCATTAGTAATATGACCTTTGTTGTTTGAGAAGTAAGGGTCAGAGATTGGAATTTCAGGGTGAGGTTTTAATAAATTATGTTTAAAGCTTTTGGCTGCTTTTTTGTAAGGTTGTGGGGGTATGCATGGTACCTTGGCTTGATTAGCCTTGCATTTAGTCATTGTTTCTATGCACATTTTGCATAATCTAACTCTTTGTGTTATGTGTTCACAAGCACACACTGATTTTACTTGTTGGAGTAAACTCATTGTTTGTTTCTGAGTGAAATACCCCAACATGGGACGATACATCCCTGCTTGTTACAGCTGCATCTTTGCCTAGTGGGTCAAGTGTGGCAGCATTGGTACTAGGTAGACACTATCGCACTGCCACAGTTGAGTTTTTATCATTTATTTGTGTGATGTGAGATGTCCAAAAGGATTTAATATGTGAATGCAGACATTGTGTAGCATATGTACACTTTAGGGGTAGTACTGTGTACCCATGCACATTCTATGTGCCTCAGTTCACAGTCATCAGACTAAGAGTTAACTGTACTATCCTCTACAAGTGTGAGGGTTTACACAAGGCTAGCTGTACAAGACACACACAGTCATTGCAGACTATTTACTGTGTCACAGCATTCCGATAGTGGTTGAATGTTAGAAGGTTATTACACAGCGACAACTCATTCTCATAACCTGTCCAATTTGATTTTTATTTATTGTCTGTCTTCCCAGTGGACCTGCATTTGGCACAGGCTGTTAGCATGCACTAATTTGGCATTGTACAATATGTTGTCTGGTGCTGTTTGTTACCTATTGCTACATAAATCAGTTGTGTACTAATTAAAAAGCATGCGTGATGTGAGTGTTTTGATGTTTACTGTAACTATGAAGGAAGATTGCTTACACAATGGTATTGTGCTTCAATTGATCAAAATCTTATAACACATTTTTCACGCAGTCCATACACTTGTGATCCCTTGATGTGGCTCATGCCTCACACAAACAATTCTGGAAAATTTGGTCTCTCCGATGTCTCCCAGCAAGCAAAGGTACATGTAGCTCTTGTCCTCATCATCATCCTCCAGCCCGTCATGGTCCTCATATCCCTCGCCCCATGGGACATTGGTCCGCACAGATATGATGTGCAAAATGCAGCACACAAGTATGATTTTTCATACCATATGTGGAGAATACAACAATCTCCCCACGGACGCATCGAGACAGCGAAAGCCTGACTTAAGGACTCTAAGCCTCTGCTCCACTACGGACCGGGTCCTTTTAAGTGCTTGGTTATACCTCTGCTGGGCATCCATCTGGGGATGTGCATGTGGGGTCAAGACCGATGGCTGCAGACCATATCCTTGGTCAGCTGAAAAGACAGGCGGGGACCATTCAATCAATGGTCATAATGTTCGATGTGACCACATTCGTGTACATTATGTTGTGTCCTTAATGACTCATACACTTGACTAACAGTATGCAATGTTTCCTGACATTGTTTGCGAAACACGCACTTTTATTTTTGGTATAACTGACACTGTACTACACATACAAGTGTTATGGGTATGAGTATATTCACTCACACGCTCTTCCCAGCATTTAATGTGAGGGGTATGATTATATGCATATGAGTGCATAGAATCAATACCATTGTAAAAGACAGTGAATATGGTTAAACTGCAGAATGCGCAAGATTAATGTTTACTTCCTCGTATTAACATGTCTGTGTACATTGGAAACATGAGTAAGATAGCAGGACATGTGCTGAATCCAAAACTATTTAATAATGATGACTCATGATTCAAATGTAAGCCTGCTGCACATGGAACAAATCGTAAAAACGTGAAAAGCAAGTATGTAAATTTACAGCTCACCGGCAGTATTCTACATGTGTAAACTGTAAGCCTGGGCATAATACTTTGCTACGCTCACGGAGCATGCAAAGTTTGTGTTACTACGCACTACGCAAATTGCATGTAGCAGAGTAAAAAACTGTGCTAATAGACGTAGCGTAGCAGCAGTATATTAAACACATACAAATGCTTTGTTAAAGCAATTTACTATGCTAAAAAGCATATAACAAATTCACAAAAGTGAACTTTGACAGTGAAAATATCAAGCAATGAGAGAGGTGATGATTTTGGGTTCCTCCTAACCTAGGGGAGGACCAAGCAGATGCCTTGAACACAAAAAGCATATCATGTGAACGATTCAGTGGTGGTCCCTTCCTCCTAGGACCACCCCAAGCACAGTTATGGGCAAAAATACAATCCCAACCAAAGGCCCTGCAAAGCATTATGGGATCGAGATTAGCAGTGGGCAGTGAATATTATAGTGTCCAATATCAAAATAATTCTACAAAGAGCTGCAGTTCAACTAGTCGTTACTAGATGTCCCTCACGAGTCAAATGCAAAAGCATTGAAATTATTAATACATCAAGCTGCAGTTCCACTAGTCGTTACTAGATGTCCCTCACGAGTCAAATGCAAAAGCAAACCCTTTCATGAAGCTTTTGCATTTGACTCGTGAGGGACATCTAGTAACGACTAGTGGAACTGCAGCTCTTTGTAGAATTATTTTGATATTGGATACTATAATATTCACTGCCCACTGCTAATCTCGTCCCAAAATGCTTTGCAGGGCCTTTGGTTGGGATTGTATTTTTGCCAATAACTGTGCTTGGGGTGGTCCTAAGAGGATGGGACCACCACTGAATCGTTCAAAAGATGTGCTTTTTGTTTTCAAGGCATCTGCTTGGTTCTCTCCTAGGTTAGGAGGATACCAAAATCATCACCTCTCTCACTGCTTGTTAATTTATTGATTTCACTTTTGTGAAATGCTATATGCATTTTAGCATATAAAGACAGAGATACTTATTTTGTCTTAACTTGTACTGTGCAAGATGCCTTTGGCAATTATTGTACAGTGCAGTCAAGCACACAGCTACGCACTATGCAATTTGCATAGCTACGTGTAGTTCAAAATGTACTTCACGTAGCTACGTGAAGTGCTACTATGCAAACTATGCCCAGGGTTAGTAAACTGTCAACCCGTAGGACACGAGTTTGTTAATGAACTACGCGAGCAGCAAAGAGTATTTAAACTGCTTGTGCATTCAATCATTGCTTAGCCTCGTTGCTGCTCAGCACTTACCTGTCTCCTGTTCCTCGTCGGCTGGCTGTATTCCGGCATCCTCCGTCTGGGCTTCATTTTCGGCTGGCTTGCTCCTGATCCGCCTTCGGTCCTCGTCAGCGACTCCTCCTCCTTCCTGCTCTTCAGATCTTCGTTACCGTACATCTGTAAGGAAAGCACAGGCAAAAAGGAAGATTGAAGTGGACAACTTTCTAATCGAGGTAAATGGAGTTATCCTGTGCAATCGGTGTGTCAAACATTTCCTTAAGAATAAAAGCACACGCAAATGTGTCGTGTGAGTTTTCTTTGATGGACAAGCTCGTGTTTTAAAACAAGTAAAGGATCTTGCAGTGCTTCGGAAACCATAATGACAGTTGAATCGGACAAGTGAAAGTCCTTTGGTAGACATCTGTTACCTCAAAGACAAAGCGAAATTTGATCAATAACCCAAGACAATTCTTTGTTTATTTATTTATTTATTTTTTTACCATTTGGAACCAGTATTTTAATGTGATTTGCACAGTCAAGCTACTTGTAAAAAGATTAAGGTACATGTTATCTGGTACTACAATTAGAGCTGAACTAAATTTTGTGAATGTTGGTTTATTATAGGGAAAATCACAACCTGATAGAATCAAGAAGTCTGTGAATAGAGAACAGCACTTGTAGAGATAGTATCGTGACACATTATAGGTAGAGTATTTCAGAGTTCAGCAATACAATACTGTAAACCAAATAGTTATCCTGCGGATGGGTCATTTTATATATCTTTTCTTTACTAGTACGACACAGAAAACTAACCTCTAAAACACGATTCCAAATATATCGAAGATCCAGAAATTCGAAGCCCAATCCATTGTAGAGACTCCCAGAGGCGCAGTCCCAGACGTTGACGAAGACCTAGGCATCTTCGCCTGTCTTGTTTTTTCTCTCTTTCTCGTCCCATCCCCATTTCCCCCTGGGGTCTTCCAGATAGGCAGAGTATTATTATTATTGCTGCCTTTCTGTCAGTTCCCAGAGGGATTGAGGAACAGTTGTCGTCAAGCAGAGCAAAAGGAGTACAGGTGAGTGGCTGGATATAACAACAGGTATACTGGTCTGTGTGATAAACTTACCATATCTTATACATGAGCTTACCAGTGCCATGAACGTGTTGGATCTTTCCTAGTATGTAGTAGTCAGTTAGCCATTTAGGATACACTTCTCTCACACTCCCTCCTCTATTATGTTTTTTTGGGTGGACTATAGGCATTTTTGAAGTAATACATGTCAGACCTTACCACATTTAGGCTGGGCAGATGATGCTGTCTAATTCATTCTCACAAATTTAGATGTGACAGTAGCAGTCACTGTTGTTCATTGGCTAATGCCATGGTGAGATTAGTGAGTGCATGCCATTGTGAGAAATGATATTATACATATGTCAGTGCAGTATGTCCACTGTGTTGACAGTATACAACGGGAGAGATATATTGGAGTCTTGTGCTGTACAGTGCAACTGGTAAACTATCAGAACTGCACTACCTAAGTGTTTGAGGACAGTGTAAGACATATTTTTCACCAGGATGCAGTGTCCTGGGTTTGCAGCCTGCACTGGCAGACAATGGGCAGCATTTCAACAAGACAGACACATTATGTGTTTGGTGGGTGTGTGGCTGCGTGTCCTGTGAGCTGTACTTTGTGCATGAGGAACTAACTTGCTGCACAGCCAGTACCCATGGATGACAGATTGAGTAAGTCTGTGTGGCTCACAATGGAGCACACATTGTATGGCAGGTGTGTATTTATGATTAGTATTGTAAATTTCCATTGTTCACATGACCTGGAGATGGTCATCTGTTAGAAAATTTTTCTTTTTCACTGGTATTGGATACATGACATGCCTCATGACCATGGGAGTTACCTGTGGATACACAAACAACTGAAATGGAGGTCCTTCCTTCTAAACGGTATTGTGGCATAGTATTTTACATAGCATTGCATTGCTCAGGATCTTGCCACCATTTTGAAACACACACAGGGTTTCATTTACAGGCCGTTGTACCAGGCCTGCACAGGGAGTCATTTAGTTGTGTTGCACTGCGTCAAAATATTATGGCAGGAATGTGCCCTATTAATGACATATGGCGCATTGGTGTTCCTTCTGCATGGGCAAGATCATTGATTGGTGAGTAGTGCAAACACATGCACCCTTGCACCATAGCGCAGCTGTGTCTGCATTGTGGGCTCAATTGTTTTTATGTATTATGGCACACCTTCCTGCATAAAATATCAAACGATGGAGCCTTATTCCCTCTTTGTATGTGTGCTGCAAAATGCAGCACACATTGAAGAAGTAAATAGTAAGGATCAATGAAGTTATTTCTCCTTGCTACACATCCCCTGGCATCCCCAGGTCTTTGTAACTCTGGAAATGTGTCAAAACACATGGGGGCATATTTACAGGCCCCTTACACCATCAGAGCATCACTTTTATTGAAGCTCCGGTGGCACACAGTGTAGGCCCATGCCTACAAGACCACACAAAGTCACCCTGCATGGCTTTTGACGCCTTGTAGATGAGGTGTAAGGCCATGCAGCCCAAGTTTCTGCGTTGCCTTACATTGCAGCAGGGAGGCGTTCCATGGGTGTTGTTGTGGGTGTTCCCACACAACACCCTTGGATTTTTACACTGCCCCAGATTTACAACATAGCGTGAATCTGGCACAGCACCAAAACCTTAGGCCTCTCCTGAGAAGGTGTAACAAGGAGAAATGTTAACATTTCTCCTCATTCTTTCCTCTTTCCATGTGTGCTGCATGATGCGGCATACATAGAACAAGCAAAACTCCTCTTGTGATTTTTTTTGTGCATGAAGGTGCCCCTTCCTGCACAAAAATAATAATGCCAACAAGACAGACACCCTTGCACCATGGTGCAAGGGTGCCTGCATTGGCGCATGGCTGCAATTTTAGCTCTGTGTTGGCAGGAATGCACAGTATCTTGGAAATATCGTGCATTTCTGTCCTTTCGAATTGCCATAGGGCAGTGCGGCAAAATGACTGGCGGCGCTGCCCTACATCAAAACTTTGTAAATATGCCCCCATTGGTGTTGCATGGGGACACACACCATAAGACTCATGGAACACATCCTTGACGTAGAGTAAGTCAGCGCAGCACTTTGCACTGCCTTGCCTGAGTCCATATCTATGAGGCCATGCAAGGCCACACAGGATGACTATGCATTGCCTCATAGATATGATTGGTCCAACTGCTCCACCAGAGCATCATGCAAATTTAAGCTCCAACAGCACAGGCCTCTTGTACATAAGGCCCACAGTGGCTTCACAGGTCTTAACATGTGTGACTTGGAGGGTTGTATTGCACATGTGCTATGTAGTATGGTGCAAGTATGAGGCCCACACCTGCTACGTATGCACTGTCTTATTCAACCAACACACCCTTGGCTATATTATCCTACATAAATTACTGTAATGAGGTTAGTAATGTGCTTGACATGTACTTACCATCCAGTATGCCATTCCCATATGTCCTGTTCTGGAAGTGCTTGTTTAATATGGTATGTCTGAATATGGATGCATCATGAGTACTTCCAGGGGACCTTGCCAGCACATTAATGAACATCCCCAGATGGTTCACTATTCCCTGCACGTTGATGGAATATGTGTGCTTCCTATTTCGATAGAGGTAGGATGTAGCCACAGGAGGCACAAGTTGCACATGTGTGCATTCCATTGCCCCCAGCACATGTGGGAATCTAGCAATGGCATAGAAGTCTTGTTTGTTTTCCATTTGTTTCTGCTGTGTGTTGGGGAACATGAGGTACTGGGGTGTGAGGCTTATGATATCATCCAGGACAGAGAGCAGGAATGCTGAAAAGGATGGCTGGTATTTTCCAGCCACTCTGGTTGTGATGGGTTGGAATGAAACAGACACCAGCATGTGTAGTACTGCCAGCGGCTTGGCCTGCAGAGGGATATTGGTGCACCTTGTCTGTAGGCTTGGTGCAATCTGGTGCAGTAGCTGGACAATGGAGTCCCTCTTGAGCATGCAATGGGTGATTAACATAACCTGGCATAGTCGGTTGTGGGGCAGGAAAATAACGATGCAGGCCTGAGAAAAGTGACGTGCTGGACTGAATTTGTCACTTTGCAAATGTGGAACAAGGAGTGCACCACAGCTGCATCAATAAAAAGGATGCAGCGGCTGCGCAAGCTCCTTGTAAATATGCCCCCCAATTTCTTACAGAACATGTGAGAAAAGTCACTTGCCACACTGCCATGACTGAAAACCTGCACCTGGTGCAGCCTACAGTCATACTATTTGCAAAGTTAGTGAAAAAGCAATAAACATTAAAATATGTTCAAACGGTGGCAGAAATCTCTGCATGTAGTTTTACATTCAATTTCATGAACAGGCCCTATAATATATTTGTTTTACTTTGAAATGCAAAGTCGTTGACAAGTTGTTTCTGCCTTACCACTGTATTGCTCTCTGGGTGACACGGGAATGGATAGCAATCACAAAACAAACAGTGCCTCATCAAACAGTAAATGCCCTTCCAGAGCCAAGTGAATACTTTGCGTAAGGTTGAATTCTAGGACAGCAGCCCAAGCAAGTCCAGCCAACAGCAGCTGACACGGAGGGGTGGGGCTAAAGCTCTCTTAGCCCAATGGATGTTGTGCCCCTGAACATGACTTGCTGAAGTTACACTAACCTTTAACAAGACTGTGTTGAGCGGAACTCACAGATTTGTACTTTGCGGAATTCCGCAGAGTTGCATAAAAACTCCATGAGATTCCGAGGAGTTCTGTTGACCACTAGTTTTGTCAGCGCTCTCCGGTGGCTGGTGTGCATGTGAAAGCCTTTCACTGTGCTCTCTGACATACTCACTCTGTCCATTTCCCTAAGTACAACAAGGCTTACAAATAAACACTTTTAGTAAATATTAGAGCAGTACACAAATGCTTTCTTTTAATCTTTTAAATTTGGGCACATTTACCTTGCTCTTATTGTTGGTAGACAGTGTGACCAGAGAGCTAGGCGATTTTGTACTTAGTTGGTACTAAATTATGACTAGCATGCTCTTTCCAGTCCATGCACAGTGCTAGTCCTTCGTCTATGTCGTTCATTGATCTCTATATGTGATATACATGACTGCCATTTTGCAATGTTACTTTCATTTCTCGGAGATGAAAATTGCAAAAAGAACAATAGATGGACAGAATGCAGAACAATGTCATACATTCACCCCAGTACAGAGATCTGGGCCTGAATCCATCGTTTTTTTGCTCCCCATGCCATTCCAGTTTAAACCCAGCCATATGCAAATCAGTCTTGATCCTGTGCCCAATGGGAACAGTCCAGCCCAAACTGCCAGGCCAGGTTCTCCCTGGACTGGAAACAAGCATCCTAGGACCAGTTTCGGGGTTTCACCCCTCATCAGCCAGGACAGCTTCTCTCCAGTGGCATGGAGAGCACGGACCCAGTAATAATGCACCATTTTGAATGTTATTTAATTATGCATCTATGTACTTATTTTTTACTATTACGGTGCCTCTGTATTAAGTAGGAGACTGCTTTCACCCTTCCATAGCTCACTGCCAGTTGGACGACTTGAAACAACACAAATGCTGAGCCTGTTACAAACGCTGGTTTACTTTTAGTGCCAATTTCGGCAACACACTCCCCATCACACATACAGCAATCTCCTGATGAAACAAACAGACAAGACACCTTTTTCGTGGAGAAAATTGCTGCAGGTTTATTTGCATACCAAAATATGCCAACATGGTGGGTTAGCTTACGGGCGATCCAAGGGCAGGCAGCCCCTCGCCGCCTGCCCACCTGAAGAGCCAAATTGCACCGTGGCCCTACCCAATCGCTGCTTATCAATTTTGGGGGAGGGTTTACCCCCTCCTACCTGTGGACCGCCAGTCCACCCATCTACTCACGCCCCATGAGGGGGGTGGAGCGTTCCAGGCAGCCCCCGGTTGCTCAGGTTTACAACCGCCCGTAGGACAAACGGGGCGCCGTCGCTCCTCCAGGGTCCAACGCGAGGACCATCTGGGGATATTTGGCCTTTGCACCCTTGTTGTGCTCCTGAAGACGGTACTGTCGTGTAGTTCCTATAGTACCCATGCAGGACCTGCGCTTTGGATAACATAAGCTGTGGGTTTGGTGGTAGACTGGCTCTGTGCACCCTCACCGCGTATGTTAGCCGGCTTTGCATTAGCTAGCTCACAGTGCCACTAGAATCTCCTCTTATCGGGGAGAGATTAGTTTCTGGCAACCTTAGACCATGACAACCCAAATTCCTCAGAATTGTGGAAACAATGTACTACCTTTCGCTCAGTCACTCGTGCTTACTTATTCGGTTTGTCTCAGAGAGTTACACAGAATAAACAGTCTGGGCGTCTCAATAAGTATTTATTGAACAGTTGTTATTCTAGTGTAAAATATATGTGCTGCAGCAACCAGCATACAATAGCAGAGATATATTATCAGCAGTACGATAAAAGCAAAGGGATAGAACAGTTCTACCATATTGCAATAGTCATGAATACATACATGAGTATAAAAAGCATTATGAAAGTGCACATACTCCTACGATGCCTAACTAGATGTACCTGAGTGTACATAGCATATGTGTAGGTCTAAAAGCCTAAGAGCCAAGAATCCTTCTAGGATTTAGTCGAACCCCATACCTGAATAGAGAGAGTGTGGGACCCTGTCCTGGTCTCGAGTTGGACACCCCGCAATGGCTGTGTCAGACCGCTGTCAGCTGGAGCGACTGCATGCAGGAGCCTCAGCGTCTCTGGTCAGTGTGTCAGCATGGAAGTCTCGGTTCCCTCTGTCTTACCGGGGTAAGATGTGGTATATTTATACCCTGAAGACTCTAGTTGCTTTGTATGGTTTGTATTGGCCCTTGTTAGACTTGAAGAAGACGTCAGGGGTGAACTTTGTACATACATATTATGCAGGTGGTGTATTCCTAGAGAGCCATGCATAATTGATGAGTACAGTGTGGGCCTGTGTTTGGGAAAAACCCTGCTGTATTCAAAACCACAGACTAGATAACGTTCAGCCCTCAGAGCTCGTTGTGTACTAGCGAGGACCAATGTAGGTGAAAGATCATGCCTATATAAGGAATCATGACTATAATAAGACATGTACAGTTATGACCGTAAAAGGGCATATGCGGCTTTGACCATAATGGGGCAAGTACGAATATGACCGTATTAGGGCAAATACGAATACGTCCATTTTAGGGCATGTATGAACGGGTCTACATTAGTGCCTCTATACTGGACATAACACCCACTCCTCTTCTGAACAGGATGACAATGACCATACTTAAAATCTCGACAATTTAAAAACATCTTAAAAGCAAGTAAAAACATGGTTCTAAAATCTTTGGCATTTTTTTTTTCCTAAAATGTTAATAATTCAGCTATTTCCAATTGCCACTAAAAGAATGTCTATTTTGTTTCTCTATATAAGTTGCTTCACTCAAAGCGGAAGAAGGCCATGCTTTTCTCAAGCGAAAGTGTCAATTTAGGAAATGTTCCAAATTTGCTCGTTTATTATGAAAACGAGTGGAGAAGCCAAATTCTTTCCCATGACGCGATGAGCCAATTTGAGATCAGGTGTCCTGGCTGGGAAGCACAACATTATCGGTGTTAGCTACTGCAGATGACAAATCCAACGCCTCACAGAGAACGTGAATCGCACATGTAGCACTGCCAACAGTCAGGGCTGCGGCAGCTTGTGCGGCAGTTGTTACCTGGGTGTCTGTGGAGGAGTCACCTAACCCAGCAGGAGCAAACGGCACCTGTGGATTCTCAAGTAATGCGTTCATCAGAATCGGAAGACGCTGGGGACAACGCAGAGCATGGGCCTTTAGGGGGTCCAGCATTGCATCCGTGTCCGGAGACGCATCTGATGGAAATGTTAGACAAAGATCCAACGTGCATTCTTCTCCGCAAAGCAGGCATCGAAGAACAGGTAAGATGCAGTCTACCCAGACTGGTCGAAAGGATAGAAACCAGGAGGCGTTGAGTTCTCGCAGGCAAGAAATGCCCAGAACTTGTACCATGCGTTCACGGTATTTCCGCTCCAGGAGCATGTTCGCCATTCCCTCGGGAATTGGGCCGTCCATTGCGTAGCAGTAGTATTATGAATAGGACCCCTGCAATCAGCAATAGGATAAGCGGGAGTCCTCCAAATACGCTTGCCCACCTGAAGAGCCAAATTGCACCGTGGCCCTAGCCAATCGGTGCTTACCAATTTTGGGGGAGGGTTTACCCCCTCTCACCTGTGGACCGCCAGTCCACCTATCTACTCCTGCCCCCTGAGGGGGGCGGAGCGTTTCAGGCAGCCCCCGGTTGCTCAGGTTTACAACCGCCCATAGGACTAACGGGGTGCCGTCGCTCCTCCAGGGTCCAACGCGAGGACCATCTGGGGATATTTGGCCTTTGCACCCTTGTTGTGCTCCTGAAGAGGGTACCCCTCTGTACCTTTCAGCCTCTGAATCGCCCTGTAACTCCACCACAGCTCTGGGTGTGACCACCGTCACAACCAGGGCCCCCCACCAAGGTAGGCATTCTTACTTATATTCTGCTGCTTCCAGGGCCTCGCCCAGGTCCAACAAAACAAGTCCATGCCCACTCTAGACAGGAGGTCCTTATCCTCTGCCCAAACACCCTGTGGACTTGGCATGCAGCAGACCGTACCTAATAAAGCCAAATCCCCTTTGTTCAGTAAATGTGCCCCTGGCACTATTAACTCTCCTGCGTGAGGTTTCCACTACATCCCCTGACAGGGCCCCTAGCCCCAATAAATGTGGGGTTATCTCTGGCCACATAACTCGCATGCCCCCAATAGGTTGCTCAACTTACACATGGATGACTCCATTTCTTGCAGCAGTGCCCTCCTACCCCGGAAAGACAAATCATTGCCTCCCAGGTGTATGACCAACTGTTGGGAGGGAAGACACCCCCCCCCCTAGTCTGTGCCGCAGCTTCTTCAGCAAGCTGTTCCAGCGCATGCCTGGGCCCCCCCAACCAACTTAACTCAGTGGTGGAAAAAACCCATGCCTCCATTTCCTGCATTTCGCCCATCGTGCCACCCTCAAGAAACACAAAAGGCCATACACCCAGACCTTTGATCCTGGCAGAATAAAGAAATGCTAGGTTGCTAAACACCCTTTATTGAGCACTGCACACCATTCTATACAGCTACTCCAGCTTGCATATCATTTACACAATAACACTGCACCCCATCAAACCTCTGGTGCCTCACCGGGGTGCCTATGGTATATTAAAATTCACCTGTACATCATACACTTAACCTGTCTTCCGGCCATTCCCCTGGGTGGCTGCGGACGGATGTACCTATTAAAACATTGGGATTCCCATCGTCCCAACTGCATGATGAGCTCCGCTGACAAGCCCGCCCAGAACGCAGGGTTTGTTGCCACTGCAAAGAAGAGTGACTACAAAAACGACTGCCAGGACCAGCATTGCCTGACATATTTAATCATGCCTTCATACCCGTTCAACCAGAAAATGGTAAGGGGCGTGCTCTCAGCATGAACCAGAAAGTAACCCTCTCCAGCAGGCCGAAGGGCCAGGTGGAAGGCGACCAGACCCGCTGGGCCATACCACCTATCCCCCAGCTCGGTGCAACCAGAATACCCTCCCTTGCCGAGCCTGGTCCGATTTTGCTCTGCTCACTACACCCCTGTAAGGGAGTACCACACCGGCCAGCATTCCTGGGCCAGAAATTGGGACAGTAGTCCCCTTGTTAGGCTGACAACTCCCAAGGAATTTTGCTTAACTGAAGCAACCTGTAACATGCAATGCTTTTGGCTCTGAGGACATGGAGTAAACCTATGAGCAATGTACATGTACCCTCTTAACTATGAATGCCAAATGTGCTCCGGTAGTTGTCCGAATTTGTGAACCAACCCCTCTATTTCAGCACTATCGAGGTAACAGCACCCTTTTAGGAATGACCAACTCACGCCCCAGCTGGCTGAATAGTGCCTATTCGTGTGTAGCCCGTAACCCTACGTTTTTCACTGAAGGTATACCAGGAATATACTGAATCTTAGCTTCTTCACTGCTGAGTGCGCCTCGCACAATCACAGATATTTCCTTGCCTTTTCCGTTTCTGGCCGCAAAATATGAATCACATTGCAAGCACCAATACCGGGCGAATAAAAGGAAGTATATATTGACCAGGGATTAGGCCTATTCTTCACCCTCTGTGTAGTGCCCTGGACTGTTATGACAAGCATCAATAATGCCACCATCCGTGTGTCAGCTCCTCTAGTGATACACATCCGCTGGGTAGCTGATATGCTCCCTATCTGTAGTACCTAGTAGTTAATCACTGATGACAACAGCGAGGCCTTTACTGGGCTGTAGCCATGGATGCCTAAACCAGAATTTGGACCCACTACAAAGGTTTGTCCCCATAATGAATTTCCCTCCACCAAGAATAAAGGCCTGCCTGTTTACCGGTGTGCCTCCTGGGACCCTTCTGCTTGGTGATACGAAACATTCTATTCAGCAAGCTGATAGTCTGGCGTTGCCACTGCCCATTGTAATCACCCTCCATCCTCCTGTGCATTGATCATTTGGCTAAGCCATGGGGACCCTGGAAAGCTCCTTGAACCTCCTGTCCCCTGCCCGAATAGCAAGCACCACCCCCCGTTTCCTCATAGGGGCTCCCGTTAGTAGAAGAGGGTGAAAATGTCTTGCTAGCTTGGCCACCACAGGCTAATATACATTTGTCGCCCTCCTCTCAAAGTACGCACCTGCCCAGCTACTGGTGCTTCAAGACAAGAGGCCTTAGGGAATGCCTGTCACTGTTAACAATATAGGTGGTGCAGAAACATTACGTCAGCAGCTAACATGTGCAGTTTCATGTCCTGGTGCAGTCCCCCTTTCTGTGATTCCACTGGACACCTCTGCCTAATGGGCGTCACATAGGTACCTAGTCCAGCTCGCTTGGCAGCCTGCCTGTGGGTCAATACACCAGCCCCAAATGGACGTACTGCTGCTGGCCGAGTCTACCGCAAAGTGCCGCATTGCCCCTACTGAGCCTGCCCCCTTGATAAGTCCTTACCTCATGTAGGTTAATAGGGGACTGGATACATGGCAGGACTACTTTGGAGCCCCTTGTGGTCTTTCCTTTTGCTGGTAGGTACCAAATATTCAAAACCAAAATAAAGAGCTAGGACTCAAGGACGGCCGTCCTTGTCCCTGCAAATTTATAATATAACCAAAGAAGACGGCCAAGAAATATGAAAAAAATGACTGCTCTATTTTAGAGCCTCTCTCCAATTTTTGTGATTTTTTTCTCAAACCACTGGTGCAGGGCACTACAACATATTTAAGAGACACAAAGGATCTCTTAGTACAAATTAAAGATTTGACATTCAATCCTAACACAAGCTTCTTAGTAAGCTTAGATATAGAGAGTCTCTATACGAGCCTCCCGCAGGATGAGACTCTGGAGGTACTAAGAACGTCCTTAGATAACAGCAACTGGGATTACCAAACGCCGAAGTCATTTATTCTGAAATGTGCTGAACTTGCTTTGAAGCATAACTATTTTGAATTTGAAGGCCAACTGTATCAACAAACGTTTGGCACTTCTATGGGGAGTACATTTGCCCCAAGTGTAGCGGGACTTTATGTTTTCAGTTTTGAACACAAATTCCTGCTGAATAACACATCGATTACAAATAATATACGTTTTTATAAACGATATATTGATGATGTGTTCCTTATTTGGGAAGGGACAGAAGATTCATTAAAGAACTTTCTGTTATGGATCAATGAGTGTGATCCGAATTTGAAATTCACAAATACGAAAAGCAAAAAGACTATCATTTTTCTAGACCTTGAGATCTCACACAATAATGGTGTTCTGGATACCAAGACACATTTCAAACCAACTGCGAGGAATTCATTACTACACTACACAAGTTTCCATCCTCGTCCTCTGAGAGAGAATCTGCCCTACGGCCAATATTTACGGCTACGTAGGAATTGTAATAACCTAATCGATTTCAAACAGCAGGCAAAAATATTAACCCTTAAACTCAATAAGAGGGGCTACCCCAACCAAATAATCACGAAGGCAGAGAAAAGAGCGCGCAATCAAAATCGTGAAAGCTTGTTAGAACCTAAAATACAACTTGAGACCAAAGTACCTCTAACTTGCGTCACGACATATAACCCTGTGTCCAACCAGGTGGCAAAAATAGTACAACGACACTGGGCCATACTGAATACAGGCAATTTTGAATGGGAAAAGCCGTTATTCTCATATAGAAAAGGGAGGAGTCTGAAGGATAGTCTGGTGCATACAAGACCCTTAAAACAGCAGAACTGTGGAGAAAACACAATAATCAATGCATGGGGCTTACCTAAGATAACCGGACATCACCCGTGTGGTGATTGCAGTGTATGTCATTTAACTCAAACCACCAAAACCCTCAGTCTAGAACCGGGGAAAACATGGATGATTCGTCGACATACTAACTGCAATTCGGCGAATGTCATATACCTTATAAATTGCCCTTGCAATTTAAGGTACGTCGGAATGACAAGTCGCAAGGTGAAAACTAGAATTGTTGAACACAGGAGTAACATCAGCGCAATATATCCCGCCTGACAAATCACTATCTTGAACAGAATCATACCCCCAATGATATGCAGTGGGTAGTGATTGAACAATTAGATCGCAACACAACTAATATCCAACAAGAGTTGCTGGATAAAGAGCAGAGATGGATATATCGCATGTCTACCCATATCCAGGGGCTGAATGATAATATACCCTGGAATTGCCTTAATCATTGAATTTAAGGATATACTGTGTATTTTACCAGGTCAACTCTCAAAAGATGTAGGAGTAGAGAGAGACTAACAATATATTCTTTCGCACAGCAGTCACCCTAACAACATCGAGTCAATATGACTATTTACCTATTCATGGGAACCCAAGTCCTTAGAATAATGGCTATCATCGATAGGCTGTAGATTTATCTAATATTGAATGACGCATTTGCCAGAACATTTAGTCTAAAACCCCCCTTTGAATACTAACCCTATTAGGCAGTTCAAGCCTAGGACTGCTTTTCTAATTAATATAGTTTCTGACTAATAGCGTTGTCTTGTGATTGTATTTTCTGTAGTTATTTTAATAATTACTTTCCACACTGTACAGGCGCAATTAGGCACACTAGATATACATCCTTAAAGGCCAACATTTTATACCTCAAACCTTTTCATAGTGTGGTTTCTTATGGGAGTTGCGATTAACCGAATATGGCAATTGGGATTCCCTCGGGAACATAACATAATATTATTCAGCTAATTTGCTGAATTTTATTGTAACAACTCGGTAATCCCTTACTGCGCATGCGCCAAATTAACACACTATTTTTCGTCATACGTGTTGACGAGTATTTTGGTGAGCCTTTAGCATCCCAATAGCGACGGTCTAGTCTTTTCTTGATCGTCGACGTCACACGCTTTACAACGTGATGACGCGCACGTCATTCCAACCACCGGAACTCAGACGATAAATACACTATTCAAACGCCCTTGCGGTTGCCAGCCTGCTCCAGGGGACATGCTCTAGGTTGTATGAGGGAGACGCCGCCACATAAAGTAAGATAATTCCAATATACCGCTGTATGCCCTGATGATTAGTTTCAGTTATTGGGCGGTTTAGATCAAGCGTTCATTAAGAGTTTCTTTCCGTTTTTAATTCCCATTTTCCGTAGTATGTGAAGTAAGAGAGGTGCCTCTTCCCCCTCTTGGACCAGATAAGAACGTCTACATATGAATTAATGTAATTATACGATAAATATGACAAATTGTCGTTAGACGTTTAAAATTGGCACATAAGCGCCAGTGTTAGAAGGCATGTTCATAGCGCAACAATAGCACGAAAGTTCTCATGAGAGACATTGGCAATACAAATACGAGTGTTATGATACATGTCCACAGCGCAACAGTAGCGCGATAGCTCGCATGGGTGAATTCCACTAATTTAACACAACCCCGGTTTGTTTATAAAATAGAGGACAAACTGAGAAGGCATAATCACTTCACCCAGTGTACGATGTGCATGGCATGTGGAATTAATGCTTTTTCTTTTACTTTTTATTCTGTCTTGTGTTATGCCTTTTTCCTTACAGGTATTCTACATTTTAAAAAGGACCTACACATCGCCAGTCCTTGCCGCATAAATAGCACTCCTTAGCGTGAGTGTTAAAAATGCATTTCATGTGGTAATAATTTTTATCACACTTTTTCACATCACTCACATTTATTTATTTGAGAGGTCCTGAAGAAAGCCCGTATATATTTTTGTTAAGGGCTGAAACATGTCGACCTAAGGATAATATAACCAACTACGCAGAATATTAGTAGTTTCTTATCCACTCTCATGTCTCTTTTTTAACTATATCCCAGACTACCACGAATAAAAGTAACAGGTAGTACTCTGGAGGTATTTTTATATTTCACTCACTTCATCACACTCACATTCACCTTGAAACCCGCTCCACTGTAAACAGGTGTTGTAGCACAGCCGGGTAGCATTCGGCTAACCAGCTGGGACCCGATGATGAAGCATGACACCAACCAGGTTGGTGTGTGAGGGTTTTCTTAACAAACCTTCGAGGTGCCAGACATTTTATGTCAGACAGTCATTTTTTTCATATTTCTTGGCCGTCTTCTTAGGTACCAAATATTGCCTGACACATACCACGCTCTACCGAAGATCTATCAGGTACTTCTGACATACCCCCTGGCCTCCCCATGCATAAATCAAATAGTGGTAGAAACATACCCCCGAAGGGGCGATATCCTCTCACACCGCATCCATAACACTTTCCCCAGTCAGCTGGTAATCCTGTAAAGCGCTGTACCTGGAACTTGTTAACGGTACCACTATCAATTGCTGGTTACTAGCGTACTGCAAGCGTTTGCCGGGGCATGGCTAAAATACCTTACAATTGTTTGCGCTCGAGCCTGTCGAAAGTAAAAGTTAATCCACTCATACTATTGTGCAAGATCCAAACTCATTGGCTCTACATGTGTTTGTTTCCTGTTCATACCGCATAGTCAGGAAAGCTTGCCGACTGGGGTTGACAAGGTCTATGCCAAAATTAACAGGAGTGTGCCTGCGGACCTTCACCCCGAGGGATATCCTGGCACTGATTAACAGGTGTTTAAGGCTACCCCACTCGGTGGTACTAAATTTATCGGCCTCAGGAGGGTGAAAGGCTGAGGGGGCGGCACACTATCTGATGGGATGGCCTTAGTAAAAGAGTGCCCCACTGTAATTCCAGTTTGCCCAACCTTTTCTTAAAGGGGGTGTCGCAATGAACCATATACATACCTTAAATGTCTCTGAGGTGATGCCATTGGCGAACGTAAGACAGGCAATATGCAAAAGAATACGTGTGCCATAAGCAGCTCTCGAGGTTGGAAAGGACCATCAGATCCGAAAACAGCCCCTTGGAGGTAAACCCCGCTGTCCCCAAAATCTGCTTCCACCTGGACTGAACTGGAACATCTGCATGTGCATCTGCATGTGGCTAAACGTGGCAACAACCACTCCGCCACAGACTCAGATGGAGCCCAACCAGCAGGAGCTGCAGTTGAAATTCCATTTAAAATTTGTTTGCTGAGATTTTGGCCCCAAACAATGTAAGTCTCTCTATCACTGGCCCTCAATGACCAAAACCCTCCATGGAAATTCCCAAGACATCAGCAGGCCTGCCTGCCACCGAGCTTCAGGCTCACTTGCTGCAACCTGCTGAGGCATCTCCATCCTAGCCTCTAAACCAGCTGAGACAGCGCAGGCCCAGCAGATAATAGCATCGCACTGGTCTCATCCAGTAAAAGATGCACCCTAGTGTGAAATGTGATAACCACATGACTGGCTGTGATATGCGAGGTAGATAGACTGTGAGACAACTATCCGGCATGAGCTCTTTTCATCCCTCATTGTGCTCCTTTTCACCCAAAAAGGTTCTTCTGGGAAGCCGCTGCACCCCTACCTACCCAACAGGGTGTTCCATGCACTGCTGCACACAACATAACTTGGGCTAGAAGGAGGCACCCCACGCCCCCTCGTTTGTACACATGCCTGACTGAAACTGCAGGGCCCTTCCCTCCCTGCACATCTCCCCCCAACACAAATGCCTGACAGAGTTGGCCCGACACTTGAACCTTGTGGCTTTGTGAGCGGTTTAAGCAATCTAGTTAAGACTTATTCAAGGTCATTGGTGTACGACTCTGCAGGGCAAGGCTACCTCCCCTGACTTTCATGCATTGCAGAGTGCTAAGGTGAAATTTGCCCACATGTTACGCCAGTCAATGTGCCTGGTTTATACTCCCTTCTGGAAGCAACACTATCCAGACCTGTGTGCGCTGTCCTTCTAGGCCAAATACTGCATTGTAGACCAACTAGCTGCTTCTTTCCTATTCCGACTGGCTGGAGTAAAGGACTTCACCCACCCTCTGGCATGTGAAGGACCCCAGACTAATTCCAACAGCTACCAGGGCTGAAGCAATACTAAGAGGTACGTGGCAACCAGTCTGAGCCGCCTGCAAGTCACGAATGGGGATGTGTATTGCCAAAAGTAAGTTGTATTAGGCAATACTGGCGAGCCAAGGCATGTTCGGGCACCCATTGTTTCACCCACTTGTGACCACCAGTTGCGTTGCCCCAAGGACACATACCCCTACCTGTCCCCCTTGTCTTCAACTCATCTTTACTAGCAGTAACAAAATGCATTTGTGCTGTGTCCTAAAACATAGTCGCCATGTTCTTCCACCAAGAGCAGTGTTGTGAGTCCCAGTAGGTGGCAGTCACACTGATATTGCATTATTACAACGCTGTTTTTGATTCAGAGTGACCCATAGTCACTATTCTGGCTATTATTCGGTGGGGGCCACTCAGCTTGTCTCCCATGCACCGCCCGGGGAGTCCCAACTAGAGACCGTTCTTGTTTGGTTCACCAATCATGCATGTTAAGGTGAAAAGTTCTTCCTTGGGATAAAACTGAATTATTCTCGGTGGGTCCCTGAGCGCAGGTCTCATAACATGACACCGAGACAAGGCCCGCAAAACAACCCCCACGGTACCCATCCCCCCTAGCGATGTGCAGGTCAAAATCAAATATGAGAGGGGGGGCACCTCAGCGCATAATGGCGGGCCAGACAGTACACCTCTCGACCACGGGCGGACCGCACAGGACCGGAGACCCACACCCCGCCACTCAGGAACCGAGCCCATCCACTGAGCAGGTCCCCAAACGGAGGGCTGTGTGCCAGTGGGGGGAGCGGAGCAGGAGGAAAACAGCCCGAAGGCACGTGCACACTTAGCTCTCCCAACCCTCTGCCAACCCGTGGCAGACCAAAGGCACGGACTGCCCTTCCCACTCTTAAAGGCCCGCCAGCAGGCCGACGTCCATGAAACCCCGCAGGCACCCGAGCTCGACGTGGTGCACGACGCTGGGGCCCAAGGACAAAGCGTTGGACACACTCAAATGCAGGCTACCCCGCTACGTCCTCTGCCACTGCCAAGATGCAAACCCATAGCTACTAACTTTGAGTGCCCCCGCACAAGTTCCCTGACTGCATAACACTCCTTCCCCCTAGGCGATGGGAAGTGGAAGGGATCACAACGGCTGGACACCGCAGTCGGTCTGGGCCCGGCGCCAGCAAACACGCACGCAACACGCTGCAAAGTGCACCCCCGGGCAGGAGGTAGGACAATCCATGCCATGCTTGCTTGTGAGGCGACATCAGGGCCGCCACGTGGGTCACCCTACTGTAGCGCATGACCAGGTACTACATCCTTCGCACCAGTGGAAGTCTGCCCGTGCCCCAAAATGCCCGGTGAGCATGGCACCCATGCCTTGTGTGCCCAAACGTGATCCCGCACAAGCTGACCCGGGACCGGACGTGGCCGCAAAGCCCCTCCATCCACACAGCCTGCCTGTTCCCCCTTCTTCTGACGGAAAAACCAGGATAAACCTCAGTGCCCCCATCCCAATATGCTCTTGCACCTCTGAGCCCGTCGATAGCTCAGCAGCCGGCAGAAGGGGAATACTCTATGACCCTCTAGACGGAGAACCCGGTGAGCAAACCTACACTCGGTCGCCCCAGCTGTGCATGCAGCTCTGAATAACTGAAGCTGCGACCGCGGCATGGCGGGGTCACAGCTGCTCGGTATGGACCTAATAGTGCGGGGGTGGTTGGCGCTCTCACCGCAAGTAACGCAACCCCCCCACTCAACACCAGGCCCACCGGCTGTGCCACATTAATCAGATCGAGGGGGAGCAACACAGCCTCGCTGGTCCCCCCCTCACCCACCACGCAGCACTAGTCCCCGCAGGCCGAGACCCCGGCCGGAACTCCGCATTGGTGAGCCGTGTAGGGGAGGATCATCCTGGCGCAAAATCCTGGCAAATCCCCGTGGACCGGGGCCCAGTAACCGGAACTCAGCGATAGTGCGCAGCTTAGGGGGGAGCATCCTGGCACTCGCTTCCCCCCGCGAAGTTATTTCGTGGACTGATCTTAAACACATCTGAATGAATTGCGGGCCATGCACTGCTTTGTGTGCGTGAGGACGCGCCACACGCCCCTCTATTACAGACCTAATGATCCACCTAGGACCAGGAATAGGCCGCCAGAAACGTCAGGCCCCGGCGGGCCGAACCATGGAACCAGCGCAGCTAGGTATTGGTCCGCGGGGAGAAGCAACACGACGCTCGCTGCTCTCCCCCGACACAACATCAGGCCCCCGTGGGCCGAGGCCCTTGCAACGGATAAAGGAATAATTTCCAATGATTTCTTCCGAAGTCACTGCGAAGACCTGTGCTCTTGGCCCGGCCTTATTCGAACCAGGAGCGTCTAACTCGCCCAGCTTAAGACACCTTATGGGGCATTGTATAGAGTTATAGAGTGTGGGCGGCCCCTGAAATAGTGAGTAGCGGAAGGGGGGAACCCTCGCCACCCTCCCCCCCTACGCAACAACTGGCCAGCGAGGGCCGGGGACTCGGAGTCAGGTAAGCCGAATTAGAAGGCTTGGTGATGAAGCCTCCGACCACCTTAAGGCCCCATCCCCGGTCTGCAGTATGCTGACCATGACCAGGGGAGGGGGCCACTGCCCTTTGCAATCCAGGAGCTGTCCTACCCCTACATGGCGTCCGCTACCACGGCAATGGCCAGGCCTTGCAGCCATGCCCCAGAAGGGGGGGAGGTGAAACGCACTCACCACAGACAGCTCCTGAAGATCCCACGTCCAAACGGCGTGCAGGATGCCAGGAAAGAGGGCGCCAGGTGGGCGGGAGAGGCACTTATACCTGGCTCCCCGCCCACCCGCGCGCCAGAAATGATACGGGGGCGCGCCAGACCCCCAGGGGGTCCCCAAGACACTGGAATGTCACTGTGTTTCCTCATGTGGCACTAAGGCGGCCGCCCTCTTATGGGGGTCCCCTGCGTGGACCGCGGGCAGCCACAATTCCGGCAGTGCTCTTGGAAGAACCGGCTATACGTCCGAACATAAACTGCCCACGCTCTGTGTTTTATCTTTACGTTGTTCTGCCCACTTAAATGCACACATCTTTACACCCTGCGTTTCTATTTATTACAGGCTTACCTAGGCTTGTAGTTGGTCTTTTTAGGTCTTGCCTAGGCAGCGCATGCGCTGTCTTGCGAGAGATGCTGTATACAGTATAGCGGGGGAAGCTCCCCCCACTTTCCTCCTAGCTTTACCTATCTTTTTCATTGGCCGAAATTTTAAATTCTGCATTGTAATTGGTTTATGGCAAGTTAGTCTCGCCTCCTGACGACCATGTCGTCATTTTTCTCCTTCCAATGCTATCAGCCCCTTTACTTTAACAACTCTTTTGTTCCCCTGCCTCCCCCTGTTCCCTCCCGCAGTCCGTGACTTCTCTGTCCACCACCACCCCCCCACCCACTCCAGTTCGTGCCTTTTTGAACGTCCGCATTTTTGTTTACATGCAATAGGTCTCACGTAAATACGAGTCCTATTGCATTTGTAAATGCTTGTTTTCTGCAGGGATTGGCTGGGTGAGTTCGCACTATATTTTGCCTGACCTGTCCTATCCTGTCCAGAACACATGCGCATACAACGTCTTTACACGTCATACACAGGGCAATTTACGCGGAAGGCAGAGACAGCACAAGCAGCGGAACGAAACAGGACAAAGTGAAGCACGGTGGGTTCCACTGCATCCTCCTCACCCGCAGGGACCCGAGCCTGCTCCAGTGAAATGCGCTGACTTTGCCCCGGTCCATATATTGACAACAGCGGGACACAATTAACAGCACCCGTGCTGTGTATGCTTTGTGTTCAGATCAGCACCCAGGTGTGGGCGAGCAAGGCCTCTTATGATCATTTCCAGCTGGGCCCATCACAAATCCCTGGCAGTTCCAAACCAACCGCCGCCATACCACTGCCCCCATCAGTTGCCAAAGAACCGGAGTGGCGCAGCGCTGGTCAGTGCTGGGACGATTAGGAATAATTAAAGGTAGCAGAGGAGCGCTGCTGAAGAGGTCGGAGGTGAGGATGCCTCCTCAGTGGTGTGTGCGCAGACGGTGCAGAAAGCGAGGCACACTCACGGTAAGTACTACTAGTAGTGTCTGCTGACCGCGTGTGTCTGCACAGTAAGTTTCATTAATAATTCAAATAGACTGACAGACATGTCTGCTGACTAGTCCTTGGGCTCGTGCCGTGGCTCCCTTGGCTCAGCTGACTGCATTAGCAGCTGAGACCCCGCCACGTTGGCTGTCCTAATTTGTGACTGCAAACAAATGATGGACGGAATGCTGACAATGCAAACATTCTCCCCCAGTCAGAATATCTGGGTTAAATCCATCGTTCTTTTGCCCACTACGCCACCCCAGTTTGGACCCAGCCATATGCAAATCAGTCTTGACCCTGTGCCCCATGGGATTAGTCCAGACCGAACTGCCAGGCCAGGTCCTCCCTGGACCGGAAACAAGCATCCTGGGACCGGTTTCAGGGTATGTCACCCTTCTTCAGCCAGGCTAGCTTGAATCCAGTGGCACAGTGAGCAAGGGACCCACGTCTGGGCATACCCATCCCACTTAGGGCAAAAAGTGTTACAGCAAACAAATGATGTACGGAATGCTGACAATGCAAACATTCTCCCCCAGTCAGAAGATCTGGGTTAAATCCATTGTTCTTTTGCCCACTACGCCACCCCAGTTTGGACCCAGCCATATGCAAATCAGTCTTGACCCTGTGCCCCATGGGAACAGTCCAGACCGAACTGCCAGGCCAGGTCCTCCCTGGACCGGAAACAAGCATCCTGGGACCGGTTTCAGGGTATGTCACCCTTCTTCAGCCAGGCTAGCTTGAATCTAGTGGCACAGTGAGCAAGGGACCCACATCTGGGCATACCCATCCCACTTAGGGCAAAAAGTGTTACAGCAAACAAATGATGGACGGAATGCTGACAATGCAAACATTCTCCCCCAGTCAGAAGATCTGGGTTAAATCCATCGTTCTTTTGCCCACTACGCCACCCCAGTTTGGACCCAGCCATATGCAAATCAGTCTTGACCCTGTGCCCCATGGGAACAGTCCAGACCGAACTGCCAGGCCAGGTCCTCCCTGGACCGGAAACAAGCATCCTGGGACCGGTTTCAGGGTATGTCACCCTTCTTCAGCCAGGCTAGCTTGAATCCAGTGGCACTGAAAGCCCGAAACCGGTCCTAGGACGCTTGTTTCCAGTCCAGGGAGGACCTGGCCTGGCCTGGCCTGGCAGTTCGGGCTGGACTGTTCCCATTGGGCGCAGAGTCAAGACTGATTTGCATATGGCTGGGTCCAAACTGGAATGGCATGGTGAGCAAAAAAACGATAGATTTAGGCCCAGATCTCTGTACTGGGGTGAATGTACGACATTGTTCTGCATTCTGTCCATCAATTGTTGTTTTTGCATCAATATGTGACTGACCTGGTCAGTGGCCTGCAGAACTTCCGTGCACTGGTTGAATTGGGGTGGGGGCGGGGTGGCATCTTCTTCTTGCACTAATTTTACTGCACCTTTCGCCATAGCATTGCATTGTGCGCCCGTTTCCCTATCACCTCACTGTCTCGTATCTGCAGTATTTGAACTGTTCTCCAGTGTATAGTGCCCACACCGTTTTTTGCGTATGACTCCTCCCATTTTCCAAGATGCTCCGTAACCTCCACTATTTATTATATTTGAGTGATGCAACTTTTACAAAGTGATGAAAGCCTGCGTTTAGTTCCTAAGGTGTTGATTTTAGTCTTAGCTGTGGAATCTTTTCTTTGGTTTGTCATTCAGTAAAACATCTTTAAATGTATTTCCCTGCCGGACCCGTGCCTCTTATAGGACCAGGGTGCGGGTAAAAAGCAGCTGGGCTCAGCTTAACTATTGTTGTTGTTTCAAACAGAAATGAACACTCATGCAGAACGTCTCTTGATACCTACCACTGGTCAAACTTTTCTTAAGCCGATCTGTGTTAATGCTGTGAGTCAGAAACCCCCACCCCTTTACATTTGACTGTCACTGTTTCAAACCTCAATCACCATCTACTTCACAGGAGCAGGCGCACATCACAGCATTTGTGGCATCGGCGTGCACATTATGTATGTTGAGGTGTTCCAAGAACATCTCACCCCTTTTCTACCATACAATTCATAAATATTCATTTATTCTACCACTTAGTTTTCCATGTCATGGAGCCTAAATTCATAATTTTGTGTCCAGTTATGGTGAGTGAAGGCGCTTAGTGTCTTTAAAAGGGACGTTCTCAAGACAGCTCCTTCAAAGAAAGCCTACCAGCATATCACAGAACTGTATTTTGTGTGGATAGCTCAGTGGGTTGCTGCTTTTATCACAGAGATCCCTTTGTTACTTGTGATTCAGCTGCACCTGGAGCTGTGGTTGGGGTGTAGGGTGCTGATTATTTAGAAATAATAGGTTTAAAAGCACCTGCTGCATAGTTGAGTTTCTTGATGCTCAAATGGGTGTAATTTCTTATGTTTGTCTGTTTCCATAGACTTCATTGCATGATTTCCTTTGCAGGAAAATGTCTAAGTGTCACACATTTAGCCCCTTTTACTTTGGTTGCTACAAGGTACGTCTTATTTATTTCGTCTGTAAGCACTATTTTCTTTAATGAGAGTCTCTTACTGCAGGCACGACATGCTTTCCTGCAACATTCAGCGCGCAATGCACGCTTTCACTTTCCAAGCGGCCCGGGACAATGGCAGACGCTTCTTTGAAATAAAATAGGTCTCGCATTTACAAGAGTTTGAGCTATTGGCATTGTAAATGACAATGCCTTTTATTTATATAATTATCAAAACAGATAAATAAAAAGCATTGTCATTTACAATACCAATAGCTTAAACTCTCACAAATGCGAGACCTATTGCATTTTCAATGCTTGTTTAGTTACGTCAGCACTTTCCATGTGCGCTACGCCGCTTAACCACAGGTGCGTCACGAGACATTGTGCTCCCATTCCAAACTGAGGTCTATCAGAACTGTGTTATGGCAGTGACTTTATGTTATTTAATCAATGTCCCCCACACTAACATTTGACACTTACATTTTTTTTCATAGCCGTACTAAAGCCCCACAATAATCTTCCACAATAGCCATATAGCTTGCGGGCTGTTCGTTCAGAAGCATATATGTATGCTTCTGACCTTTAAATATTTGTACATACTACTTTCAAAGCGAAACGGGACTTTTCTACAGGCACTTATGGTGGAGGTAAAAAACATTGGCATTTACAATGCCATTAGCTCCAACTCCAACAAATGCGATACCCATTGCATTTACAATGCTAGCTATTTCAATGTCAGGGAAATCAACAGTAAAAACCGGCCAAGTGCACCATAAAACATGCCAACAAGCAGACAAAAATACAGCCCACACACTGACCTATCATACCAGCCTAACCGGCACAGTGAGGCTGGCCTACCGGCCAGTCCGACACTTCTTTTCTCTGTTTGACAGTACCGACCAATTGAAATCAATACACCAAAAATAAGGCGTATCCTTTCCTCAACAAACTCCATCCATCTGTATATGAAATGCTCTAAAAGCAACTGCTCTCATTTTGGAATTTATCAGTTGAAGCTCTCTTAAAATTTACACCGCTGCTCTCTTCTATTAATTACAATTTTGTTACGGGGCCAAGGCAGCTTTATAGGAATGTTCTTGAAGAGTGGCGGAGGTTTTATAAGTTGTGGGGTTAAACGCGAAATACTTCAGAAAGCCTGCTGAAAGGGCTCACAGTGTTTATTCTTTCATGGTCTGCAGGCCGTGAGATCCCATTAAAAAATGACGAGGCAAATGGTTATGCAAATTTCAACACTCGCAATATTGTTTAAAAAAAGCACCAAGGGAGTTTTATAGCGAGCATAATTGAATGGATCCACGGTGGTCATAAATTCTACTGCATGCAATGCAATCAAAGACTAATCATTAAGCCAAAGATGTTCCCTTTCATCATCCATTCACAAGAGGCACCAAACATAAGAATTAATTTTCTAAAACTTATAAAAGCTTCTAAAGGTACATTTGTGAGTGCCTTTGATCCTGACAGATCCCCCATGTGCTTTGCTTTAATAGCGCTATTAAAACATGCGCTAGAAGAAACATTAGAGACTGAAGATCTCTTGTTCTGTCAGAAGCTAATGTTTGGCGAGAATGGGCAAAGTGTTCTGTGTCTGTAAACGTATATGGACCTAAACAGTGAAGGACATAGGTTATTAAAAAGAGATATTGCACACCTCAAAATACAGAAGGGCAAAGGTTAGTGCAACTAAGGGTTTTACAAGAAAGAACAGAAAAAAGGCACTGTGAAAACACAGAACAGCATAGAAAGTTGTTATATCTACATCTGGCAATAGGGGCGAATAAGCCAACGTGCACAAAAAAGCTTGCACCACAAGCCGTAGTGAATGCGTCCAGTAGACAAGAAGGTCTAGAAAAAAGATTCAATTACTGATCTATCTTTAATGTGGATGGAGGTGATGGGGACTGTTTCGAAGGTGGTATTATAGCGTCACGTACTAGTATCATTCAACCCTTCCTAACAAATCATTTATCTCCATTGGTTTTAGATTCTGCCACACCAGGAGACAACAGAATTTGAGTGTAACTGCGAGTAGAGATGCAGGAGAATGTGGATCAATCTCTTATTTCTCCCTTCCTTATGTTTCCTTGTCGTATCCCAGTAAATTCTGGAGTGAGCGAGGAGGTGAGGGTTCAGGGTGAGCGCTAGTAGTTATAATTCTAAGGAAATACCATAATTTTTCACTGAATTGATCACTGAGCAATGTATGTGTAAGCAGTTGTAGCCTGTCCCCTGCCAAAGAGGCGGGGGGGGGGCGGAGGAGTGACCTGGAGGGTCCCAGGCATGTGGGGGGACTCGGGGAACAAACAAAAAATAATATTAAAGGAAATAAACTTACCTGACTGCACTAGCCCAATCATGACGGTGCAGGAAAGCAGAGTCATGATTAGCCTGAGCGCTTCAACTTTGCGCTCCCAGGTAGACTGGTTGCCTGTGCCTTCTTTCTCCAGCCCCAGCAACGCACCTGGGGCTGGAGAAAGCTACGGCCGGCCAATCACCTCATGTGTTATCCCCCCTGCACCTGCCCCCAAGACTCGTCAGATTCCTGGGGGCAGGTCCAGGGAGATTTAAAAAAAACGATAATAAAACGGGTTAGAAACCCATTTTATTGTCGTTTTATTTGTTGCGGCTGATGGTGGGGGAGGGCGGCGCTCCTCCCCCCTAATGGAGGGGCCACCGCTGTGTGTAAGAAATTGGGTTACTGGTTGAGGGCGGGGGAGGGGTAAAACCCTACTCAGGCAGCAACCACAATGCTTGTCAGGGCGAGGCTCAAGCAAACCCGAAATGAACAACATGTGCTCAACTGGCTGGTAGCTTGGCAAAGAGCAATCAGGAGGGGTAAGGGAGGGGCCTGTCTCCTTGTTAAGGCAAAACGATAATTGTGTGTCTGCCTTCTCATACCTCCACTCACCACAATGCACATTGATTTTCTCCAATCATGATTGAGAGTGGAGCTGTGCTATCAGTGTGAAGAAAGCTTCATACTATCCCTTTCACCCTTGCTATAGGAAACAATGACTAAACATTCTTATAAAATATTACTAGAATCTCATGGTAATACAGCATATAGCATATACCACTGAATTTGAGAACTTTTTTAATTATGTGGATGGTAATAAATCTTTTGGTCTGCAAACGTGTGTTTCTTTGCCATTTTTTCAGTGGTGTCATAGTATTTAGAAGACTATGAGCCTGATTTACAAAGGTAAACTCACCTTTTGTGCAAGTTTACAACTGTTTGATATTCACAAAAGTATTTTTATAGTAGTATCTTTATGACTGCGAGTGTTTGCACATACGAAGATAGGACTGTCCAATGTGGGTGTGTTTCCTCTGTCCTCTTAACTGAGGGCTTAGTAGTTTGTGAGCTGCTGGAACTTAGCAGCCAGACCTATTCTATAGGATGATGGGTGGAGGATTTAAACCTCTTAGTTTCTGCTTAGAGAGAGGGGCAGACAATGATAATGAAGTAAAATGTAATGATGAGACTTTCAATCAAGTTACCTTAATATTCACGTCACTGGATAATAGTGATCTCAGTGTCTCTTAAAATATATGTGGAAAGAGAAATTTCACAACTGAAATATTTAGTGACATATCATTTACTGCTTATTGGAGCAATTTAGTTCTGCTATCATTTACTCTCACCTAAGTACCAAAATCCAAATGAAGAAGGGGGGTCTGTAAGTGAGATGGAGGGCTTTCAAGAAAAGATAAGAGTTAATGACGTGGCAAGAATTTTGAAGTCTACAGATATTAAAGAGGTTGGTTATTAGACTTCTGATTACATTAATTCAGCTAGAAAATCTGTAGACAATGGGACCTTGACAGGAGAAAGTCTTTTTTAAATTCAAGATAGGGACTATAAAAATTGAGTATATTGAGTTGTTAAATAATATCCCTCATTTGTGCATCCTATTATCCTGCTAACCATTATTTAGTTTCCCAAGGATCTGATCCAAGGAACTCTAATAGCTGTTGTAGTAGCATCATATTTGTCTCCCTCTCTGTGCAAACGTAGGGACTGATTTATAACTTGCATTTTGTAGTACCGAAGGTAGTACTACAGTAGTGCAAAATGCAATTCACAAACGTACATGTGTAAATCTCCTCCTCCACCTCTCCTATCTTTTTACACATGTAAATTTACAACTTACTGGTAAATGTGGAAGAGACCAGGGGGAGTGACTGGAAAAAGGGTAACACCTACTGCTAAATAGGAGGGTTTATGGAGGAGCAAGGAGGGGATTAGAGAGATCTAAGAAGGAGTTTAGGGAGGGACAGACATCCACCCAAAAAAGAGTATGCCAATTGCTATTCAGAAGCTGCACTTCTCAGGCTACATCAGCAAAAAGGACCAAAAAATAAATAAATGTACTTCTGCCCAAACCTGAGGTAAGTTCAGCACTGCACATGGCCAACCACTGATACAGCAACACCCTCCTATTATACATAAGGGAAGCAGGGACTTAAAGTAGAACACAGTGTGAAATAATGTTCAAATAAATTAATTTATTTTGACTTTATAAAAAAATACATTTAGTTTAATGTTAACAAAAAGTCTATGTAAATAAAAAATAAATACTATTATGAGTTAAAGTATTTTGGAAACAGTTTTATAATTTAAAAATAAATGTAATTTCTTTTTTTTTAAAGTAGTTAAATTAACGTAAATTAATTCTATACACAAGTTTTGTAATTGTGAATACAGAAAATGTAACTATACACATTTTACTTTGGGTGGCTTTTTTTAAACATGGTTTTAATTAACTATGCATGTTAAATACATTTGACTTTGAATTTGAAAAATAATTTTTGAAAAAATGATTTTAAATGGATTTAATATATTTAAACTAATTAAATATTAAAGTCAAAATTAAGTTGATAGTGCTGTAGAATTTTATTTGGTTCTACATTTAAACCAAATAAATAAATAACATAAAAATATTTAACTAACTTACATACATTTTTAACATAAAACATATTATTACCATTTCTTTTTAAGTTTAATAAACTTTTTACATTTTTCCTAGACTTTACCACAGGGAGATCTCTGAAGCAGTGGCAGAGAACTCTGCCTACATGTGAAAAGTTACTGGTAGTAACGTTACACAATTAACAGAATTTTGAATTAATTTTTGAATAAATTTATGTGAGAAAGTGGATCATTAGTTGTGGTGAATTAGTATCCACCACAAGTAATAAAGTGACTGTCTTGTTAAGTCCAGTCAAAGGTTTCAGCAATGTAAACATGAGCTCAGCCCCTGGTATCTGTGGCACAGAGCAGACAAACTTAACTTGGAGAAAATGTGTAAAGCATTTAGAAGTACCAAAATGGTTAAAAAGTTTAACACACTACACAATAAAAATCTCACTCCAATTCTTTTTTTAAAATAGAGACAATTTTAATGAGCAAAATTACACCAAGTAACAAAAATCCAATAAGGGGAACGCTTAGATGTCAAATGTTAAAGACATAAATGAAAATAGTACTAAGAAAGCACAAAGCATCAATGGTAGTCAATGGTCAAGGCAGACTGGGAACTAGGCGCAATTTGTAATAGACTGCGATAGGCATGGAAGTAGGGAAAATTTGGGCCAGTCTGAAAGGGGACCACAGGGTGCAAAACTGAAATTCAATCAGGCCCTATGGAACCCCCAGTAGGATGCCTTTCCCAGTTGGTCCCCTTGCCGCTCTGGAGCTGTGAAGCAAAAGGATTGAAAAAGTTACCGAACTTCGTTTGGTGGCCAAAGAACCATGTAGTACACTTCTAAGGCCCACAGGACCCCAGGGGAGGCACTGAGAGATTCCCTAGGTGTTAGGCAAAGGTTAACTGCTAAGTCCAGTCCAGGGCCAGTTGCCAGTCGTCAGTTGGGATTCTTCACAAGAATGTCCTCTTGAGCTTTTTTATGTTTCAGGAACCACTCAAGGAATTAGCCTTATGATTCTTGGAGAGCTTTCAGTCTATGGATTTCAAGTGGAAGATAAGTCCACTCTCCTCCGATATTTCTCACAGGTCACAAATTCCAAGTGCAGCCAATTCAGTTCACCCAGTATCCTTTCGCAAATCCAGCAGTGTTCTGAGGAAGGCTCGGTGAGGGTGCAGCTTTGTTAGGTTAACCAGCCTGGGGGTGGGGGCCACACTAAATCACTCCTGTTTTCAGGCCCTGGCCTACTTACTTTTGCAGTAGATTCTGCTTGTTTTACCTCAAACAATCCCAAAAATACAGTACGTCAGGGCAAGTCCAGAATGGGGAAGGTCCTTGGCCTCTGAGGATGGGGGTGTCAGTGGGGAGTGTACCATAGTAATCCTACTGTCCTCCAACATCTAGCATGAAAATCTAGTTTGAAGCAGGTACTGTACCCACAGCAAACCTAGAAATAGAAGTCTGGTAGGACAAAAGCAGGGTCCTTCAGAAAACAGACAGGGTATACATAAAAATTATCCTGGCATCCTAGGGGGCATATTATCAAGGGCAGTATCGCCACTTTGGCGCCACTTTTTGCCGCTAAAGCGGCGATATTTTTATCGCCCTATTAGCAAGCTGTCGCTAACAGCTGTTAGCGACAGCTTTATGGCGAAAGTGGCCGTTTCCTGGCCGCCTTGCATGTCAGCGATAATTAACGCTAATGACATGCAAAGTAGGCGTTCCCAACTACAAGTGACTGAACACAGTCGCAAACACAACTTCCCCCTATTAGCAAGGCCCGCGAAGCGATAAAATAATTCGCGCTAACCGCGATTATCGCTGGAATCTAACACCTCTTTAAAACTTGACTTAACCATTCTAGTCAATGGGAGGTGGATTGTGAGGTTAAGTCCTCACCTGCCTATTAGCAAGCTTTTCATTAGCGCGTGGAATTTATCGCTGGATTTCGCGCGTTATTGCTGGGTTTCGCCGCTATCGCCGGATTTTCTATCGCCTTGGAGATAAGCGTTGATAATAACGCGTTATCTCCGCGATATAATCCAGCGATAGCCGGCGATAAAAAAATAAGCGCTAAGTGTGCTTTGCGATAATTATCGCACATCCTTGATAATATGCCCCCTAGTCTCTCCCTTTCACATGTGCCACTGTTACATGTGGATCAACAGACCTGCTAGGCAGGCTTTGATACTGTGGTGACAACATGATGACCACAGCCCCCACTTTTGCATATTCTATTGAACTCAAAGGAAACATCTCTGCCCATTAAGGTCAGCCTAGTGAGTGCTTCTGGAAGGAATTTCACACCTCTTTTCACAACTTCCTGGCTGAGCTCAGGCTGAGAGTTGCTGGAGAGTTAATGCAAAGTGGCATACCTGAGCTTCAGGCAGGGAAAAGGTATGTTTTTAAAAGTTACTTTTCCCTAATATTTATTTAAAAAAATCCAACTTCACTATTGCATTGGATTTTTAATAACGGTTAGACTTTGTTTTTTCATTATTTTTCTAGCTATTCCAATTCCTGAGATACAGTTTTTAGTATTTTACGTTCTATTCTGATATTCTCCATAGGTCAACTGGGTCTGCCACAGTGAAGGTAAATATTTCTACATGTCCCATTTTCAAATACTATGCACCCTGCCGTGTGGGCTATAAGGCCTACATAGAGGTGACTTACTAATATTTAAAAGTAAGGTTTTTCCCCTGTCAAAAGGGATATTTTGACAGGTCAGGCAGCAGGTGCAAACTGCAGCATTCAAGCTACAATAGTAGGCCTGCAGCCATGTTTTCCTTGTCACACTAGAGGATGGCACAATAAGTGCTGCAGTTCACAGATGACATGTAACTTTCTATGCCATGGGTTAAGGTTCTGCACCATATACTATAGCCTTATAGGAAAGTTAAACATGCCAATTAGTAGCCATGGTTTAGGAGTCAGAACACATGCACTGTGGCTTGGATAGCAGTGTCCCAGTGCGCTATCTCACACTGAGACGTTCAGCAAACATCTGAGCTTACTGATGTATTGGGCTGAATCAACACATGTACTCTCATTAAGTGGAGCAGCTCTAGAGAGGGATTAGGTACTGAGCATAAGGGTTATGCTTTGATGTATTTAATGTAGAAATAGGTACTAGACCTTTTTTGCGTTCTTCTTTAGCTTTGGCACTGCTCTTAGCACCATGCCTCATGCCACTCTCCAGACCAAACCTGCTCCCTTAGGTACAGATGACAATGTTCTCTTGAGGTTTGTTAAGGAACCACATACCAACATCTGGTGCCAGTTCTTCTTTGTGCTTAACATACAAATAAAGAACATAAAAAAGGAGAAAAGTAGATAATGGTCAAAAACAAAACCTTGTTTCATTTATACTCTTAGTTTATATTTACATCCCTTGCCTAGGAAGTTGGAAGCATGCTTATTACATTGTCATGTAGTGCATCGCAGAAAGTCACCCTGCTGTGCTGCACTGATTGACAGTGAAAGGGCAGGAATGTGCAGTATTTAAAATAATACAGCACATTCCTGTTTTTCCCCATGCTGGTGCCGTCTTGGCTGCCTAGCGTCAATGCAGGCACCCTTGTACCATGGTTTAAGGGCGCCGGTGTTGCATGCAGGATTGCTTTTGTGCAGGAAGGAGCACCTTCCTGCACAAAAACTATCCTGAGAGGCATATTTCTCTATCCATGTGAGTAGCAGAATCCAGCACACTTAGGAAGAGGAAGTAACAAGGAGAAATAAAGATATTTCTCCTCATTGCGCCTTTCCTGGGAAGGCATATCTTTTAGGCGCATTCCCAGGTTTCCCAATTCTTGTAAATCTAGAAATGCATCCTAAACCATGGGAGTTGCATAGGAACACCAATGCAATGACCATGTAATGCCTCCTTAGTGCAGAGTAAGGCAATGCAGCGATTTACACTGCGTTGTAATACTCGAGATTTATGAAGTCATTCAGCCACACAAAGTGACCTTGCGTGGCTTCATAAAGCTCATTTTTCTGTTTACTGTCCAAAGTTCATCAAGGTATTGTCTGAAGACTTGATTTTAGAACACTCTCTGGGAACAAAGCCACAATGCCTACAGTAGGTGGGGTGTAATCACTGGGCCATTACGGCAAATTTATTACCACTATTCAATGCATGGGATCCAAATAAGGCCATCTTTTCAGAGCCACTAATAGGGAGGGCAGTGTATTTTACTGTCTATTCCCAGTCTGCCACTGTAAGCAGATTCTGGTTAGTTCATTCCTACATATCTGATGTTTAGCCAATTAGGTATAAAAGGAGGTATTATTTCCATATGACAAATGTGCATACTTGGGTGCTGTCTCAAAAATAGCCAGTGGGTCACTTATATATGTCATCATCACAATCTTCAGGGTGGAGTGTTCCAGGAAAGTATGAATATCATTAGTGTCAACTGAACTGTACTTCGGAAAGGTGGCTGATGTACTTGAACCTAGTCATCTTCTCCGGTGTCTAGCAGAGCATGTGCTTCCTCCTAATAGGTGAAGGCTTAACATTTTTATATAACTGTTCAGGTGATACCAGCCAGTACTTACATCTCCTGTGTTGGCACGGATCCTTCCCAAATGTTCTCCTCTGACTGCATGTATTCCTCCATGATGTCCCTTATCATATTTAGTCCTGGCCCCTTGATATACCTCCGTAAAAAATTGTTGGCCAGAGATTCTCATTTTTTATTTGGGTTTTTGTATCATTAGAGAAGTAAATTAGCTTGGGCAGACATTGCTAATCCTGGCCAAATTTTTCTGGATGACATTTTAAAAAAATGGCGGTTTTGTTGCAGTGATGTCGTAATATTTCAGGAACCATTAAACCTATGTACTTCATTTTGTTTTGGGATTAAGTAGTCTTATAGAGACAGAAAATAACTCTGCAGAGCAACCCTTCCGCAATATTCTAAAATGCCATCTCTATAATGATGTGTTTTAGCCATCATATTGGTAATTTATTTTAGAGTTGTTTTTGTTTCAGGTACTCCGTTGATTCAAAGTCGTAAACATGAGCAAAGCAAGTTGTATCAGAGGATCTTTATCTCCTGACAGAGTGTTGCTAACTACAAAAGCTGAGGACTCCTTCAACAAAGAAAAATGTGTCATACGCCAAACTAATCTGATCAAAAAGCTAACATCAAATGTGGCTGGACAGTAGAAAGTTCGAGATGCTGCAGAAATACAGCAAGATGAAGTTCACAAAACATTGAAACTGATGGGTGAAGAGGATCATATACTTTATCATTGTAACAACAAGTGCTACAAGTCCTATATAATAGAAAAAAGCCTGGAATTTGTTTTTCAAAAAATAGCAGAAACCAGTGAATAACAACAAGACTCCGAGTCTTCTGAGAAAGCGACAGCAACCAAACCCAATGCTCATCCACTTGGAAGATTGATGGCTACCCCTCATCCACCTTCAACAACTGATCATATAGCAGAGGATCTTCAGTGTGTTATCTGTGGTTTAGCCAGAACAAGGGCCAAAGAAACTGACAAAAGGACAAAGGTCAAGCATGTTTTTACCTGCAGCTAGTTTCCTCCAGAAAGAAATTTTCAGCCGAGTAGCTGATCTACCCAGTGAGGTGAATGTATTTGCTGTGGATTTGTATGCCCACCCAAACTGCATGCATGCATACATTCAAAAATATGAATGTACAATAGGCTCCCAGCAGCAATGTAACCACCAATTTTCAGTTATATTTGCACTCTTTGAAAAAGCAAATGAAGTTTTAAAGCCACTCGAGTGCTGCCTACAGGTTCACACTCAGTGAGATCAGAGAAATAATGGTCAACATTGATGAAATTGTATTGCTCCATAATAATGAAATAAAGATTTATCTGGTGAGAATGAACAATGACAGAATTCGTTTTTGTCAGTCTAACAAAAAGAGTGAGCCACTTATGGTGTTCTCTGCTGATTTGACTCCTGAAGTTCTTGCTGCCAAAATAAGATCACAGGATGCAGTAAAGTCAGCAGGAACCTGTGGAATTGAGAATCTTTCTGATGTAGCTGTGATGCTGTAGAATGATCACAGGAAAGGTTCTATGAATGGTCAGTATTTTGATGTAACTTGCTGGAGGCTGTTATTGTTTTTTGAGTTCTTGAATAAACTTCAATTTTCCTGGAACTGAAGGTGTCCTACATTACTGGAACGCAGCTATGTTCAAACTAGCGCTATTAAGATTTATGTGCCCTGTATTGAGAACCACAACCAGCGAACTGTGAGTTTAACACTTTATGCCGGTATTGTCTGCGAGTGCTGCTTATTTATGTAATTGGCATTTAACTTCAAGTTAATTAATTGAGAGGCCACGACGTTTGCTTTTCGACGTTTGAACTATCGTGTTCCTTAGCAACACGTTCGCGTGCGCTCTCCCATTGACTCTTGGTTTTACGCAGTGTTTCGTACCAACTGAGCACGCTGTGTACGCGTGCAGCCTTTTATTGTCAGAGCTTCGCTTTAAGCGCGTGCAACTTGTTCCTTTGTAGCTGTACTGCCCTTTTCAGAAACGGCTTCTTTCCACGATCATCCATGCATGGTTAATGTGTGGCGGAGGAATGTGCACGTCTCTGAACCGATTGAAAGCTCTAAGTTCTGACTGGCTCAAGTGTGTGATTGAAAGGCAAATAGTTCAATCACGGTCTCGCAAAGGATGGAAATAAATAGAGTGAAGGATTAAACACTATCCAAAGTGCTAAAGGAGTTATAATTTCAGCAAAATATTAAATATAGACGCTTACCAAATTCCTGATGTTGCCTTATTGTCCTGGAAGCTGTGCAATTGGGAGAAATTGAAGAAGGAATTGCTTTTATGCATGGAAACAATAGAAAGACTACACAAAGAACAAGCTCTTAAAGTGACCAACAAAGCTGAAACCTTGAGGATTTCTTGTGTTAGAAAATTATTTTAATTATTTATTTTAGGTAATTATTTCAGTTAATTATTTTATCTTGTTGTTTCAGCTTATTATATTGGATTGTTGTGTTGGTTTATTTTTTTGGTTTGTTAATTTGATTTCCTTTGCAGGTATGTCTGAACAAAATATGTCAGCGCCTCCCAGTTTTTTGCCAGTTCCAGGAGAACCATCAATTCCATGGAAGAGATGGAAACATATGTTTTTCACTTACCTCTTGGCAATTGGGGGAGACAAGTATGGTCCCATACGCAAACAGGCTATACTTTTGCATCATCTGGGTGTAGAAGGTAGAAGAATTTAAGATGATTTGCCTGAAATTCCACTAGGCATGGGGAATGGTCAACCGATTAATCTATATGATATGTCTCTACAAATGTTAGAGAAACATTTTACTCCTAAAGTGAATGTAGTGTTTGAGAGGCATAAATTATTCTGCAGAGTACAAGAGCAAGATGAGGATATAATGACATATGTAGCCTCTCTGCGGGGTTTAGCAGTCACCTGTGAATTTCAAAGTTTAGTTGATTCCTTAATAAGAGATCAGATCGTGAGATGCACAAAAAATAAAAAAGTGAAAGAAAAGTTACTTTCAAAGGATCCTAGTTTGGAAGAAGCTATACAAATTGCCAGAAGTATGGAACACACAGCCGTGTGGATGAAAGAAATTGATAAAGGAAAAGGTGAAAATGCTGCAATAACGATGGGAAAAGAATTACCTGCTGAAGTAAAGGAAGTTAGGAGAGAAGTTTACAAGAAGCCTAATAAAAGTAATTAATATGTTCCAGTAAATGTTGATGATTAGTGAACCATAAGTTGTTACAGGTGTGGTTCCCCAGAACACATAAGTTCTAGTTTTGCATGTGGGGCAAGAAATGCTACCTGTAGATCGTGCGGAAAGAAAGGGCATTTAGCAAAAGACTGTAGGTCAAGAGGTAGAACACAGATCACCACTGTCAAGGAAGTTGAAGACAAGGGTGAAGAACGTGAAGAGATATTTTTGACAATAGATGGTTTGGAGTTGAAGCAGGCAGGGAATCCTGCAGAAAATTTAAATGTTGAAATGATTGAGGCAAGTGTTTTGACTATAAACGATGATAAACTGAAAATGAGGAAGGAAAGTACGGAGTAATTGGAAAAGCCTCATTGTGAAATCACTTTGGGTAATAGAAAAGTCAAGTTATTAGCTGATTCAGGGAGTTTGTTTACCTTAATATCCAAAGAAACTTTTCAAAAAGATTTAGGTGCACAGATCAAGGACTTACAGGAATCAGATGTGAGAGCAGTGGGGTATGATGGAACTAAGATCAACATTGTGGGAATGCAATGGATGAACATTATTTTTAAAGAAAATGGTGTGCACGGAAGGATCTATGTAACTAATGAAGGTTCAGATCTTTTGGGGTGGCGGCATCAGAAGGACTTAAACATTATACTTGACCCCAATGCTACAGAACCTGTCATGATTGTTGAGCCTGTGATTGAACATGTAACAACAAAGAGTGATGTAGGTGATGTGTGGAGGAAAAGATTTATGGAAAAGTATCCTCAAGTTTTTTCAGATGATTTGGGAGCATTAAAAGGATTTTCTCATAGGATTATTCTCAAAAAACAGGCTAAACCTTTTGTGCACAAAGTAAGAGCCATACCTTATATGATGAGGGAACCACTCCAAGAAGAACTAAATAAATTATTGAAAGCAAACATTATAGAGCCTATAGAGTCATCAGAGTGGTTGTCTCCCATAGTGGTCGCTCCCAAGGATGGAAACAAGATTCGTTTATGCATTGACTTGAGGGATCTCAATACAAACATATGGGTGGACAGACAACCGTGACCAAATATTGGTGAAATGTTGAGCATGATGGGAGGTGGTAGCGTGTTTAGTGTTCTAGACATGTCTTCAGCTTATCATCAGGTGAATTTACATCCTGACTCTTGGCCATTGACTTGTTTCGTTACACCCCTGGGAGCATTTCGATACTGCAGAATGCCATTTGGACTGGCGCCGGCTTCTGCTGTATTTTAGAGAATAATGTAAAATATTTTTGGAGACATGAAAAGGATGTTATGTTTTCAAGATGACATTATGGTTGTAGGAAGGTCATTTGAAGATCATGACAAATTGATGGAGGCTTTATTGCAAAGGATAGCAAGCCATGGATTAACTATAAAAAAGGAAAAGTGTCAATTAAGAGTGCAGCAAGTCAACTATTTGGGACATCAAATATCAGTTGACGGCATTAAGCCTAAAGCTAGTATTGTAAAAGCAATCAAGGATGCTCCTTGTCCTATCAACAAGGAACAGTTAAAATCATTTTTAGGACTTGCTGAGTACTGTTCGAAATTTGTACCAAACTTTTCAGATGTAGTGGAACCTATGCAAGTTCTTCTAAAAAAAGGAAGTGTGTTTGAGTGGGATCCTATATGTGAAAGTGCTTTTGCAAGAGTGAAACAATTTCTCGCCTATGCTCCATCTCTAGGGCATTTTGAACCTAATAGGAAAACCGTTATGATTACAGATTCTAGCAATGTTGGACTTGGGGCGGTTTTATTGCAAATGTCTGAAGAGGGTGAAAGAATCATTGGGTTTGTGTCACGTAGGCTACAAGGTGCAGAACGATTTTACTCTGCCATAGAAAAAGAGGCCTAAGCTTGTTGTTGAGGAATGGCTCATTTTAGATATTATTTGTGGGGTTTGCCTTTTGTTTTGAAGACCAATCATAAACCCCTTGTTCATATTTTCAAAGGTGGTCGAGGTTTAGATGGTAGTGTGACGCCTCGCATTTCAAGGTGGTTACTATCTGTATTGAGTACAATTTTGTGGTCGAATATGTCCGTGGAAGTAAGAATGTCATTGCGGACTGTTTGTCAAGGATGCCTGTGGAAGATGATTCATGTATGCAAATCATGGAGGATCAGGTGGTTTGTGTGGATGGAGAGTTTGCAATCAGACAAGAAGAGTGGATTGAAGCTGTTGGCAATAATATGGAATATAAGGCACTTGTGGAACTCATTGTAGGTTGTTGGAAGAATCTTAATCAGTTTGATGAAGTGGTAAAACAGTACTTTATGGTGAAGGATGAGCTTAGCGTCCAAGGTGATAAGGTTTTGAGAAGGGATCGTATTGTCCCTCCTGGTTTGTTGAGAGCAAAGTTGTTGAAGATTGTCCATGAAGGGCACTTGGGGAAGAGTTTAATTAAGAGGAGTTTGAGGCAATCCTTCTGGTGGCCAGGGATGGATAGAGATGTGGAAGATTTAGTGCGGGATTGTCATGCCTGTTGTAATAGTGATAAAGTGAAAGTGATTAGGCAACCGCCTTTGAGATGTGTGGAGTTACCTGTCAGACCATGGGATAAATTGGCCATGGATGTGTTGGGACCTACAGACAAGTTGGGCAGTAATCCTCGCTTTCTGGTTGTGTTGGTGGATTACCATAGTAAATGGTTCACATGTAAATTCATGGGTCAAGTCACTACTGGTAATGTTGTGAAGTTTCTTAAAGAAGTGTTTCTTGAAGAAGGTGTACCTAGACTTGTGACTGATAATGGTGTTCAGTTGACTTCCTCAGAAATGGCAAATTTTCTTACCAAATTTGGAATCAGACATGATAAGGTGGCCTTGTTTCGACCACAAGCAAATGGACTTGTAGAGAGGGTGAATCGCATTGTAATGGAAAAGTTACAGCTCTCTCTGGCGAATGGGTTGCCATGGAAGGAGGAATTACAGACAATGATGTGGGCACATAGGGTGACATCTCATTCTGTCACAGGTGTTTCTCCTTTTATTGCATTAAAGGGTAGAGAGCCTGCTACTAAGGAATCTCTGATGTGGCTACATGGGAGGAATCAAGTGTGGGTTGATCGTGAGGAAATGAGATCGAGGGTTAATGATTTTCAATGGCGCAACAAAGTTTATTATGACAATCGCAAGATGGTGAAGGATTTGGATATTGTATGTGGTGATTGGGTGGTGGTGAGAAAAGCTGGTTTGTGAGGAAGGGAGAGAGTAAGGTTTCCCAACCACATAAAGTTGTACAAGTTAAGGGATCGGTTGCTCAGTTGGATGATGGAAGAAAATGGAGTTTTGGAGATCTATGTAAAATATCTCATACAAGTAGTGTATAGCAAATTGTGTATTGTTTTTTTCAAAAATATTGTTATATTGTTGCAATGTCATATTGTTTTTTTTTATCTGCGATATTATAAGGGGGGAGATGTGTGGAATTGAGAATCTTTCTGATGTAGCTGTGATGCTGTAGGATGATCACAGGAAAGGTTCTATGAATGGTCAGTATTTTGATGTAACGTGCTGGAGGATGTTATCGTTTTTTGAGTTCTTGAATAAACTTTAATTTTCCTGGAACTGAAGGTGTCCTACATTACTACAAATTCATTTTAAGAAACATCCTGAAAGAGTTAGATTTTGGACTTAATGACACATTTTGTGATGCCCCAGAGCTCCCCAAACCATGGGAATCAACAAAAATGACTGATGTTTTCTTAATTTTTTGACATTATTATTTAATATTAGCAAAGCAAAACTGTTACAAACTAAAGTCCTTGAGTTTGGAAAAGAACCCGACAACGTTGACTTTGATGATGACTTTGACGATATAAGCGAAGAAGTGGAAGACAATCCCATGAATTGACAGGCTTATGCTGTACAAATGTACTGTTTTTTCCAAATCATGTTTTATGTTTTACATCATGGCAAAAAGCAAACTCCGCTATACATGATGACTGCCCACGCAATCTATGACAAGTGCAAAAGTGGAGAACTAATCACTTCAATGAATAGGATTGGTGTATCAACAAGTTAGAATGGCATAGTACAGTACAGGAACTTGTTAGCAGCTCATGCTGTAAAATCTTGTGAATCCAACAGCACAGCACTTCCAAGCCACTGTAGCAGGAAAGGATTTATAATTGCTGGTCTTGATAATTTTGATTTTGAAGATAGCTATTCTTTGTCTGGAATATCCAGCACACGTGATACTTCCATGGTGCTTTTTCAAGACTGTACCAATGAAGTGGCTCCTTGACCCTTGGCTGTCGGGGGAACATGGCGGCCGTCAGTAAGCGCTGAGCGGTCGTGGGCTCTCACCTCTCTATCGGATGAGGAACTAAGCACGTAGGATGGGCGTATCTAAAGCGGAGCAGCGCTAGGAGTTCTTTGGCATACTTGCGGTTTTGCTCCGGCGTCTTTTTTTTTTTTTATCTTCTCGTTTTTTTGGGCTTGGCGCTTCGGCTCGGCTTGGGTTTCTGCTGGTCCCCGCTGTGGGCTGCGGGCTTGGGCCCCGGACTGTGCGCTAGTGTGAGGGTGGCGGGGACTGCGGCTGTGGCCGCCGAAGCTGCTATGTCATCATCGCGAGGTGGAGTCTGGGCAGAGGCGGTACTGCAGCTGGCGAGAGGACGGCGGGCGGCGGCTAGAGTAGGGTTTCCCAGCACGGGGAGCCCGCTACTGGTCTTGGTCACGGTCGGCTGGCAAGACTGCGGTGGAAGGGAAACAAAGGAAACAGTGGAGAATGAGAGTCCCCCGCCGATGACCCCGGTAAGGAGAAGGAGGAAGGGGGCGCGGGGGCTCTTTTTAGAAGACAACAGCACTACTATAAACAAATTTACTGTGAGTAAATCAGGTGCCCCCGGGCCACACCAACAAGAGGGGTGTTTGAAATCAGCAGAAGGCGATAGTGGAGGCTGCAGTGTACCCCAAATAAGCAGCAGCCTAAGCAGTAGTCTAAACAGGTACACTCTTCGGAGCAAAGGCATTTGGGGGCAGGATTTGTCGCCTATAGAGAGCCTTTCAGGCATTATTCCACCTAAAAAAACACAAGTGGGGAAAGTGACCACTCGATCACAAGTGGAGGGCAATAAAGCTATAAAAGCAAAAAACAAACAGGTTAAACTACCTAAATCAGGGAGCTCCCGCGTCACTCCTTCCCTGCGCACTTATTTTAAAGTACAAGCTCAAACTAGAACTCCAGGTATACAGTTTAACCAAAACCCAGAGAAACTTGAGAGTCTATACATAGTGCCCCCCCGGAAAACCTAGCGCCAGAAGAAACTCAGGGACTATGGAGCAGGGAAGTAACACGATTCTACTGGAGAATAGCTTTTCTTGCCTAGCAGAGGATACGGCTTTATTACAAAACGGTTGTAGTCAACCAGAAACGGCGCAGCAAACTTCCGCTATCACAAACCCCACTACTATTGCTAGCTCCGTTCCTTCTTCCTCTTTTTTGAACCCCTCCCCGAGCATTGACTCCACTCTAGCTGGATTACCAATGCAATTAGCTGATCAAGGGGGGGAGCCCGGAGAGCAGATAGTGGGGGCTAGCTCTACAACAGAAAACCTGCTCCTAAATTTGATCTCGGAGATGAGAGAAAAATTCACAATTTCTGAAAATAATCAATTGAAGATTCAGGGGACCTGTGAGGCAATGGAAGTAAAAATAAATGACATTATGGGCCGAGTGGAAGCGGTAGAAGCCACAGTAGAAGTTCTTTCGAAAAAGGTCACGGAAAATACAGTGGAGATCAAGAAATTAAAGCTGAAAGATAAACTCTGGGCAGACAAGCTGGAAAGTTTGGAAAATAGTGCCAGACGAAATAACATTCGGATTTTAAATATTCCCAAAGACCTTGAGGGGGGGAATATTAAAACCATTATAATTGATCTCCTTAATGACCTCCACCCAGAAATCGAGAAGGCGACCTTAGAAAATGACATCCAAAGGATCCACCGAGACCCCTTTAACAGACGGGTAGGAAAGAAAACCCCCAGGAAAATATTAGTGAATTTTAAGTCATACTCCATAAAAGAAGCGGTTCTCTCTCAGGGGCTAAAAAGGGGAGTTTATAACAGGGGAGACTGGGCATTCTGCTTTAGATCGGATATATCACGCACCACACAGGACAGGCAGTGGGAATTGGGAAAACAGATACAGGAGCTGAATAGCTTAGGAGCCACTGCGAAACTCCAATTCCCCGCCTCCCTGAAGGTGATGTGGAGGAACAAAATGCATAATTTTAGAGATCCTGAAGAGGTTAGCTCCTGGATTCAGCAGGTCAAAAGCTCATCCAATTAAGGTTCTTAATATTCACTCAATCTCCCTATCCGATATGAGAGGGTGAGAGACAAAGAAGAGAGGCTTTTAGTATGCCTCTAGAGATGAGGGAGGGTTCCCCAGGGAGGGAAGAGGAGGGAAGGGTTAAGGGAAAGCACCAAAGACAAAATATAAAAGAAAAAATGTTAATCATAGGGTGGGGGAGCATTTTGGGAAAAAAAAAAAATTGTCCTCATTCACAAAATAATGCATTAGGAAGTAAGATCTTATAGCTGGAAGATTTTTTTATTAAACACTGTCTTTTTAGTAACTATGGGTAGCTTTAAAGATCCTATCCTGGAATGTGAATGGGCTTAGGTTCCCTGCCAGAAGAGAGAAAGTCCTGGAATATCTGCGACTTACAAACTACGATATTATACTTATCCAAGAATCGCATCTTGTAAAAGAAGAGTGGGCAGGAATACTGAAAAGCATAAATGGATAGAGCATTGTTTTGTCTCAACACAGACGGTTCCGACAAAGGGAGTAGCTATTATTCTTAGGAAAAGTAACCGATTAGTTATCGGGAAGGTAGTGGCAGACACTCATGGTAGATGGGTAATTGCCAGGGCTAAGATCAATGTAACTTGGGTAACCTTTGTTAGCTATTATGGCCCTAATATTGATGATTCATCCTATCTCCAGTCCCTATTCCTTCATTTGGGAGATGTAAATGATCAAATTATAATGGGAGGAGACTTTAATGTTGTGTTAAACCCCAACTTTGACTCCACGTCAAAAAAAGCTGCGGAGGCCACACCGAAAACTCGAAAAATCTTGAAACGTTTGATGATAGAGGGTGGTCTCCTTGATGTTTGTGGAGAAAAAGGGCATGTCCGGGGGCTGACAGGAGGAGACTTTACCTATCAAAATAAGAAATACGCTCACCGTTCAAGAATTGATTTCTTTTTGGTGGATCGTATTACCAGTAGAGATACGACTAAAATTTCCCATCTGCCAGAGCATTTATCCGATCATTCTGCCGTTTTATTAGAAATCACTTTAACTCACCGTCCCACTCCACCCAGATGGACTCTGAGCCGGGTAATACTTCTCGAGCCGTCAATTATTGATAAGTTAAAAATAGCGACAAAAGAGTTCCTCTCAATTAATGTAAACTCAGCAGCCCATCCCATTGTTTGGGATTCATATACAGCCTTTTTAAGAGGCCTATTAACTTCCCTCTCTATTATACATAATAAAAAAACAAAGGAAGCTATTAAAATAATAGAATTAAAAATTGCACAAAAATCCATAGCAGTAGAATTAATGCCAACTGATTCAGCTAAAATACAACAGTTATCCCTAGCTAAAAATGAATTGAATGACTATCTAGAGGCATTAAACAAAAAAAAATGGGAGGCAAGTAGACTTGCCCACCATGAGTATGGAGAAGGGTGCGGAAAATTCCTGGCGTGGAAATCAAAATCTGACCTCGTCAGAAATACCATGAAAAGTCTGAAATGCCCAAACACGGGGAGGATCATTGAAGAGGATTTGGAGATTGAGGAAGCCTTTGCTCATTTCTTCTCGGATCTATACTCTGAAGATTTAACTCCATCTGAAGACATGATGGAAGCCTTCTTTCGGGATCTTCAACTTCCCACTTTATCAGCTACTGACAGGGATAAACTGAGCGATCATATCTCTCTAGAAGAAGTGCTGCAAGTTATTAAATTGCTAAAAAAAGGGAAAGCTGCAGGACTTGACGCCATCCCAAACGAGGTATATATCATCTTGAAAGATGAATTAGCACCATTTTTACTCCAACTTTTTAAGTCAGTGTACTCAGGCGCACAAGCGCTACCGGTATCCTGGAATGAGGCCACACTTACAATAATCCTGAAGCCAAACAAAAACCCACAGTTTTGTGAATCATACAGACCTATTTCGCTGTTAAATAGCGATCATAAAATTTATACCCAAATCCTCACAAAAAGATTAGATAAAGTGGCAGGTTCCATTATACATTCTGATCAAAGGGGTTTTATGAAGGGAAGGCAGCTGAAAGAATTAACGCACGACCTTATCTGGGCAATAGACTTGGCAAGTTTATATCAGATTCCATTGGCAGTTTTAACATTCGACGCTGCCAAAGCTTTTGATAGGGTCAACTGGATCTTTTTAATAGAAGCAATTAATCGCTTCAATCTGGGAGAAACATTTGTGGCGGCAGTAAAAGCTCTTTATAAAAACCCCTCAGCAAGCGTTCTTGTTAATGGAAATCTGACAAAACAACTAAAAATCTTGCGAGGGACCCGACAAGGGTGCCCCCTTTCGCCCCTTCTCTTCAATTTTTACATCGAGCCTTTGGCATGTAAATTAAGATTAAGTCAAACTATTCCCCCCTTTAGTTGTGTGGGTTGGAAAAAAAAATAGGTCTTTATGCAGACGATCTTATGATCCTGACAGGGAACTTAGAACAAGCGCTTCCAGAGATTTGGAATCAGTTGGAGAATTTTGGGAAAATATCCGGATATTCTGTAAATCAGCAGAAGTTCGAGCTGATGTTATAGAATTCTCCGTATAAAAGCGAGCTCGAAAAACAACAAATAAGGTACCTTGGGGTACAAATCACCAAGAACATAGATAAAATAGCTCAACTAAATTTTGATAAAACTATGGTTAGTGTACAACAGCAGTTACAGGCATGGGAGCTTCCACCCCTTTCTATCATAGGGAGATCGAACCTGTTAAAAATGTCTATTTTGCCTAGGTTCACCTTTCTCTTTGATACTATCCCCTTGGAATTCTCTAAAAACTGGTTTAAGAAAGCGCAAGGGCTATTCTCCTCATTTATATGGGGTAGAAAAACCCTAGAATCTCTCAGAAAAACTCAGGAGAAAAAACCTAATGGCGGTATAGCCACACCTGACTTATATTTTTACTATTGTGCTTTCCATCTCAAAATTCACGTCAACTCTTAAATGACAGTCAATTCTACCAACCTCTCTTTAAAGCCCTAACAAAGGCATATAACACACAAGTTGATTTTTTTCTTTTAAAATTTGGTCACCCCAAATTCTTTAAGAAAGTTAGGTTGAAGATTCTTAGAGCTGCCATCAGAGTTTGGGTTCAAGTGAGGGCACTATTGGATATACCTTACTATAATCAAGAAACGCTGATCTGGGACTCCCCGGGTACACCAATTTGCCTGCAAGATGCCCTGGCCCTTCCTCTACGTAGAGCTGGGATAGTAAGATGGGGAGAACTACTAGTAGAAAATGAATTAATCCCATGGCAGTGCCTGTCTGCTTCGACAAATAACACGGTATCAAGATTCAAATATCTGCAACTTCTCGGATGGACAAAATCAATGAGTAAAGAACTAGCCGGGGATGGGGACTTAATAAAAACAATTCGTGCAAGATCAACACAAAAGGAAGTAGCAGTATGGTACTGGCAAATGATTGAGATTGGAGATAAAAATCGAACCTGTTTACAGAGAGTTGGAAGAAGGACATGCCGGGCGAAGACCTCGAAACTCTCGGGCAAGTATCCATGTCTACCCTTTGGTTATATGTGAAAGCTGCCTCTTTAAAAAGAAATCATCTTTTCACTCTCCATAAAGCTTACTGGACGCCCCTGAAATTATCTAAGCTGGGGAATCGAGTGACAAGGAAGTGCCCGAAGTGTGATGACATCAATGTAAACGAGGTACACATGTTCTGGCAATGCCCTTCGATCGAGCTCTTCTGGGTTCACGTGAGTAATATCATCTCTGAAATTTTGGGGAGAAAGGTTGGGTTAACAGTATCGACAGTTATCTTTGGGATAATTTCAAGTGAAATAGATAATATTGCTTTCTCAAAAAATCAGAGGGCATTACTCTTTGTCTTGATTCTTTTGGCACGAAGGGAGATTTGTATTAAATGGATCTCACCCGTTTCACCCACTAAATCAGAATGGATAAGCTCGGTACAACGTATTTCAATCCTTGATAGAGCAAGTAGAAGGGCCAAAAAAACAAAATTCTGGGATTTATGGGATGGTTGGTTCACACTTTTTGCTTCCTCTTAGTTTGCTTAAACTGTTCTTTATCACTTTGGGTTAACACAGACACAGTTACTCTTTACGGGAATATGCTCTTTGTATTTTCTTCCTTTTGAACTAATTCCGGACATGGTCATACCTGATTGTCGTTAGTTTTATATCTATTACATCTAGTGGTCCAATGATTATGAATCTGCTCGTGTGGCCGAAAGGTCGGGAAACTGGCTAAGGCTAGGTGTGAATGGCCCATTAAAGAAGAGGAGCCTTGGTCATCACCGACAAGCCCTGTTGAAAAAAGTGTCCGGGGGTTAAACTTTCCCATCCTTCAATGAGAAGAGACCGGGCCTCTCCTTTTTTTCATGGTTACACTGGGCTGTAGTGTATCGGACCGACTGGCTTTACATTCTTGAAATTTCGAGCATGTTTTGTAGAATGAGGACTAAAAAAATAAATTAAAAAAAGACTGTACCAATGAAGTAGCTGCTGGAAAACAAGATGTGTCAGCTGTAGTCATAAACAAAGAAAGCTGTAAACATATAACCCAACTGCCTGGCCAACTTGTGCAAAATCACTACAAGCCTTGAACACGTCCCATGCTACCAGAAAGTTTCAAAGTGGCAGATGACATGGATTTTCTTCTACCTGATGCTGCGGTCTGCAAAGCAGATTTAACTGAATTTATCATATTGTTTATGCGGTGTGGACTGAAGGATGAAGTAAAACCAGCTCCTCGTTGCGCTAGAATTCATGCTCTGAGCTCCCAGAATACCATCCAACTGAAAAAGGTTGGGTTTTTACCAGAAATACCATCCCTAGTCACAAACTACAGAACAGTAAACACAGCTCTAAAAAATTTCCAAAATGTGTGTGCTCAGCTTAAAGACCATTCTATCCTGACAATTTTCTGCTTTGACGGTGTTTTCCATATTGTAGCTGACATTTTTATGAGCAATCCAGTAGAATTTGATAATCTTTATCCAATGATAGGCGTTTTCCACATGACAAACGTTCAGCTGGAGTGTGCAGGAAGTTATCTCAGTGGATGTGGAATAGACGATGCACTTAATGAGGCTGAAATATTTGGAAGCAAAACTGTCCAGTTAGTATTGATCAGAACTCATTTTGCTTGTTCATTACAAGTTATGCTCATCATATCTGAGGCTATAGAAGCATTGCGTTGGAATGCTTTCTGGAACAAGAAAGACAAGTCCGGTTTTGCATATCTTATCTCAGAAGTGAACAAGGCACAAAGTGCACTTCATTCAAAAGACATAATACAAAGACAGGAAATGTTCAGTACACTTAGTTCAAAATCGGAAAACCTGAAAAACAAGTTTGCAGAGTTTGTCAAAGAATGTGAAGAAAAATCAGAACTTTGAAAGTACTGGTGAAATGTTTTACACATGATAGCTCCAGTGAAAAACCTGGCACATGCTGATCAGGAAAGTGATTGGGAACTTTATGGGAAGACTGTGGAGTCACTGATTAGTATGTTTTGCGTATTCAATTGCATAAACTACCTGAGACATGGGTCCTGGTATTTGGTAAGAGTGAAGAAGCGAGAGGTAGAAAATCCATACCGCTACAGAAAATTCATCCAAAGGCATTCTGTGGTGAATTACAGAGAGGGAAGGTTCAATGCTGTGGCTCCAGATATGAAACTGGAACAGGCAATCCAAAGATCACAGAAAAGCTCCAAGGGAATTGTTGGTCAGACACGTAAAAGTGAATATGTTGCTCAATGGCAGCTAGTTTACTATGAAGTCCTTCCTATTTGCAATGTTTTAAGAGAGATGACAAATTCAAAATTAATGGACCATCGTGAAACTGTTCCTCGCCAAAAACTTGAGGGAAAGAGAGGGAAACGTTTTTAATAAACATGTTGAGAGCCTTCTTCATTTCATACAGCAGCAAGGAAACCCCTTTGAAATGACTGAGCCTGTGCGACTACACAACTTCATGACCAAGCAATATCCGGATACTGATATAAAGACATGTCTACCAGATGTCTCGGGCATGGATCGAAACTATACGCACAGCTGAAGCAGGAGAGATTTGTACTGAAAGAGAAAAAAGCTGTTTGACATAAGCTAAACTGCCACACTTTAATTGCCACAATAAAAGTTTCATCCAACCAGCCACTACAAAACAGGTTACCGAAAACAACTTTTGCAAGAACGTAGAAAGATGGGTATAGCAAAATAAAGGGATGAATTAATCAAGGACATTCTGTTGCATTATCTTCTGCCAACAAACGCATTATTTGATGGAGATGCTGCAACCAAACCCTTGAAGCACAAACTCATACAAGAGCTCCAAAAAAATGAATTGCAATTCATAAAGGTGTCCTCATTGAAAACTGCTGTTGTTGTGGACTATATGTCACAAGTGCAAATGGTCAAGATTTCATCCATAAAAAACTTCGGTGAGGGTGCTCAGACTGATCTACAGATATCAAAGTCAGTGTGCACCTTGCAAGGACTGCTCATTGTCTTTGACAGTTATCTTGAACTATCTGTCAAAGAATGTGAGAGAATCAGATGAATGTCTACAAGTGGAGCAATTGACCTTACCTGCATTAAAAATTTGACACCTATACCTGTGCAACTTGATAAATTATGGTCCTCAACATTGAACAAGATGAACTTGTAGATGTTAACTCGCCAAAACATTGCTGATGCTTCAGTAAACAATGAATCTCCAAATATTGCAAGTGGAGTGAGTGTCAATGAGGAGTTGGTGCCTGCAGAGATGTATTCAAAAGGTACGGGCCATATTGTTCAAGAATTTAACAGCAAATTGGAGTAAGCTAACCTTCGTGTTGTGCCACATGTTGAGTGGGCTGTTCAAAATGGTTCCAATCGAGCAGTGGCGGCCGGCACAGGTAAGAACGGTAGGGAGGTGTGGAAGGTAGTCAACAGAAGAAGGGACAGGTAAAATGAAATAAAAAAATAATAAAACCACTTACTTTGCGCTCGCTGCATCACTAATTTATTTAATTTTTTTATTTAATTTTACCTATCCCGTCATCTGTTGACTCCCCCCCACCGCCCACCAATCTTACCTGTGCCAGCCGCCACTGCAATCAAGCCATTTTACTGTCAAATGACACAGATGCTATTATTGTGCTACTTAGATTTGTTGCAATGTTCATAAGTCAAAGATTGTCAGAGGTGTTGATATGTTATGGAACAGACAAGAAAAGATACTTAATCCCGCTTCATATTCTGTACAAGAAACTTGACCCAGAGATGCCCAGTGTTCTTATCAAGGCGCATATTTTTATTGGTGATGACAATATGATCAAAATTGGAACAAAGCTTGGAGCTTTAACTGCTGAACCTGGGAAGTTTCTAAAAGGATTTGCTGAGACAGAAGAATGTGACTTTAAAGATATAGAAAAATGCCTTGTGCATGTGTTGAAAATGAGTTCTGACTGTCACACAATTGACGATCTTCGGTACAGTGGTTCAAGAGATCAGTCGCTCTAAGTGACCTTCTGCCAACGTTTTATTCTGTGTGTAGAGACATTAAAAGAGCATTCTACTTGATCAGAAGATGTGTAAATGTTTTGGATCATGCATATGTAGAGAAAGATCGGTGTGAATTTGCTTGGGAAAATATTGATGGGGTGCTAAAATCTACGAAATTTGTAAAACCTCTACCCACAGAACTTACACATACATGTACTTGCAAAACCTGGGCTACAAAATGATGTCCCTGCCGATATGCTCTTCTCAAATGGTCAACATTCTGCAAATGTACAACGAACAATTGCTGAAACATATTAATAAAGTGAACTAAGAAAATGTGTCTAAAACAGGAGTGATAAACATTCTTTTTTCATATTCAGATCATAAACATTGTTTGGTGTATACATAAAAGGATTAAAACCCATTATTATTTGTTTAATTTCTATGTATGTCTCTTCTTCCTCTATTATAGCCGCTATTTTTGAAAATGGCGGAAGGGTTGCTCTGCAGAGTTATTTTCTGTCTCTATAAGACTACGTGACCCCCAAAAGCCATGCAATTCTTTTGTGACAGGTCCAATCCACACATTAGTGGCAATGTGTCGGTTCTGCTGGGGAATGCACTGATTAGCCGAGGAGATTCAGTGATTCTGCTCGGGGTTGCGTCGCTCAACAGAGAAGATGCATCGGTTGTGCTGGCATGCACCGTAGGCTCACTTGTCCAGGACTGGGGTGGCACCTCTTGGCAGGGTAGACTCACAGATGGTAGAGTCCAGGTGCAGGGGTTGGAAGCCTGTTATATCCCTGAGGCTGCAGATCAGGAGGCCATCCAGCTAGCCCTTGGATTGACTGTCTTCTGGGGTCAAGTGATGCAGGTTCAGTCCTTCTCACCCAGGCAAGAGGGCAGCAGGCAGCAGATCAGCACAGCAAAGCAGGAGTCCTACAGAGTGGCAGTCCTTCAGCAGCAGAGCAGTCCTTCCTGGCAGAGTATCCTCAGGTCTAGAAGTGTACTAAAGTGATGGTGTCTGAGGTCCAGTACTAATACCCAGTGATGCCTTTGAAGCTTGGGAGACTACAAAAACATGCCTTTGAACTGCACAAAGATCCTCCCTTCCTGCCTTGGCTCCAGACTCACTACAGGGGAGTATGCAGCCCTTGGTGTGTGGACAGGACACAGCCTATTCAGGTGTAAGTGAGGCTGTCCCGAGCTCCTCTCTCCCATTCTGCCAGGACGGCCCATGAAGTCACACCTAAGCATCCATTGTGTGTGGTTGTCTACGAAGAATACACAAAGTCAAACTGCCAACTACACCCAGTCATGTGATCAGAGACAAGCTGAAGGCAAGAAATGGCTAAAACAATAAGATGGCAACTTTCTAAAAGTGGCATTTTAAGAATTGTAATTTAAATTCCAACTTCACCATAAGTGAGGATTTTAAATTAGGATTATAGAGACACCAAAATTGAATCAAATATATCTTCCCATATGGAAAGCACTCTTATAAAATGTATTAAGGTAATCCCAATGTTATTTTATAGGAGATACAGGCCTTACAGTAGTGAAGAACTAATTTGAGAGTTTTCCTCTATCAGGGCATGTAAAACTTAAAGGTTCATGCCTTGCCTTTAAAATACATTGCACCCTGTTGTCTGGGTTGTCCAGGGCCTACCTTAGTTGTGACCTATATGTATAAAAAAGGAAGGTATGGGCCTGGCAAAAGGTTTATTTTGCCTGGTCGAAATGGCAGTGTAAACTGCACACACAGCCTTTACAATGGCAAGCCTGAGACATGGTTAAAGGGCTACAGAGGTGAGTAGCACAATCAGTGCTGCAGGCACACTAGTAGCATTTAATTGACAGGCCCTGGGTACAGGTAGTACCAGTTTACTAGGAACTTATAAGTAAAATAAATACGTAATTTGGTGATGAACCAATGTTACTATATGTATGGGAGAGATCACTTTAGCACTGATTAGCAGGGATACAATGGGCAGAGTCCAAATACCAGCAAAAGCGAGGTCAGAAAAAGTGGAGGAGGAAGGTAAAAGGGGCTAGACCACCCTAAGGCTGTCAGGTCTAACATATTCCAAACACCTTTATAAAACACGTTGTGAAATATTAAATAAAATATTTTATAAAACTTAAAATAGTACAAATAATGTTAGAAAGTAGTCATAATTGTGTATTCTGGGGCAGCTACTCAAATATTGTCAAAATGTAAGCATAACAGATGCACTTACATAGAAAATTCCAAATATATATACTGATAATGAATTAATAGGAAAACATGGCCCCTCTCACCCTTCACTTATAGACACATAAAAATGTATTGTTTTCCCTCACACTCACACACAATGACAGGACTGTAGCTAGTGACTGGCTCTTCAAGGGGAAGAGGGTAGAGCCCAAGGAGTGGGCTTTATTTATGTGCTCACTGTGGCAATGTTTATCAGGTGGGAATCATCTTACTAAGATGATGTCTGTTTCCATATTTTTTTTAATTCCTAACTCTACATCGGCAAATTTACTTCTAAGCATAGATGTAAATCTGTGTGGCAAAAAATTTCCACACATTTTTTTTGTGTGAATTTGAACCACTGTATTTTGGAGTCTTGTTATATGTATGCTGCACTCCAATGGAAGCAGAAATTACACTTCCCAATATCCATATTCATGATAAAGCATTTTTTTCTTACCTTCTCTTTCAATGAGCAAACAGCTCTGTCTACGGAATCAGAAGAAAACATTCAATGGCAAAAAAATTGATGCTGCTGGCAACACTATATTAAATCTTTTCTTTCAGAAGCATCCATTTACCTTAATTTAGCAGGTGTAGGTGTGGGCTGGACCATTTGTGCGTTAGGGAGCTCAAACGCTATGCTGGTGTGCACAGGTGAGCCGAGGTGTGCCCAACACCTGCACTAGTTTGCTCTTAAAACCTCAATTATGGAGTGCGTTCATAACTTTTCAGAGTCTTGATGCTGTTGTTAATCCAGATGCACGGCTAATACTCTATTTTAGGAGCACTTGTTCGCGAATGTATGAAATTAAAATGCATGACATTATGACACATGCCTTTTCCACAAATGCCTTTATGACGAATGCCCTTATCAAGCATGGTAAGTATACGCAAGGTAAGTAAATCTCATATATATATAAATACATGTATATATTATCTACTGGCGGTCGCCAGTAGATAGTTATAGTTAGGACCTATTTTCCATAGGAAATCCGCGACATTCTATTTGAAATAACTCTTGCGTCGGTTGACGAATCTTTGCGTAATTTTCAAACTTTATGGCCCGCTCCGGTCCGCTCCTACCCTGAAAGTCTCAGGGTGATTCGTCAAGCGGGGGCCGAGAAAAAGGGGGTCCCAAAATGTGTTTTCCCATTCATTTTCCCATAGGAAACTTTAGACACGGCTACAGCCTGAACTGCTGAACGGAATTACACCAAATTTGGCAAAGAGGTAGTTCTTGGTTCAGAAAGAACCCTTTTTGTTAAATGGTGTAAATCCGTTCAGTAGTTATGGAGAAATTAAAAAAATAAGAGTCAAAAATCAATTTCCCATAGGAAACTTTATGTAAGGCTACAGCCCGAACTGCTGAACGGAATTACACCAAATTTGGCAAAGAGGTAGTTCTTGGTTCAAAAGAACCCTTTTGTTAAATGGTGTAAATCCGTTCAGTAGTTGCTGAGAAAATCGAAAGTAAAAACACATATATATCTGGGCAGAGCCTAACCACACATGTCATCGTGAGATCTGATTGGCTGTCAGCACTTCATCCTGGAATTGCTGGCAGCCATCTTGGGACCAATATAAATGATAGTACCCCATTGAAATGCATTGTAGTGAATCGAAGATTTTGAGGGTTACCAAAAGGAGAACTATAAAGGGTGATAACAGACTTTAGTTACATTAGAATTCATTTGTTGATGGTACCATACTAATTTCAGGAATTGTGGTGTGTTCTAAGGTGATTTTACCCTGTGAAAAACCTTCTGCTGGGATATCATGAATCATGTTTGAGAGAAAACTATTTTCACATGCTTGTCCCATACAGTTTTGGAAGGTGCCCCAGAAGCTAAAATGAGAGCATATTTTCTGTACATTCACATTATCTTTCTCAGTCATGTGAGAATGAAGTCTGACATTCTCAGTAAAACATGTACATCCAACAAGGGCAGAGACTGTCAGTTGATTCCTTTGTGTTCTACTGCAGCTTCCCAGAGTGTTCTAAAGAACAACTAGAGTGCTAACAGCCTTACTTATGACAAAAGTATGGCACACCTGAAGCCATCTTGATTGGAATAAACTGGTAACACTTAAAACATTTAATTTAAAAAGGAACAAAATGATGGGGTTCATCTTGTCATAGAAATTATGGTTAGTGCTCTGGAAAGAAAAATTAGGACATGTTTCAAGTGTGATCTCAAATATCTTCCTGTTATATTTCAACAGGAGCAGCCTGTCAGTTGATGCCTTTGTGTTCTACTGCAGCTTCCCAGAGTGTTCTAAAGAACAACTAGAGCGCTAACAGTCTTACTTATGACAAAAGTATGGCACACCTGAAGCCATCTTGATTGGAATAAACTGGTAACACTTAAAACATTTAATTTAAAAAGGAACAAAATGATGGGGTTCATTTTGCCATAGAAATTATGGTTAGTGCTGTAGAAAGAAAAATTAGGACATGTTTTAAGTGAGATCTCAAATATCTTCCTGTTATATTTCAACAGGAGCAGCCTGTCAGTTGATGCCTGTGTGTTCTACTGCAGCTTCCCAGAGTGTTCTAAAGAACAACTAGAGTGCTAACAGCCTTACTTATGACAAAAGTATGGCACACCTGAAGCCATCTTGATTGGAATAAACTGGTAACACTTAAAACATTTAATTTAAAAAGGAACAAAATGAGGGGGTTCATTTTGCCATAGAAATTATGGTTAGTGCTGCAAAAAGAAAATTTAGTGCATGTTTTAAGTGAGATCTCAAATCCTCTTCTATTTCATTAGAAAATTCTGACATGCAGACTGAAACAATCACTTTCAATACCAGCAGTAGACTTCCAGTTAACTCCTTGGTGAGCAGTAGCTTTACTACAGTGATCTAATGAACAACTAGAGTAATAACATTCTGAATTTATGGCAAATGTGTGACACATCTGAATGCCTTCTTGATGGAATCAAAGTAAAAAACTGAAAGCATTTCCTACTGAGGAGACTGCAGTAATGAGGAAATTAGGAAACTTCATAACAAAGAAGTCTTCCAAGATGGCCACCAGTGAAAAAAGAGCCCAAATGTAGCACAAATATTACCCAGATGTAGCCCACATATAGCCCAATGACAAAAGTGTGCAAAACACTTTTTATTTTTAATTTTTTTGCAGTTTTATGTAGTGCAGACTGGTCAGGTATTGGAGCGTTGCATCTTAAAACATGACCCCCCTATACTACAAAAACACCACTGCACTACCCTAAACCCTAAAACACTACCCCAGCACGACCCCCTACACTACACAAGCACCACTGCACTATCCTAAACCCTAAAACACTACCCCCAGCATGACCCCCTACACTACACAAACACCACTGCACTACCCTAAACCCTAAAACACTACCCCAACACCACTGCACTAACCTAAATCCTAAAACACTACCCCCAGCACGACCCCCTACACTACCCAAACACCACTGCACTACCCTAAAACATGACCCCCTACACTACACAAACACCACTGCACTACCCTAAACCCTAAAACACTACCCCCAGCACGACCCCCTACACTACACAAGCACCACTGCACTACCCTAAACCCTAAAACACTGCCCCCAGCACGACCCCCTACACTGCCCGAACACCACTGCACTGCCCTAAACCCTGAAACACATACCCTAGCACGACCCCCTACACTGCCCGAACACCACTGCACTGCCCTAAACCCTGAAACACCACCCCTTCACGACCCCCTACACTGCCCGAACACCACTGCACTGCCCTAAACCCTGAAACACCACCCCCAGCATGACCCCTACACTGCCTGAACACCACTGCACTGCCCTAAACCCTGAAACACTACCCCCAGCAAGACCTCCTACACTGCCCGAACACACCACTGCCCTAAACCCTGAAACACCACCCCCAGCACGACCCCCTACACTGCCCGAACACCACTGCACTGCCCTAAACCCAGAAACACCACCCCCAGCACGACCCACTACACTGCCAGAACACCACTGCACTGCCCTAAACCCTGAAACACCACCCCCTGCACGACCCCCTACACTGCCCGAACACTACTGCACTGCCCTAAACCCTGAAACACCATCCCCAGCACGACCCCCTACACTGCACGAACACCACTGCACTGCCCTAAACCCTGAAACACTACCCCCAGCAAGACCCCCTACACTGCCCGAACACCACTGCACTGCCCTAAACCCTGAAACACCACCCCCAGCAAGACCCCCTACACTGCCCGAACACCACTGCCCTAAACCCTGAAACACCACCCCCAGCAAGACCCCCTACACTGCCCGAACACCACTGCACTGCCCTAAACCCTGAAACACCAGCCCCAGCACGACCCCTACACTGCCCGAACACCACTGCACTGCCCTAAACCCTGAAACACCACCCCCTGCACGACCCCCTACACTGCCCGAACACCACTGCACTGCCCTAAACCCTGAAACACCACCCCCAGCACGACCCCCTAGACTGCCCGAACACCACTGCACTGCCCTAAACCCTGAAACACCACCCCTGCACGATCCCCTACACTGCCCGAACACTACTGCACTGCCCTAAACCCTGAAACACCACCCCCAGCACGACCCCTATACTGCACGAACAACACTGCACTGCCCTAAACCCCGAAACACTACCCCCAGCAAGACCCCCTACACTGCCCGAACACCACTGCCCTAAACCCTGAAACACCACCCCCAGCAAGACCCCCTACACTGCCCGTACACCACTGCACTGCCCTAAACCCTGAAACACCACCCCCAGCATGACCCCCTACACTGCCCGAACACCACTGCACTGCCCTAAACCCTGAAACACCACCCCCAGCACGACCCCCTACACTGCCCGAACACCACTGCACTGCCCTAAACCATGAAACACCAGCCCCAGCACGACCCCCTACACTGCCCGAACACCACTGCACTGCCCTAAACCCTGAAACACCACCCCCAGCACGACCCCCTACACTGCCCGAACACCACTGCACTGCCCTAAACCCTGAAACACCAGCCCCAGCACAACCCCGTACACTGCCCGAACACCACTGCACTGCCCTAAACCCTGAAACACCAGCCCCAGCACGACCGCCTACACTGCCCGAACACCACTGCACTGCCCTAAACCCTGAAACACCAGCCCCAGCAAGACCCCTACACTGCCCGAACACCACTGCACTGCCCTAAACCCTGAAACACCACCCCCAGCAAGACCCCCTACACTGCCCGAACACCACTGCACTGCCCAAAGCCTGAAACACCACCCCCAGCAAGACCACCTACACTGGCCGAACACCACTGCACTGCCCTAAACCCTGAAACACTACCCCCAGCAAGACCCCCTACACTGCCCGAACACCACTGCACGCCCTAAACCCTGAAACACCACCCCCAGCAAGACCCCCTACACTGCCCGTACACCACTGCACTGCCCTAAACCCTGAAACACCACCCCCAGCATGACCCCCTACACTGCCCGAACACCACTGCACTGCCCTAAACCCTGAAACACCACCCCCAGCACGACCCCCTACACTGCCCGAACACCACTGCACTGCCCTAAAGCCTGAAACACCAGCCCCAGCACGACCCCCTACACTGCCCGAACACCACTGCACTGCCCTAAACCCTGAAACACCACCCCCAGCATGACCCCCTACACTGCCCGAACACCACTGCACTGCCCTAAACCCTGAAACACCAGCCCCAGCACAACCCCGTACACTGCCCGAACACCACTGCACTGCCCTAAACCCTGAAACACCAGCCCCAGCACTACCGCCTACACTGCCCGAACACCACTGCACTGCCCTAAACCCTGAAACACCAGCCCCAGCAAGACCCCCTACACTGCCCGAACACCACTGCACTGCCCTAAACCCTGAAACACCACCCCCAGCAAGACCCCCTACACTGCCCGAACACCACTGCCCTAAACCCTGAAACACCACCCCCAGCAAGACCCCCTACACTGCCCGACACCACTGCACTGCCCTAAACCCTGAAACACCACCCCCAGCACGACACCCTACACTACCCGAACACCACTGCACTGCCCTAAACCCTGAAACACCAACCCCAGCACGACCCCCTACACTGCCCGAACACCACTGCACTGCCCTAAACCCTGAAACACCAACCCCTGCACGACCTCCTATACTGCCGGAACACCACTGCACTGCCCTAAACCCTGAAACACCACCCCCAGCACGACACCCTACACTGCCCAAACACCACTGCACTGCCCTAAACCCTGAAACATCAACCCCAGCAAGACCCCTACACTGCCTGAACACCACTGCCCTACACCCTGAAACACCACCCCCTACACTGCACGAACACCACTGCACTGCCCTAAACCCTGAAACACCACCTCCAGCAAAACCCCCTACACTGCCTGAACACCATTGCTCTGCCCTAAATCCTGAAACACTAGACCCAGCATGACCCCCTACACTGCCCAAACACCACTGCACTGCCCTAAACCCTGAAACACCAGCCCCAGCAAGACCCCCTACACTGCCCGAACACCACTGCACTGCCCTAGACTCTGAAACACCAGCCCCAGCAAGACCCCCTACACTGCCCGAACACCACTGCACTGCCCTAAACCCTGAAACACCAGCCCCAGCATGACCCCCTACACTGCCCGAACACCACTGCACTGCCCTAAACCCTGAAACACCAGCCCCAGCACGACCCCCTACACTGCCCGAACACCACTGCACTGCCCTAAACCCTGAAACACCAGCCACAGCACGACCACCTACACTGCCCGAACACGACTGCACTGCCCTAAACCCTGAAACACCAGCCACAGCATGTCCCCCTACACTGCCCGAACACCACTGCACTGCCCTAAACCCTGAAACACCAGCCCCAGCACGACCCCCTACACTGCCCGAACACCACTGTACTGCCCTAAACCCTGAAACACCAGCCCCAGCACGACCCCCTACACTGCCCGAACACCACTGCACTGCCCTAAACCCTGAAACACCACCCCCTGCAGCACCCCCTACACTGCCCAAACACCACTGCACTGCCCTAAACCCTGAAACACCACCCACTGCACCGCCCCATCACTGCCCGAACACCACTGCACTGCCCTAAACCCTGAAACACCACCCCCAGCACGACCCCCTTTACTGCTCGAACACCACTGCACTGCCCTAAACCCTGAAACACCACCCCAGCACGACCCCCTACACTGCCCGAACACCACTGCCCCTAAAACCCTGAAACACCACCCCCTGCACGACCCCCTACACTGCCCGAACACCACTGCACTGCCCTAAACCCTGAAACACCACCCCCTACACTGCCCGAATACCACTGCACTGCCCTAAACCCTGAAACACCACCCCCAGCATGACCCCCTACACTGCCCGAACACCACTGCACTGCCCTAAACCCTAAAACACCACCCCCAGCATTACCCCCTACACTGCCCAAACACCACTGTACTGCCCTAAACCCTAGAACACTACCCCCAGCACTACCCCCTACACTACCCGAACACCACTGCACTACCCTAAACCCTAAAATACTACCCCCAGCACAACCCCCTACACTACCCGAACATGACTGCACTGCCCTAAACCCTCAAACACTCCCCCCAGCACGACCCCCTACACTACCCGAACACCACTGCACTGCCCTAAACCCTAAAACACTCCCCCAGCACGACCCCCTACACTACCCGAACACTACTGCACTGCCCTAAACCCTAAACCACTCCCCCAGCACGACCCCCTACACTACCCAAACACCACTGCACTGCCCTAAACCCTAAAACACTACCCCCCGCATGACCCCCTACACTACCCAAACACCAATGCACTACCCTAATCCCTAAAACACTACCCCCCGCATGACCCCCTATACTACCCTAAAACACTACCCCGCATGACTCCCTACACTACCCAAAGACCACTGCACTACCCTAAACCCTAAAACACGACCTCCTACACTACACAAACACCACTGCACTACCCTAAACCCTAAAACACTACCTCCTACACTACACAAACACCACTGCACTACCCTAAACCCTAAAACACTACCCCCAGCAGTACCCCTACACTACCCAAACACCACTGCACTAACCTAAACCCTAAAACACTACCCCCAGCAGTACCCCCTACACTACCCAAACACCACTGCACTACCCTAAATCACTACCCCCAGCACAACCCCCTACACTACCCAAACACCACTGCACTACCCTAAACCCTAAAACACTACCCCCAGCACGACCCCCTACACTAACCAAACACCACTGCACTACCCAAACCCTAAAACACTCCCCCAGCATGACTCCCTACACTACCCAAACACCACTGCACTGCCCTAAACCCTGAAACATCAACCCCAGCAAGACCCCTACACTGCCTGAACACCACTGCCCTAAACCCTGAAACACCACCCCCCCTACATTGCACCGAACACCACTGCACTGCCCTAAACCCTGAAACACCACCTCCAGCAAAACCCCCTACACTGCCTGAACACCATTGCTCTGCCCTAAATCCTGAAACACTAGCCCCAGCATGACCCCCTACACTGCCCAAACACCACTGCACTGCCCTAAACCCTGAAACAACACCCCCAGCACGACCCCCTACACTGCCCAAACACCACTGCACTGCCCTAAACCCTGAAACATCAACCCCAGCAAGACCCCTACACTGCCTGAACACCACTGCCCTAAACCCTGAAACACCACCCCTACACTGCACGAACACCACTGCACTGCCCTAAACCCTGAAACACCACTTCCAGCAAAACCCCCTACACTGCCTGAACACCATTGCTCTGCCCTAAATCCTGAAACACTAGCCCCAGCATGACCCCCTACACTGCCCAAACACCACTGCACTGCCCTAAACCCTGAAACACCAGCCCCAGCAAGACCCCTACACTGCCCGAACACCACTGCACTGCCCTAGACTCTGAAACACCAGCCCCAGCAAGACCCCCTACACTGCCCGAACACCACTGCACTGCCCTAAACCCTGAAACACCAGCCCCAGCATGACCCCCTACACTGCCCGAACACCACTGCACTGCCCTAAACCCTGAAACACCACCCCCAGCACGACCCCCTACACTGCCCGAACACTACTGCACTGCCCTAAACCCTGAAACACCATCCCCAGCACGACCCCCTACACTGCACCGAACACCACTGCACTGCCCTAAACCCTGAAACACTACCCCCAGCAAGACCCCCTACACTGCCCGACACCACTGCACTGCCCTAAACCCTGAAACACCACCCCCAGCAAGACCCCCTACACTGCCCGAACACCACCTGCCCTAAACCCTGAAACACCACCCCCAGCAAGACCCCCTACACTGCCCGAACACCACTGCACTGCCCTAAACCCTGAAACACCAGCCCCAGCACGACCCCTACACTGCCCGAACACCACTGCACTGCCCTAAACCCTGAAACACCACCCCCTGCACGACCCCCTACACTGCCCGAACACCACTGCACTGCCCTAAACCCTGAAACACCACCCCCAGCACGACCCCCTACACGCCCGAACACCACTGCACTGCCCTAAACCCTGAAACACCACCCCTGCACGATCCCCTACACTGCCCGAACACTACTGCACTGCCCTAAACCCTGAAACACCACCCCCAGCACGACCCCTATACTGCACCGAACAACACTGCACTGCCCTAAACCCCGAAACACTACCCCCAGCAAGACCCCCTACACTGCCCGAACACCACTGCCCTAAACCCTGAAACATCACCCCCAGCAAGACCCCCTACACTGCCCGTACACCACTGCACTGCCCTAAACCCTGAAACACCACCCCCAGCATGACCCCCTACACTGCCCGAACACCACTGCACTGCCCTAAACCCTGAAACACCACCCCAGCACGACCCCCTACACTGCCCGAACACCACTGCACTGCCCTAAAGCATGAAACACCAGCCCCAGCACGACCCCCTACACTGCCCGAACACCACTGCACTGCCCTAAACCCTGAAACACCACCCCCAGCACGACCCCCTACACTGCCCGAACACCACTGCACTGCCCTAAACCCTGAAACACCAGCCCCAGCACAACCCCGTACACTGCCCGAACACCACTGCACTGCCCTAAACCCTGAAACACCAGCCCCAGCACGACCGCCTACACTGCCCGAAAACCACTACACTGCCCTAAACCCTGAAACACCAGCCCCAGCAAGACCCCCTACACTGCCCGAACACCACTGCACTGCCCTAATCCCTGAAACACCACCCCCAGCAAGACCCCCTACACTGCCCGAACACCACTGCACTAAAGCCTGAAACACCACCCCCAGCAAGACCACCTACACTGGCCGAACACCACTGCACTGCCCTAAACCCCGAAACACTACCCCCAGCAAGACCCCCTACACTGCCCGAACACCACTGCCCTAAACCCTGAAACACCACCCCCAGCAAGACCCCCTACACTGCCCGTACACCACTGCACTGCCCTAAACCCTGAAACACCACCCCCAGCATGACCCCCTACACTGCCCGAACACCACTGCACTGCCCTAAACCCTGAAACACCACCCCCAGCACGACCCCCTACACTGCCCGAACACCACTGCACTGCCCTAAAGCATGAAACACCAGCCCCAGCACGACCCCCTACACTGCCCGAACACCACTGCACTGCCCTAAACCCTGAAACACCACCCCCAGCATGACCCCCTACACTGCCTGAACACCACTGCACTGCCCTAAACCCTGAAACACCAGCCCCAGCACAACCCCGTACACTGCCCGAACACCACTGCACTGCCCTAAACCCTGAAACACCAGCCCCAGCACTACCGCCTACACTGCCCGAAAACCACTGCACTGCCCTAAACCCTGAAACACCAGCCCCAGCAAGACCCCCTACACTGCCCGAACACCACTGCACTGCCCTAAACCCTGAAACACCACCCCCAGCAAGACCCCCTACACTGCCCGAACACCACTGCACTAAAGCCTGAAACACCACCCCCAGCAAGACCACCTACACTGGCCGAACACCACTGCACTGCCCTACACCCTGAAACACCACCCCCTGCACGACCCCCTACACTGCCCAAACACCACTGCACTGCCCTAAACCCTGAAACACCACCCCCTGCACGACCCCCTACACTGCCCGAACACCACTGCACTGCCCTAAACCCTGAAACACCACCCCTCAGCACGACACCCTACACTACCCGAACACCACTGCACTGCCCTAAACCCTGAAACACCACCCCCAGCACGACCCCCTACACTGCCCGAACACCACTGCACTGCCCTAAACCCTGAAACACCAACCCCTGCACGACCTCCTATACTGCCGGAACACCACTGCACTGCCCTAAACCCTGAAACACCACCCCAGCACGACCCCCTACACTGCCCAAACACCACTGCACTGCCCTAAACCCTGAAACATCAACCCCAGCAAGACCCCTACACTGCCTGAACACCACTGCCCTAAACCCTGAAACACCACCCCCTACACTGCACGAACACCACTGCACTGCCCTAAACCCTGAAACACCACCTCCAGCAAAACCCCCTACACTGCCTGAACACCATTGCTCTGCCCTAAATCCTGAAACACTAGCCCCAGCATGACCCCCTACACTGCCCAAACACCACTGCACTGCCCTAAACCCTGAAACACCAGCCCCAGCAAGACACCCTACACTGCCCGAACACCACTGCACTGCCCTAGACTCTGAAACACCAGCCCCAGCAAGACCCCCTACACTGCCCGAACACCACTGCACTGCCCTAAACCCTGAAACACCAGCCCCAGCATGACCCCCTACACTGCCCGAACACCACTGCACTGCCCTAAACCCTGAAACACCAGCCCCAGCATGACCCCCTACACTGCCCGAACACCACTGCACTAAACCCTGAAACACCAGCCACAGCACGACCACCTACACTGCCCGAACACCACTGCACTGCCCTAAACCCTGAAACACCAGCCACAGCATGTCCCCCTACACTGCCCGAACACCACTGCACTGCCCTAAACCCTGAAACACCAGCCCCAGCACGACCCCCTACACTGCCCGAACACCACTGCACTGCCCTAAACCCTGAAACACCAGCCCCAGCACGACCCCCTACACTGCCCGAACACCACTGCACTGCCCTAAACCCTGAAACACCACCCCTGCAGCACCCCCTACACTGCCCGAACACCACTGCACTGCCCTAAACCCTGAAACACCACCCACTGCACCGCCCCCATCACTGCCCGAACACCACTGCACTGCCCTAAACCCTGAAACACCACCCCCAGCACGACCCCCTTTACTGCTCGAACACCACTGCACTGCCCCAAACCCTGAAACACCACCCCCAGCACGACCCCCTACACTGCCCGAACACCACTGCCCTAAAACCTGAAACACCACCCCCTGCACGACCCCCTACACTGCCCGAACACCACTGCACTGCCCTAAACCCTGAAACACCACCCCCTACACTGCCCGAACACCACTGCACTGCCCTAAACCCTGAAACACCACCCCCAGCACGACCCCCTACACTGCCCGAACACCACTGCACTGCCCTAAACCCTAAAACACCACCCCCAGCATTACCCCCTACACTGCCCAAACACCACTGTACTGCCCTAAACCCTAGAACACTACCCCCAGCACTACCCCCTACACTACCCGAACACCACTGCACTACCCTAAACCCTAAAATACTACCCCCAGCACAACCCCCTACACTACCCGAACACGACTGCACTGCCCTAAACCCTCAAACACTCCCCCAGCACGACCCCCTACACTACCCGAACACCACTGCACTGCCCTAAACCCTAAAACACTCCCCCAGCACGACTCCCTACACTACCCGAACACCACTGCACTGCCCTAAACCCTAAACCACTCCCCCAGCACGACCCCCTACACTACCCAAACACCACTGCACTGCCCTAAACCCTAAAACACTACCCCCCGCATGACCCCCTACACTACCCAAACACCAATGCACTACCCTAATCCCTAAAACACTACCCCCCGCATGACCCCCTATACTACCCTAAAACACTACCCCGCATGACTCCCTACACTACCCAAAGACCACTGCACTACCCTAAACCCTAAAACACGACCTCCTACACTACACAAACACCACTGCACTACCCTAAACCCTAAAACACTACCTCCTACACTACACAAACACCACTGCACTACCCTAAACCCTAAAACACTACCCCCAGCAGTACCCCTACACTACCCAAACACCACTGCACTAACCTAAACCCTAAAACACTACCCCCAGCAGTACCCCTACACTACCCAAACACCACTGCACTACCCTAAATCACTACCCCCAGCACAACCCCCTACACTACCCAAACACCACTGCACTACCCTAAACCCTAAAACACTACCCCCAGCACGACCCCCTACACTAACCAAACACCACTGCACTACCCAAACCCTAAAACACTCCCCCAGCACGACTCCCTACACTACCCAAACACCACTGCACTGCCCTAAACCCTGAAACATCAACCCCAGCAAGACCCCTACACTGCCTGAACACCACTGCCCTAAACCCTGAAACACCACCCCCTACACTGCACGAACACCACTGCACTGCCCTAAACCCTGAAACACCACCTCCAGCAAAACCCCCTACACTGCCTGAACACCATTGCTCTGCCCTAAATCCTGAAACACTAGCCCCAGCATGACCCCCTACACTGCCCAAACACCACTGCACTGCCCTAAACCCTGAAACACCACCCCCAGCACGACCCCCTACACTGCCCAAACACCACTGCACTGCCCTAAACCCTGAAACATCAACCCCAGCAAGACCCCTACACTGCCTGAACACCACTGCCCTAAACCCTAAAACACCACCCCCTACACTGCACGAACACCACTGCACTGCCCTAAACCCTGAAACACCACCTCCAGCAAAACCCCTACACTGCCTGAACACCATTGCTCTGCCCTAAATCCTGAAACACTAGCCCCAGCATGACCCCCTACACTGCCCAAACACCACTGCACTGCCCTAAACCCTGAAACACCAGCCCCAGCAAGACCCCCTACACTGCCCGAACACCACTGCACTGCCCTAGACTCTGAAACACCAGCCCCAGCAAGACCCCCTACACTGCCCGAACACCACTGCACTGCCCTAAACCCTGAAACACCACCCCCAGCACGACCCCCTACACTGCCCGAACACCACTGCACTGCCCTAAACCCTGAAACACCAGCCCCAGCACGACCCCCTACACTGCCCGAACACCACTGCACTGCCCTAAACCCTGAAACACCAGCCACAGCACGACCACCTACACTGCCCGAACACCACTGCACTGCCCTAAACCCTGAAACACCAGCCACAGCACGTCCCCCTACACTGCCCGAACACCACTGCACTGCCCTAAACCCTGAAACACCAGCCCCAGCACGACCCCCTACACTGCCCGAACACCACTGTACTGCCCTAAACCCTGAAACACCAGCCGCAGCACGACCCCCTACACTGCCCGAACACCTCTGCACTGCCCTAAACCCTGAAACACCACCCCCTGCAGCACCCCCTACACTGCCCGAACACCACTGCACTGCCCTAAACCCTGAAACACCACCCACTGCACCGCCCCATACACTGCCCGAACACCACTGCACTGCCCTAAACCCTGAAACACCACCCCCAGCACGACCCCCTTTACTGCTCGAACACCACTGCACTGCCCCAAACCCTGAAACACCACCCCCAGCACGACCCCCTACACTGCCCGAACACCACTGCCCTAAAACCTGAAACACCACCCCCTGCACGACCCCCTACACTGCCCGAACACCACTGCACTGCCCTAAACCCTGAAACACCACCCCCTACACTGCCCGAATACCACTGCACTGCCCTAAACCCTGAAACACCACCCCCAGCACGACCCCCTACACTGCCCGAACACCACTGCACTGCCCTAAACCCTAAAACACCACCCCCAGCATTACCCCCTACACTGCCCAAACACCACTGTACTGCCCTAAACCCTAGAACACTACCCCCAGCACTACCCCCTACACTACCCGAACACCACTGCACTACCCTAAACCCTAAAATACTATCCCCAGCACAACCCCCTACACTACCCGAACACGACTGCACTGCCCTAAACCCTCAAACACTCCCCCCAGCACGACCCCCTACACTACCCGAACACCACTGCACTGCCCTAAACCCTAAAACACTCCCCCCAGCACGACCCCCTACACTACCCGAACACCACTGCACTGCCCTAAACCACTCCCCCCAGCACGACCCCCTACACTACCCAAACACCACTGCACTGCCCTAAACCCTAAAACACTACCCCCCGCATGACCCCCTACACTACCCAAACACCAATGCACTACCCTAATCCCTAAAACACTACCCCCGCATGACCCCCATACTACCCTAAACCCTAAAACACTACCCCCGCATGACTCCCTACACTACCCAAAGACCACTGCACTACCCTAAACCCTAAAACACGACCTCCTACACTACACAAACACCACTGCACTACCCTAAACCCTAAAACACTACCTCCTACACTACACAAACACCACTGCACTACCCTAAACCCTAAAACACTAGCCCCAGCAGTACCCCTACAGTACCCAAACACCACTGCACTAACCTAAACCCTAAAACACTACCCCCAGCAGTACCCCTACACTACCCAAACACCACTGCACTACCCTAAATCACTACCCCCAGCACAACCCCCTACACTACCCAAACACCACTGCACTACCCTAAACCCTAAAACACTACCCCCAGCACGACCCCCTACACTAACCAAACACCACTGCACTACCCAAACCCTAAAACACTCCCCCAGCACGACTCCCTACACTACCCAAACACCACTGCACTACCCTAAACCCTAAATCTACCCCCAGCATGACCCCCTACACTACACAAACACCACTGCACTACCCTAAACCCTAAAACACTACCCCCAGCACGACCCTCTTCACTACCTAAACACAACTGCACAATTTGTTACAGGCGTTGCAACGCAGGCCTGGGACCCTCAGGATTCAAGGTGACCTAATCCCCCAACTTAAAACGCACCACGGGCGCGTTTGCACAGTGGTGAAGGGAGGGGGCGGGGCCTCAGGTGACATGTGCGCAAACACGCCCTGTGGTGCGTTTTAAGTTGGGGAATTAATTCCCTTTGAATCCTGAGGGACCCTGGGGGCCAACTAGCCCACCAGGTACCTTCAGTAAGCACAACAGAGTTGCGTTGCAGAGAGGTGAAAAAGGTGCGTGGCCTCGGAACGCCTCTCTGCAACTCAGCTCTGTGGTCCTAACTGTAGGTACCTGGGGGGCTAGTTGGGCCCCAGGGACCCTAAGAATTCAAGGGGACTTAATCCTGCAACTTAAAACGCGCCACGGGGTGCGTTTGCACACATGTCACCTCAGGTCCCCCCTCCCTTCGCCCTGTAGCGCGTTTTAAGAGGTAGTTTTAATCCCCCTGCCCTATTATGTACTAGGGACTTGCAGAGGAGGTCATGCTAATCACAGGGGTACCCCAACGCATAGTGTTCCCTAGTGTATGTAGGTGTTTTCACTGTATTCTAAGTGTCTTTTAGCATAGCACTGGCTCTGGTTAGTCAGAGTCAGTTACCACCAGTACCTGTCTGAAAAAGTTGTGGGCACAGGATGATTTTGCAACAAGGCCTCTTTCTGCTCCTCTGTTGGTTCTTTCTGCACATCTTTTGCTTCTTTCTGTGCGTTTTTTCTTCTTTCTTCACATGTCCTACCTCTGTAGGCATAGTTAGAAACTAGCATTTAAAAAAACCTTTGAAATTCACTTAAAAAATCATAGGTTTCAGGCACGTTATAGTTAGAAATTAGCATTTAAAAACCTTTGAAATTCACTGAAAAAAACCATAGGTTTCAGACACGTTATAGTTAGAAATTAGCATTTAAAAAACCTTTGAAATTCACTGAAAAAACCATAGGTTTTAGGGACAGTTATAGTTAGTTGGACATTTCACTCGTACAAAACCATAGAAATTTCCCGTTATAGTTAGTTCAGCTAACTATAACTCGCGCCCCGCAATGCACTGCTGATGACGTCACATATTACATCACTCATGACATGGTCAGTGACATCACTGATGACATCACTGATGACATCTCAAATGACATCACTGATGACATCATCCATGTGATAATTTCATGCATCTTCTCACACCCTAATATAACTTTTGATACACCCACTCTAAATTACAGACTGCCATTCTCAAAACCATAGACACTCCAACACCAAAAACTACATACCCACTCACTGATTCTTAGGTCTACACACACATCCACTCACTCACCCGTACAGTCACTCATACTTAGTCACTCAGTACAGGACTATCATATGCACTCATACACCTATATAAACACTCACACACCGCCACTCATCCATAGAGGTACTCACACACCTAGTCAGTCATGCAAAAAACTTAATCACACACCCATTTACTCACCTATACAGTTATACACACACCAGCTCACTTACTCATACAAATACTAGCACATTCTTACACTCTTATACAATCACTGATACAAGTACACACTCATCCATACAGCCACTCTCACAATCACACACTCTCACTTATAGCCATTTATATACTCCAACACACTTATATACTGCCTTTCACATATGTAGTTACTCACACATGTACCACTGAGATATACATTCAATCACTAACACACCCATACACACACTCACCCACCCATACAGTCCATCACAGATGCACTCTTGAAACCATGCACCCAGTGAATCACCAACTCACACATCTATGCACAGAGTCACACACACCCCACCCACACAAACACTCAGGCACCCATACAGATACTCAGACAATCAATCAATAACCCATGTAGACACTCATGTAGCTATTCAGAAAGCCCATGCAGCCGCTTACAAACCAACAGACAGACGGATACAGACATTCACACAGTTTAGTCACTAACCCATGCATTCAGTAAGATACATTTAATCACTCACTTGTAGAGTCAGTCACTCACGTACTAAATCATCCATTCAGACACTTATACACCCACTCATTCTTCAATACGCCTTTCCCTATATATATTAAACATATTTAAACTTTACAGAAACACACAGTCACTGGATGATGTCATCAGTGATGTCATTTGAGATGTCATCAGTGATGTCATCAGTGATGTCACTGACCATGTCATCAGTGATGTAATATGTGACGTCATCAGCAGTGCATTGCGTGGGCGCGAGTTATAGTTAGCTGAACTAACTATAACGGGGGAATTTCTATGGTTTTGTACGAGTGAAATGTCCAACTAACTATAACTGTCCCTAAAACCTATGGTTTTTTCAGTGAATATATATATATATATATATATATATATATATATATATATATATATATATATATGGTAGTTCATAAAGTTTCTATGGTAGGGATTATTAAATATAACGATAAATGTTTTTTCATGAGAATTTGTAAATCATGGGAATAGGGTAAATATATCAGACATACTAAGGTAAGACATATTCATGTATTTAATAGGTCATTTCTATCAAAGAAGACATAATTCAGAAGGATGCTGACTATATACATGAGAATAACTTAAGTGCAAGTAGAAACTAGCTAAAAGAAGAAATCTGCTATTAACACTAATGTAAGTGTGTGGCACCTCTGTATTGTAATATTAATGTGTCATTTGAGATTATATTTTATTTTTGAAAATAATAGTTATTCAAACAATTATTGATTACAGAGAGCCATTACAAAGATTATTGCGTTTCAAGTCCAGAAGACATAATTGAGTGCTTGAGAAGGAAGCCTTTTAAATAAGGTAATTGACAATTGAATTCTAAGCAGAATTTAAATATGAGAGCTACAGGTAACCAGTTAGCCAGGTTCACATGGGTCACTGCTGATAATACAACATGGATTGAGTTACAATTGGGTTACATAGGGTGGGTTTTGCAAAATGAGCTGGCATATGAAACTATATTTATAGATGATATATGTTCATGGCATTGAAGGGGAAGTGCAATAACACTGCAAACACTGCACTTAGGGAAACACCCTCATTATACTATTGGTATGCATTGTTCAAGATTATGGTCTGTCAGTAATATTGTAACAGCCCTGAAGAAGGACAGTATGTGCGAAACATGTGTTGGCTGTAGGCTGTATACCCTGTATAAAGAGACTCACCAAGAGATCCAACAAAGAAAGAATACAAGCATCCATCAAAAGAATGTTCATTGGAGATATTGAAGAAAAAAAATTGCATGTTTAGGATGCGGATCCTCCTAGGATCTGACAGTCCCCGTGCTGAAATCTAATTGCTGCCAACACTTCGACCGGGAAGTGTTTGCAGCCATCATGGGACTCAGCTTCAACTGAGTACCACAAAAAATGTGAAACAAAAAGAAAAGGGGGCAGGGTAGGAATGCCCTGACGCCTTAACTGTGACCACAACAGGGCCAAAAAGCACTTACTTTTTTAATATTGTTCAACTGGAACGCAACAGAGCCACAAAGCTGTGGCAAAATTAAAAAAAATAACTGCAGTTTCCGCACTTGTGTACATTATAGCCCTCGGATGGGCCAGGTCCCGGGGGCATGCATGCTTTTACAAAAAAAGGAGGGGGATGCACAGACCCCCCCCTCCATTGGCTTAATTATGCCCAGGGGACAACCACCTCCGAGGCTTAATTTTATTAACGCGGGGGCCACGTGAAACCCACGGTACCACCACCTCTCAAGGGCTAAATACAAAGAAATGGGGTACCTTGTGGACCCCCCGAGCCCCATGGACCAACACCTCCCCGGGGCTAGAAATAAATTGACTGGGGGACCACATAAACACCCCAAGCCCAGGGGACCAAAACCTCCCTGGGGCTAAATTAAAAATGGAGCGGGTGGGGCTGCGCAGAACTCCCCCACTCCCCGGTGACCACCACCTACCCAGGGATTTCTTTTTATTAAAAAAGAAGGGGGGAATGCGACCCCCCTCCCAGGCCATTCTCCGCCCCAGGGATTACCACCTCCCCAGGACGGCCCATGCAAACAGAAGGAGTGGGCTGCGCAGCCCCACTCCTGGAGCCATATATGGCCCTGGGGCCCACCATCCATCAGGGCCAGCTCCTGCTATGTCCTTGGGTGCCCACCCCGAGGTGCAGACAGGAGCTGTCAAAGTGCTCCCACCCATTGGAAGCGGAGGTTTCATCACTTTTTCTGCCCGCAGACATGTGGGCAGGGAAAGAGATGAAAAAGATTGCTCTTGCACGAAGGGTGCTGCATTTCCAGCAGCTCCCTTCAGCCGAGAGCAATGCTGGCTCCCACAAGAGGCAGGTAGCTGGCTGTGACCGCGAGGGCCTTGAGACTGCCCCCTTGGTCCTGGGGAAAAGAGCAGAAAGAGACACAGTAAAGGTCAGAAATAAGCAGAAAGAGGTAAGATAAATGTGAGAAATGAGCAGAACAAGGCAAGAAAAAAGTGAGAAACGAACAGAAAGAGGCAGAATAAAGGTCAGCAATGAGCAGAAAGAGGCAGAATAAAGGTCAGAAAAGAGAAGAAAGAGGCAAAATAGTGATCAGCAATGAGCAGAAAGAAGGATAATGAAGGTGAGAAACGAGCAGAAAGAGGCAGAATAAAGGTCAGAAGGGGCCAGAAAGAGGCAGAATAAAGGTCAGAAATTAGCAGAAATAGCAGAATAAAGGTCAGAAATTAGCAGAAAGAGCAGAATAAAGGTCAGAAACTAGCTGAAAGAGGCGAAACAAAGGTCAGAAACAAGCAAAAATAGGCAAAAAATGGTCAGCAATGAGCAGAAAGATGCAAAATAAAGGTGAGAAATGACAAGAATGAGGCAGAATAAAAGTCAGAAACGAGCAGAAGAGGCAAAATAAAGGCGAGAAACAAGCAGAAAGAGGTAAAATAAGGATCAGCAACAAGCAGAAAAAGGCAAAATAAAGTTGAGAAACGAGCAGAAAGAGGCAGAATAAAGGTAGAAATGTGCAGAAAGAGGCAAAATTGAGGTAAAAAACAAGCAAAATGAGGCAGAATAAAGGTCAGAAACGAGCAGAAAGAGGCAAAATGAAGGTCAGGAGAGAGGAGAAAGAGGCAAAATAACGGGCAGAATGAGCAGAAAGAGGCTGAATAGAGGTTAGAAACAAGCAGCAAGAAGCAAAATAGAGGTCAGAAACAAGCAGAAAGAGGCAACATAGAGGTCAGAAATGAGCAGCAAGAGGCAAAATAGAGGTCAGGAGCGAGCAGAAAGAGGCAAAATAATGGGCCTGAGTGCCCCCTGCTTTTTAACCATGCACTCACTGACAGACCTGCTCATACACTCACGCTCCCACTCTCAGACCCACTCACACACCCACTCACAGACCCACTCAGAGACTCACACACACACCCACAGACAGACACACTCAAACACTCATGCACCCACTCACAGATCCATTCAAGTACTCCTTTACCCACTCACAGACCCACTGAGAGACTCACACACACACTCACAGACCCACTCAGAGACTCAGTCACACACCCACTCACACACTCAGACATTCACTCACAGACCCACTCAGAGACTCACACACCCACTCACAGACACACCCATCTTTTAAATGACACCAAAATTACATCCATCCAATGTAGGGAACTGGAGGTATGAATTTTTAATGAATATACACTTTCTATCACTTTGAAACGTATAGCGCCAATCTGGGGCATCTGGTTGAGCTTGGCCAGGACAAAGTCAAAGTTTCAGGCCAACCGTGATGGAGCCTTGCTTGGTTACCCCTCGCTGTAGGCCCCAGTCAAAATTTTACCTTTGGATGTAGACATTTTTCTGGAGCTTTTTCTGTCGGGGTCCCTCGATGCTCTTCATCAGGCCAGATTCGGTGAGGGATCGCCAGTTTGCTTTTCAGGGAGCTCCCGGTCAAACACTGAAAGTTGGACCTCTGGAGCTTTTCAGCTGCAATAAACCTAGAGTCCTGGCTGGGTCGCTGTTGAAAGTGGCCGGCTTGGCTTTCACGGTTAATTTATCCCTTATGGAGCTTTTTTCCAAAGTTGCTCCGTACTTCTGGAGCTTCTTCCTGAAGTTTCTCTTGAGGGTCCAAAGTGCTCAAAACACAATCCAAGGGTCTGGAAGCTCCAAGATGGTCCTTGAAAGTTTGTGACCACAATTCCCACAATGCACCTGGACAAAACCCTTACAAATCCACTAGACACACTCCAGACAGGAGATTCTTGGTGGTGATGGTCCAGGTGAGCTCTGTAAACATGTAGCTTGCAGGGACTCCACTCTTTAATCCTTTTGAAGCAAGGTTTATCCTCAGGGCTGTAGTTCTGAATAATGCAGCAGGCACAGTCAGTCAGAATGCAGGACCTGATGGTGCAAATCAAGTTTCCAGCTTGGCAAGCCTTCCTCTTCTCTTAGTTTCAATCAGGAGATCTGAGAGGCTCTGCTCATCTCACATATTTATTCAGCATTCTCTAGGGTGAAGCAGGAGAGCACTCCTGTCCAATAGGATGCAAGGCAACACCCCAGAGTCTGACTACTATCTCCAAAGTGTGGCATTTTCTTCTCACAAAAAGCACTATTACGATAAAATTCAGTATGGCTGAAATCTCAGCAGAGGAGCAAGAACTATCTAAACCAACCTCTAGTATGGCTCATTTCCATAGCTCTCCTCCCCTTAACATCTGCAGATTCATCCTTAAGCTTGCCATCTGGCTGGGTCAGAGGGGATGGGGGTAGATGGACCTGGCATTGTCTGCCTGTCCTATTTCTCCTTTGAAGATTCATGCTTTACGACCCCTGCCCCCTGCTCTGGCATTTCTGTGTAGCAAAGCCCTCTCCACCAGATAGCCTGCCCCTGGGTGAGCCTCTTATTACTTCATCAAAGCAGCCTGGCTAATCCTGTCAACTCTAACCAATCAGGGAAAACCACAGGAGGGCTGAATTTTGGCTTACAGACAAGAATGTCTTATAACTTATTTTCTGTATATTTTAGGATAAATTCAACCATAGCATATTGTTGGATTTATCAATACCATTCACCTAAGTTCTTGAATGATATTTTAATTTAATTCCTAGCAATATTTATGCATTCATAAACTATTGCAATGTTATCCTGTGTGGCTGGAGATCTACAATTGGGAAAATGTGTAATTTCTCTAACAGCAGGACATATAAAACATATTTTATAAGGAACCTGCTTATAGTTACATGATCCCCCACCCCTGGGACACCTAGGCGAGATCTTGGGGGTTCTAAATATGCAAAACTAATGTAGATCCACATTCCACAGTGCTCCTAGCACCAAAGTCAATTTTGGGAGGCACTTCACTACAATGGGGAATGTGAAATGTGCTATTTCTCTATCCCCAGGGCATATAAAACATATTTTATAAGGGCCCTCCTTATAATGACATGATCCCCTACCCCCTGGGACACTAGGGTAGACCCTGGGGGTACCTAATATGCCAAAATATTGTAGATTATTACTCTTTAACTGCCCCTACCACAGAAGACGAGTTTGCAGTGAACCTACTTTTAAAAGCAGTGATGCAATACAGGGCTGCTTTTAAAATGACCTCAGGCACTCAGCAGTGCATACATGCAAGTGCAGAAAGGGCTGCTGGCCTCCAAACTGCCATGCCTTATTATATACTAGGGACTTTTAATTCCCCTGCCCTATTATCTACTAGGGACTTGTAGGATAGGTCATGTCAATTGTAAGTGTACCCTAATATATAGCGTACCCTAATGCATGTTTGTGTTTTCACTTGTGTTTTCAACATAACACTGACCCTGGGCCTGGTTAGACAGAGCCCAGGGACAGTCAGAGTCAGTTACCACCAGTACCAATCAGCAAAAAATGGGGGTGCACAGGGCACACAGGATGAATTTGCAACACCTAGGTATTCAGGTAAGATTATTGTAACAATGATTGATTTGGGGCATATCATTAATTGCATGCAGATGTGCTGCTTGCAGCTGCATCTGCCCACACATCAGATGAGGCCTAACATTTACCAGTTGTCTCATGCAGGATGGTGTGCAGACCTTCTGAACCGCAAACCCAGTCTAGGAAGGTGGTGTATTTTTCAGTCACTCTCAAACCTCCACCAAGGACAATGAGGATGGTCTGAATACAACAATAGAGGTGTATCTTGTATGGGGAACAGAGTTAAATATATTGTGCCACAACAAAAATCCTTGGATTCTATTCTGGGACAAAAGGAAGGGCAGGGATAATGTAATATTCTTTAGTATTCTGTCATATAACTGTGAAGATAAAATGTTACCCAACCCTACTCCTTCCGCTATTTCAACTCCAGCAACATTAAACACTGCCAGGTCTGTTAAAGACTCATCATGGCCCCTCATGCATTTGATAAAACAAACATGGGGTTGGGCCTGTATAAAGCGGGAACAAGACTAAGCCACACAACAAGTTATATACAACAAAAAGGGGCCTTGCTCGCTAATTTCCAAGCATCAACAGTAGGTATGAGCTGAATGTTTCATTCATACTATGTAAGTAAATTACCTGACAACATTAAATGAAACAATTGCTATATCTTTACTTATGTTTGAAAAACATAGAACAGAATACAGTGAACCAATATTGATACAGCGTTTACAAGTAGTTACAACAATTCTGAAAAATAATTACGCCATCAGATGTTACAACCCAAGTGGGTAATCAGAAGTGCTCCCCAATCCACACCAATGGTTATAAAAATAATCAATTGAATATAAAACTATGAACATGAAGAAACAAACAATGAGTCAAGAATAGTCTCCTAGGACACCAATCCTGATTATTTATTATAGACTTGTGGAAAATATTCCTCAGTTAGATCTTCCACTATAAATGTGCAAAGGGTTGAAGGGGGATAGGGAAGGGTCCCATCAGTTCATCTTTCTGCCCTTCCAAAAATGTTTGAAAGCATTCAAAAGTCCATCATTCTTGGCCCCAGTTTCATCAATGCTTTTTTACCTCCGACCTTTAGAGGTTTCCTCAGGACCTGAGCTGGTGTATTTTATCACTTATTCCATTAAGGTGCATTTGTTTTGTTTTACTAAGTCTAAACAAAAGAGAAAATTGGGGGGGGGAATTGTTATAAGTAGAAATACAGAATGTTTTTAACCATCCTCATACTTCTTAGATTAACATGCCTCCATTTTAGCCAGCAAAATATCTGGGATATGGGGCAAAAATATAGAGGAAGATGTATTGTGTGAACAAAATATCAAGTCAAGTCAAAAATACTTTATTCGGCCACTAAAAGCCATAAAAGCAAACATAAAACATTTAAAAATGAGCTGGACTAGGGCTATATATACAAATAGAATAAAGATAAAACTCATCATTAAAAACAGATACCGAGGGCCACTCTATAGATAAAATGCAACAGCTAAAGTGCAATAGTAATGAGGCATTAGCTTGGTAAACGGACTGCATAATCACATCATATAAAGCACAAAAGTGGGCACATATATTTCCCAAAAAGCATTAGATGAGTACAGCCTGGCTACTGCATAAACATCCTCTTCCTGAGTCTTAAGCCCCCTATAAAAAAAATCGGAACCCCCAAAGCAGACCATGGAGGAGGAAAGCATTTGTAGGTATAATAAAGCAGGCCTTACTTGAACAAATTGGCCAGATCTAAGCAGCGGGTGAATACATTTATTACGCAGGGGGTCATAAAATTCTCAGAGAAAAGTAAAATGTAAAATGTCTTGTTCAGAGAAATTGGCACAAGGACATGGCTTTAGGGCACCAGGCTTTGTGTAGCCTTTAGGAAAGGCTAATAGCCATTGTACCAGATTCAGACGGTTAACACGAAGCGATGGTACATGTTAGTGACCAGTGAAAAATAAGGCTGCACCTGTGGGTTCAGACTCAGTAAGTGTGACATACTTTCTCACAAGGGGTTTAACCAATTCCTTGCCCTCCCTTATCCCATGCAGCTTAGCCAAAAACATATCATGTCAAGAATATTGAGGAAAAAGTATTGTGAAGGTAAGTTTCTATGGGAAAGCAAAGTTTTACTATACATAACTTCACATATACCTACCTTGATTTTAGATATACATATATATATTTGAGGTACATAGAAATGGAGTAAGAATAGTAAATCTATACTTATCTATTTGCACTTACCTTCTCGATATTTTGGTCTTTGATATTTTTGACACAATATTCTGTCCACACAATGTTTTGCAATCGATATTTTATCAGACATCTGAATATCTGCAAAAAAAATTAGGGGGTGCAAAGATTTTTGTTAGAAGTGGGGTCTCCACATAACTGCTTAGGTAGATCCTGACGCTTTGCTCACCTTTCAAAAATGATCAGCAGGTGGGTACATGAAATAAAATAAAATAAAACAACCCCATTAGTGGTAAGGTCACGGAAAAATGATGCAGAGTTACCAAAAATGCATGAAGCGGTCCTGCTTACCTCCTAACTGTTGCGTGTCGTACAGAGCATTTTAACCTCTGGAAGATGTGAGGAATTAGGCGGACACTGTCAGCGTCAATATACAGGCACTTGCCTGGGGATAATTATGCAGCAATGAAGCAGTGTAAGTGCCCAGATCACACATGTGTGTATCAAGGTCTAGTCTCCAACAAATGCCAGGAGTACAGAGAACCCCACCAGATTACTTGTGCGGGCCAAAGGCTCAGGTTAATTATGCCATGAAGCGTTGTGTGGATCTGGGTCACACGTGCGTGGAACTGGGTCATGTGTGCTTGTATGACTAATCAACAAGGTCGAGTTTATGGAAAATGTAGTTGTGGGTTGTGATACCATTTAGACCTGCCATCCTTAGCATGGTTTTCCCCCTAACGTTTTGCCTTTAGGCTTCCTGTTTTGCTGACTTCGTTTTTGCTGGCTTTAGGACTCTGCACACTTTACCACGGCTAACCTGTGCTCTCTCCTTAAAACATTGAAAGATTGGCTTATACCTGATTGGTGTGTTTAATTTACATGTAAATCCCTAGTAAAGTGGCACTACCTGTGCCCAGGGCCTGCACATTAAACGCTGCTAGTGGGCCTGCAGCACCTATTGTGCCACCCACTTAAGTTGTACTTTAAACATATCTCAGGCCTGCCACTACAACCTGTGTGTGCTGTTTTAAACTGCCATTTTGACCTGGCAAAATATACCTTTTTGCCAGGCCCATACCTTCCTTTTCAATATAAGTACATCACCCCAGTGTATTTGAAAAGTTGGGCATATACTTTTAAGTTTTACATGTCCTAGTGGTGTATACCTCTTAAATTTGTTTTTCACTACTGCAAGGCGTAACTCTTTCATAGGACAACATTGGGGTTACCTTATTACATTTAATAAGCTGTAGATCCCAAATGGGAACAGGTAGCTCATTCATATTTGGGGTCTTTGGAATTGTAATGAAAAATGGTGGTCAGATTTTAAATTACAATTTTGAAAATACCACTTTTAGACAGATGGCATTTTCCTGCCTTAGCCATTTGATGCCTGTGTCTAGGTCATATGGCTGGGTGTAGTTGACGGTTGGGCATTGTGTATTACTCCTAGACAGTGACACACAATAGGGAGCTTAGGTGTGCCTGGATGGGCCATTACTTGCAGGATTGAAGGAGCTGGGCACAACCCACTTACATTTGAATAGGCTTGTCCTGCCTCCACACAAAGGGCCTGTAGTTAGTCTGAAGCCAGGGCCAGGAAGACATGGCACCTGTGCACTTCAAAGCCATGCCTCTAGAAGCTTCTCCCACTTCAAAGGCAGAACTGGGTATACATATTGGACCTCAGACACCAACTCTTCAGTGCACTTCTGGACCTGTGGATACCATGCCAGGAAGAAGAACTGCTCTGCTACTGAAAGGACTACCACTCTGCTGGGCTGCTGTCCTGCTCTGCTAACATGCTGCCTGGTGCTCTAATGCTTGGTGAGGATGACTAAAACTGCATCTTTTGAACCTAGGACCCTAGAGTGGCTCGAAGGGTTAGTTGGCTGGCCTCCTGACTTGAGCATCAGCGACATAAGGCACCAACAACCTCTACCCCAGCATCCAGACTCTGCCATCTGTGAGTTTACCCTGCCAAGTGGTATCACTAGGGGTGGGCAAAGAATTCCTCTCCTCGGCCAGAGTTTGCAGAGTTTTTCCCAGTTCGGAAAATCTCTGCAAAGTGACGCAGAGCAGAGTTTTTTCTCTCGAGTGGCTCGCTAACATTAAGTTGGTGAGCGCTCGCAAAAAAAAAACGCTCTAGACATTCCAGCGAGATTTCTCAATGCAGGCGGTCACAACAGGTCGCTACTGCTTGCATTTAGAAATATGTTGCTCGCATTGAGGAAGCTGCTGCTCGAGTAGAATGCCTCCTCGAGTGGCAGAAAGCAGCAGTGCCCTCTGGCACGACACATAGTGCAGTTTGCGCTGATTTTACAGCGTGAGACAAACTTCTGGCATTGAATATCAGTGTAAGCAGCGCGACTTAACAGACTTCACCGCTGGCAGAACTCCGCGGAGCAAGGCAGATTTTTTCAGGCACTTCATGGAGTTCTGCAGAGTAAAACTCAGTGAACTCTGCCCAGGCCTAGGTACCACCCCAGTTCTGGACCTTTGGAAGTGGGCCTAAGATGTTCTGCCAGCTTCTGTGGATCCAGCGGAAATGACACACCTTCTCTGCTGCAAGGCACAGCCCAAAACGGAACCGATCCATATCCGCTGCTGTATGAGTCTCCTTCTTCACAAAGACTTGCATTGCTTCACAGTCCACTGCCTCATCAGAACTGCTGCTCTATGATGCATTCTCGGCAAAGGCCCTCACATCCCTCATTGACGGCAGCCTTGATGGTGACAGACTCCGTATTGCAGCCTCAGAGCCCCTCGGAAACCAACGCATCACCCCGACTGCACAACGCATTCTCAATGCCAGACTTTGTATCGCAACCCTCATCGACGGCATCCTTGATGATGATGCAGGAACTCTCATCGCAACCTTGCCATATCTCAGAACTGACACATCACTTCGGCTGCACAGTGAATCTTCAACACGGACCCTTGCAATGCTACCAAAACCAGGATTGCAGGTACGTTGTTCAGCAGGCTTAACTGGATCCCTGTAGCCAGCCCATGCTCCATCGCAGTCGGCCTGAAATTGGGACTTTGCCCCAATGCAGCTCAACCAGATATCTATAGTTGGTGCTATGTGTTTTTGGTGCTATTTTCATTGAAATCTTTAAAGTTACTTATCTCCTTTTTTCACTGATTAGATTTTGCCATTTTCGTCTTGTATTCTTTATTAAAAATAACTCTTTTTTTATAAGTTAGTATGGGATCCTATTGTGTGGTGTTTTTTCACTTTATTAATGTTTGAAGGAACCCATGGCGGCGAACTCCGCACCGACAGTGGAGTTTGCGGAGTTTTGCCAACTCCGTGCTCCGTTGGGAACGTGGAGTTCAGACAAAACTCTAACTCTCTGTGCCACGGCCCAAATAAAAAAAAACCCTTACGTGCTCTCTGTTGTCTCCGGGCTGCCCTCCTCCTCGCCTTGGTGTCTCCTCCTCGCCGCCGTCCTCGTTGCAAACCCCTATGTTTCATATCTTGCTTGAACTGCGCAGTCCACGCAAGATGTAAAACGTAGAGGTTTGCGACCGGTGACAAGGACATCGGCAAGGAGGAGAGACAACGGCAAGGAGGAGGGCAGCCCAGAGACGCCAGAGAGCAGGTAAGTGTTTTTTTTTTTTTTTAAATTGGGAGTGGGACTGGAGCGGAGTTCCACTGAGTTTTTTTTTAACTCCATGGAACTCCACGGAGTGCCACTCCGCGTACTCTGCCCACCCTTAGTTTGAAGTATTGCACAAATACTTTGCACATTGCCTCTACGGTAAGCCTAACTGCCTTGTTCCAAGCTACCAGAGGGTTGAGCACAGGTTAATTTATGTTTGGCTTGTTCCTCACCCTAATGAGGATTGTGGTTGCTACTTGACCAAGACTCACCCTCCAATTTTGAGAAGGTGGTTCTGCCCATCTAATCCACTTGAATTTTTTTTCCTTTTGATCTTCTGGTTTTTGACCTTTTACTGTGGAGAAGCCTCATAACCTGTGACTCACCAATGGTAAACTCATTGGTAAAATGGAATGCTTGTGTTTAGCACCAGTGTCCGCCTTTTAAGATAACGGCGCTGCAACGCAGCAAGGGCAACGGGCACTGGGCTGGTTACACGTGGACACGTGCATATGTGTGTGCACACGTGTGATTGCTGCGCATTGGCGGCTCCTGTTGTGCGCAGTCCAGGAACTGTGCACAGGTAGCCTGGTGCAGAAGGGACTCTGAAGGGTTGGGTATTGACCTGGGATAGGCCTTATAAAGTTGATGTACACCGATAGGTAAATAAAGTGTTTCATGTGCAAGGGCTCGCCACCACGAGCAAAATGAGGCAAAACTATCAATATCTGCCCAATGGGGCCCAAGAGGTAGTATTTCCAAGTTTGAGTTGCCTTTGGCCCCTACCGGCAATCGTGGAGTGAGTGGAGCTTAGCTGTCAGATGATTTTTGCTTTCCAAGGGGGAGCCAGGGCCTCAGTGGTGCCCCTAAGAGGACGACATTGCCGGAAAGCACGATTGCGCTTTCATGGTTAGAGCGGGAAGGGGGCCAGGACCCTATCTCTGGGCCCCGAGAAGCAATGTAGATGGGGGAGCACCCTCATGCTCTTGCAATACCAGGAAGTGCCCCACTCCTTGGCCCCATGAGGAATACGAGGACGAGGGAGTGCCATAGCTTCCCCTTGCAATACTGGGAGGGGGCCAGGACACCATCCCTGGTCCCATGAGAAGACGAGGGAGCACGGTCGCACACCTTAGCAATACCAGAAGGGGCCCAGGACTCCATCCCTGGGCCCCGATACCAGCAAAGAGGAGGGTGGAGTGCCATTGCACTCCTGCGCATGGCTGGCCCTCCCTGCGTGCATGTCTGAGGGGAGTGGGAAGGCCAGCCTCCAAGCACACACCTGCCTGCAGGATCGGGCAGACCAGAATGATGCTTCAGGCTCCCGTAGCAGCACGCCTGAGTGCTGGCCAGTTGGGGAGCTGGCAACGGCAGCCAGGGTGACTCTTTGAGCTGCCCCCATGGGAAACAATGCATGAGGGCACCCTGATGAGAAAGAACACGGCACGAATTTGCCAACAATAAAAAACAAAAATAAACAAGCAAAGCATGAAATTAACCGTGGCTCTCCCCACCATACCTGGAGAGCCGCTCATACAGTGTTCACTACACTCACAGAGGAGTACCTATAATGCCCTGCGGGGCCTGCCCTGTTTTAGAAGGAGAGTCACTCATTTTTGACTTGTGGTGGCCCCAGGAGGAAGAGGTCACTGCCAAATGTTTCATTAAGTGTGGGGGGCTGCAGGAGCAGCGCGGTCTCCTCCCCAAAAGTATTACCAGGATCCCCACCCTAAGGGGCCAATTACAATGTCAGTAGGAAAGGCTCCGAACGGGATTCGGATTCTCCGAATTCGATTTGGAACCTATGTTTCTGACCGAATTGGATACATTTCCGACCGACCGATTACGATGCAAGGAAACTGTTCGGGCTGTCCGATTCGGTTCCGAACGGCATTCAGACAGCCCGAGTCATTTGGAGCCGAACCGTACAGCTCTATGGACACGGTTTCTGACCGAGCGATTGCGATGGCTGATTCTGACAGCCGTTCCGAATCGGTTTGCCCGACACGAAACGGCTGTTGGAATCTGACTTTTGGGGCCTGTAGCAGTCTCCCCTTCACCCGTAGGCCTCCGGTTGGGACCCATGGGGGTAGCCAAGGGACCCCTCTTTCCAACCATGCACAGTGTGGCAGGCAACATGAGGTGCCTGCCACAGGGTGCAAGGTTTTCCCCAACCATCCCTTTTTTCAATGGAGCCTGTGTTTGAAACACAGGCTCCCATTGAAATCAATGCAAGTCAGACCGAACGATGTTCAGAAGCATCGTAATCCATAGGTCGGACTCGCAGAACCCGACATTGTAATCGGCCCCTAAGTTGGGTGAGACTCTGAAAAGATAACCCTTCAAGGGTTTTTAAGGATTTTTAAGCATTCTCCAGGCTGGAGCATATGCTCTACAGCTGGGAGTGTTGCACCCTCTAGGAGCACAGTCTATGTGTGCAGTTTCTGTGGCCTGAAGGGATTTAATATGAGTTTTCATATTGGGTGAAAGGCTGTAAATTCAGTTTAATGGTTACAAATGTGATGCCCTTCATGAGTCATGTTTGAATAGCAATTTTCATTCTTAAAATTATTATGAGTACACAAATCATCCTGCATGTACATTTTTCTTGTAATTGCATTTTTGAAACAATGATGCTGATAACCAGTATATTTGCTTTATTGCCAGTATTAAGTGCAGGTCATTCAACGTTATATTCAGTTATTGCATTTAAGTACAAGTGAATGTTTTGACATGTGTTTTGCTGAACTTGACCGCCTCTGGGAAGGTCACAAGTGATTACACAATGTAATCAAGATGTATTTCCATCAGCTTATGTGTATTTGTAAATTACTGTGCAGTATTGATTAGAGTGTGTGTCATAAATTTACTTTTTCCTTTTACAAAAGAAAATGCACAGACTGGACAATCATTTATTGAGTGTACCTGTGAATGGTGATTACTAGCCCACACCACCTCCTTTTGAGAAGGCCTTGGACTGCTCTGCTTCGCTACCCTATGAGAGTCAAGTGCTACAATGGTTCCCAGTGGAGGACAAATGTGGACCCAATGCTTGTGCCAGCCACACAAATGATGGCTCGTTTTCTAACACCAATCAACCAACAACCCAATTTCTTACAATGGTTTAGCCCTGCACGAGGGGCAAGAAACTCATGTGCAATAGGACTAGAGAACCGGTTGCGTATCTCCGATATGAATATGAAATTAAACTTTCCACATGCTACACCTGTTTAATTTAAAAAATAATAAATAACGATACTTGCTATGTGTTTAACTGTATTGGCATGTACTTTTGGCATATGTAGTCCCCAAAGCAGTAATGAATAAATGAAGTGAATCCAGTAGTAGAGACAGAATGGTAATGAACTAAACGGGAGAGTTTTATGAAACAAAATGAGGGCTATAGGCTGAAGAGGTCCCCTAACATATAAATAACAGACAATACATGAATGGGCACATTTCATAGATTACGAATTTCTGACATTTCATTCAAATCATTATACATGGTGCATTTCAAAATGAACATAGCTTCCTTATTGAGCAGAATTCCTTCAGCTTCACCACCCTGAGGATCCTTTTGGACAAAAAAAATTACTGCCCATTTAAGCTCGTGTTCATCATGCTGATTATCAATGTAATGCTTGACTAGAGGAGCAGTGGTCACCTTGCATCTGATGTGGGGTTCATGTTGTCCAATTCGTTTCCGGACCTCTTGACTACTCTGACCAACATATAGCTTTTTGCAGGGAAAGATAATGTTGATTTTCCTAGTAACTTATGACGGAAAGTCTTAATTTTATCAAAGACACGGAGGCGAGTATTATGCTTTTCTAATCTTGCTTTATTCAATATCAGCCAAGATAAACAGTTAAAACTACAGTTCCCAGAAGGCCAAGCAACCAATTGGCCAATAGGGAAACGTGGAATCCAACACTAATAACCAATGAACGGGCAGTCCCATGTATAATGCTTGCCCTGACTGCGAACAGCCCTCTTTTCTTCGGCGAGCAGATTAGATACTGTCCATAAACAAAGGAACAATTGAGAGAACAACACCAAAAGCTAGAGTCCAAATAGATAACTCTTGACAAAAGTTTAATAAAGTCATTCTTGAAGCTGGAACTGGGATCGGAGGATCAGAGATGAAAGCTGGACCAGGACGTTGCAGATCAGAAACCTTGTGTGGGCGAGGGTCCCGTTTAGGAAGAAGTTGGTGGTAGAGCTGGAGTCGCTATAGGGAGGGAGAAGAACACATATTAAAAGGTGTTGCGGTGGGATAATACTCGCCTCCGTGTCTTTAATAAAATTAAGACTTTCTGTCATAAGATACTAGGAAAATCTACATTTTATGACAAGACCGGAGGCTCCTATTATGCTTGTTCAAAGCATATCAACAACCAAAGAAGCAGCAGTAATAACAGGTTTACAATAAAACATACGAAACACATTGTCATTGGACCAATCAGCCGATCTCAGAATGTCCTCCAGCCTGGAGCCTGCCCAAAAAGCTTTGGAGGCCATGGCTCCCCTGGTAGAATGGAAACCGAAGACTGAAACATCAATACCGGAAAGGGACATAACCCAGCGAACCCAACAGGGTAAAGTGGCAGAGGAAACAGGTTTATGGGGTTTAAGGAAGGAAATGAGGAGTTGGGAATGGGAGGACGTTCTGAGATCAAAGGTCCGTTGTTCATACACCTTGAGGCATTGACCTACACATAATTTAGGCTGAGAAGGAAAATAAGGATAAAAAACAGAATTCAAATTAGTTTTTGTACGTTTGTTAATGTGAAACATCACCCAAGAGGGGGTAAATTGACGAGAGGAAACATCCATAGCTTTGACATCAGAAACACGTTTGATAGAAACCAAGCACAAGAGCATAGTTAGTTTGGCTGAAAGCATCTTCAAAGAAAGAGCCTCAATATCTGGCCAGTCAGAAAAAAGATTGAGAACCAAATTCACGTCCCATAACTTAGAGTACTTTGCTAAAGGAGGTTTGGAAAACTTTACGCCTCGTAGGAGATGACAAACCAGGGGGTGTTTGCCCACTGGTTTGCCCTCAACAGTATTGTGATTAAGGGAAATCGCCGATCTGTACAGGTTAACTGTTCTGTAAGACTTACCTGAACTGGCTTCGGAAGCCAGAAAATTGACAATGTAAGTTAAATGTGCTGAAAAGGGATCGATATGTTTTCCCAAACACCAGCTTGTCCATAAAGACCACGCTGATTAGTAAGCTTTTGTTGTACCTGGAGCCCAGGCTCTGCTAATGAAGAGAGAAGCTTCTTGCGAAATGAGGAGGTCAGGATGGTTAGACCCGAGATCTTCCAAGCGGACAGAGTCAAAGAGTTGTTCAGAATGAGGCTGTGTGGCTGACCCAAGGATCTAGTAAAAGATTGTTGCGTGATGGAAGGAGAACCGGAAAATCTACAGGCATCTCCAGAAGAGACGGGAACCAAATTTGAGATTGCCAAAATGGGACTACTAACACCAGAGAGGCTAACTGGCGTCTGGCCTGGGCAAGGACTCTGCTGATCATAATAAAAGGAGGGAAGGCGTAATTCAGATGTAGAGTCCAATCTTGGAGGAAGGCATCTGTGGAAAGAGCCAGTGGATCTGGGCGCCAACTGAAGAAGTGAGGAATTGAGGCGAGAGGCGAAGAGATTTAGATGCAAAGGGCCCCATTTTTGAGACAGAGATTGAAAAATGGATGGAAGAAGCTTCCAATCGCTGGAGTCCTGTAGGTAACGAGAGTGCCAGTCTGCGATGGAGTTGAGATTGCCTGACCGAGATCTTGTTGAGGAGGCAAAATTCCCAAAGGCTCTTTGCTAACTCTGCAAGAGGTTTGGAATTTGTTGCCACCTAGATGGTTTATGTAACGGACCGCAGAAACATTGTCCATGCGAAGGAGGATCAATTTAAATCACTGTTTAGTTGCCAAAATATTCATCATTCAAAGAATATATTAGAGATGCATTCTGGTTAGCATATGATCATTAATGTATAGCAAATTCATCAACATCAAGTACATCCTCAAAAAAGCGGCACTCAAAGTAGTTCAAGTAGTGACTGTTTTTTTTATTCCACAAAAAGGTTTAACAGATCACCATATTCATATTCACTGTTGGAGATGGACAGGTTGCTCCAAAGGGAGTGTGAAAAGGAAAACGTGCTCGTGTTGGAGAATAGATAAGAAAAAAGAGAATCAAGATATATTCAACAGATAATTAAAGGCAATTTTTTGTGTAGCAAACTGGCTAAGAATTTACAATGGCGTCAGTTTCCAATTAGGCCTGTCCCTCTTAGATTTGCTGAAAAACTCCAGTTTATGCGATTTCATACAGGTGCACAGAGAACCATCTTCTGTGAAATGAGCAGGGCAGGGAAGGTATCAGGTACAGGCCCACTCGGGGAGAATGTCGACGTTTCGACCCTAGCGCATAGAGGGTAATTTACATCCTCTGCATACGGGTCTCCCTCAGGACAGGTGGAAGGGGTCAACCTATGGAATAGTTCAAGGCCGGATACAGCCCCTCGCTGGGTGGTCCGCACTGTAGGTTGTGGTGTAGCTGACTCGAGGAGTACGGCTGGTTCCCCCGGGCTGCGACCGAATGTCTAATTGAAGATCTTTTGGGCAATTGATTCACCCTCTACCATTTAATTAATTCACTCCTTTGAAGCTGTAATCCATTGAATGACTCACAGCTACACGGCAACCTACAGTGCGGACCACCCAGCGAGGGGCTGTATCCGGCGACATTCTCCCAGCGTGGGCCTGTACCTGATACCATCCCTGCCCTGCTCATTTCATAGAAGATGGTTCTCTGTGCAGCTGTATGAAATCGCATAAACTGGAGTTTTTCAGCAAATATAAGAGGGACAGGCCTAATTGGAAACTGGCGCCATTGTACATTTTCAGCCAGTTTGCTACACAAAAAAATTGCATTTAATTATCTGTTGAATATATCTTGATTCTCTTTTTTCTTATCTATTCTCCAACACGAGCACGTTTTCCTTTTCACACTCCCTTTGGAGCAACCTTTCCATCTCCAACAGTGAATATGAATATGGTGATCTGTTAAACCTTTTTGTGGAATTAAAAAAACAGTCACTACTTGAACTACTATGAGTGCCGCTTTTTTGAGGATGTACTTACGTATATGTTGATGAATTTGCTATACATTAATGATCATATGCTAACCAGAATGCGTCTCTAATATATTCTTTGAATGATGAATATTTTGACAACTAAACTGTGATTTAAATTAGTCTAGGACCATTTGTTTCTATATCGATCGTTACCCAGGTCCGTGGACATTTTTGGGTTACCCCATTAAATTATAATGGTCATGCGAAGGAGGATAGCACAGCAAACTCTGTCCTTTGCGAGGCTTTTGATTGCAAAAGAACCTGCCAGCATCTCTAAACAATTTATGTGCAATCTCGACTCCTCAAGAGACCATGTACCGCCAGTCGAGATTGTGCCACAATGGGTGCCCCAACCCGACAGACTTGCATCGGATTCTAATACAAGATCTGGGGCTGAGGCAAAGATTGTTCTGCCGTTCCACGCATCTAAATGGTCTATCCACCATTGAAGTTCTAAACGAGATTCTGGATCTAATGAAATCAGGTCTGAGTAAGCCAGGCCTTGACGCAGATGACGTATTTTGAGGCGCTGAAGAGCTCGGTAGTGTAGAGGCCCTGGGAAGATCGCCTGAATGGAGGCAGACAAAAGACCTACGATTCTTGCAAGAGATCTGAGAGAAATCGAGGAACTTCGTAGAACTTGGTAAATCTCCGATTTTATGGTTGACACTTTTGCTTGTGGCAGATGAAGGGAAGCAGTGGAAGAATGTACCAGAAAACCTAAGAATTCGATTTGTTGGGAAGGAATGAGCATGGATTTTTCGGGATTTAGAAGAAAGCCCAGTTCTGACAGGAGGGACCGAGTTATGTCCAAATGATGCAGCAGGGTTTGTTTGTCTAAGTTCATTATCAGAATGTCGTCGAGGTAAATTAGCAATCTGACCCCAAGAGACCTGAGATATGTCACCACTGGTTTTATTATCTTTGTAAAGCACCATGTTACTGACGACAGACCGAAGGGGAGGGAGCAAAAGTGATAGGTCACTCCTAGCCACTGAAATTGGAGACATTTTCTGTGAGAAGGATGGATAGGAATTGTAAGGTATGCGTCCTGTAAGTCTATTCTGACCATCCAGTCGTGTAAGCGGAGAGAGTATCTGAGATGAATAATGGTCTCTATTTTGAAGTGTCGATAAACCACGAATTGGTTGAACCACTTTAAATTTATGACAGTACGCATTTTGATGTTCTTTTTCCGAACCAGAAAGATGGAACTGAGAAACCCCGAAGGATCGAGAGGGGCGGCTTGAATAGCCTGCTTTTGAAGAAGGGATTGTACTTCTATTGAAACAAGATTGGACATGTCGGTTGAAAAAACGAGAGGAGGAAGGAAAACTGCTTGGAAAGGTGGAGCGTAGAATTCAATAAGATAACCTTGGATGGAGTTTAGAACCCAGGGATGTGCAGTTAGGGTTCGCCATTTTGGAAGAAAAAGACTTAAACGACCCCCGACGGGGGGAGGCTCTGAGAGACTCACCTTGTTGGTTATTATGTCTGAAGTTCGTTTGTCCACGACCTCTGAAACCACGACCTCGTTGAGGGTAGAATTGGGTCTTGAACTCTTGGTATTTGGAGTTGGAATTGAAGGATCCTCTGGAGCCTTGATTATGGTACGGGTGGCCGGTAAAGCAAGTCCTGCCTCTACCGGCCTGTCCAAAAACCCATTGAGAAAAGACTTTCTTTAAGGATTGTTGAGCCTTATTAATGGAAGCAAAGGTAGTGACAAACTTACTCAAGTCCTTTACTAAAGAGTCACCAAACAAAAGACCATCGGCCTTGATACCCGGGTCAAGGGCAGCCAAGTTAGCCAACTTGGGATCCAACTTGATAAGAAGACCCTTGCGGCGTTCATGGATAATTGCCGAATTGGAATTACCAAGAAGACAAAAGGCTCTCTGGACCCATGAAGAAATGTCCTGAGGATCCAAATCCGAGCCATCTAAACGAGCAGATTCTGCCATATCAAAAATATGAGCCAAGGGCCCCACAACATCCAATAACTTGTCCTGACAAGTAGACCAAGCCTTATCCACTCCTTTATGGGGATCCTTACCAAATTTGGAAAAGAAGGTTAATAAAGGTTGGTCAATAGTTGGAGTAACCGCAATATTGGAAGCAAGGGAAGGTTTTGGGCATTCCGACTTGAGTTTGGACCTGGTTGTCTTGTCCAAAGGTAGACGAAGCCTGGCCGAAATATAGTCACCAACATGAGAAACAGGGAACCATTCCGTGGAATTTGGATGTCGAATAGAAGAAGGGTCGAACATGGGAGAACCCTCCGAATCCAGAATAGTTCTAGAGGAAAAAGGATCGGTTTTGGCTCTCTTAGGCGGAGGAAAGGAAGGGTCATTGGCATCAAAAATGTCAAACAAATCGTCTGCGTCACCAAGATCATCATCTGTGTCCAAAATCTGTGAAATTACCAGTTTTTTCGGTACCTCAGCATTTTTTGACTTCGATTTACTTTTACCAGCAGAAATAGAAATCCCCTCCTTGGAAGGAGGCCTGGGAGGCACCAAGTCCTCAACCTTACGTGAGGAAACCTCACTCAACATACGTGACGCATCTGAGTTATCATAGTGAGTGCTGGAAGGTACCAATTTCCTCTTTCTGCTATCCCCAGCAGAATGGGCCAAAGCTTTGCATATCAAAGATAACATGGAATTCTCCATATCTTTTGAAAAACGTTTCATAGAGGCTTCCACAGCGTGTTCCACAGAGGAATTAATAAAAACATTTAAATCGTTTTTAAAAGCCTCTCCTTCCTCATTCTGCATGTCCGAATTGGAAAAACTGTCAATTTCCATGTTCAAAATGCCAACCGGCAAAACGAGGTAACTAAGGGTTAACAGTAAACCTGCAAGGAGCTTTGGGACCGCCCTTGGGCGTGAACCTAATGCTGGACTACAGAGGAGGGAGAAAAAACCACACCCGGAGGGGCAGGACACAAGGCGGAGCAAGAGTGTAAAGTGCATTCAGCTCCGATGTGAAGAAAGAGGAGACGAATTGAAGCGCGTTGAGGGAAAAGGACGGAAAACAGCTGAGCTCCGGGGCGGAGGTGAGAATGGCAGGAAAATGGCCGCCTCGCGTCGCGCTGAGAAAGAATCAGCGCGCGCGAACAGCGGAGCGGAGCATTTGAAGCGGTGGCAGCGGGGGAGCGCAATGCGCGCACAGAAGGTACAGACACCTGGAAACCAAAGTAAATGATTAGCGAAGCACCGACGCCTGAAAACCAAACAAATTAAATTACCATTATTGTAACCAACAAACAATGTAAGATATCAAAACTAAAGCGTGCATGTACTTATCTTGACTGCGAGCAACAAGAAAAGAGGGCTGTTCGCAGTCAGGGCAAGCATTATACATGGGACTGCCCGTTCATTGGTTATTAGTGTTGGATTCCACGTTTCCCTATTGGCCAATTGGTTGCTTGGCCTTCTGGGAACTGTAGTTTTAACTGCTTATCTTGGCTGCTATTGAATAAAGCAAGATTAGAAAAGCATATTAGGAGCCTCCGGTCTTGTCATAAAATTCCTTACACCATGTTTTTGGTTTTGCAATTTGTGAAGAACTTGTAGTCTGTTTTAATTCCTTGATGTTCAAACACATAGCCCTCAATTGTTTGGGTGCAACAGGAACATTACCCACAGTGGCGGTGACCATTAACAGGTGGCAGGTTCAAGCGGTCTCGAATTATATTTTTTCATAGATTCTGTACGAGGGGGTTATATTCTCGAGTGATTTCTTGGTTAATATAACCCTCATGAATTTGAGGCTACAATACTTAAAGTGGACATGGTGGTGCTATTTTTATTTTGTCCTGTGCTAATTTGCTGTGATGTGTCTTAGACCCACGTAACCTTTCTGTAATGGGTGTACTATTTTGCGCCAATTTGTTTTGTGGTCTTCAGTGGTTTTCCAGTTTTACAGTACAGTAAGGAAAATCAACTGCATTTTTTGAACAACATCGCCAAAGGTATGGCGGAATCCAAAGGGAAAACTGTCTTTATTAATGTAATGAGCTTAAGGAATAGACATGCAATCATTTTTAAAAAGTGAGTAGTGGAGCAATATCTAAGACTCCACATTGAAAATGAAATTATAAAATTCGTGGCCTAAACTCAGAACAATCGAAAGACAGCAAAATAAATTACCAGATATCTTCCATTCTTTCACATTTCCAATATCTTACCGCTTCTATTTAAAGAACACATCTCACTCTAGAGTAGTCTGCTACAGAAAACTCGTCTACTTCAGCTTATGAACTGTAAATTATTAAAGCTTACCAATAAAAGAAAAAAGACTTCTAAACCACTGCTGAGCCTTCTTTTCAGCAGCAGCGCGCTGTGAAAGTTTTCTTCTTTGGCTAAACGTAGGTTAAGAGGATGTGCATTTTTAATGCTAACGCTGAGTGGCATCTTTATAATAAACATTTACAAACTGGCAAGAATTAGAATATGTGTCCTCTCTTGACACACGCCTGAGGGACGCTGTCTTGCTCTCAGGAGGACATGCAGGGCTCTTCCTTGGATTTCCATTGTCGGTAGAAATGATACAAAGTGTCTATACATCTTGAATGCTAACACAAAATCAATCGTATGATTATGCAAGTAAGCTGCACTTGAACTTGTGGTGATTATATCCACTAACACATTCAGAGAACTTTCTGAAAGGCAAATTGGAAAGGGAAGAATACAAATATTGTAGCGTAAATGGATCAAGTGCTGAGTCGTGCTTTAGTTTAAGACTTAGTAAAAGTGCTGTGCTCATGATGTTTGGAATGTTGCCCTACTGGGGCTCGATTTAACTGCCTCTGTTATGTGTTTTCCTTTTAAGATCGTTCCTTCTTCCTGTCCTCACCACACGTTATTGCTGGTCAAATAACTTAAAGGTATAGCTGGATATATAACAAATGACGACGTGAAACATTTCCAAATCAGTATCAGATTTATTGAACACACAATCAAGGTCTAATGGTGGTCTTTAGTTCGACAACAACAGTGAGTTACAAACCAATTTGGTGTGACCAGTGATGATTCAAAAGCAAAGACATGAATGTAGCTTTGGGAGCAATAATAGATTTAGGGGTATCTATACAATGAAGTGACAGAGTGCAGTGTTAGGCTTCCTGGCTTAACGCCGCACTCCACCACTTCAGAAACGCAGGGCTGCACCATATTTACAACAACATGGTGCAGCCCTGAGTTTTCCCCTGCACTGGCGCTAAACTTAGCAGCCTAGGCCAAGGCAGGCTCCTTTGTACCATAGTGCAAGGGAGTCTGCGTTGAGGGAAAGATTGTTTATGTGCAGGAAGGTTTCCCTTCCTGCACATAAACAATCTTTAAATGATGTTTTGTAACTTTTATGTGTGCTGCTTAATACAGCACACATAGAAGTTGCAAAATGTTTTTTTTTTATGCTTATGTGCAGGAAGGGACACCTTCCTGCACATAAACAATCAATGGCAATTTGCTGTTTCTATGAGTGCTGCACAATGCAGCACACATGGAAACAGCAAAAACGAGGAGAAATAAAGCATTTCCCATCGTTTCTCCTGTTTAAGACCAGGTTTTCCCTGGTCTTAGTTTTGGCGCTGCCTCCTATTTACGCCACCCTTGTAAATAGGGTGCAGCGTCAAAATCAATGGTTGTTGTGGTGGAACGCCCACCACAACACCCATTGCCCTCCCCTTTCACGCTAAGTACAGCGTGAAAGGGTGCCTTATTTACAAGGCAGCGTTAAGCCACGTTTAGTGGCTTAATGCTGCCTTGTAAATAAGGCAAAGCCCCTATCGCCACCACAACGTCACTGAAAGTGACGTTGTGGTGGCGATAGCGGCTTGTAAATATGCCCCTTAGGATTTAGAAAGGGTTGCAGTTTAAACATTAAGCATGGTTTTATATACATCATTAGTAGAGAATAGAGAATGCAGGGTTTGATCCAACATCTTCATAGCTGTAAGCATGAGAGAAACCTTATCAACCCACAAACTGTTACATACTCGAGCCCAATTTCCACTCTTATTCAAAAACATACCATCCAACATCATCTGTGAAACCTCGAAATGGTTGGCACATAGCCCAGAGTGGTCACACTGCCCAGTGCTGTAAGTGCATAGAAAGTGGAATGGTATGGCCCAGAGACTGCATGAGGCCTGGCTCTAACAGCACAGAGGTGACACAAGTCTCCACACTCATCATACATCTGGCTTGAGGGATTCTATATTACATCTGTCGCAGCTTGCCAGTTGGAGGGAGCCCAGAACTACGTGGCCCATAGACTCAGTGAGGGGAGGCGGAGATTGGCAGACGCCATATATTAAAAATTGATGCTCTTTCCCGCCATGCAGGACATGCCCGGGCCTGCATCCAGACCCGTCTTCGCCTGTCATCACCCGGAACATGCCGGGTTGGGCCATCCCTCTTTGTGGGCAAGCCAAGCCACGGGTCACCTCGAATATATTAATCGACTAGTGACCAGGTGCATCTATCCACTGATTTTGCTGTATGCCAATTTAATTATTTTCTGAGTGATCTGTCAGTTAAAACATCAGGATGGAAAAACGGAAACTGACGGGGGTTGGTGGGGGGAGGGCGAAAGGGAAGGCTGCTGCATCTTACTCACATGTGAGCTCCACATTGGACTGTTTCTTAGCCAGAGCAGTCGGGTTATTTCTAAAGAAATTGACCTGACATAAAGGTGGCTCTCTCTGGAGCATAGAAACTTATCAGCCGGTCCACAGGGTACTCCATCTTTTCATCACCATGGTGAATTAAGCAACACAACTACACCTCATATAGCACTACCAAAGGGAAATGCCAATTGCAGAGCAGAGACTCCTTTATTGGACACAACTGACAAGTGACTCCATGTATGCCTGTGAAGGTGACCCATCTTCAAAGAGGAAACGCAGGAATAAGGGCATATGTAGCCATAGGACTGGGGCAACTGGTAAGGTGGTTAAGGACCAAGCTAAACCAGTCAGCAGAGCTCTGTGCACAAGTGACCACCCCAGACCAGCTCTCTCACTTAGCTCATTGGGGAAAAATGGTGAACTCAACTGGGATAGAATTTTTGATAAATTAACATACTTGATTCATTCCTGACTCACCTCCCTAGTAGAGATAATGGCACGCTTATTGCTTGCAGTATGAAAGTTTTCTAGCCTATCATCCCAAAAATCCTGACCTTACCATGACAGCAGAGCCAATGACAGCATGTAATGTGATTTCCACCTCTGATATGGAAGGTCGCAGCAGGATGCATTCACTGCGATTTGAGGATACCACCATGGCTGCTCCTCCTCCCACTACCACTGAGGAAACTCGGCCCAACAAGAACATAGACCATCATCGTACTGATCTGACAAACATGAACCTTGGTTCTAATCTAGTAGGTGAGTACCAAATATACTCACTTTAATCTTCCTCCCAGCTGCAGCCCATATGTAGAAGTCCTGGTCAGTGTCTCATGCCTGCCCGCAGCCTGGCTGGAAACCCATGATTACCTCAAAACCATGATTTGCCACTGGCTAAACAAAAACTCAGACTTCAGCATTTCGAAATACAGTGACATTTTATTTGTTAGAAGGGTGGGCTAGATTGGGCCATCAAGCAAGCATTCCTCTGGGGACTGTGTGGTCATAAATTGCAGCAACTCCACAAAAAATGGGAGAGGTGCCCTTACACCCGAAAGAAACAGGGTCAATTTATAGTAAAAACAGGAAAGGATCCCTTTCGTGTCACTCACTCTAGTTATCCGTTCTGTAAGATGACTCTATGCAGTTTCATTCAAGCTCAATATGTCCTTATACTAATTCACTCCATAATCTAAACACTGAACATAGTTATATGTAAAAATGTCTCATTTATTAAAATAGTTTTTTTCTACAAATATAATTACTGTGATTTTTGTTAAGCAACAAATATATTAATCCATATTTATCACAAATAGAGTTTATCCAACTTAAAAATTAGGTATATACATCTTCAAAGTTAAAAACAAATATATATTCCTCTAATTTGTTACAAAATAAAAACACAAAGTTGTCGACGCAGCATTTTAGTGGCTAGGACTTGATAAGTACCACCTTCTTCAGGACAAAATTTTGACAACAGAGACCTATCTAAACAGTATAAAATATACACAATTACCTTTCAGACGGGCATATTTGCATACAAAAGTTCAGTGTTATAAAAGTCACTGGTGCTTACTACCTTCTCATTGTTCTTCTAACATTCACTTTCTTTACATACCATATCTAGTCATCTCCTGTGATACATAATTAATCATCAGGATGGGTCCATGTCTACTAGTTATCATGGAAGCACCAATATATCTATTACTTTCTTATTTTGCTTTCATCCATTCTCTTTAGCTGTATACTCCATTTTTTACTCTTTGCTTGTAATTTAATTCCAAGACTCCCTGATGTATATTAACTGCTATTACCTTCAGCCTGTTGTTTTAGATACACCACCTACTTGTAATTGTACAGGATGGTCTTTAGATGTGTTATTCTCTAAGTTGGAATACATACCCTGATTATGACCATAATTTATATAATTATAAATATTGCATCACAAGTTGGCCCAGCTTCATATTATTTCACCTTACATCGTTTAAAGTCCTTGTTCGTTCACTAAAAAAAACTAGATTTGCACTTCCACTTATTAGTACACGTTAACCTCCTCCGAAGGGTTTTTAGAAGAGGAATCACTGTATTATGAGATAAATACACTCTTATTAGGATATTGTCCCTAAAACTGTAAGCTCCCATTACTATATCTTGAGTACCATTGTGTTCTTATCTTCATATGGCACTCGTATATCATTCTACGCGGGTTCCCTATTCAATTTGATGTATTAGGGCAGATCCGCTTTCAGAGGTGCTAAATGCCACAGCGGCGCGGGAGCAATTCTTCTGTCTTTCCACAAGTTATATTAATGGTATTATAAAAAGGACATACATAAGTCCTATGTTGTCATATCGAAATATTTATATAGACACAATTGTCATTTCGTCATTTTTATTGGGAATAGTATATATATCCCTATTGTGACCTAACTCGCGGTCACCTCACGATAATATTAACTTATTTGTGTTAGCTGAGCATGCATTATCCCCCTGATGTTACACTTACTTCTGTTGTGCAATTTCTATATATTTCAGGTGTGCCTCCCCCTTGCGGTCAGTCTATTTATTTATATAATCAGGTGTGCCTCCCCCTTGCGGTCAGTCTATTTATTTATATAATACAACCGCTCATTGTGACAGCTTTTTTTGAAACACAGTGACTTATTTATTAGCGGTGTCGATACTGTTAAGACTCATTACCGCTAACCTTTTTGTTCCGGCAACCATTTTAAAAACATTGGGGCATATTCACAATCCCCTATCGCCACCACAACGTCACGTTGTGGTGGCGATAGGGGCCTCGCCTTATTCACAAGGCAGCGTTAAGCCACTTAACGTGGCTTAATGCTGCCTTGTGAATAAGGCCCCCTTCACGCTGTGTTTAGCGTGAAAGGGGCGTGCAGTGGGTGTTGCGGTGGGCGTTCCACCACAACACCCATTGATTGTGACGCTACCCCCTATTCACAAGGGCAGCGTTAATAGGAGGTAGCGCCAAAGTTAAGACCAGGAAAACCCTGGTCTTAAGATGATGAAACGAGGAGAAATGCTTAATTTCTCCTCGTTTTTGCTTTTCCATGTGTGCTGCCTTGTGCAGCACACATGGAAAAAGCAAAATGCCATGGTTTGTTAATGTACAGGAAGGTGTCCCTTCCTGTACATAAACAAACCTTTTTTTAAATGCCGTTTTGTAACTTACATGTGTGCTGCATGAAGCAGCACACATGTAAGTTACAAAATGGCATTTTAGGTTTGTTTATGTGCAGGAAGGGACACCTTCCTGTACATTAACAAACCTCCCTGCTTACAGACCCCCTTGCACTCTGGTGCAAGGGTGCCTGCGTTGGCGCTAAGTTGTAAAACTTAGCGCCATTGCAGGGGGAAACGCAAGGCTGCACCATATCCTTGTGAATATGGTGCAGCCTTGCTTTTCTGAAGTGGCGGAGAGAGGCGTTAAGCCAAGAAGGCTAACGCCTCTCTCAGCCACTTCCTTGTGAATATCCCCCATTGTTGTCACACCATATAGAATCGTGAGTATTTTCCCTTGGACTCATCTCTAAAATGTTCAGCGTTCCCGTCCTGTCTATCAGGTGTTCCTTTTGTTTAATTTAAACAGCGCCATGGAGGAAATCCACTATTTATGTCTGATTTACGCATTACGCATACGTCGTCTGAAGTTTCAAAATAGCCGCCATCTTATAGTCCGACTATGTTAACTCGAAAAGATCCCCTGAATCGTATTAAAAAACTAAAGTTATGTATTAAACTTAGTCACTAAATTAAAGAGTGATATCATTTAAGCTTAATTTACATATTCGCTTTACGTGACAGCTAATTTTATGGCGCAACCAATATCATATTTTGAAACATCAAATTGATCTGTAAAATCACGATTTTCTCTTTTGTTTTTCTTCCGGATCGGTTCCCTTCTATGTTAGGGCATACATAATCTCCCTACTTTTTCTATCTTCTATTATCAGTCAGCCATATTTGTGTCAGGCAGCCCAAAGATATCTAAACCTTTTATAAAATTCTTCTTATAAAGATGACAGTGAAGCGTGGTAAATGATATGGTTGGGTTTATTGGGGGAGAAGAGAAAGCAACTCCCTATGGGAAAAGCCTGGGCCAACTGACTCTATCTGGAATCTGGGCTACCACAAGGTTCTAGCCCCAGATTCCACTAACCACCATTGGCCAGGATACAACACATCCCCTATCGTTAACACATTAACAATGAAGATGAAATAATAAGAAATTGCCAAAGAATTTACAAGTAGAGGAGAAAACAAAATTTGCAAAGCAATCAAATAACATATGTGAAATAATAGCCAAAACAGTAACATATGTACAGTGTCACATATGAGTAATACGATCAGAAAACAGAAAGTTCACACTTGGGGATGTGAAAACATGACTTACACTTGTCAAACTATGACATGTCATAATCTTTGCACCAAGCTGGTTTAGTTTTCAACCTTGATGCTGATCCCTTATTTGACACATCACCTTTTTGCTGTTTAACCGCAACATCTCTTGGTCCAGAAAACTTGTCTTCGTTAGGCCATAAACATTTAGGCACTCTAACAACCTTACTCATGCTCCACACATTTCCATCAGACAACTCTACAACCTGGTGCCCCACTCTGCCGATTTTCATGGGAACAGAAAACTTGGATTCTCCAGATTTAATTAATCTTCCCTTCTTCACACGAACCCATTCACCAATATTAAATTGAAGTATGGGACCCTTATACATCTGAGAAAACTCTTGTTTATCATTTGATAACCAACGACGATCAAACTTTGCCACTTTGGTACTACTTGTCGCTTTGGAACGATCAACTCTGTTTCTCATTTCCATCGTCCACATTTGGTTTAAATTACACACAGCCTTCCTTCCCCTCATTTTCTCAAACGGAGATATATCTCCAACTGTTCTGGGTGTAACTCTATAATTCCATAATAAGTCTTTGAGTACTTGAGAACAATATTTTCCACTAGCTAAAGCCAACTGTATACCTTCCTTCAAAACTCTTATCCACCTTTCCACAATTCCATTGCTTTGTGGATAATACACTGATGTTCGTAAATGAGTAATACCGTGTTTATCCAAATAATCTTTCATCTCAGTTGACCTTAACTGCACACCATTGTCAGTAACTAAACATTTGGGAAAACCTTCCTTTTCAAACACTTCAATTAAAAATTGAATTACCGTGTGTGAATCAAATTGATGTACTAATTTAATTTCTGGCCACTGGGATAATTGATCAATGAGAACTATGACATAAACCTGACTGTTGGATAAACAAATGGGACCGGCAATATCAAGAGAGATTCTTTCCCATACATTTTCAGGTCTAGAAACAGGAGCTTTCTCATAGTTGACACATTTTTGTGATTTGTCGCTAATGGCACACTCAATGCAAGATCTGGCCTTCGCTTCGATACATCTGTCAATGGCCGGCCACCAAAACTCAGAACGTAGTCTATTTTTCATACTAGACATGCCAGGGTGATCTACATGGGCCATGTCTAACACCTGTTGCCTCAAATCCTTAGGTACTGCCAACTGCACACCACGAAATAACATATCATCTACTACTGATAACTCGTTTGCAACGTACAAATAAGGTAACAATTCTTTATCCCAAATTTTCTTTTCTGGCCATTGAGATTTGTTATATTTGATGACCTCTTGGATTTCCTCATCATTATTACAGGCACTCTTCCATTCATCTTGTTTAATGCATCCATGCGATACCTCACAAATGGATATGACTCTCTCGATGTCCTCATCAATAACAGACTGGTCACATTCTTCTTTAATAGGTAAACGGGATAAGCAATCTGCTAAAATGTTCCTGGCACCTGGAATGTATTCCACCCTGAAATGAAAATCTTGCAATTTGTATTGCCATCTGGCAATTGTGGGTGTGGCTTTACCACATCCTTTAGTAGTGAATAACTCCACCAAAAGACAGTGATCTGATCTTATTTTAAATGGAGTACCATATACATATTTGCGAAAGTATTCTATACCCCACCAACATGCCAGGGTTTCTTTTTCTAGCGTCGAATACATAACTTCTGCATCCCTAAGTGGTCTTGATGCAAATGCTATTGTGACAAGTCTTCCATCCTGATTCTGCATCAAAACAGCACCAATACCTACATTACTAGCATCAGTAACAATAACAGAACTACAACGGGTGTCAAATGTTGCCAACACAGAGGTGGAAGATAATTCTTTCTTAAGGTTGTCAAACTCTGTAGCACATTCCCTACACCAAATTGTTGGTTTTTCTTCATTAGACCTCTCATATGATTAGTCTTATCAGCAAACAAAGGGATACATTTGGCATAATATTCAGCCAAACCTAGGAAAGATCTAAGCTGATCTTTAGATTGAGGTTCTGGGGCTTCTTCAATTCCTTTTACTAAATTCTGTTTTGGTGATATTCCTTTTCTGCTGATATTGTGACCTAAATAGCCCACAGATTCCATTTCAAATTTACACTTTTCTTTGGTCAATGTCATTCCATAACTTTGCAAAATGTTAAGAACTTTGCACAAAGTCTCAGCATGCTCTCGCTTATTGTTCCCGAACACTAGTATATCATCTTGAAAATACAAGGTATTTTTAACATCTTTAAACAACTTATGCATGACTCTCTGAAATACTGCAGAGGCTGATATTAGGCCAAAAGGCATCCTTTTGTATCTAAAAGCCCCTTCAGGAGTTATGAAGGAAGTGTAAGGTTTGCTATCTTCATGCAAAGCAATCTGATGATACGCATTGGATAAGTCCAATGTTGAAAACACAGCTGCCCCCTTCAATGCCGAAAACATTTCATTTATATTTGTCAATGGGTGCCGATCCACCCACACACATTCGTTTAAGTCTCTCAAATCAACACAGAGTCTCATTTTTCCATTAGGTTTGTGTATTACTACCACAGGTGACAACCACTCAGACGACTCGATTTCTTCAATTATGTCTTGATTGCATAATCTATCCAATTCTTCTCTTAATGCCTGTCTCATAGATAAAGGAACGTTCCTAACTTTGTGTACTTTAGGAATAGTATTCTGTTTTAAAATAATTTTATGCACAAAATCCTTCAACAATCCCAGTTTTGATGAAAACACATTGGGAAATAATTTCTCCCATTCAGTTGTTTTATCTTCACCTACTTGAGCTATGAAATCACTATATCCTAACACTTGTTCAGGATGATTGGGATCCAGGGTAATGAGCAAATCCCTTTGTTGTGGCCATCCCAACAAGCAAGATCCCTCCTTAGCTACATACACATTGGCATTTATGGTCTTTCCTTTAAAACTAATATTAGCAACAAAATAGCCTAAAACATCAATGGGTTTATTGCCATAACCAACCAATTTTATGTTGGATGGTAACAATTGTGTGTTGGGAATTTTTTTCAAAAATTGATCACCAATTAAAGTATGGCGGGCTCCAGAGTCAGCCATAACTTCCATATCTTTACCATCAATGTTAACAACACAGAATGGAGAATCCTTGTTTTTATCATTAACTTCATGAATGCAAAGGAAAAATTCTTCTACTAAGTCATCTGATTCTTGGCGTACTTCCTTGATATGAGCAGGTCTGTTCATATATTTGTTTTTATTCCTACACATTCTAGAATAGTGACCTCTGATTTTACAAAACCTTCACCACCTGTCCAACAGCTGGGCACGATCTGTCATTTGCTAAATGACCAGGTAACCCGCATTTGAAACAAACATAATCTTTTTTTCCTAAAGCTTGGGGAGTCATTTTTGTTTTTTCTTTGCAACTATCTTTTGTTGATTTATCATCACTCACATTCTTTTTCACTACTTGTACTTCAGAAGTCAGTTTTGTGGCCAACTCTTCCATACCTAACTTCATATCTTCAAATCTATGACTAATGTCAATAGCTTTCTCTAAAGTAAGGTCTTCCGCAGCTAACAATTTCTCTTGTAATTTTGTGTCACCAATTTTGTGTACCATTTGATCACGTAACATCTGGTCATGGAATTCTCCATACTTACATTTTGCAGCAAGAACTCTTAAGCCATTAACAAATGAATCAATAGATTCATTGGGCAATTGAGCTCTAGTCAAAAATGTATGTCTAGCAACCACCTCATTAACTTTTTTGATATATAATGTATCTAATTGTGAAATCGCCATGTCATATACATCAAACTCTTCCTTGTCATCTTCATCAACCATAATGGGTAGTAAATCTCTTAAAACACGTCTCCCTTCTGCGCCTAAACAATGGTTAAGAATAGCAAGTTTTTGTTTATCAGTGTACACATCTTAACCAATAGCTTCTAAATAAGCTTCAAAACCATCTTTCCATTGTCTCCATTCTAAAACAGGATCACCTGGATTGGGTAAGAAAGATAACAGTGCGACAATGCCTTCCATTTTAATCTAAACAGTTACTATATCAGTATTTTGTCCAGGGTGTGTGAATCACCGTGTGGCGTTCACTCTTTCGTTGGTGTCCACAATGTTGAAGTGCATACAAATCACGCAGAAGTTGTCTGCAATGAAGTTGCCTTGTCAAAAGTGCAATAGTTCAAAATAAAAACAAATAAATAAATAAATAAATATAACAAATATAATATCTTGTAGAAGATGTATTTCAATTGTTTAGGTGTGCGGTCCACCGTACAATTATTTAAATTGATTTCCAGTAGCAGATTTTCACTATTGGTGGACTTTGTTAAACGTTGAATGAGGAAAATCACCGCAGCATTGGACTTTCAAATCATTCAAAATGGCCTCCAACAACAATTTGTCTTATTTCCACAAACGATTGGCCTAACTTTGTGTGTTGAACCTTAAAGGTTATTCAAAATGGTCTCCGATAACCATTCGACTTGTTTCTGTGGAAAGTTGAACTTGTTTAATGCCTTACCATTCCAGAGACAGATCAGACCAATTACGTTGTAGAACGTGCAAGCATGCGCGCGGTGAGCACCTCTTTGTTAGGAGCGCGATGAGGTGCGTGCAGTCACTGTTTCCAGGAGGTGGTGCGAGGAAATGCTGGCTTTGGTGAGCGCGTGAGTGGCGCGTCACAATGAAAGAGACTCGCGCTGGCACACCGCAGAAGTTTGGTTGGGTGCGCGGGGATGAGCGCGTGGAGGGCAAGTTACGAGGTAAGCGCTCGAGAGTCAACGCGCGCACATTAAAATTTCCAAGTCTGGCTTCTAAATTGTAAATATGGCCCACTGGTACTCACGACCGGAACCGATGACCGAGTCATCCCTCTCGACAGCAGCGGAGACTGGTTTCTTTGCACACTCAGAACTTGGTGTGCGATCAATCAAATCCCTGATCTGCCACCATGTCCTTCTTCATACCGGCAGTGCTCCAGGCTTTTCCTCAACGTGAACCCGCTCATCGCCAGTATAAAGTTCTTCTTATAAAGATGACAGTGAAGAGTGGTAAATGATATGGTTGGGTTTATTGGGGGAGAAGAGAAAACAACTCCCTATGGGAAAAGCCTGGGCCAACTGACTCTATCTGGAATCTGGGCTACCACAAGGTTCTAGCCCCAGATTCCACTAACCACCATTGGCCAGGATACAACACCTTTCTATAAAATATCTACTCAATTTACCCTTGCCTACTCCTTATCATAAATTCTATACCCCTGTCTCCACACATAACTCTTTGAGTGCATGTTGCAAATACACATAGATCTAAGTATATATTTTCACCTATTCAGTTACTATCTTAGCAGACGTTCCCATTCTTCTCGATTATTTAATCCAGACTTGTATGTATCACATTTACTCATATAAAACTGTTCTCTCTTCTTTCTCTTGTTATCATTGTCCCCACCAGTGGTGGCTCGCCGAGGGAGTGGTGCGGGGCGGTGAGGCGGGACGAGGGAGGGGCAGGGTGGGGGTAGTGGACTCGGACTTACGACGGACAGAACTCCCTCTGAGTTCTGTCTGTCGTATGTCCGAGTTCACTACCCTCCCACCCTGCCCTCCCCCGCCCCACCGCCCCGCACCACTCCCTCGGCGAGCCGCCAATGGTCCCCACCCCTTGCTGTGCTCTTAATGCTCGTTAATACGCACCATTGTATATCGCTTTCTTTATATTTATATTGTACCCAATGTTCTGTCAGGGGTGCATTCTTCCTGTTTGTTCTTATAGCTGATCAATGCTCATTTAATCTAATGCATATTTTCCTTGTTGTCTCTCCTACATAACCTCTACTGCATGGGCATACAACTAAGTAAACTAAATGTTTTGTTTTGCAGTTCATTATGGTATTAAAACGATGTTGCACGCCATTGTGTTCTCTATTGCGCCCTCTCATTACATTTTCCTCAATTTCCAATATTTACTTACACCCTAAATGCTGCAGTAAACTGCAAGATCCCTGCCTCCTGGCAGAAGGCTGTTATTGTCCCAATATTCAAGAAAGGCAATAGGCAAGATCCTCATTTCTATAGATCGTTTTCACTTCTGGACTCAGTGGTCAAAGTGGTGGGCCGTGTCACCTTGTAAAGGATCGAGGCCTGGGTCCAACAGACTAGTGTCCTTAGCAGGGCGCAATATGAGTTTAGAGAGGGACAAGGGACTCAGGAACAGTGCCTCAATCTTAGCCTATTGGTTGGGAAATACTCAATTGCCAAAAAGGCTCCCTTTACCTTGCCTTCGCAGATCTGAGCAGTGCTTTTGACCATGTGAATAGCTCTAAATTATGGATCATCCTTATTAAGGTGGGCATGCCCAAACTTTGGTGGACTTTTTATGAGCATTGCACTGTGGGGTCTCCATAACGGTCAGGTATGGTACAGATGGGGAGTGCACAACCTCCTTTACCCCATTCTGTGGGCATTTACCAGGGCTGCGTCTTGGCACCGATCTTGTTTTTTCTATATATCAACAACCTAGACTAATTTTTCACCATTAAAGGTAAAGACCTACAATGGTCAATGCTATTCTTGTGCTAGCTTTACTTTATGCTGATGACTCTTTTGTTGTCTCAAACATCTAATGAATAACAGGCATAGCTGAGAATTTTGTACTATTTATGGACAATCTGGATATAGATACAAACACTACTAATACTCACTACTTGGAGTGCAGTCTGCAGAGTAGTAAAGATAGGCCTATTTCTATAAAGGGTAATAATATTACTTGGGTAAGGAATTTTCTAATTTAGGAGTAACTTTTGATTCCTGAAAAAGCTTCTTGCCCTCCCTCTCCAACCGCTGTCTCCACTTTGACCACACTATTGGGGCTCTGCTTGGCATGTGATCATCGGCTCAGCATCCCATGGCTTCATGACCACATAAAGAAAACAGTAGAAGCCTTAGGAAGGCCAGATTTGTTTACCAAGTGCCATATTAATAAGCGAAGCCGGCAAGATGAAGGAGCTTTACCTGGGCAAGGCAGCTGCCAGCAGAGAGGGCAGGGAGATTTTGTAACCCAATATGAGAGAGCTGGTTTGCATCCAAACCATTAAAGGTGCTGACCCATATCTTTCAAATGTAAACAATGTTTGGAAAAGGGTACTTTTGACGAAATTTTGCATGGGGACTATTAGATGTCATCTTTGTTTTCCCATAGACCAATTTGACTCTAAGTCTCTTGGATAAATGTAACACTTTTTGTCTAGAGCATGGCCTGGAAAGTAATAGTAACAAAACTAAGTACATGGTCTTTGGTGCCAGGAGGAAATCATGCAAGAGTACGGTATTCTTAGGGGGGAGGCGTTGGATAGGGTACATGCATTTGACTATTTGGGCGCAAGATTGGAATATTCCAATAGATGGGTAGCCCAGGTTCAGAAAAGTGTTATGACTCTAAAACAAAGAACAGGGTCTATCATAAGATTCGCCAGTAGATCACCCACTTTTGTATCTCATCCCCCTTGGAGATATATAAGATTCAAGCTTGTGAGGGAGCTATGTACGGAGCAGATTTATGTGGGCATTGTAACCTCAACACCCTTGAAAAAACTGAAAATGCCTTTGTTAAGACCCTTTTGAAACTCCCTATCAGTACGCCAACGCTGCCAATTAGACTTGACCTAAACCTAAGTTGAGACCAATCCAATATTGGATAAGGCTCTGGACCAATGAGGATTTAGGTCCTTATAGGGACTGTATTAGAGTCGTATCAGGTGACCACCATGGTGGCAAAATTCCCTGCCTTGTTCATATAAAAAATTGGCTATTTAAGTTGGGTCTGAAAGATTTTTGGATGTAGCCTTCTGCATTACCCCAAGGTGCTCGGGATAAGTTGAAAACGCCCTTTTGGAATTTTGTGTTAGGAGTCAAACTTTCTGCTGCATCCCCTGGTTCCCTGGTAGACTCCTTCTTGATGTTTAAATGTGTGACCTGGGCATGGCAATACCTAAATAGGGTCATTAACCCGGCTGCACATGTACTTTATGTAAAATTTAGATTGGACATCATACCGTTGGCCATGCTTACCCACTCCTGGTTGAAACAGGGAGACTCATCAAATCTGTGTCTGAAGTGTTGTCAAGTACCTGAAAATATAGAACACTTGTTATTTTTCTGTAAGGCCTATGCTAAACAGCGATTACAATGGATTATTCTTTGTAAACTCATTGGTTTTAGGGACCGCCACACAGCCCTTGGAGTATGTAAAACCAATACTAGAGACTGTGTGGTGTATTCAATCGTGTGATATCTGTCGACAATATGGCACATTAGGTAGAATGTTCTCTAAAACAGTAAGCATATCTTTACACACTTAATACCCTGTCTTAAATGTATCCTTTTTATTGATGTCTTCCCAACATTTTTTTAGCAGAGATTAAATTGATCTTATTTGCAAATTTTTGTTGCTGTGGGCTGCTTTTCTTTAATATCTTATATTAAATTGTACTCTTTTTATTATGGATTTTAAAACACGATGAGACTTGTATTGTTGGCCTGCAATTTCCCACATGATTTTGTAATACCTAAGGAAAATTGTAAAATTAATTTGCATGTTTTATTATATCTCTATTCTAAATGTTTTACATTGTACCTTTTTTGGCTCTATTGAACCGAAATAAAGGAATAAAGAGAGACTCTAAGACCTTTTTACTTTGCCCCTGTGATGAATATTCCCCTCAAACTTTGGATCACTTTTTATTCTTATATACATTTTATCAAACTTTTAGACGCAGATACTTAGTACCAACTTTTAAAACCTGTGGTTTTTATCAGTATAAGCCTACACTTTATTGCCTTTGTATGCTGTCCGACTACTCCGTATGTTATTCTGTGGGAATTTTTATAAACCAAAATGCCTTATGTAATGTTGGTGAAAGTCTATTGATTTTTGGATCTCTCTCAAGTTCAAATGCTTATTTTCTTATTTGATATATGTACTATACTCAAGATTCCTTATCTGCTACTGATTGTATCTTCATGCATAGCCATTTACGTGGGAGCTAACTACACAGTTTTCAGTATTATGTTTTTAATGATACCTCTATATAATGTAATTCTATTGTATCCTAATATTTTTCTATGCTTGCTTTTTCATGATTATATATTTATAATCGAATAAAGAAGTCAATCAACCCTTCAATCAATCAATCAATCAATCTCAGTAGTATAGGGGGATACCTTCCATCAACCTCTATAATAGGCATGTTTTGTATAATGTGACTGGTGGTTAAATCCAGGAAATACTGACCCCTAGCCACAACAAAAAAGGTGCCTTGGATGACCTCATTGCTCACAAAAACGAAATGAGCAGTAACTTATTTTTCTTAACACAAAAACCTGCTTCTACTTTCTGCTAAAATAAACCCAGGAAATGCTGACTCCTGGTTATGAATAAATAATGCTATTTTAAGGACTCATGAAAATAACTGGAAAAATGAATACTACTCTACTTTCCCTTTGGACAATCACAAAAGAAAGAAGCACTGAACATTTAAGTGACCCTAGCGTTAGTTTAAGAAAAGTCCTTTCTTGAGCCTGTGGGTTATCTTAAAATAAGCTGTGTCATGAGGAGACCCTCCTCAGAACTGCATATAAGCTACAAGGGTTTTTGGTAATTGTACTACTGATGAGAAGATAGGCCTGCAGAGCAAAGTGCTAAGACGTTGAACTCAAAATGAACTCCACCACCAACAGTCAAGAGGTAAATAAAAATTATATTTTTAAATATATATAAACAATGTTTTGTAACATTAGATTTGTTTTATAATATGTATAGTATTATACATTAATTACATATGTTCTATGTAATTATTGATGTCACTTGGTGATGAACTGTACTCTTATATACAAGGTTAGTTGATGATTGTTTTATTAGTGAACTATGTGTATTAATGTATTTTTGTATGACAAACTGTCTTATGAGTAGCCAGACGCCTATTGTATTTCAATGAAGCATCATGTTGCATAATGTAGCATTTCAGTACCCAAACAGGCAAAAAAAAGGCTAGGGTTTGGTTTGTGAATTTTTTCTGAAATGTAAATGTTTTTTGTAAATAATATATTAATTCCAATGTATACTACATGTGAAGGGTCTCTGGGCTTTTAGTTTCAGGCTGTAGAAATCAGAGTCACCACTGTATGTTTTGTTTTAGATGTTGCAATGAACAATTTGTATTATTTAATGTGTTCATGCTGGTTTGCCCTTGTTTATATTTAATTAAGGATGCAAACTAAACCTGTTTTTACATCTGTAGCAAACCAAATGAATCATGATTTCACTTGAAAACCTGCAGGGGTCTGACAGCTCATGTCACACTTTCTGCTTTCAAATACAAAGTTTTAAAATAATGTTGCTCTACAGATAACATGCCTTCTGGATTTTTAAAGTGTCTTCCTGAGTTGTGCTTTATGAATATGTATGTGAGAGGAGAAAAGTCATTGTGAGGGGTGGCTTTACAGGTATTACAATATTAGAATTTTACATTGTTTTACCATGTTGCAACCATCTGGACTTTTGCAGATAAACCTATTTTTGATGCTGATTTTTACTAAGACTTTTACAGCTAGGTTTTTGATGCTATTTTTTACTAAGTGTTTTACAGCTAAGTTTGCAAATAAGTTCATAGTGACAGATGTGACCGAGGGTTATATGAAAGCCGGATGGGCTGGTAGACAGTCAGACACATGTTACCTTTTTAAAGTATTTCAAAGGCAGTTTGCGCCACCCTGTCAAAGTATATTGAAAAACAAATTCTAAGACTTTTTGCGCAGGTATTTCACTTAGGCAACTGTGGCACTCTAAATGAAGAACTTTGAAAAAAGGTAGAGGTTTAAGGGCCTGCTACGCTGCTAGTTAGAATTGCCCAAACTCATTACCGATCCAATTATACTATTAGAAAAGGTCTAGTGTGAAATATCATTTTGACTCTTACATCCTTTTTAATAATGATTTGGTTTTGTTTAATTAACTTTTTTTTTGCAGACTACATCGCATGCCCATGTTATACTATTCCTCGTGCTTATTTGTTTGTCACTCTAGACCAATCTAAAAATTGCAATGCCATTAAAGAGTTGACCCCCACGATAAAAGTACCTAATTTTTTTCCTTTGCTTAGGTTGCAACTGTAATATTTATATATATATATGTATGTCAAGGATTCTTCGCTCCTCCTCGCGGCGAGAAAGTTCACGACACCACAACAAGAGTTGATTCTTGAAAAGTGTTTATTAGCACACCATAGTGCAAAGCAAAAGTAAAAAGGACGGTCTACGCGTTTAGGCTCCCCAGCCTTCAACTGGACCATGATATATATATACATTTTCTTTTTTATGTAACAGTACACATCACTCTGAAAGATCATAGTTTCACCAAAAAATATCCGATCACGCCTGCATATGACATTGCCAACAACCACAACAGAGATTGTAAGGTTTCTGTTGTAAAGAAATGGACAACTAGACAGACCGAAGCAGGGGAACCATCAAAAAGACTAATTACATCACAACACCTTCAAACAGGTGTGTTTTAGGTGTTGGAGGATAGGAGGGAGAGGTGGGCAAAAGGGGAAGGGAAGGACACAAGGGTTAGCTTTGAAAAGAAATCTGCCTTTTTAAAAATATTATTTTTTTCTTAAGCAAGACTTATCCTTGAATTGAAAACAGTTGCGTCGAAGAAGTTGTGATTTACTTATATGCTTTTTAAAAACTGCTGGGTATGAATTGTGGTTATAATGAACTACAGGAAGTAGTCTAATTTTACAACTATTGCATATACATTTTTCTGTTTGTTTAATCCATAGCTTCTGAAGGGTCTGTTGAACCAGGAGCAGCAATCTTAAAACCTTTTATGAAAATTCCTAAACAACAAAAAGACCCCGCCACAGTGATCCAGTGTCAACCCAAAAAGCCTACAACTGGTGATATTAAAAACATGAATCACATATCTGAAAGACTGCATAAAGGCTCAGAAACTGTGGAAATAATTGACCTTACTTGCTCACAACAACCTTGCGAATCATACTCAGATCCATGTTGCTGTCTCAAACCTTATATTAAAAAACAAAGTGCTCCATAGAGTTAGAACCTGATGAGACTGTGGATATATCCTCTAACCAGACACCTACCCCACCACTATTCCGTTACGTGAAAGAGGCTGTAATTTCAGTCCCACACAGGGCATTACCATGGAGGGAACTAGGGTTGATGGTCCTGGAGAAAACACTAGTGGTGTCCCGCATATTCCTTCAACAGCATTTCCTCAGACTTCGGACTATAAGGATTATGAAACCACTAGCGCTCTTGCGAAGGAATCACCTAAACGCATAAAAGCGATTCTCCCCCTTTTTATCAGTCAATTATGAAGATTATCCTTCTACAAGTTTAACAACACAATCATTGCCAAATGGGGATTTCACAAATATTATACCTGAGACCAAAAATATACAACCAACTTCCCCTGGAGCAATACCTAAGTCCCTAACTTGTTCTGCATGTTTAAGATTTGACATCCAAAACAGAGAGTCCAAAGGTGTTAGACATTGCATTAAATAGACCAGATCTCGCTGAGGTTTCAGCCAATAATCAGGCTATCCTGTCTCCTAGTCGCTCTAGCCAGGAAGACACCCTTTTGGCATTGCAAAATGAGCTAGCTGCAATAGATTCTTATTTCTGTCAGAAAGATAAAAACAAAGTGCACTGCAAAATCTGCAAAATTTAAAAAAGCTAAAGAATGATGGCAACATTGAATTTGCCCTTAAAGATACGGATGAAATTGTGCAAATAATACTCAATTTACAACCGCTTCTTTAAAAGCTAGAGAATAAGCTGCACTCACTTTAAAGGGTACTTCTGGAACACACCAACAATACAATCCTTTAATTAAAAAATGTAGTCATCTGGCTAATAGCAGTATTAAAAAATATGCTACTCAAATGAGGTACAGAAAGCTATTTCAAAAGCCTTCCTTTTACTACAAAAGAAAGTAAAAGGAGCTTTAAACATTGTTCAAATGTTTAAAGTCCAAGCCCACACACTTTAAAAATAGCTAGCAAGGAGTCTGTAGTAGTCAAGGAACTAGCGCTCAACAGTCTCAAAAAAGCAAGCGTTCACTAGCATACAATGAAATTAAATTAAATGAAGAATTTATAGAGCGCTACATATAACCAGAGTTGTCTAGGCACTACCTTCAGACAGAGAGGACTATATAGAATTGCCAGGGGATCAGCATCTAAAAAGCCAGGTTTTTAAGCCGCTTTCTAAATCTTAGCAGATTGGTTTCTTAAGTGTTATTGGCTTGGAGTTTCAGAGCCTAGTCGTTGTTGTGGTGAAACTCCGGCCACCCCATCTGGTCTTTCTAGCCCTGGGAATGATGAGGTTGCCGCTTTCAGCTGATTTAAGGTGTCTTGCGGGAGTGTATGGTTTAAGATATAGTGAAATCTGCTCTGGCCCTAGACCATGCAGAGATTTAAAAACTATGCACAGGGCTTTAAATCGGATGGGTTTTGCAATTGGCAACCAATGTAGCTGCATCAGGGCCTTAGAGGTGGATTCCGATCTTGCAATCCCTAAGAATAGTCATGCTTCGGCATTCTGGGCCATCTGAAGCTTGTTAATGCAGCGCTATTGTGTACTGGTGATCAAAGCATTGCAATAGTTCAGCCTGGATAATATGAGTGCGGTGACCACTGTTTTTTTTAGAGCAGAAGGAATAAAAGGAAGTATTTTCCTCAAGACTTTGAGAATGAAAATGCAAGGGGAGGTAGTATGGTTGATTTGAGCTTCAAATTACAATTTAGTGTTGAACAATACTCCTAAATGTTTTGCTTTATTTGTTGATGTTGGCAGAGGGCCAACTTGAGAGGGCCACCAGCTATCTGCCCAGATTGAGGAACTGTTGCCAAAAAGTAGCACTTCGGTTTTGGATGAGTTAAGCTTTAGGCGATTGTCTAACATCCAGTTGTCTATATGAATCATGTAGTCATGAAAACGAACCACTGTTGACTTTGATGGGATATTTACTGAAACAATTATCTGTGTGTCGTCTGTGTAAGATACTAACGCAAAGCCATAACTCTTAATTAATTTAGCCAAATTGATGACATAAAGGTTAAATAGAGTGGGGATCAAAGAGGATCCCTGAGGAACTCCACAGGGAAGGGAGAAAGAGGTAGAGACATAGTCTCCAATAGCCACTGATTGGGAACGCTCTGATAGAAAGATGTTTAAAGGGAAAGTGCCTTATCCCTGATCCCAAGTGAGGCTAGAGGGTCTACCAACAGATTATGGTTGACTGTATCAAAGCAGCTGGTAGGTTTAAAAGGATCAGGGCAGCGTTGCCCCCACCGTCCAAGGTTTGTCTGAGCTCTTCAGTAGCAGTGATCAGCGCTAACTCTGTACTATGGTGGGCTCAAAGTCCATATTGGGATGAGTCAAGGATAGAATTATTTGTAATAAAGGTAGATAGTTCCTTATTAATGGCTTTCTCTATTACCTTGGAGGGAAAAGGAAGTCTTGAGATCGCCTGCATCCAGATTTGGCTTTTCCAGAAGTGGGAGTATGGAAGCCTTTTTCCAGTTATTAGGAAAGCGCCCTAGAGTGAACATTATATAAAAATATGGGTGTAAGGTAAGTAGCTATGGTTTCTGGGGACAGATGAACAGTTCTCAGTGGACATGAGTCAGAGGGGGATCCCGACTTGATTGAGGTAAGAATATTCAGAGTCTGATCTACTGTGAGAGTTGTGACTGACGAGAGAGTGGGCATTGCAGGGCCTAAGTGTAAAGACAGAGAATGTTGTAATTTTTCCTGTTGGATGTGTGTCTGGGCCAGAAATTCATCCAGAAGCATGAAGGTGTCATAAACGTACTTTACCGTATCCTGGAATTAAATAGCTAACGAGTTACATATTGCTGACTAATTCTAGGATTATGTGGTTCTGGAAGTTTGGAGAGTTTTTTCACGGTGGCAAATAATACTTTGGAACAGCCGTTGGCAGATTTGATTTTCTCAGTATAATAAGAAGCCTTTTCCTTCAAGATTAGGTTCTTATAGACTTGGATAGACACTTTGTATTCTGTTTTATTATGTAGATTATCATCTAATCTCCATTTTCTTTCTAGTCTCCAACATGCTTGTTTCTGGGCTCTAAATGCATCATTGAACCAGGGTTCTGGAGGAGAGATCCTGGATCGCCAATGGTTTCTTGGAGGAGCTAGTTGCATTGTTCCAGAATCAAGCCAGGAGTGGTAGTTTGCAACCGCTAGGTCAAGATCTAGGAGCGTCTCCGGGAAAGATTGATTGAGTAATGCTTTAAGTTGCTTGGCTTCTATCTTGTTCCAGGGACGACTGGAGGTTGACTTCTCGGGATGTTTAACAGGTGTTTTATGTGGTAATGAGATTTCAAACAGGATTGCATTATGATCAGACCATATTAGAGGAAGAGATCGGTCCATCATATGTTGGGATTATCTGAAAAAATCCCATCCAGACAGTGCCCTGCAATATGTGTAGGGCCCTTTACTATTTGGCTTAGTCCAGCACGGGTCATCTGATCTAGGAGAGTTTCTGTATCATGGTCATGAACATTCTCCATGTGAAAATTGAAATCTCCTAGGATAGAGAAATTGGAAAATTCAGCCTTGTGTTTGGGAGATGGCCGATATTATCAATGAATGAGGCTTTAGTCCTAGGTGGGCGGTAGAGCATTATACCATTAACTACTGACTATTTAGTTCAATTTTGAAAGCCACAGCCTCGCAGTCTATGTTTTCAGGCACTGCTTCGAAACAAGATTTGAGGTCAGTCTTGAGGATTAAGGCTATTTCCCCGCCTTTTTTCGCCAATCTATCTACTCTGGATTTTAAATCCTGCGGGTAAGGCCAGAAGCATGTCTGGATCCGATGAGGCATCGGCCCACGTTTCAGTAACAAAGGCCTGTTCGATTTGAAGGATTTCTAGAAATTCACGATATGCCAGATCTCGCATTTATGAGCACACAGGGGACTGTGGGTCTTGTTTCACCATGTGATAGCGAGTTGGAGGTGTGGAGACTCGTTTTGTACACTAGGAGGTTGTGATATGTGAGTTCACATTGAAAGCAGCGTGACATACTATGGGCAGATTGAGGGTCATATCGTGGACGCGAGCATCTCTTACCTAGTGGTCCAAGCCTCGGCAGAGAGTCCCTAGGGTATCGAACTTTAGGCGACGGTTGTAGTGCATCTGGATCCAGCCCGGGAGGATGGCTGGTGCTGAACGCAGTCCGAGCATGGTTGGGCGCAGACGGGCTTGCCTTTGGCACACCTTCAGCAAGGAAAGGAAATGAAACACAGGTGCGTCTACGCTATCACAGAAGGCTGCACGGACGCACCTGTGGGCTGGCTTTGTGGCCCGGCCTTTGAGGGTGGGTTAGGGGCATGAGGGGGCATGGCCACAGGCGCTGCTACGCATGAGGGCTAACCAAATAGCAAGCAAATGGTGAGGGCAAAGAAAAAATCTAACTGGGGACCAGCTACCCCGGCTACGCTCACAAGCTCCATCGTGAGACATAGCTACTGTGAAATTAAATCCAAGTTAAAATAAAGATGAGAACATAAAAAAGAATAAAACAATTAGATGTCCGCCTTTCCAAGATGGCGGCTGCAGTCGGGAGCCAGACTACTCCCCGGCACTTTAGTGCCTACAAGGAAAGGAAACGAAACACAGGTGCGTGGGGTCCACGCTTTCACAGAAGGCTGGGCGGATGTGCTTGTGGGCCGGCTTTGTAGCCAGCCGGCTTCTGAAGGTGGGTTAGGGGCTTGAGGGGGCTGACCACAGGCGCTACTACACGCAAGGGCTAACCAAATAGCAAGCAAATGGTGAAGGCAAAGAAAAAATCAAAATGAGGTCCAGGTGAAACACAGGTGCATGGGGTCTACGCTATCACAGATCGCCAAAACAAAGAGGATGAGGTACACCAAACAAATTGTGCTAGCCAAGGCAAAATTTGCAGTCATGGTAAAAATCACCACCTCAATGAACTACTGTGCTCAAGAGACAAGCCATACCGGTTTTATGTCAAACTCTATAAAGCGTTGGGCTAACAAAAAGCAGAAGTGGGCAACTTCTTCCCAAAAACTAAAGCATTTACTCACATTTTATTTTTTAAGTTAAAATTATTGTGACCAGGCTCATAAAAAAGACTGCCCGTCAGGAACAATTTGAGCCTTCCTCAAGACACCTGGTAATGAGCCCTGTTCCACCTCCTGACCCTCAATCCCCCATTTATGGGCACATATTTTTAAAGAGTATAAGAAGGTACCTGAGAAATGTACAGAGATTTCATGCTACAGAGTTCTACGAATAATTTTCTTTTGTTAACCTTAAGCGAATAAGATCTACAGATCAAGGGTTTGTAGTTATTTATCAGGCTGTACAAGTGTTTATAAAATGTCTGTTACAAGATGCAGGCCGGAATTATTTTTTCCAGCTCCATTTCAACGGACAAGGTCTTGACCATTCTTTATTTACAAGACGTTCAGCACAAGATGTATTTGATACTGGGGAATTTTTTGAAAATATCGAAAAACTTTTACAAAGTAAAGCGGAAGTCACAGCTCTCAGTACCTTCAGAGTAGTATCTCTCATTATTCATAGGAGAGAGGGTAGTGTGTCCGAACCTTTAAAGACTGCTATGTACAGTAAAATCATTAAGAAAAATGACATTGGTTATTACATTTTAACCATGGTAATAATAATAATAATACCTTTCTGGCAGCAAGTATTATAGTGCTATTCTCAGATAGTCACAAAGCAGATGCTCTTATATTATCTAGTCTAAATTGGGGGGTTTGGCCCTTACCTACAACCACCTTGGGACTCAGACTACTGTAAACACAATACAACATCAGGTGGTTGTGTGATTCAAACGCATCTTTACTTATGAATGAGGGACATCTTACTAAATAAACATGACCTCAGATTTCTTTAGTTATATTTGGAAAAAGTACATTTCAAACTTTCACAATTGGTGCGATGAAAGAAATGAAAAACCACATTCAATTTAATGGCTGTAGAATGAATAGTTTGTGAAAAACCCTGTGCTAAGTGTTAAAGAACAACAAAAACAAACTAGGTTCAAACTCAAAATTGATAGAAACTAAGACATACACGTGTTAAAATTCAGTCTTCACCAATCCTAATCTTGAAAAGCCAGAGCAATAAATTCACAGAAAACGCTCTTGGTTTTAGGACATTGATGTGGTCCAGATGTATCTGATATGGGCTTGCAAATAATTGCTTGTGGAAAAATGAATTTTAGTCATCCATATTGATATTCGTTGGCCTGGGATCCCCAATAAATCCTGTATTATACGTTTCGAACCCAAAGTGTCTTTACGGGTTCTCTTCAGGACAAGGGCTTGGTGAGTTCTGCAAGGGTAAAGGGAAAGACTTTTAAATTAAGTGGTCAGCACACTCCAGTTTCTTTAACTTGGCATAATTATTATCTGTTTACCTTAAGGGCACGAGGAATGGCAAGGACTCAGAATACGGTCCATCTTAGCTGTAATTCATTGGATGAATCTGACGGGTTACCAATTATCCAGCCTAGAGCCTCGGGTTTTCAGTGTTGGTACTGTGGGGGGACACATAGTTCCACATCCATGAAATATAATATAATTGCATAGGCGGCTTGTAGACTACGTATGATATGCATTTACCTTGGGTTATCGAGGTAGGCACTCGTACACCAAATGAGTAGGGCAGGGAAAGCATTAAAGAATTTTTCGTAGTAGTCTAGAAAGAAGAAGAGTAAACTTCAATATGTAAGATGTTCTCTGAAACATTTGGTAGTAAAACACAATGTTCTAGATGGTGTGCTGTGCTTAAGTTTCAGATTTACCTTTGTGATTTTCTGGTTTTGTGTTTGGCGGTGAATCCAGGAGCTCAGTCTGATTACTTTCTGGAAATAAAAAAGGAACGGACCCATTGAGTTTGTTGCGTTAAAAAATATCAAAAGGTATTGGAGTCGGGCGCGCTTTTAGAGTCGATAAAAAGTGACAAGGACGGCTTAAGTCAAAGCTTACATCAATGCTTACATTCTGGGCTGGAGAGTCCCATACTGTTTAGGCATGCCGTTAATTCTGGGGAGCCGAGTTGTTGAGCCCTTCTCATGGCGGTATGAGACAGTCTCACGTACAGCTCTTGCTACTTAGTTGCAACCACATATGGCATGTGGGTGAGCTGTTCGCTCTCAGTGTTACATTACTTTAAACACCTTCAAAGTTTGTGTGCGAGCTGGACCAAATCTTGTTACTTTGTGACAAAACGCGTATTAATGTAACATTGTGGTCTCACGCTGCTGAGGCTCCGTGCCTACCAGGATTAGCGCTCTGTATTAGATACTAATCTGCGAGACGCTTGCTGATTCCTAAGGTGGTACAACAAGCCTGTTTGTACTTACTTTGGACCTACTCAAGCTTGCTCTGCAACACACAGTCCTCCTTCTAAACGGGAAATGGCGTTCTGTTCCTCTGGTCCTTTAAAAGAAGGCATTTCTCTCAGGGGCTGGACATGCCCAAGGATACTGGGAGATGGAGTGTATTGTGTTCGAAAACTTTATTGGCACACGATGCATGATTTTTTTTTTTTAGACATGGCAGGACATCAGTCCGTTTATTTTAAATGTGTACTTCGAACATTTAGGCGTCGTTTTGTTTTTCGAAACTTCATTGACACGAACTGTATTATGTAATGTTTTCACAAAACCCAAAATTAGACCCCGGACAAGGCAACAGTCTTTTTGTTTTGAAAACTTTCAGATGATAAAGCACTGTATTTTGAAAAACTTTACAGGCACAAGAAGCAGGTTGGAAATGAGGAGTGGAAACTAGGCTGGGCTACAGTCTGTTTGTTTCGGACATTTCATTCAGACTTCTTACTACCGTGTTAAATTTCATAATCAAATATGCTTCTTTGCGCGCTAGCCTGTTAGCAATGTCTCCACCTCTAGGATCTGCTTGAATGGCACTTAGCACTGTCCAGTGAAATTCTTTCTCTGTATGATCAATTTGGTTAAAATGGTTGACCATTGGTGCTGTTAGAGTGTTCGTTTTGATGCGAGATTTATGTTGGATGATTCGTTGTCTCACTTCTTGATTAGCCTTGCCAATGTAGATTATTTGGCATGGGCAAACAACGGCATAGACCACATTTTTGGTTTTGCAGTTTGAAACTTCTTTGTGAGTCCAGGTGATCTTTCCATCAGAAAAGGTGCATCCTTCTAGCGTCTGATTACAGACACTACATATGCCACATTTGTGGTGGCCTTGATTTGGCTTCATGTTCCACGCTGTAAGCAGGTCACTACGCTTTTTTGACTTGGTCATGCTTACGGGAACTATTTGGGATTCCACACTTGGACATTTCCTCATTGCAAACATAGGCAAATAAAGGCTGTATTCAGAGTTCTTTATCAAATGCCAGTTGTTACGTATGATTTTCTTAAATTGTGTCGTGTGGGGCAGAACGTTGATACACATACTAGTTTCTTGCTGGTTTCCTTTTGTTTTTTAACGAGCAGAATCTCACGGGGGCAGGCTCTTTTCATTGAGTTCTTTAAAAGTTTACGTGGGTACCCTCTTTGCTTTAGTTTTTGTTGCAATACTTCTGCATGGAGAAAATAATCCCCTTTTCCTGTGCAGTTCCTGCGTATGCGAAGGAATTGCCCATAGGGCAGATTGTCACGCAAGTTTCTTGGGTGAAAGCTCGTATAATGAAGTGATTTATTTTTGTCTGTTGGCTTTCGGTATAAGGTTGCGTAAAGTGTATCATTGCTTGCCCGCACTTGCACATCCAGAAAAGTGAGCGTTGACTTGCTTTTTGACATGCTAAATTGGATGTCAGGGCATCTGTTGTTTAGCCAATTATGAAACATATCAAGTTGTTCTTCGATACCCTTCCACAGGCACCACACATCGTCGATGTATCTGAGCCATTCAAAAATTCGGTTTGAAAAAGGGTTGTTGTTACCGATGTATTTTTCTTCGGATTGTGCCATGTATAGTACAGCCATTTCCGGTGCGAAGGGACACTCCATGGCAGTCCCTTTGACTTGGATGAAAAACTCATTTTCAAACATGAAAAAGTTCCTTATTAGTGCCAGTTCTGCCAATCTGAGTATGAATGAGGTGGGCACTTGATGTGGTCTTGGGTGAGCCTCGAGGTAGATCTCCATTGCTTCTAGCCCATCATCCTGGGGTATTTGGGTATAGAGTGAGACAACATCAAACGACACAAGCCAGTGGTCTTCCATATGCATTGGTGGCCATCAATTTTGTTAATAAATTCCATAGTATCTCCCTGGAGGAATGGTTTAAGAAAGACATGTACGGATTGTGCAATCGGCTCAAGGGCTGAATCACATCCAGATACAATTGGGCGACTAGGAGGATTTTGGGGATCTTTGTGGAGTTTTGGTAGAAAATATATGTCTGGGATCCTGGGGTTTGTTTTGACTAAATAGGCAAATTCCTTTGGGCCCAAAATATCATTATAGAAGCCTTCCTGCAACACCTGATTAATCTCCTCCTTGATTTCTTTTGTGGGGTCATATGTGATGCGTCGATATCAGTTCCTGTTGTCCAAGTGTTTTTTCACCTCTGCGATATAGCTGTCTTTTGATCAGACAACGACTGCACCCTCCTTGTCTGCTTGCTTGATAACTACAGACTGGCCATTTCTCAGTTCCTGTATTGCTGTTTGTTGTTCTCTGGTGAAATTGCTTCTCTTGTATTGTTTTCTGTTTTCCAATTGTATAATGGATAACATCACTGCTTGCTCAAAAGTTACAAATTATTTGGGAATTGAATGCGGTGGAGGGCAGAATAAAGATTTGAGCTTGAGCCCAGATGGTTCCTCCTGTGCTTATATTATCCAGGGCGTTACAAGCCCATGCTGATCTTGAAATAACCTATGACCGTATGGTATGATTTGGGTAATTGGGTTTGTTTGAAAATTACTTCGATGTAACTATTAGAGTTCTCTACTATAATTGGTCATGGAAGTACTTCATATCTGGAGAGCATTTAAGAACTAAGGGCCTGATTACCAGTTTTGTGGTCTCACCGCCATAGCACCGTGGCTGCTGTCCCAAGTACTTTGTGGAGTCAGTGGTCTTTCACCCGCCCTATGACAATGCATGCAGCTTGGACTGCCAACTGCGTCTATGGAGTGTGTCCCGCCTCCGATGCAGTGGACTGCAATGCTGGTGATTCATACTCTGCCACTGTCAGTCAGGGCCGCGTGTTCCCACCAAGCAGTTTACAAAAACATAGTTGTACTGGCAGTCCCCTTGCAGCGGTTTCCCGATAGTAGTAGTCCGTCACAGTACACTGTCAGAAACGCACCATAACAGTGGCCTTTGGATGGATACTAATAAAACACACCTGATGTCCATTGGCCAAGTGGATACACCTGCAATCACACTATAAAACACATCCCATTTCAGACCACGATCCTTTGCTACTCAACTGCAGCACAGCAATTCTGAGGCAACATATTGGTGAGAGAAGGCAGGCATATTTTCCTATCCCTTTTACCACTCTCCACACACTTTTGCAGCACATTTTCTTTTTATCCCTTGGCGTATTTTTAGTTTTATCGTGACTAACTTTAATTTGGGATATGGCCAGGCAAACAAATCCACGTTCTTCAGAGGTAAATTTGTCTGTCATGGTAGATGAAATCATAAGAGTAGGGCCACAATAGTTTGGAGTCCAAGTCCAACATACTACTATCAGTCAGAAAAGGGACATGTGGTCCAGAATAGTAGACAGAGTGAATGCTGTAGGTACCACCCTGCACACACAGGAGGAAATTAGAAAGAGGTGGAACCACCTGAGGGGAAGGTGCGTTCCCTGGCAATCAACACCTGGAGGCCCAGCCAACTGGTGGAGGTCCTCCCTGTACCCCAATCAGAATGTTTCTCTGGGAGGAGAAGGTCTTGCAGATCCTACATTCTGAAGACTTGGGAGGATTACCTGGGGTAAAGGAGTCTGTTATGTTACACCCTTCTAACTGTCACAATACCTCAATGTCCTGTTTGCTCTCAACTCAGCTTTTGCCATTGATTTGTGTACCACATTTCCTAATATGCAATCCTCCAAGTATAGGAGATGTTGGATTGCCTGTGTAAATGTGTATTGTTCCATATAAGATCACATGTATCAACCTCCATTACATGCCACATGTTGTAATGGTGTCTCTAAGTATATTTCTATAAAAATGGCATTCCAGGACCCATGGTCTGTGTTAATATGTAAATTTATAGTCCATCCCAACTGCATTTTGTCAACAGGTATGTTACACTAACAAATTTGCAAGTGTTGGCAAGTAGAGATTGATATGACTACAACTACCATGAAGCCTTGTTTCTGTAATTCAAAACAAGATGAAATAGTGATTTTGCCCATTCTCACTTGACTGACACATTACAACTAATGTTCATTTCTCAAGCAGTTAACCATTTTGCAAGTGTTGGCAATTTGAGATTGAAATGTATTTAAACTATTTATTTTAAAAATAATTTTATTAATTTCAATATACAACATAAAAAAGAAGGTGCAAGTGTACAGAAAAATTGTCAATTCAAGTTTAGTAGTGATTTTCTTCTTTTTAGGACAAGCATATCCCCCAAGGAGACAGGCCAAGGAACTGCAAAGCATTGCCTGAAAAGTTACATCATTTATGCAATCAATAACTGCTTCCCAGAATCCAGCTAAAACCCGGCAGGACCAGATCACATGGAACAATTCTGCCTTCAATTCTCCACATCTCGGACACTTCTCAGCAGCAGTCACAAAAAAATTATTAATCTTGCCAGGTGTAAGGTATGCTCTATGTACGATGTAAAAATGTATTAATTTAAACTTGCCATTTCGTGAGACATCCGGTATATGTACTAGAATAATTTCTCAGTCCATGTCTGCAATCTGGAGTTCTAGGTCCGTCTCCTATTTCATTTTCAATTCATTGAGGGGAGCAAGGAAACACGCGCGTATTGCATGATATAAGCATGACACCACTTATAAGTGGTCCATCATAGTACAGAGTATTTGGCACGCTTGGTGTGTTATAGGCTCTTTCCCTCAATGACTCTCAATCGTGGCGACCAGAGCTCTATGTAACGAAAATTGGCCAGCAGTAACATAAAATTCTTCTGCAAAATCTTCAAGTACAAGTAAAATTCCATCCTGGTATAAATTACCTACACAATTAAGCCCATACTCAGTCCACCATTCAATTCCTCCTAACGCAACTAGACAAGCCACCGACTTCATCCAACTAATTGGGAAATCAGGTGAACATGGCACAGGGACACAGGCCCATTGCAGACAGTGACACCAACATTGTTGTATTAGCAAGAGTTCCTGAGAAGCCCAAGGTAGCTGATGTCAAGGAACTAAGAGGACTTGTAATAAGTCTTGCAAAACAGGCGGTGAGCCAACAATACCCTCACCAGGGTTCATTCTATTATAAACATACTGATTTAACCACTGCAGTTGGGCCGCTATACATAGTAAGATTCAAGGTCAGGTACAGCTAGACCACCCTTCAGTGATGGGCACTGCAATTTAGCCAGGGCTACTCTATGCCTACTCATCCCCCAGATAACATCCAACAATAGAGTTTCCATATCTTTGAACAGCTGGTGAGTCACTAGCAGTGCTAGCATAGAAAAGAAATAGGGCAATCTCTGCAACATCACCATTTTAGCCACCGCTATTCTGCGAACCACAGATAGCACAGATAAAGGCACTGTAGCCCAAAGTTTACACTATTTCGTAGTGCTCCAATCGCTGCTCCCACTTTACCATCCAGTAGTTCTTGCTTATTATGGTATATTTTAACTCCTAAATATTTAAGGCAAGTGGAGCTCCATGCAAACCCACACAGATTCCGAGGAGGGGTAGCATCTGCACTGAGTGGAAACAAATGGGATTTCTGCAAATTAATGTGCATGACAGAGACAGCCCCACAAATTTCCAATAAATTTAGAGATTGAAATGGCTACAACTACCATGAGGCCCTGTTTCTGCAACTCAAAACAAGATGAAATTGTGATTTTGCCCAATCTCACTTGTCTGACATATTTCAACTGATGTTCATTACTAATGGAGTTAACCATTTTGCAAGTGTTGGCAAGAAGAGATTGAAATTACTACAACTGCTGTGATGTCCTGTTTCTGTAACTCAAACAAGAGAAAATTGTTATTTTGCCCATTCTCACTTGTCTGACATATTACAATTGATGGTAATTTCCCTTGGAGTGAGCAATCTACTCAGAGACATTTCTGCCTACTTTGCTTTATGTGTCCTGGTCTCCTCAACTGAAACAGCCGATGGTATGAGTGACACCATACCAAGTATGTGGCTCAAATATTTGTAAGGCATGAAGTTAACTAAGCTGATTAGAATTGGAGGTGACCCATCTACTCTGCACCTCTCACATGTTGACTAATGCTAAATTTACAACCAAGTTGTGTGATCGCTTGTTTTGTACACAGATAGGCCTTGGAATGGTCAGATACGCATGTTACCTTTCCACTGTGTTGCTTGAATGTTTGGGAGATGTCATTTTTATTCCTTAATCCAAAATGCAACATCTCAGGACATCTAATGAACTGCTTAATTCAAGTATATGTATTTAACGTCTACAAATGTCTTGTTAACAAGTTCAATACCACTGAAGTATATCACAATAATAATCTCTACCTATTTTGTTTTTCCTAAGTTTCTATTTACTGTCTCACAAAAGATTTGGATGTAGATACCACAATTCCACCAATAACAATGTATCTGGCAGTGCACCTGCCCAGAGCTTGGCCACAGAAGAGACACCCACTCCACCCCCGGCCCAAGCCTTCAGTGATGACAACACTCCTGGTGATCTGGATGAGGATGACAGTGCTGGTCCATCTTATCAGCCAGGGCGGAAAAAAACAGTGATTCTCAATCCGCCCACACAACAGCAGCTTCCACCCCAGCTGCAACACCTCAGCCAACTGCAGTCCCCACAACCTGTATACATAGCGCAGTAACTACCATTGTGTCCCCCCAGTCCTGGATCCTGACGTGACAATCATCACCCCAGCTATAGAGGAGCCAGGATCCAGTGGGATAGGGCACCCTGGGCCAAGGGCACAGGCTCGTTGGGTTAGAAGTCATGGGAGAGTAACTGTAGGCTGACAGAGTGAGCCCACAGGGGCCACTCACAGCCAGGCCACCATTGACCACGTCTTGGGAGCATACCCTGAGTCCCAAGGCGTGATGAGCCAAGTACGCACCAAAATCCAGGAGATGAAGTTGCTGCAGAGGGACATACACCATGAGATGCAGGCCCATAATTCAAACATGGGCTCCCTAATCGGGGTGCTGCAGGACATTTACACACACCTATGCAGGACTTTTCCAGCACCATCTACCACTTCCTGTGGTACAACAACATCAGGCCCATCAACATCTGCTGCAGCCACAGCAAGGGAGGCCCTGCCAGAGGAAGACACACTTTCAGCCACCCCAGTCCCTGCAGCTGTGGATCCCCCCCCCTGCACTGGCAGGTGGGAACATACACGCAAATTACAAGGAGGTGCAGATGACAAGACCTCTGCCCCCAGCAACAAGACACCTCAAACCTAAGTTCCTCCAGTGTGTGTAATACAATCACTCTGTGGACTATTGCTGGACACATTTACCTTTCCGATAGCAGTAGTATTTTGGACATTGGACTAGAAACAATTTGGCAACTACAACTATGGTTTTATTCACCATGACTGAGTTCTTCACTTCTCAGTTTTCCTGTTTGGTTTCACAATGTTTCTTTTCTCTTTGTTCGCATGAATAAATCCACTAGTCTGAAACTCATTGCCTGCTGTAGTATATGTCATGTCTAGCAATGTATATATGTACTCCCATCTGAACTTTACAATGGCAAAAATATCAACTTGTGTAAGCATGGATATGTTGCACATTCACAATCTTTAACTCAGGATCACAACCATGTCTCACCAAAACATAAATACAAGTGTGTTCTCATATATCATGTTTATTACATTGTACCAACAATAGGCTGGCATAATGTCACATATATAGGAAATCATACATGACACCAATAATCTCTGCCAGTGGTCACATTTTCAAGTGCAGACCTTAACAGCATGGAAGGAGGGGATGCATTAGACCATTTCCTATTAAATAGGCAAAATTAAATTGGTCAATGTCATCAGCTGGAGCCATATCGCCTAGCTCACAAATGAAATACTATATTAACACCAATATACAAACGCATGGCAGTACTACATGTTCTGATCATAGGATCATTCCAATCCATTGTTCCAGTATCTGGTGGAATGTCACAAACACATTTCTGCTGTGGTGTACCACAAGTACTTTGCCATACAATGAGGAAGCACATCAACAGCTATATACACTTTACACACAATGAGGATTTAGACAATGTGAAGGCAGAATAGCATGATTTGGCTCAACAACAACATTTCGTTGGACCACATGATGGCACACATATTGCGTTAGGACTGCCACATGACAAGGTACAAGTCCAATGGATTCCTCATAACTTCTATCCTATCACTGTACAAGCTGTCTTGGTACATGATTTGTACACCCAAAGTCTGTGTCTGTCATTCCCAGGTACAACCCAAGTCCCCTGTGTACTTCCAAATAGCATCATATACCTGCAAATGTCACAACTCTGAAATGTCTAAATGAAGGTGCCATACTGAAGGTATCTAAAATGTTCCAAAACAAAGAAATTAGCTATCAAAACGTACATATAAGAAAATTCACAGTCAACTTCTGGAGAACACAGTCCATGACAACATTTAGATCAAAACACAAACAAAATGATCATGTGTCAAAACACCTGTCACCTGGATTTCCCAGAGCTTGCCCTTCCTAATATTTTCAGTTAACATACTCCTTTCATCATCACAACAAGAGTTGCTGTAAAAGTCAAAGTTATGACATTTGACAAGATACTTACAAACATGAGAAGTTGATGAGATTTGACGCAAGTCAGCTCATTCCTCTTCACCACTATCATCATTTGGCCTTTCAGGATCCTCACCCAGTAGCACTTCATGGTTTTTATCCTCTGTGATATAAGGGATGTTCCGTCGCAGGGCAATATTGTGGAGCATGCAGCAGGCCACAGTGATTTGACACACCTTCCCGGGTGAGGAGAGGAGGGTGCTCCCAGTTTTGACCAGACTTACAAATCTGGCCTTCAGGAGCCCAAAACCCCGCTCCACTGGACACCATGTCTGTCTATGGGCCTCATTGTAGCAGACTTCCCCTGGTGTTGCTGTATTCCTTAGCAGTGCCAACAACCACACAAAGTTAGGACAGATCATACTTACCAACAAGCCAGACCTGTTATGGAAAACTTGTTCCCTGGCTTGTGGTGGTATTAAGACAATATGGGTGCTATCAATGGCTCTAACCAAATGTGGGAGGCGAGCAAATCCATAGAAGTGAACCTTCACGTTGACTAAAATCTTACGTCTGGAGAACTGGATGTAGCTGTCAATGTGTTTCATCATTGCCGAAAGCACGTCTTGTAGTACACCACTGAACACTAGTTGTGACATACCACCAGATATTGCCTCAGTGTACTGAAAGGAACCTGTGGCCAGAAAATACAATACTGCCATAAATTTCACAATTGGTGTGATACATGTGGGATTAATGTTGTGAGGCAGGAGATCAGGCTCAAACTGATGACATAAATCCAGTATAGTTTGCCTATTCAAACTAAGGGGCCGATTACGATGGCGGTGTTTGGCACATCCGCGGTGCTGGCGGAAAACGTCATTTCCCGCACTCCAGCGGCAGTCCTCACGTCTGCCGTATTACAATGGTCAAAGATAGCCCGTTTGCCGTCCGCTGTGGAGTTTCAGGATCCGCCAGGAATTTCCTTCCGCAACAGTGGCGGAGGGAGCCAATAGAGAAAGACCGCCGTGCAGAATGACTTTACGACCGCCGTACAAATCACAATGCCTCAAACAGCCCATCACAATGCAGCGGAGAAACCAGCTACCCGTAGACGGCGGAAGCACTACTGCGGAGTTCGAAACCCGAATCCCGGTCACCTCCACGCGTTCCTGACCGCTATGGATCCAGCTCTTCAAGCCCTTCCGCTGCTGTACCTGATCCACTACCAGCAAATAAGATGTTGCCGCGGTCAACACCGCAGGTACGTAAAAACACATCTCCGCACACAACCACAACACACAACTCCTGTGCTGAAATACGGTTCCTGTCCACATCAGACACTCTGGTGGAGACATAAACATATTCCCCAGTGTACTCACACATGTCCTGCCTGCTCGAAATCCACACCTCCGCATCCAAGTCACCCATCAACCGCGAAATCACTGCAATGTCCCAGGCAAGTCACCGCAGCGGTGAAGACGCGGGAAAACCTGCACACAATGTAGTAGGCAGGGCCGGCGCCAGGCATGGGCAGTCTGGGCAGCTTCCCAGGGCTCCACCTTCACCCGACCCACATGGTGGGCTGCATCAGTTGGCCACAGCCCACAGCACGCTTCCCACACCCATTTCTGCACATGCTGTGTGCCCCTCCTGTCCCCTCCTTCCCCCCAATGCACAATTTATCAGCCAGGTGTGGCTTGACCTCGCACCTCACACATCAAAGGGCAAGGTAGATTGACTGGGAAGGTGGGGGTTAATTATGAACACCCTGCACAGAAGGTCAGGGGCTGGACAACCCTCCTCCTCACACCTGCCTTCCACTCATGTTAATCAAACTGAGTATAAATAAGAAATGTAGACTCACTCTGCATATTAACAACCACTGAGCTATTCACACTGCATGTCAAGTCCCTCTGAAAGATCCCACACTGACACCCTGCCACATACACATACCATAGGTCAGCAGCAATGTAGGACAATAAATGGGCTAGGCCACAGTGGAGTGCACAGTGCTGGAAAACCATGGAGCAAGCCACATAGCATTTGGACATCACATGCAAGAGGAGGAACATATCACACTATCCCTAGGCCCTCAAATCAGACATGGGTGGCACAGTGATAGCAATGAAACCAAAGTGACAACTGTGCAATATCTCTGGGATACAACAATGCAAGCTATGCATAGGCACAGGAATGATAGGACATGTCTGAAGCCATACAGTGACCAGCCACACATCTGTGTCAACTTACTTGACATGTGTATGCCACCAGCACAACACACATGGCTCATTGTCACACTCCCTGACTGTCAAACCCAAGTAGCACCTTCACACATACCCGTCATCTACCCATCTCACACCTACAACACTCAACACCTGTGAGAAACACACATGAAGGTGCAAATAAGGTCCTGTGAGTTTCCAGACAACCAATCACACACCCTGGTGTGCATCAACAAATGTCAGCCTCACACTCAAGGATGCCTGAACCAATGCTGACCCAAAACCAATAGCCAAACACAAATCTCATAAACAACATCCACAAAAGTCCAACAAGCCCAGCCATGTGCAGGCAAACAGTGGACAGGCAATGTGACCCTAGACAGAACAGGAATACCCAACATTGTCACTCTGGACAAATGCACAGACACCATTCCCCAACACTAACTGGGATCAATGGGACAAATCAGCTAACACAGACATAGACACCACACCAGTCATCAAGTGAGCATGCTGTCACAGTGTACCACAAGCATGCACATGCACAATTCTGACAAGTGACAGGTCAAACATAGGAGGACATACCACTATTGTGCATTCAAAACAAGCTCATGAACAAGAATCCACATTACTGCATGTGATATACACACAAGAAATGCACATTACACATGCAACACACATCTGAATGTATCACAATGCACAAACTACTCACACACAATGTCATGCAAATAGAATGTCACACACACATTGCACCTGTCAGCAGAAAGAGCCAACACAGGCCAAACACTGCATCCATCTACAACAAAAACACAACAGATACACATACCAATCCATCACATAGCAATCTCAGCTGGACATCAGGGGGATGCACACCAGGCAAGTACAAGGCAACATACACTGACAGCACTGCATGCACAGTAAGCAGTGTGTGCACACCAACCAAACCAGTAGCACACATATCTGAATGCCCCACCATGAACTCCCACAACACAAATCACCACAGCACACAGATAACATCACACTCAGGAAGGGTAGCAGTACCTCAGCAAACAGACATACAGCTTAGCCATCACCCACAGATGCACAACTCAGGGAAACCCAGATGCAAACAACATGACTAGAGGACTGTGCTGCTCAAACATATGCACTGCACATGAGCAACCATGACTGGAAACAAGTAGAAGAAAATAACACATAACTAATTGTGAAACTGTCTTGAGTGGCACATTGGTCCTGTACACAGATCATTCTCACACAGTATAGTGTCACACTATGAAGTGGTGGGGAGGGTCACACACTGGCAAGCCATGGGGTGGAAGACATGAGATTGAAGTGGTGTGTACTTCAGTATTGGACAGGTGAGGAGTGTACAGTCCACAAACACATAGAGGAGAACTCACAATGTGTAGGCATCAGAGGCACCTATAGGGGATGGTATGACTCCTCATACCACATACTATACTCAACCCAAAAATGTGTCAAGTGACAGCAATGCATGAGAAAACTCACAATTAATGTCAGTGTGGCTGAGCAGGTCAGCACAGTGAGCACAAACTTCACCAAGACCCATGGCTGATCAACAAAACACAACACAGACTTGGCAGTGACACACTCTGCATACTCACAACTGACAGTGACAACAAGTAGGTGTCCCCCAGGAGTGCAAGCACACACCAACACATTGCACAGTGCTCAACCTACAACTCCTACATGTGCACACAATCTGAAGCACATGTCTGACAATGTAATCTAACAGGCACTCATTACTTGGGTCACACATGTGTGTAGTTGGCATGTGCAGGGGCACATACACATCAACACTACTGTTCAATGACAGGCCAATCACGTTGTATGACTACTCAAGTGCACACATTCAAATGTACCCATGTGACTATGAAGACAGGCCCACACAAGATGACTACACATCAACACCGCTGTGCACACATCAAGAAAGAGCCCACAGATATGACGGACCCTGGCCACCCCGTAAGTAATCCTGTGGATAGCATTCACCTCTTTTCTGGTATTGCATCCTAACATGACATGTGTACAATTTAGCAAACCTGAGCACAGAATGATTAGGAGAAGAGTAGATCATCACAAACAACCATCATTGCACCCTCAAGCCTCAGACTGAAGAAGAACAAAAGTGCCTGTTACCTCTGGAAACCTCTGAAAAAGTAAAACAAGTAATTGCCAATGTGAAAGTGTCATACAGAGCATGTGTCACATGAACCGATACCCATACATAAAACCTTTTATTTAGCAAGGGCATTGACAAAGCAAATAACAGGAGTAACAGTCTTTATTACATAATACCCAGATAGGCATCAAAAGTACAACAAAACAGCAAGGCAATTGGCCAGTATAAATTAAAAGTATGCACATGTGTGCATGAGAAACTGCACAGGGAATGGGCATTAAAAGTAACAAACAGCAAGGCCATTGACCAGTCCATAGTTCCGGTCCGCACATGTGTGCATGAGAAACTGCACAGGGAATGGGCATCAAAAGTAACAAACAGCAAGGCCATTGGCCAGTCCATAGTTCCGGTCCGCACATGTGTGCATGAGAAACTGCACAGGGAATGGGCATCAAAAGTAACAAACAGCAAGGCCATTGGCCAGTCCATAGTTCCAGTCCGCACATGTGTGCATGAGAAACTGCACAGGGAATGGGCATCAAAAGTAACAAACAGCAAGGCCATTGGCCAGTCCATAGTTCCGGTCCGCACATGTGTGCATGAGAAACTGCACAGGGAATAGGTGACACCGTCCACTGCCATGGGAATCACCACAGCTCAGGGGCTACAAATGGGCAGTCCAGGCACCGCTGAGTGATAAATGGTGTGAGGAGGGGCACTTGGCTTCAACTTTGGCTTGAAGTTGAACTGGGAGGTGGCTGATTGTCAGGGCCAGTTGGAGGACTGGACCTGGGAGAGAGAGAACCTGCTGGGGTAGAGGCATCAGTGGCTATGGGAGCCTGAGGGCTGCTTGGACCGGGTGGAGTGGTTGCACGGGGAGGCGGAGAGATGCTTCCGGGAGACACAGTGTGTGAGGGTGAATGTTGAGGGCTGGGTCTCAACTTCTTGGGGATTCCATAGCCCACAAGTGTCTTGGCCGGAGTGGGAAGTGGGGTGGGCACAACAGCCTCACTCTCCACCAAAGGTGTATAAGGTGCAGGTGGCTCTCCGTGTGGGGATTTGCTGGATCTGGTTGTACGCTTGGGGTGGCCTTGCCTCTTCCCCTGCATCCCCTGTTGTCCAGGTGAACCCCCCACTTTGCTCTCCTGTCCCAGCTTCACAGGGGTGTGGGTGGGAGTTGACGTTGTGGGTGAATCTGCCTTAGAAATGTGTTTGTGCTTAGTCGTTGCAGGCGCCAGGTTCACAGCAGACAGGGCAAGTGCTTGTTTGTCTTTGGGAGCAGGTGTGGGTATGGGAGTGCCCTTGGATGGGGTGATTTTGATGAATGTGATGTTGATGCCTGCTTCTTGGCCTGATGCCCATGAGTGTCACATGACGGGCTTTTGGTTTTTGCTCTCCTGTGTGCCTGTTTTGTGTGCTGGGGATGGTGTCCGTGGTCTGGTCCGCTTGGAGGGCTGCTGTTGTGTGCTGCATGTGGAGGACTTGGTGCCTGAGGGCTCTGGCATATGGGCACTCTCGTCAGGTGGTGCCACTGGCAGGGTAGTTGCTGAAGGGACAGGAGCCGGACTTGGATCCTGTGACCGCTGAATGGCTGCCGTCACTGTGGAGGACAAAGACTGGACAGTTCGGTGTAGGCCACCCACGTCAGAATGAATCCCCTCCATGAAGGCAACTACCTGTGCCAACTTCTTGACATGATCCTGGAAGGCATTCAGGAGAGCAGTCTGACCCACACACAGCTGGCGCAAAAGGTCCACCACCTCCACACTGAGGGCAGCAGGGGAGACAGGGGCAGGGGCAGCGGTGCCTGGGGGGAAGGAGACTCTACCCTTCCTAGGGCTGCGGGCACAGACAGCACTTGTGGGAGCAACCGGGAGGGTGGGCACTGGACGATGTGTAGTGGAAGAAGAGGCAGATTTGGAACTTCCTGTGCCCGCCAACATCGAGGAGTCACCGCTGGAGTCTGAAGATGTGGAGGTTGGTGTTTCCAGGTGGGAATCATCCATGGCACTCCTGTCCCCATCCGAGGCACTGGTCACATCAGTGTCAGTGAGCTCATGTGTAGCAGTCGTGCCAGAAGCTTCCCCACTGGTGTCGGTCCCCCGTCCTTCTGTGCCCTCGGTAGATGCTGCAAGAGACAGAGACATAGGTTCAGTATAGTGCCATACTCACAAACATCATATGCAAGCAAAGCACAAAACTTGAAAATGATACTCCCATGTTGGCCTCCTCCATGTACAGTCAGCATGTGCAACATTTATGCAATCATCAGACAATGCATGGAAACATGCCTAGTTGATAGTAATGCCCGATGTGGCGTTGACACAGACAAATAGCTGGCCCGTGCCTCCTTGTACCCTAACATACTATTCTCTGTAAGCATACCTACGTGCCTGCAGGTGAGATAGGTATACATCTAAACATGTTGTCTCTGTCACATATGGAGTCACTTTAAGGGAACACCACAGATACAAACTCCCAAATGTCATTTTGCAATGGCCACAAGCTCCTGATATCCACCATGTTGTACTTTGAAGCACAACTACAGTTGCACATTGGTGTCAGCTGTGTAGTTGTCACAAATCATATGTTGTGCACAGCACACATCTATAAATGCACACTAACATGATGCTCACTGCTGTTCACTGCCAGGTGATGTCTATGACACTCATACTGCAGCATATGTCACAAGGCCACATCTCATCTGTCAATGACAAGGCTCATGGTTTTAAACACATGAGAAACCACATGTCGTACAAATGCATATCAGCTGCACTCAACACAGAGGCCACTTAGAAGCCATTGCATCACACTGGAGACATCACAGAGCTTCCCACTGGCTCACGTTTGGGATTCATGCAGTCACTCACACCCAAAGTCACACTTAGCTGAATACTCACCCCCAACTTGCTGCTGATGGGCCCTCAAGCGTCCATCCAGCTCTGGCTGTGTCACTGCCAAGATGCGGGCCATTAGTGGTGTTATGCTCCTGCGCGCCAACCTGCCACTCCGAGGAGCACCCCCAGCGTCATCTCTGCCACGTTTTTGCTCAGCCGGCAGATGTCATCCCACCTCTTGTGACAGTGTGTGTGCCGTCGGTTGGAGACACCCAGAGCCCGCACCTTGCGTGCAATGGCCCTCCATATCGCCTTACACTGGTCGACCTTAAGCTGCAGGCATGGGAGACAAGAAGAGGAAGTTTCAGGGACACTGTTTTATGTACCACTGTGTGTCAGTACAGGAGCATGAAAATACATCGCACACTAATACATAAATGTTGTGCAGAGGCCATACAGCATGACACATAGTACACTTGCATCGGATAATCCCATAGAAAGGTATACATGTATGATGATGGACACAGTACATGGCCATCTCATACACATGCAGAGTGCCAGCATAGCAACCAATGTGAAAATGACCCTAATCTGTGATGCAGTATGTGAGTGAGCATGGCATACAATACATTGAGAATGATGTGTCGGGGCTGACTCACTGTGTCATATCACCACACACCCCTCAATGTCCTTGACCAGTGAATGGCTACATGTGTCATGGTGGTCACATTTAGGGCCATGATCTGACATTCTCACACTCTTCTTACAAGGTGGAGGCCTGTCTTGTGCAATCCTCAGGCATAAGATAGCTCATTGTGAAATAGGGTGGTGGACAACACAAATGTTTCACTCATTACATTTAGTGATGTGTCCTTGTAACATTGGGCAGTTTCTGTGCAGGCCAGAGAGACTCACACTGTCACTGAGGTTAAACGTGGGCCATCAGAGAAATCACATGCATGTACAATATGAGAGGGGAAACAGTGCCTACACATGCAAGACTGAACACATAATGTAATCAATAGAAGGATGACATCTCCACATTACATTTATCTGATGTATAATAGGTGAACTACCACCAAGAGTGTTACACACAGGCATTGTACTCTCGTGCATAATGCACACATCACCATAGTGGCAATTTGAGAACTGCACACACATCATTCAGTACCCTCTGGACAAAATACATTTGTGATGTCACAAATGAGCATGTGAAGCCTTAATGGACTATGACATCACATAGCACAGGCAATGTTTGTTCAGACTTCGACTGACTCAAACCAGCAGTGTAACTGTATGACTGCAAAATACACTGAATGTCACTCCCATCCTTCAAAGCAGTCTTGGATCTGTGGAAATAAGGCTATACACCCCGTTGACATGAAGTCAGCATGCTTGGCAGTGTATCACACATTTACATTAACCAGTCTCAGACCAACGTTTGTTGTTTTTTGCAGAAGAAGGGCTGTAGAAGTGTCCATGTTGCCATCCTCCCCACATACTCAACTGCAATTCTTAATAGGCCATGTATGGAGCTGGCTATAGGAAAAATATGGATGCATGCACATTGACTTGCACTCACATGCACATACTACTGCAGAGCAACATCATGTGAGCATTCTGAGCACTCTCAAACTTTTATTCAGTAACACTTACCAGTACATCTGGTGCACCATACAGTCTCCCATACTGTGCAAGGACCACATCCACCAGGACCTCCAGCTCCTCTGTGGTGAAGGGACGGGCCCTGATGTTCTCAGTTCTCGCCATCACTGGGTCCAGAATACAGGAACAGCAGCAGTTGGTGGTGAAGAATGGCAGGCAGCAGTGTCTGAATGCAAGTGAAATCTGTGGCTCTCTCACAGAGATTTATAGGCCCCTGGGGTTGTTTCAGTGGTACTCAGCAGCTGCAATTGGTCTGCCTGGTTAGCATTTTTCAATTGTATCCAATAACCGGGACCGCGGAAGAGGAGCACGCCTACCGCGAGTTTCAAAATTGCATTTCACTACCGTGATCGCGGGTCCCATTGGCTGTATTGTCATTGGCGGTGTCACACCACGGGGGCCAGGCGGTCGCTACCGCAATCCTGCATCTTTCAATTGTGGCCAATGCCCAGACCCGCGGTAGCGAAGCACGTCTACCGCAAGTTTCAAAATTGTATTTCACTACCGCGATCGTGGTTCCCATTGGCTGCATTGGCATTGGCGGTGTTACACCGCGGGGGCCAGGCGGTCGCTACCGCAATCCTGCATCTTTCAATTGTGGCCAATGCACGGGCCCGGGGTAGCGGTGCACGTCTACCGTGAGTTTCAAAATTGTATTTCACTACCGCGATCACGGTTCCCATTGGCTGCATTGTCATTGGCATTGGCGGTGTCACACCGCGGGGGCCAGGCGGTCGCTACAGCAATCCTGCATCTTTCAATTGCGGCCAATGACCGTGAGCGCGGTGACGGAGCATGTCTACCGCGAGTTTCAAAAATGCATTTCACTACCGTGATCGCGGTTCCCATTGGCTGCATTGTCATTGGCATTGGCGGTGTCACTCAGGGGGGGCCAGGCGGTCGCTGCCGCAATCCTGCATCTTTCAATTGTGGCCAATGCCCGGGCCCGCGGTAGCGGAGCACGTCTACCGCGAGTTTCAAAATTGTATTTCACTACCGCGATCGCGGTTCCCATTGGCTGCATTGTCATTGGCATTGGCGGTGTCACACCGCTGGGGCCAGGCGGTCGCTACCGCAATCCTGCATCTTTCAATTGTGACCAATGACAGTGATCGTGGTGGCGGAGCACGCATATCGCACCTTTGGATACAATATGCTCTAGCAATGGCAATAGCCAATTTTAATCATTGAACACTATACATTCACAATGTATTACAGCACCTGTTTGCAAAATGTAATGCTAGTGTGACATTCAACTCACTGATGCCTACACATGCCATGTCAGTGCACATGGTTACATGCATTGGCATGTACTTCCTCACATGTCACCTATGATATTTGTGTGCAAGTACACAGACTTGGTGTGTAATGGAGTCTCATATTTGTCAACATCTCAATGTGTGACATGGCTAATCAATCCACAGTAATGATGGACTGAGCACATAATGTTCCTATTTCACTGTGCACAGTGCTGTATTGATTTTGGTAGTTGATCAGCTTACACACACTGTGCTCATTGTGTAGAAAAGTTGTGCTCTGTGCAACTTAAGCAAGAAGGTGTGGCAGGCACAGCAGCTACGTAGAAGTCAGCAGTGTTGCTGTTTCCAACATGTGCTGTGCCACCTACATCCAGGGCTGGTGACACAAGATGTAGGAGTATACCATTTACCATTCACATAGTCAGAATCTGTTTTGGAGGTAGTCAGTATGTACATATACTGACCACATGTACGACTACATGAAATCAAGGTGTCTCTGCATGTGACTTGTGCATTAAGCTGTTGTTACAGTCCAGTCATTGTTGGTGCTGCGTCAGTCAAGATGTAAGATGTTTGACACATCTCATAGGGGAATTAAATTGACATGTGTCCCTATTCATTGTGTGTAGGAGACGACCAAATGTGCATCGTCCGTTCCCAGTTCTGGCGAACATGGAGAATGAGGACATCATAAGAAAATTCTGTCTGGATCAACTTACCCTTCAAGACCTATGTGGTCAGTTGGAGCCCCATCTGAGGCCTCGCAGAACCTATCCGACTGCTTTGACACCAACAGTTAAGGTGATGGCGGCCCTGCATTTCTTTGCAACTGGTTCGTTCCAGTACACGGTGGCCCTCGCCGGTGGGATGTCTCAAGCGATGTTCAGCATGGTGCTACGTGATGTCCTGTCCGCAATGATGACATACAAGGACTGCTACATCCATTTTCCAAGAAGACATGAATTGGCAGCTGTGAAGGGTGATTTTTATGTCCTAGGCCACATACCTAATGTGGTTGGCGCCATTGACTGCACACATGTTGGCCTGGTTCCTCCACAGGCACGTGAGCACATATACTGGAACATGAAGCATTTCCATTCCATTATTGTGCAAGTGGTATGCCAAGCGGATATGATTATCTCCCATGTCTGTGCCAGATTTCCCGGATCAGCCCATGACTCCTACATACTTCGTAACAGCATCATCCCACAACTGATGGCAAACCTGAATCCGGAGCGTGCGTGGCTTGTTGGTGAGTACGCCGAGTCAAGTAGTGTGCTGTATGTGTGACATGCTGTTCTCAGCTACTGTTTCTATCAGCAAATTGCTCTCTGTGTGTCACACCTAGGTGACTCTGCGTATCCCAACCGGCCTTGGTTGCTGAGCCCACTGAGGAATCCACGGACCCCGGGTGAAGGACGCTACAATGATGCACATGGGAGGACACGTCGTGTGGTGGAGCGTACTTTTGGGCTTCTGAAGTCTAGATTCCGGTGTCTGGACAAGAGCGGAGGTGCACTACTCTACTCTCCCCAAAAGGTGTGTCAGATTGTAGTTGCATGCTGCATGCTCCACAACCTGGCCTTGCGCAAGGAGATCCCCTGCTCCTGGACGATGATGAGCAGCAGATGCCCCCCCCTGCAAACCCACACATGCCCAGTGACGACGATAGTGGAGAAGAGGAAGGTGTTGACCTGCGTCAACAGCTCATCGACAACTACTTCCCTTGAGTGTAAGTGACATTGTACAACAGTGACATTGTCTGTTGGCTTTGATGGTAGTGGCAAGGCATAGATGATCTTTTTGACTGCTGGCTGTTGTTGGCTCTGGGCTAATGGCTGATGTGTGTGGTGCAGGGTATTTTTATCCAGGTACCTCATGTCTATGTTGATGCTGTTGCTCATTGTTATGTGTGCTGGTTGTGTACGTTGATGACTAGTGTTGTGTTTTAGCTGTAATGGCATCACCTGACAAGTAAATGTCATTCTCTTGTGTCTTTCTAGGTCCCTTCACCCTCTCAATGCCTCGTCGCAATCAGGGCTTGTGGTAAATTGGGATCTGAGTTGACATTTTACATACTGTGATAAACATGGAGCTGACACAAAGACATAGGTGTGTAAAGAGTGTCTATTTACAATGAGCATTTGTGACAGAGAAGTGATTATTTACAAAATTGTGCCAAGTGAATTTATGAGTTGGCAGTGATGGTAAATGAGACAAATAGAGTAGTCACCACATTGATGTAGGCACACAGTCCAACAGACTCCTGCCATCAACATGGCAATGTGGGTAAGGATAGTTAATAAAGTCAATGTCAAGGGGAACACAGGTGCCATCATGGCTGGCTCAGCGAATTGCGTTTGGATGGTGCATGGCCACGTGATCCTCCCCTGGTGTTTCTCGGACAGCCCCATATGCGTTTGGTAGGGGGGCCCTCTGCTGCAGGCTCAGCGTTGTCTGAGGAGACATTTTGTTGCAGCTCACCCCTCTCTGTGGCCGCAGCTGAGGTGGTGGGTGTATCAGCATGCGGGCCACTGGAGGGGGGTTGAGCTGTCATTTGGGCCGCATGTCTGTCCCTCAGAACATCAACAAGCTGGCCCATGAGGTCCACAATTTGGCCCATACGTGTGTCCATGGACCTCAGCAGCAGGCGGAGCTCACACACTTCTTCCACAACCTGGGCCATCTGTCCCTGGTTCTCTTCATATGCCCCAAGGACTCTTGCAACAGTGGCCAGGGCTTCGGTCTCAGTGTCCTCCTGTATTTGTCCCCCAGTTGCCCTCCCACCTGCCCTGCTGACACGGATCTGTGGCGTTGGCACTGGACACACCCGCACACTCCCCCTGGCATCCTCTGATTGTGTTGTGGTGTTGGTAACCACTGAGGCAGGGATAGTGTTGCAGGCAGCAGTGGTGATGGTGGTGGTGGAGGCTGCACAGGTCGTTGTAGCAGGGGTAAGCGCTGTTGTTGTTGCTGTGGTGGTGGGGACAATGAGGGCCTGAGACGTGGTGCGCCCTGGCAGTCCGGAGGGGCCTGGTTGTTGCTCCTCATCCGAGAAACGTAGGGAGTCTGCATCCGAGAGTTCATGTTCCGGGGGGAGACAGGCTCTGCAGGTTGGTGGTGTTTTCTGCTGCAGTTGCTTGTGGATCTCCTGTTGAACAGAGGTTAAATGGTCATTGAAGTGCACTCCACAAGCTTGGTGTTAGACTTTTGAATGTTACATTTGATACACCAAACACTTTACATTGCAATCACTTAGTATGGCAGCAAAATACTGAGCATCATGACATGATGTTGAGGTACATACATTACTTGTCCATGGTGTGACATGCAAATTGAAACCATGTGCCACGTACAGATTGTGTGATTACAAGGACATGTCATCATCTAACAACTTGCGGCACATCAGCTTTATGTAATGCATCTTTTTTGTTTGCTCTTCATGGAATCAATTTCAGCTAAGCAAGAACTAGCCATTGGAATGTTATACATACCTTTTTCATATAATGTACTTTACTTTGTTTGTCAGATTGACCATGCATGTTTTGTGTTCATATGGGCCTTCATGCTCTGACACCATGGCCCTTACACATTGCATTCTGTGCTGTGCATGATTGTGCCATGAATTACTTTCACATGTGACTTGGTGAGTCAAAGTTTAATTTCTGTGACAGTTACGTGCGCTTAGCTGTCTGCACACTGGATGTGGATTTTGGATCTATGCCAAGTTGGCTGACATGTGAGTGCTGGTGTGGTCATCTGGCTCCATGTTTTTTTAGAAGGATGCTAGGGTGCATGCACTGACTACCTACCTGTTCGGTGACACAGTGGAGGAAAATGGCTGCCACGTTTCTGGGTGTGGGAAGTGTACCATTCTGCTCAGGGGTGAGACAAGGGGGCCTGGTGGGAGTTGTAGTGCTGGCTTCCCACCCACAAACACCCCTCCCTGTTCAGAAGGCTTCCTACCTGTTAGGTGAAAGTGAGCAATGAAATGGCTGCCACATGGTTATGAGTGGGAGGGGTGTACCATCTTGCTCAGCTGTGGGACAAGGGGACCTGGTGGGAGTTGTAGTGCTGGCTTCCCACCCACAAACACCCCTCCCTGTTAAGATGGCTACCTACCTGTAAGTTTGATGAGTGCAATGAAATGGCTGCCACATGGTTGGGGGGTCTGCTCCATCCTGCTCAGCTGTGAGACAAGGGGGCCTGGTGGGAGTTGTAGTGCAGGCTTCCCACCCACAAACACCCCTCCCTGTTCAGAAGGCTACCTACATGTTAGGTGAAGGTGAGCAATGCAATGGCTGCCACATGGTTCTGGGTAGGGGGGGTGTTCCATCCTGCTCAGGGGTGAGACAAGAGAGCATGAGAAGGCTGACTACCTGTAAGTTTGAGGAGAGCAATGAGATGGCTGCCACATGGTTCTGGGTGTGGGGAGTGTACCATCCTGCTCAGCTGTGGGACAAGGTAGCCTGGTGGGAGTTGTAGTGCTGGATTCCCACCCACAAACACCCCTCCCTGTTAAGATGGCTACCTACCTGTTAGGTGAAGGTGAGCAATGCAATGGCTGCCACATGGTTGTGGGTGTGGGGAGTGTACCATCCTGCTCAGCTGTGGAACAAGGGGGCCTGGTGGGAGTTGTAGTGCTGGCTTCCCACCCACAAACACCCCTTACTGTTAAGATGGCTACCTACCTGTAAGTTTGATGAGTGCAATGAAATGGTTGCCACATGGTTGGGGGGGAGTGCTCCATCCTGCTCAGCTGTGGGACAAGGGGGCCTGGTGGGAGTTGTAGTGCTGGCTTCCCACCCACAAACACCCCTCCCTGTTCAGAAGGCTACCTACATATTAGGTGAAGGTGAGCAATGCAATGGCTGCCACATGGTTCTGGGTGGGAGGAGTGTTCCATCCTGCTCAGGGGGGAGACAAGAGAGCATGAGAAGGCTGACTACCTGTAAGTTTGAGGAGAGCAATGAGATGGCTGCCACATGGTTCCAGGTGTGGGGAGTGTACCATCCTGCTCAGCTGTGGGACAAGGGGGCCTGGTGGGAGTTGTAGTGCTGGCATCCCACCCACAAACACCCCTCCCTGTTAAGATGGCTACCTACCTGTTAGGTGAAGGTGAGCAATGCAATGGCTGCCACATGGTTGTGGGTGTGGGGAGTGTACCATCCTGCTCAGCTGTGAGACAAGGGGGCCTGGTGGGAGTTGCAGTGCTGGCTTCCCACCCACAAACAACCCTCCCTCTTAAGATGGCTACCTACCTGTTAGGTGAAGGTGAGCAATGCAATGGCTGCCACATGGCTAAGAAACACAGTCAGCGTCACTAGGGCTCAGAATCGCTCAAACACCGGCATGGAGCCCTTCTCCTCAAGACCTACTAGGACCGAAGCCGCGATGTCTGACAAAGAAGCGACCGATCTAGCCTCGTCATACGACGCACCCCCCTTTGACTCCCCTAAATCCAAGATCCAAGTGATCACAGGTTTCGGAAGAGACCCTACGTGCACAAAACTCCCTAGAGTGCCTTTCCTCACCTCCCTTCCTAGGGCGCCATAAGAAAAGAATCCTAGCAAAAAAGAGCTCTCCACCAACTGCATGCTCATCAACTGCAGATCGGCATCCATGCATGCAACCGAACTAGCAGAAGCTATTCTCTCACAGGACGTTGACATTGCATTCATCACGGAGACCTGGCTCAATGAGCTCTCCTCACCATGCTTAGACATGCTTGTGCCCCCAGGTTTTTCCATTATTAACAAAAACAGAAAAGACCAACGAGGGGGTGGGGTAACTATCATCCACAAAGACAACATCGCCATCTCGGAAATAGACTCATACAAGTACAACGCCTTTGAATGTCTTACCGCCAACATAAAGACCAAAGATAATGGAACACTAATCTGTCACCTTCTCTATCACCCACCAGGCAACACCTCGGCATTTGGGGAACAATTATCTGACCTGATTGCTCACTGCGCTCTCGGAGACTCCAACAACCTAATTCTTGGTGATCTTAACCTACGATGGAATGAAACACATAACCCGCTAATTCAAACGCTATCCAATCTCCTCTGTGACAATAATCTAACCCAACACTGCACAGAGGAGACACATTACAAAGGAGCTACATTAGATGCCATCATCGCCCAACAAGACGCAATCTCGATCGATCACATACTCCCCGTGGACTGGTCGGACCACCACATGATCCTATTTCATATCAACCAACAAATTCTCTCGCAACCACCTATGCAAGACTTCCCAAATGGGTCAGAAACCTCTCCCAGATTCCCATGGAAGTCTTGGAAGAAAGGATAAGCTCGCTCCTTCCCTGCACCAATGACCACCTTTCCACTACCCAACTCACCACACGGTACAACTCTAACTTGGTGACTATGCTTGATCAACTCGCTCCTCGAAAGTTGAAAAAAAGCCGAACCATTCCGTCCAGGTCTTGGTTCAACACCGACACTAATTCCGAAAGGAGAAAACTAAGAGCCAAAGAAAGAAGCTGGAGGAAGAACCCTACCTCCTCCCTCCATGAACAACTCAAAACTACTCGCAAGAAATACAACAACCACATCAAAAACAAGAAATCCGCGTTTTTCCGCTCTGCGCTGGACAGCGCAAAAAATAGACCCAAAGAACTCTATAGCATCATCAGGCAACAAACGTCCAAACCCGCGACCTCCTCAATACAGGCGTCCAAAGAACTCTGTGACAACTTCGCCAACTTCTTTAACGACAAGATTACTAAGATCAAACACTCACTGGACTCCGTCAACACTCGACCCACTAAGAGCACCACGCCCGGGCGGTCGTTATCGCTCCCTGCCCCTCCTCCAAACCCTGGCTAAGCTTCCGCCCCATTCAAGAACATGAGATAATCACGCTGATCTCCACCTCCAAACCCTCCTCTCATGTCCTTGACCCCATTCCGCCCCTACTAACCAAAAAGCTGAAGCACTCCCTAGCACCGCTGTGGTGCATGATAATTAACAGCTCCATGAAAAATGGAGACGTTCCAGACTGCCTTAAAGTAGGACAAGTCACACCCCTGCTGAAAAACCCGGCCTTGACTCATCGGATTTGAATAACTTTAGACCTGTATCTAACCTTCCCTTTCTGTCCAAAATCCTAGAAAAGTGCGTTCTCCAACAGCTAACCCAACACCTCGATAACATCAACCTCCTTGACTCCCACCAATCTGGCTTCAGAAAAGGCTGTAGCACAGAAACCGCGATCCTCAACATCATCGACGATATCCACAATTCACTAGACTCTGACCAATGCTGCCTCCTCATTCTCCTTGACCTATCGGCAGCATTCGACACAGTAGACCACAAACTCCTGATTAGGGCTCTCCAAGAAAGAGGCGGTCCTCCAATGGTTTTCCTCCTTCCTGCACAATCGCACCCAAAAAATAAAAATAAAAAACTTTGCCTCTGACTCTCACCCTGTCAACAAGGGAGTCCCTCAAGGCTCAGTGCTTTCCCCACAACTCTTTAACATCTATATGGAACCTCTCACCAAACTACTCAAAGCAGCCAATATCCGTTTTCATCTGTACGCAGACGATACTCAGATTTATCTGGAAACCACCTCCCTCAGTGACATTCAAAGACTCAATGATGTACTGAGAGATGTCCAACACTGGCTGTCTTCAAATCACCTTAAACTAAACCCTGACAAAACTGAGATACTTCTCATTTCGAACAAGGAGGAGAACCCTCAAATCGTTGAATGCCTAAAGGCCGTGGATGCTCTCAATGGGAATCTCACCCTAGCTGACTCTGTCAAATCACTAGGTATCACTCTAGACCCGAAACTAAGCATGACCAGACACATCAAGAATTCGGCCAAGAGCGCCTTCCTCAACCTCAAACTACTGAACAAAATAAAACCTTTCATTCCGCCCAGTGACCTTAAACAGGCCACTCAAACTCTGGTGCTGTCAAGACTGGACTATGGGAACGCAGTCCTCTCAGGAACTGCAAAGTCACACCTAGCCCCCCTCAAAACTACTCTGAATGCGGCAGCCAGAATGGTCACCGGAATCAAGAAATTCGACCACATCTCCCCTGCACTCAGAGAACTTAAATGGCTCCCAGTTGAAATGCAGACCAGCTTCAGAACAGCCTGCCTCACTCATAAAGCCCTACATACCGGCAAACCGGAATACCTGGCGGCCAAACTCAAAAAAGCCGGTCAGGCCAGGAACCTCAGAAGCTCAAACTCCCTCCTACTCATCCCACCTAAAACTCGAAAACTAAAAACTGCGGCCCGTTCCTTCGCCGGAAGCGCACCCAAAATCTGGAACTCCATTCCCCCTCACATCAGAACCATTCCCTCTTTTGTTAAATTCAAAAGCCAACTCAAAATCCTGTTCCTCAACCGCTCCCTAGGGAGCCGATAGGAGCATTCGGAGCGAGATACCAGACACCCCGCTCTGCTCCAACACCATGTCCTCGAGACTACGATACAGATGTCCCTTGACTACGAAGCAGACCGATCAACAAGCGTTCTGAAAGGTTATTGTATTCGTTCTTTTTGTTTTTGTTGTCAATCTTTGCAATGTATCTTCTGTAAAGCGCTCCGATACCCTCGGGTCAGGCCAGCGCTATATAAAACTTCTAAAATAAATAAATAAAATAAATAAATGGCTGTGGTTGTGGGGCGTGTACCATCCTGCTCAGCTGTGGGACAAGGGGGCCTGGTGGGAGTTGTAGCGCTGGCTTCCCACCCACAAACACCCCTCCCTGTTCAGACACCTACCTACATGTTAGGTGAAGGTGAGCAATGCAATGACTGCCACATGGTTCTGGGTAGGGGGACTGTTCTATCCTGCTAAGGGATGAGACGAGAGCAAGAGAAGGCTGGCTACCTGTAAGTTTGAGGAGAGCAATGAGATGGCTGCCACATGGTTGTGGGTGTGGGAGTGTACCATCCTGCTCAGCTATGGGACAAGGGGGCCTGGTGGGAGTTGTAGTGCAGGCTACCTGTACACAGCCCCCATGGAAATATTGCAAGCTACCTTGGGGGTGATTCAGAGGAAGGAAATGTTAGATGTGTGAGACATGTGTGTGGAAGAGTGTGTTGTACGTAAGTGCATTTGTGTTTAGGAAGTGTAGCTTTCTAGTTGTGCAAGACAGTACATAGCAGTGTAATGGGATACATTTGTTGGTACTTACCAGCCTCCACTCCCCCGGGTATTCCTGTGAGACTCTCTGGATGCAGTATGGCAAGCACCTTCTCCTCCCATTCGTTGAATGTTAGTGGTGGAATGGGAGGGCCACCGCCAGTCCTCTGAGCCAGCTCATGGTTCTTGTTGGCACGCTCTTTCACCCTGGTCTTGAGGTCATGCCACCTCCTACTGATGTAATTCAGGGTGCGCAAGGTGGTCCCTACTGCATTGACTTTGTTGAATATCCTTGCCCACATTTGATTTTTTCAGGCTACTGGTGTCTGTTGGACCATGCGTCCAAACAAATGTGGTTCTACTCTGATTATCTCATCTACCATGACTGACAACTCATTGTCAGTGAATTTTGGAATTTTTTTCTGTGCCATGGTGTGTGATGTGCAAATGTGTGAAAAGTGCAAGTGGGAAGGTGGTGGCGGAGATGTGTGTTGTGTGTGTGTGGTTGTGATGGTGTGATGTGTGCTGATTTGCCTCTCCTTTGTGCTGTGGGTTGGGCCCTTCAGTACTGGAGTTGTGCAAAGGATTCTGGGCAGGGAAGGGGCTGGTTTTATACTCAGCTATGTGGGTGGGTCAAAATGGAGTATTCATGTCAGGTGTGTTGTCTGGGTTGACCTGGGATTTGTATTTTTTAGTTGCCATGGGGATGTGTCATTGGGGTGTGTTAGGTGTTTTTTGAGGCTGAGCCAGATACACAGCCACACTTGGTAGCCTTGTTGTGTGGTTGATTTTGACTGCCATTACTCTTCTGGTGCGACCGCGGTGGTCGGAATGCAACAGCCCTTCTGCCGGCTCTCCCATTCAGCATTAGTTGCGATCGCGGCGGTCGGAAACAACTGATCGTTCCGCTGGCACCGCCATCGTATCATAATTTCACTTGTGGTCATTCCGCTGGTCGATCGGCGGTTTTGGGTCTTTCCGCAGCAAATCCGAACGCCGCGGATGGATTTTCAGCTATTCCAGACGTTCCCGGCGGAGTTTTGTGGAATCCGTCCGCGGGGGTCGGATTTCTCTGGTGGTGCATCCTAATCTGACCGCCGGTTTTGCCACGGTACATGCGGACGGTTATTTACCGCTACCACGGCGGTCGGAATGCTTTTCCGACCGCCATCATAATTGGCCCCTAAATTTCTTGATGATATCCATTTCCTCCATGGTCTGAAGTTCTAGAAATGGGCAGTGCACTTGAGGCTGTTGTCTCCTCCTTCTCCCAGTGTACTTATTTTTATTTTTATTTTTTTTGGTCCCCCTATGTGACAAACCAGCGAAGGATGTATGATCCGGTATGAACAGGTTCTGGAGTCAAGTTGTATACCCACCGCCTGCTGGGTATTTCCTTCCCCTGATGTACCTTCCTCCAGCCATTTTTTGGAGGTGGTGGGGTTGCCCCCACCTTACCTCTCCTTGGATGAGGATGTCTTAATCCTTGGACCATTGAATGACTATTGCCTAATTGTGATTTGGGTTGTAAAGTACCAGAGGTTCCCAGGACCTAACCCTCTTTACAGACCCATTTACACAGTCCAATCTACCTATCCGCCTTGCTGACGTTAACCAGGCTGTACAGGCTGGCAATGTGCTGGAGACCCAATTAATGCATATTTCCCTACGTGCTATTATTATCAGGACTAGTAAGAGCTGTTCTTGCATTTTCCTATTCTTCCCTTTAAAACCAGCCTCTTCTATGATACCAAATATAATCAAAGGCAGGTTTACCTCTATTCTCCTTTTCATGATAGCTGTTAAAAGCGTACCCACTTCTAGCCAGTACGTTTGAAGTCCTGGGCACTTCAAGGAAAATATGCACATCATCCGCTCTCTCCATTCTGCACTCCGGGCAGCACCTAATTTTCCCTCCCATTCTGGATAATTTCTTGGGAGACCCATAAACCCTGTATAAATTAAACAAATGTTTTTTCCTTAAGGGAGCATATTTAACAATCGACCAAAGCGTAGTCACAGATACTTGCCAAAGAGGTGATAAATCTGCTGTAGGTAGTGCGTCATTCCATTTCTCTTCCGGTGATGTATAAGAGCGGTCTTCCTCTTGAGCCAGCATCCAGCACCACTTAGTCATCTCTTTCTTCTGCAGGGTACATATGTGTGAATTTAAAACAATTTCTGAACGCTGTTCACATTGTCCACAGTAACATATGTGAAGAGTAAGCCAAAAGTAATGTGACAATACATAAATGTTTCAGATTGCAATATACACATATTACTTTAAAATAGTACATTGCGCAACATCTATCACAAATCCCCATTGTGACCTTGACATGGGTCTTGACCATTAATGTGTAAATAATACCTCTTGGGTGTATTATTATTTGTTCCTATATTTTCTATTTTGATTTTTTTTTAATAAAATACCGTCATCAGTGGTGCACACTGCAATGCACTAATATGGCCGTAATGCACAGTAACGCACTAGACAAATGATAAGTGTAGTAAAATTTTAATGGCAAAGGACTTGTACATATTTAAACATGTAATCCCTCATTTGGGGTGGTGGTGATGCAGTTAACAGTCACCAAAACAGTACTTCCAACTGCTAAAATAGAGGCTGCTTGACCTCACATTCTGGACATTGTGCTTCTGCCGACGCCGCCGGAAGTCGACCGCAGTGAGGGTTGACTCCATGATGGGCACAGCCATAGGTTAACGATGGTGATGGTGACGGTGAAGGGCCAATGGCTGTGTCCATATAAGCTGATGACTGCGTACATTGTGTACATGTACACAGAGGTTTGAAAAATACTTCACTTGTCTCATGACACTTCTGCTATCAAGATCTCCTCCAATTTAGCTGTTGTTTGCCACTTCTAGGAGCAATCATGCCAGGCCAAGCAAGTGAGAGGGCCCTTGCCTTCTCTGCAGAGTAGCTGGAGCTGCTGACTGATGAGGTCCTTTCCCTGTCTGGCCACCTCTATGGCTCACCAGAGGAACAGGTAACTATCTTACATACATACATTACTCTGTTTAACTCCATCGTTTACATTCCCACAGGCTACAATGTGCCTTTGAGTTTCAGAGTTAAGTCTGATTACTGTAGTGAAAGTTTGAAGTCCCTACATAGGGCAAGGATGTCAGGGATTGAGCACTGTACATTGTCTACTTAACATCACTATTGGGATGTGTAATGTGTGGAAAGCCCTAGATTCTACTTGTGGTGCATGTACACATCTATGCATGCATACATTTAATGGATCATGAAATATTTACTAATCAGGTTATGCTAAATGTGCAAACAACTGCATAGGCGTTACAGCATGAGCTGTGTATGTATTCTGCAACAAGCAATTGAGGATGATGTTAGCTATTTGTACAGTCCCACATATCACTGAGCCTAGATCAGGCCTCGCCAAACTGTTGTCTGGGATCTAGCAATAGCTCACAGTCCCCTACAGAGTGCCACACAGTCTTGAGGTCACATATTGAATGGTCACAAGCTGAACTTTTATATATTTAGTTGTGGAAACTTGATGTTCATGTGGGATCAGTATGCCAAGCCTGCAGAGTGCAAGGCCTGCCAATGAGTTGTGCCCAGTCTGAAGCATGGACCAGGCTGGGGCAGAGTTTCTGTGGCAATACAACTGATGCACAGAGTAACATCTCTGTAGAGCTGTAGATCCTTGGATGATCACAAAATGAGTTTTCAGAAACAATAGTAGCCCTGATTGGTTTCCATGGACTACATTTGGAATGGTGACTGAGGTAACCCCTTGATCTGATACATCATTCCATTGACCCGCATTGTCAATGTATGTCATTTACTAATGACAGGCACCTTACTCCCACAGCTCTTTGTTCATTTTTCCATATGTCATGCTGGCACTGTACAGGTCTATTTCACATGTGGCACATTAACAGTGCAGATAGTTGACTACTGAAGAAGAAGTTTTGATATAAGAATCTCCAGATTTTTTACATTCAACCAATCAAACAAGAAATACAATTGTGTGTTGATGTCATTCCTGTAACAGTGCCACATATGGCAAAAGGTGTGTCCTGTGATGCCAGTACATACCAAACAAACTCAATCAGATGTAGTATGATATCCTATTAAGTAGTCCATATGTCCACACATACTCAGAGAAGAAGCTCTCACTGACACACATGGCAGCCCTTTCATAGTGACCTAAGTCTTAGGATGTAGTCTATACTATGGTACCAGGCTGTGTGGACTATATGCATCAAGTCAATGGGCCTGGCTGTAAAGGTGTCTGTACAGTAATACACAAATAGTTTACCCTTCGAAAGGTCACAATGGTGTGTCGTGTTTCACAGTACCTCACAACACAGTACATGTAGAAGTGCCTTGGGCTACATGATGTTAGTGGACTGGCTTAGTCAGTGTAGGACATGACCAGGGATGAGGAAAATCAGCAGATGACTACAAACGTTTGTATTCATGTCCTTGTAATGCTTAGCATGTAAAAACTACACATGTTGTGGGTTAACCTTTGATTTATGCTTGTGAAAGATGTATACAAAGTGTGTGTTAACAAAACAAGTATCCGAAGACTTGCAGTGTTCCTCTCTTGTATCCATACAGGTCAACGTCCATCAGAAGGTGGCCATTTGGAAGGCCATCGCCCGGAAGGTGCGGACCCTGAGCGTCTATGGCCGGCGCAGCGCCCATTGCAGACAAAGGCTTGAGGATCTGAGGCACTGAACCTGGAAGTTCGCAGATGTACAGCTGGGGAAATCCTCCCAATGTGTCCTGGGTGAGAGCCGCATCCTGACTGCCCCCAATGGCCCACATACTGGCAGTGGCCTACCCGGAGCTCGATTGGCAGTTCAGGCCCAACAGCAGCTATAAGGGGGTGAGTCCTGGCCAGAGTTGTACATGTTACATTGGCAACCTTTTTTGTTATAGGCAGGCATTTCCCCATGAACATTTGGGGTGACCCATGTCCAAAGCACAAGAAGAGTTCTTGCTTGTGTAGGTCTGGTAAGAGGTGCATGCTGATGTGCTTTGCCTATTGTCTTTATGATCAGGAACACAGCAGAGTCCACTCCACTACCAATTTACTGTCTTGAGAAAACACATGGCTGAGTAAAGTCATTAATCACCTCATGTTGTTTGATGTTCTGGGTGACTGTTGTACCAAACGGGCCACTTGTCTTCATTATGTCAGAAGTGATGGTCCCTCACTACTGTGTCTCATGTGATGGTAGCCTTATTACATGTAACATAGCATACAGTGCACTTTTGATGCAGTGACTGGACAACACTTCCATTGGTAAGTTAGGAATCTACAGTAACATGAGTTTGCAAACAACAATGGTGTCATCAGCATTAGTGCCTACATGTTGCCCAGTGTACCTTTCCCTTTTGTTTCATCTGCAATACTGTTTCAAGATTAATTCACTTACTGGTGACATGCATTGGGGAGTGTGATGTAGAAATGTAGAGATCATTTGTGAGTGTATACACTCAGACTTACAAGGCAATTTGTGTTTGCTATACAAAATGGTACTGTGATGTACCATCCCATTAGGACTAAATTGATCCCACCTCTTCTTGCCATATATATTCACTGACACACACCAACCTTCAAAGTTGTATTGGCTTTTAGGAATGCAATCTAAGAATGGTGTTGTCACCAGTACCAAGCTGGATTGGGGATGTTCATAGGGCTATTTGAACTCTTATGCTGAGTGTATTTGGAGTATCTATCAACCAAATAATTTGTCCCTGAATGTCTCTGGGCTACTTTTATATGCTACATGTGATATGTAGCAAAACTACTTCAGTACAGCTTTCATTTGACATTTTTCACAGTGGACATATGACGAACTTTTAAGTAAAAAGTGATATCAGTGTAAAATGTAAAACAAAACAAATGATAGACAGAATGCTGAACAATGCAAACATTCACCCCCAGTCAAAAGATCTGGGTTTAATCCATCATTCTTTTGCTCACCATGCCACCCCAGTTTGGACCCAGACATATGCAAATCAGTCTTGACCCTGAGTGTGAAATGAGCATTTGCATGTGCATGATTTCTGCTACAGCACTTATTGCTACTACATGGCTGTATAACTTGACCTTCATTACATTATGATGTTGTTTAAGGTAAATGACCATTTGCTGGATTCTGGGACTTGTGTGACTATTGTGGAATTCTATATTTTGTAGCCATCCTATTTGGTGACATCCATTTACTATGGAATACCACAAGGCCCAAAGTATATAAGGTGATCAACTATCCTAGTATAGACATATTGATGGAGTGTAGACAAGTTTATTAATGGTATTGGGCCTGTCTGGGGTTATGCCATCACTGTGGCCAACTGTTTCCAGGTAATGTAGCATGCATGCATGTGCTCATGCTAATGTTGAAGCCTATATAGTGAACAGTGAAGCAAGTGTAATCTGTGCAATTTTGAAATTTCTGTTTTGAAATCTGATGGTCAGGTGTGTTAATGCAGTTGCAATAAACCAGTTTTGTATTTCATTTCAGATTCATCGCAGGCAAGTGAAAGAGAAAGAGCCAACATCAATGTGGAGGGAGCTGGTCACAGTGGTTCCGGTCGTGAAAGTACAGACACGAAGGGCCCAAGTGACTGATAGGGTGTGGGGAGTGCCACGGAGGATGCAAGCTCTATTTTATCATCTTCAGAGTCATCCTCCAGTGGGCACTCCCGAACTCCACAGGATTTGTTCCAACTTCATCCTTGTCTGCCATACTCAGTTCCATCGCCACCCTCCCTGTTGCTCCCGAACCAATTGGTCAGGCTCCTTCACTCCAGGCACCTCGGCCCTTGCCCCTGCCTCTCCCACTGCACAGATAGAAGAGGCCATTGACCTCCTGAGAAACATCTCTGTGGGTCAGACTGCACTACTGAATGCCAGGGGCAAAGCATCCATCTGCAGCAGATGGTGGCCTACCAAGAAGGCATCTACTTTGAAATGTCTGGACTACAGAGAACGTTTCAGGCTCTGGCCTCCTCCCTCGGTACAGCCTTCCATCCCCCAACCTTGTGTCCCTCCCCCGCCCTTTACCAATACCATTACCTTATTTCCAAACCTATCCAAAAGCACATCCAAAGATTTGCACACACACAGACTCATACAGACCCAAGCAGCACATCCACACATAAGCAAAAACCTCACAAAAAAGCAGGCATGCATCCAAATAGACAGACACTGCAACCACAACTGGCACCCCCACCACTACCACCACACCCACAACCTCCACTGACAACACCATACCCACACACTCACACCACTCACCCATCATATCCCCACTCAGCACAGATGATAGCACACACACCCCCTAACCATCACTTCCATACACATACCACACACAACCACTCCCACTGTCACCACCGCATCAGCATTCACAACACCCACACCCAGCACTTCCACCACTGCAACATTGACAGATACACCAGTCACGTTCCATACACCTAAGAAATACTGATGCACACAATCAAGCATGCAAAAGACACCACAGAAACAAGACACCCATACTTTCATCACATACACCTGACACACATGCACCTGCACTCACAACAGACCCAAGCACATCACACACAGCAACTCCCTCTACCGCCAAGACCCCACTCCTCACCATTCCCACTACTAAGTACCTTATCAAAGTTCACTCATTTTCCCTTGCCCTTACCCCTCCCAAACCTTAAACCACCACTTCCAAGGACCTTACTACCCCTTCCATATCCAAGACCACCCCTTCCACCTCCAAATGCACCCCTCTTACTGAACCATCCACCCTTTCCACTTTCCAAGGCACCCCTGCCAAATGGTCCTCAACTTCACATTCCCAAAGGCCCCATCCTAAACGTAAGTCCACCCTTTCCTCTTCCAAAACCACCACTTCCCAACCCAAGGACACCCCTCCCAAAACCCAACATCCCCATCCCAAATAACATCTTTGAGGTGCCTGCCGTGCCCAATGGATAACCCTTTTTGAGGAAGTTACCGAAGCAGTGTTATTCGGAGCATGTCTTGTGGCACTGCAGTGGGCTAAGCCTCACCATTTCTCTATGGATTGGCCATTGGCTTTTTGTTATGTTTTGTCCCTGTGGTTTATTTAGACAAATTAAAATCTGCTTAGTTTTTTAACACATTAATCTTGGCATTACTTTTCTCTAGCTATTTTCGGGAACATAGCAATGTTGCAGAGGTTAGATTGTGATGTAATGTTATTGTGTTTAGACATTATGGCAGGTTATACTACATATATTTCTAGAGTACTTTGTTATGTGCATGCACAATTTGACATGGTATGTGATGTTGATTACTTTTTATGGGCAGGCATTCATCATAGTGTTGATCACTTGTACCACCTAATTGATATAATTTGATACATTGGAATGTGTGACAACCGGAGTGTTTGTTTCACCCTGATTGGTGATCGATATGTACAGGTTTGTATATTTACAGCTTGGAACCAGTGCAGCAGTCACACAGGACAAGGGGAATGTTCCATGGATGGATAAGTGAGATGAATCCAAATTGAGCCAAACATTGATTTGGGTGATATTTCACATGATAAAGGTTTCAGCTTGTCTTGACAATGTCTACATTATTTTGATTACATTTCTCTCTATGACGTATATTGGATATGTGTTTAATGTGTGCAAGTTAGTTATTTGTTTATCCACACCTGGAGGCTGGTTAGTTGTCATACCTTTTTATGATATGTTCTTGGACATGTGTCCATTATTTTGTGTGCACCTTACACCTACTTTAGTTATATGAGAAGAATGCTGTCACTGATGTGTTTGTTTTTATATCTTGCACTGACACATTATACACATATCTATGGCACTTGGTGATGCTATTGGTTGTCCCTAATATACTTGAAGCCAGGGGGCCTGTGCACAGAGATGTTTAAAGGCATGGGCCAACTGGGCTCTGGCCTAGGGAGCCAGACTTTCAGGGTGCCCCTTGATTGAGCCACCCCTGCTCTACAGAGGGTTTTTCCATAATGACCTTGAAATACTTCTTGAACAGATTGTTTTAATTCACATATTCCAAAAACCACTTTTTTATGTGAGTGATGTGTGAGAGACCTTTACAGAAATTTTGCAGAGAAGGTGTGTTTCTGTTTCATGAAGCAAACATACGTAAGTTTCTTTCATATCAAAACAGGGCCTAGCATGTGAGAAATGGGAGGGTGTCACAGAGATTATTTGCTGTAATGTTAGTAAGGAGCTGCTGTTTTGTTACATTAAAAGTACACATCACTATCCATGAATATTAGATATAAACACATTTGGAATTTGGAAAAGTGCGACGGTGCAGTGCCAGTGGCCTGGTCCAAGAGGGCATCAAAGGGGTGATTTTAGATCATACATTCAAAGCTGCTCCAAACAGGGATCCACAAAAAAGGTCTGGGCCAGGTCACACAAACACCTTAAGATGTCCCTGCCTGTGCATCTGTTAACTGTGAAGTCAATGGAAAGAGGTTAGATTGTGACTTACTGTGGGTTCCGTCCACAACGGTGTCGGTTTTGGATGCCATCAAGCAGCAGCAGTAGCAGCCGGACATGTATGATCGGCTCCATGGTGGTACAGGACATGTGAAGCTGAGTACAGGTTAGTTTCTGCTTTACATAAATGCCTTTCTGCCAACTCAGGTGTGGAGGTTTTGCTGCCATAGTCACGTCGGCAGGAAGGGTCATCGGTATTGGGCCAGCAGGGAAACTGGCGGTCTCACTCCGAAGGACAGATTGGCCTATACTGCCGCCATCGCAGTCGAGATTTTCTGGCTACGATGTTTGTGCTGCAGTGGTCTTTCAACTATGCACCCGCTTGCTTTGTAATTGGCCGGGCAGACTGCCAAGTTGGCAGGCGGGGAAGCTGACGCCTTTTCAGCAGCTGGACCCTTTCCGCAAAACTCGTAATCAGGCCCTAAGACTGTGTATATTCTACATAATAACAAGCATTTCTATGGCATATTTAACTTAAAAGGTTTTCTTGGACCCAAATATATGTGTCCGTATTGTAACCATATATAAAACAAAAAATCTAATCATCAGTGTGAAATGCACTGTAAAATGTGTCAGCCTGACAGCCGTACACCAGCCCCCAGTCACAGAGTCAAATGTTTGTGATATAATTTATTCTGTCACTCAAAAAAGTGTTTATTAAAACACAAACAACTTGCAAACAGTGGCCTGATACAGTGTACACCCAAAGTAGAATGTTTGCAATGCGGGCGATACCTCACCACCACCCACAAGTGTAAAGAAATTAAATGTTGATGCTGTAAAATGTAATTTTCTGTGAGAAAACAACATAAGTGATACATGCCTAAAGCTCCCACTCAAACAAAAAATAGAAAATGACATCATATTTGATATACAATGCACAAAAAAGAACTTTGTTTACAAACCCAACTATATCTTTTCACACCATTTAACTTCCAATGAAAAATGGGAGTTTGCAGAAAACCTTGACAAGACATTTGATTTTCAGGCAGAGTTGAAAGCATTCTGCCAAGAACATGTATTTATCCTAATGAAGGCTTGTGTGGGCATATTATCAAGAACGGCGTTAAAATTATCGCCGCTTTAGCGGCAGAACACTGCCGCTAAAGCGGTGATAATGGGCTTGATAATATGCTCTTGAGAATTCCAATATAAGCCCATGTTGACACCAGAACATGGGCTTCTATTGGAATTCTCAAGGGCATATTATCAAGCCCATTATCGCCGCTTTAGCAGCAGTTTTCTGCCGCTAAAGCGGCGATAATTTTAACGCCGTTTCTTGATAATATGCCCCTTAATCTCTTTAGAGATGGTATCATACAGATGACAAAACAGAGATGGTTCTACAGCCAAACACGTCTGACATGGTAAAATGCATTGAGTACATATATTTATCTCAATATGTGACTCTGGCTTCAATGTGTATTGCTACCTATAGGCACATGTTTTTACAATCTGAGAGCATAGTGCTTGTGCCGCCTGATTTGTATAATGGTAAACAGAAGAGATATTCTACACCCTCAATTCAATGGCTAATGTATGTCTCTGAAAAAGAAAACATCTTTATTTAAAATGCTTTGATGGGTGATGAATATCAGGTGGGCCCATATTTACTAGATGGATATGCTGTGACAACCACTTCTGAATATAACTGTTTATTTTATCCCGGTTACCTCCAGTGCTACAAACCACATGGGCCTGATTCACAGAACTAACTTACGTAAAAACGTAAAGTTAGTACTTTTGGTATTTACAGAATACACTTACTCATTTTGGTATTCACAGAATGAACTTACTCATTTCGGTATTCACAGAAGTTAGTAGTCCTAACTTTAGGACTCCTAAATGCCTTCTGTGAATACCGAAAGTCTTAAAGTTAGGATTTTCTCAGTTTAGGAGTAGTAAAGTTAGGAGTCCTAACTTTACTACTCTAAACTGAGAAAAATCCTAACTTTAAGACTTTCGGTATTCACAGAAGGCATTTAGGAGTCCTAAAGTTAGGACTACTAACTTCTGTGAATACCGAAATGAGTAAGTTCATTCTGTGAATACCAAAATGAGTAAGTGTATTCTGTGAATACCAAAAAGTACTAACTTTACGTTTTTGACGTAAGTTAGTTCTGTGAATCAGGCCCCATGAGTTTATTAGTCTGCTGGGTACCACCTTTGAGCAGCTGCACTAGCAGACAATGTTAGGTTATATAGACTTTATTAAGCTCACTGTAAACTGCCTAACAACAGTACAATAAGATCAACAAAGATAAGCAAAAAAACATATGCAGTTTAAGCATTATCAAGAAAACCCCAAAAGCCTTTATATTTTAAGAGGGATGGTAAGAGAGAGAAGGAGGGGAATAAAGGGGAGGGAGGGTGAAAGTGTAAATCATATAACAAATCCTGAGAGTAAATAAAAATAACAATAAAATTAACAATAACAAGATATTGCCTCTAGATTGACCTTATAGGATAAACATTATATCAATAAACATATCATAAAATCACTCTAGTACATAAAATAAGGACAGAGAGAAAAATTCATGGAGGGCGGAAATTCTCAGAAAGTACAGGAACAGTACCTGAAATAACGCTATCAACTTGATTAAGTTATGAAGTAAGAGGTAACCATAACAATTGTGTTTTTTATGAAGACGTACATTGTATAGCATACATAATATCTAATTTATGATGAGAACACACCGAATTCCACCATACTTTATAGGATAACTTATCTGATGATTTCCAATTTAAAGAGATCTGGTGAAAAGCTATCGCTAATAATATATCTAATAATTTATTATTAGGGAAGGTAGAAGTAAGCTAATTAGATAGTGTTCCCAAAAAAAAATAATAATATTGAAGGAGCTATCGAAATTAAAAATCTTCTTAATCTGAGCCCAGATTTTGTACCAAAATATACGGGTATTGGGGCAGTTGAATAGGATATGCACTAAATCCGCATTAGAAAAGTTGCAAGACCAGCAACTAGCAGGGGTATCAGTGGAGAATTTGGAGCACTGCAAGGGAGTAAAATATAGGCGATGATATATAAAAAATAGAGACTGTGTGATACTAGCAGATCGTGAGATTTTATATATACATGCCCACATCTTGTTCCAAAAAGGTATTGTCCAAGAGACCCTTAGATCTCTTTCCCATATAATTCAGATTTGGATTTGGTTCTGTAGGGGTCAGGAAGGGAGAAATACTTATAAGTGGCCGAAACCCAGGGAACCGTTTTCAGAAATTCAGTAATGCCAGAAGAGAAAGAAACCTTCATCGAAGAATACTGTAATGAAAAATAAACATCAAGAACTGCATTTATCAATGATAAAAAACGGGTATAAAAGGACTTAGGACAATGATAAGTAAGACAAAATTGAGGAAAAGAAATAGGAGAATCATTATAAAAAAGTTGAGATGTCCACATTAAGCCTTTGTCCTTCCTGGTACGCCAAAAGAATGGCCTAATATTTATCTTAAGTAAGGAGTTATGCCATAACGGCATTTTTAAAAACAGCTCCTTATCCAGAGTAAGTGTAAGAAAGGTAGATTTGAGCAGCGAAACCGTTTTACGCAATATAGGAGAGCAAAGAAACGACGTTCTAGTAGTAAAAGATAGGACCTCTTTAAGAGTAAAGGGAAGAAGAGAGATACGCTCGATATCTAGCCATAAAGGAGAGAAAGACAAGGATAAATCATGAGTCCCAAAAGCCGCATGGCGTAAAGCAAAAGCTCTATGATATCCAAAAAGTTAGGAAAATTAATCCCCCGCCAATTTCGGCTTTTGTAAAGTAACTAAAGCTACTCTTGACTTTTTATGTTTCCACAGAAACTTCGGGAGTAACGTGTTGATTCTTTTGAAAAACTGTTTGGGAATATGCACTGTCAGCATAGAGAGAAGATATAACAGCAAGGGAGAAATCATCATTTTAATGTAGTCTAACCGACCCCACCATGATAAAAATAGAGGATTCCAAGAGGAAAGAATCTTATCAATTTTAACATTAAGTTCCGTAAAATTGATTTTAACCATGTCCGGGATGGTGTTTGTGAACCATACCCTCAGATATTTACTTTTCCCAGAAGTGGACCACTGATAACCAGTAAGAGAATAAGAATTACTGAATGTGTATTTAGTAAGCAAGAGAATTTCCATTTTATCCTTATTAATTTTATATCCTGAGACAGTAGAAAATAGAACATTTCTTGTAATAGAGAAAGTAGCGAGCCCTCAGGAGAAGACATAAAGAAAAGAATATCATTTATATAAGCATAAAAATGTAAATGTTGGTCACCATAGGGAAAATCCAAGATAGAAGGGTTGAGACGTATCCTAGAAAGAAAGGGTTCAAGAGCTAACACAAATAATGGAGGAGAAAGTGGGCAACCTTGTCTAACCCCCCTATTTAGAGGAAAATAAGAAGAAATCATGCCATTAACCATTACCGATGCTCGAGGTGCATGATATAGCAGGGAGATGAGAGCTATAATTTTAGGTCCAAACCCATGCCATTTTAAAGAGTGAAGTAAAAAGTCCAAATTTACTCTATCAAATGCTTTCTCTGCATCAATAGCCGAGAGAGAAGATTTAAAAGAGGGAGCTTTACTGAGAACATTTAGAAACAGTCTCGCATTATCGATATAAGCCTTCCTTTAATAAATCCTGATTGTTCTTTACCTATGAGGTGGGGAAGAAAGGATTCTAACCGAAGAGCTAAGATCTTTGCAAAGATTTTATAATCACCGTTCAATAACAAAATAGGCCTATAGTTTTTGCATTCCTGTGGGTCTTTACCATCTTTATGAATAAGACAAACTATGGCTTCCTGGAAAGTGCCAGAAGAAGAGGAGGATGCAATGAAATGATTAAATAAGCGGTACAGATAAGGAAGAAGGATGTTGAAAAAAATGAAGATAAAATTGGGGACGAGTGAGACCTACCTCTTTGCTGACTCCAGACACCGTGAGGGGAACGGCCAGCATTCCTGACATCGCGCCGTGAGGGGAACAGCTGTGTTCTCTCCTACACGCCGTGAGGGAAACGGCCGGTGCGCACTAAAGCCTACAACTCCCAGCGGCCCCCTGTGACCAGCAGCGCACCTCTGACGCGCCAGCTAGCGCCCAAAGGCGCTACAAAATCGGCAAGCGCCCCATGCAGCGCGGGACGAATGAGACCTACCTCTTTGCTGACTCCAGACGCCGTGAGGGGAACGGCCAGCATTCCTGACATCGCGCCGTGAGGGGAACGGCTGTGTTTTCTCCTACACGCCATGAGGAAAACGGCCGACGCGCACTAAAGCCTACAACTCCCAGTGGCCCCCTGAGACCAGCGGCGCACCTCTGACGCGACAGCTAGCGCCCGGAGGCGCTACAAAATCGGCAAGGGCCCCACGCAGCGCGAGACGCGCGCGGGCGGCGCCCGGGCCAAGCCCGGGCCAAGGGCAGGCCCGTCCTTGCCCGTCAAAGCCCGAAGAAGGCCGGGCTGGGCCATATCCCTTGGTTTTTTTTTTCTGGCATCTCCACTACAGCGGTAAGATTAAACAGGCTATATACATGCCGAAGTGGGACATGAACTAATTGTCTACAAACTATGATTAGTACCCATTGGACAATTCTTATTCCGATTTAACTAAAAGCATCTTTGTTCTTTTAGCAAATTATTTGTTGAAGTATTTTTACGTTATATTTAAATGTAAATATCTAAACTGAGGATACTAAATAATAGAGGCAGATAGTTGTGATACTTTTGGGTTGCTTTTTATTATATTGATTTTATTGGACACAGGAATATCTGCTTTGCATTATCAATTTAACCTTATCGTAAGTCACTACGTTGATTACATAGCCAAGATAGTAGTCTTGCAATAAGTCATCAAGGCAGTAATGGGGAAGAGGAAAGCAGCAGAAACAATGACAGGGAGGAAAAAGATAGCAAGGATGCAAAAATTGGCCAAATCTGCAGCAGAGAACTGCACTTTGGCCGCTATCGACGATTTAATAGAAGAGGTAGAAAATATGCTGTCCAGTGGAAAAGAGTATAGTACTAAGGGGAAAAGTAAAATCTCATCCTACTGTAGCAGAAGAGAAAAAGTGGCTCCAGCAAAGCCAAACAGTCCAACTATTGTTGTTCACCAAGCACATAACAAAACGCCATTGCAATTACCAGCCACATCACCATTAAAGTCAGGACTGGGTACTGGTACGACTCCCTCCCCTAGCTCTAACGTTCCTGATAATATAGATAGGGATCAAGGTAATCTAATATACAATGAGATCATAAATGTAGAGTGCTCAAATAGATACTCACCCCTAGATGATAATCTGAAGGAAGTCCAAGCAGAGCAAATATCAGGAAAAGACGGAAATAGTCCAACTAATTTGAGTTTAGTTGGGGAATATATGCAGGGACAGGTACATGATACCCATACACTTGTGTTGGACCTCTACACAAAACTCAACACAGTTCAAGAAAAGGTTCTGACAATTAAAAGAATGATAGAGGCACTAACAAGTCACTTATACAGAGATCCAGGAGTTGTAACCAATGCACCAGGGGACCAAAAACAAACAGGGAAGAAATCTCATTACACTAACATGGAGAACCAGGTACCTAAACCACCGTCTAGAGTTACCTTAAACTATCCCCCAAAGAAGACCATAAATCAGAGTAATAATCCAATCCCAAAGCCTTACCCTAAACTTATTCTGGAGAAACATGTGACTAATATGCACGATCATTCGAGACCATTTATATCACAACAACAAATGCAATGCGTAAATCCAGCACCCAAATAGGCTACCACAGAGTGCCCAAGGTTTGGGAAGGGGGCTTGGGGGTCCCGAAGGGAAATATGGACAACGCCAGGCATTTTACCTCCCAATTAGGGAGGAACATAATCCGCACAATGTGTTTCTCACCAATGTCCCGAGATTAAATCCGGGCAGTATAGAAGATAGGGATTCCCTTGTAAATAAAGCTATATATTGGATTAGGAGGGAACGGCAGTGTCTCTCCATAATAAGATCAGATATAAAAAATGCTAAAAGGATTCCACAAGATGATGGGAATTTGGATGATATAAGGTTAACATTCTACTCCAAATTCATTGCTGAGAACTTAATAACTATGAATTTAAGAACTCACTCACTTTTCAACTCCAAAATTAATATCAGGCAAAACAAAACCGGTACAGTCAATCGTAGCTTTGCTACATACACCTCTGGGGGGCAAAGCAACCTTGAAGCTAACAATTGACTGATTCATGAGCGGAATTCGGATCTCCCAGGGAGGGGGACTCTGCACCCTTTGGCTCAGGTTCGATGGGTAACTGATCTTGATGACCAATTTAATGTGGATATACAACATGAAGGATATAGTCCTGATGAAGGACAAGAAAATAACATTGTCCAGTTAGAAGGGCCTAAATGTGTCATCAATGCTGGTTCCCCTATTAAAAAATCTACATGTATAATATCTGAATATGATTGCCCAGATACTTTGCCAACAGGTCTAATTGAAAATCGAATAAGGATGGTGTCTTGGAATATACCGGGCCTTGCAAAAAAACTGCAAGAACCAGATTGGCAGGATTATATTGAAACTTTTGAACTCTGCCTCTTCCAAGAGACGTGGGCAACGGAACCATTATTTAAAGTAGACTACAGAACATTTAGTATTGAGGCCCACAAACCAACTAGAGGAAGACCATCTGGAGGCCTCTTAATTTGGATAAAAAACAATATAAATGCTTCCATAGATATTGTAACTACGGCCACTGATGACATCTTGGGCCTGAGTTTTAAATTTTCAAACAAATCCTGGTTACACTTATTCAATATATATATAAAACCAAGAGAATGCTCAAAAGAATCACCTATAATCCAGCACCTAGAAGAAGCCCTTGATTCTATTAGGTCCAATGGGCTCATTGTAATTGGAGGTGACTTCAACTGTTGTTATGAACCCCTGCTGGGATTAAATACAATCCTTGAAGAAGAAGATCTATCAATGGGTATCCCGTCCTTAGGGATAGAAAAGACCATGAGATGTTCTGTCTCTGCATTGCAATTATTTAATTTTACTGTAGAGAAGGGATTAAGGTCATGCAATGGTAGAACCCCCTCTGAGCTCAAATGTTCTAACACCTTTTCGAGAGGTCTTTCTTCCTCTCGGATAGATTATATTATGGTAAGTGCTGCTCAATGGGATTATGTGCAGGATTTTAAAGTGGATGGCAGAAGAGAAAGTGATAATTTTCAGTCGGGATTGGACTCAGAGGTCACACAGCCTATAGTGAGCAATAATAGGAGGGCAGTGAAATGGCCATCTATTCTGGGAAAGGTAGAACCCCTTACTTGCATTTATAATTTTTTTTGTAATCTAGTATTGCTTTTTTTAAAAGAGTGCCCTGGAAGTTTATTAATAACACAGACTCATCAAAAGTTGGTGGAATGTATAAAACCCCATTTAACTAAATCGGTGACTGGGAAGACCAAATGTACTAAGAAGATTGGGTTGTCCAACCCATGGTTTGATAATGAATGTGCACTGACTAAACAAAGTTTAACCAGGGCCCTGCAAACCAAGGATATAATCTTGATCAGGCAATTAAGGAATGCGTACAATAAAGTTTTGAAAGCAGCCCGCAGAAATTGGGAAGATGCAAGCTGGGAAGTACTGATAATAGCTTCAAAGACAGGCGATCAATTTTTGTTTTGGCGGATCATTGCAAATGGTACCAAAGCAAATAACCTGGCCCAGGACTATAATTTGGACCCCTGGACTTGGCATGGACATTTTGCTCAGCTATATGCCCTTCCGGCCCCAATGATTAGAGATCTCCCATGTAGTATTGAGGACCTTATGTCGTCAAACGAGATTGCACCACTACAATTTAGTGTAGAGGATACCACACTGGCCATAGCCGCTATTAAGCCATCGAAAGCCCCTGGCCCCGATAAGATCCCGGGCGATCTCTTTAAACATGCACCTGAAGTGTGGGCTCCATATATTAATCTTCTATGTAATGCAGTCGATAGAGGCGAGCCCATTCCAGAATCTTGGAAAGGCGAGGAGATCGTCCCGATATATAAGAAGGGCTGTAGGGACAATCCCGCTAACTATAGACCTATCAGTTTGATAGATATATTGCAAAAGGTTTATGCCAAACAGATGTTAGATAGGTTGAATGACTGGATGCTTGTAAATGATGTACTTTCCCCATGCCAGGCGGGTTTTAGAAGGAGGACAAGTACTGTGGATCAAGTGTTCAGGCTGATAACTATAGCCTGGAAATATACAAGGCTAAGATCCGGTCATCTATACGTGGCCTTTATAGATTTAAAGGCCGCATTTGATTCAATTCCTAGAGACCTACTATGGTTAAACCGATTACAGCAGGGGGTGCCCAAAAATATCATAGTCCAGCTGGTTAGGCTTCATGAGAATACCTTTGCAAAAGTGCGTTGGGGTAAAGGGGGGGAACTCACAGAAGAGATACCTGTCAAGAGAGGTGTGCGCCAGGGCTGTGTCCTGGCGCCAACTCTATTCCTCTTATATGTTAATGACATGGTCGAGTTCCTCCAAAAATCCAATCATGACTCCCGAAATTAGGAGGGAACCACATTTGCGCACTAACTTTTGCTGACGACACAATTTTGTTGTCGCAAACGCCAAAGGGCTTGCAAAACCTTTTAAATACTCTTGATCAATATTGTAAACAAAAGGGGCTGGAAATAAACCCACTAAAAACTAAGTACATGACTATCAGGCCCCATAAATGTTTTAAGAATAACATAAAGCTGGATGGAGCAATTTTGGAGTGAATCTCTAATTTTGTTTATCTTGAGGTAAACATCGACTCTAAACTCTCATGGAACCCCCAGATAATGAAATCTAGATCAATGTTAACGCAATACGCAGCACCAGTTATAAAAAAAATCTTCGCCACCACGACAAAGGCTGTTACACCAGCCCTTGAAGTTTATAAATCCAGGGCACAAACTGCTGCCTTATATGGCTCAGAATTGTGGGGGATCACTTTCACCTTTAATTATGGGGGAAAATAAGATCTTGAGGAGGTTTACTGCTCTACCCCAAAATACACCTGTGATCCCCTAATGCTCAACCTGGGCATCAAGCGAATTGAGCAAAGGGCAGTTTGGATGACCTTATCATACTGGATAAGAATATGGACCACCGAGGAATTGCAAACCTATAGACAAGCATTGAGTGAATTATTGGCTCTTGACACTCATGTAACTTTTCCTTGGTTGATCCACATCCGTAAATGGCTTTCGGACCTGGGTTTGAGCAGGTTCTGGGAACAACCGAATTTGTTGACTCCTGATTCAAAACGGGAAATCAAAACCATTTACTGGAATTTTATTAGGCACAATATCATTTCAAATTGTAGATCTGGTACACTCACAACCCAGTTTCTGATGTTTAAAATAACCCCTGTTTCGAATCATTTCTAGATGAGATCGAACCTTTACTTGCTAAGGTATTGTATCTGAAATTTAGGTATGGTACTCTTCAAATAAAGTCGTTTACATCCAGGTGGGGACAAAAGCAGTTAGAGGGAAATGATTAGGAAGCGAAGAGGATATTGTGCATGTTTTATTTTTCTGCCCTGCATATGAAAATCCCAGAAAGAAATGGATAAAACCTCTGGGCAGGAAATTGTGTACTAGGAAATACACTGAAATGCTGCGTATTTTGAAAACTGATAGCTCCAAGCTAATTGTATTTGGTACTAGCAGATTTTTATTGGCTGCTAATTTTATTAGGATGAAGACAGGGCTTAAATTTTAAAATCTTAATTTTTTGTATTATAAAAAATTTCTTGTTTTTAAGGGAACCATATGAAACTCAAATGTTGACGTCGTATATAGTTAATGATATTTTAAAATTTATAGTGTGGAAATTTCTTCTTCTATTTATGTGATGATATAGTAATCTTGATGAAATTGCACCTTGCACTTTGCACTTTATGGAATTAATCCCATCGTTGCTGATTGTAAAAACTAGCTTCTATGTTTTATAGCGGAATGTATATGTTAATGCGCTATTGATGGTTAATTACTCAGCATTTTGCACTTTGCACTTCATGGAATTAATTGAATAGCTGCTAGTTGCGAAAAGTTTACTGCATGTATTGTACTGCAACCAATATGAGGCTATCCGACATTCTGCACTTTGCATTTTCATGTATATGCTGCTAATTGTAAATTACATCCTAAATACTGTATTGCAACTGAAATGAGGACTAATGAATTGTATATACTTTTTTTTCCTTTTTTTTTCTTTTCTTTCTTTTTATTAATAATAATAATAATGTTTTTGTATTTATTGATGCTTTGATGATTCTAAGAATCGAATAAAGATGCTTTGATGAGATAAAATTCTACTGTAAAACCATCCGGACCAGGTGTTTTCCCTAATTTAAGTACTCGTAAGGCTGCGGCAACTTCTTCAGTAGAGAGGTCATTCTCTAAAGAATCAAAGTCCAAATCAGAAGCATCTGAATGAGCAGTATGAAGTAAATAATCTGCAATGACAGCGAAGAAAGGAGTTGATTTGGGCGTATAAAGAGATTTATAAAACGTAACTAATTCTTCCAAAATAGCCTGATGACTAGTAGTAGACTTACCGGTCTTTGTGGTAATAGAATCAATGATGTGTCGCTCTTTTCTTCCTTTAAGATAGTTTGCTAATAGCTTGCCAGCTTTATTTCTCCCACCATAATAACGTGCATTTTTCCGAAGAAGCACAGAAGAGGATTCTTCAGTAGAATTAAATTGCATTTTGGCTTTGAGCAGGGCATTGCGGTCCGAAGGCAGTTTAGAGGAGTAATACTTATTTCCTAATGATTTAATTGATGTAAGAAGATTAGTATGTTCCTTTAATCGCGTCCTCTTTTGCTTAGAGACAAACTGTAATATGAAATCTGTTGCAGAGGGCTTGAATGTATCCCAGAGCTGGGAAGGCGAAATTTCCGTGTTATCATTGAAGGAAAAAAAATCAGAAACAAAGGAGATAAAAGAACTAAAGAATTGAGCATCCTGTAATAAATAATTGCTGAATTTCCAACGATGTAAAGGGGGACGGGGTGGAACCAAATCTAAGTCTGTAATGACCATAGCGTGGTCAGAGAGCACAATTGAGGAAATATACGACTGTATAATAAACTGTGCCAGGGACTTAGACAGAAATATATGATCCAGTCTTATAAGTGAACCATGAGAAACAGAGTAAAAAGTATACTCTCGGGCAGTTGGGTTAGACAATCTCCAGGAATCCACTAAGGCTCCCTTGTGAATAACAGAGCAAAATTGCTTGTGCATTTTATGGGATGAAAAATGAACTAAACATTGCCTATCTAAAAAAGGGTCCATTATTTGATTGTAATCTTCTCCCAGAATAAAATAGGAGTCATGAAATTGTGTACATTTTTGTGCAATAGAGGGCCAAAAAGCATTATCAGGTTGCATTGGGGCATAAACATTTATAATAGTAAGGGGAACACTGTCAATAATGAGGCTCACTATGATCCACCTACCCATATCATCTATTTGTTGAGAGACCAACTTAACATTAAGGGATTTTTGCACAATATGACAACCCCATTCTTTTTATTTACTTATGGGGAAAGAAACACATAACCAACCCAGGCTCGTTTAACCCCTTCCATGCTCATAACGGAGCGGTTCCGTCATGAGCCACGGTGGGCTCATGACGGAACCGCTCCGTCATGGCACCCACCCATGGGGGAAGCGCTGGCGCTCCCCCCATGGGCAGCCCAACAACTTCCCACAAAGGGGGGTGGCAGCGGAAGAGTTTCCACTGCCACTCCCGACGCCCCCAGGGGAATCCCATGACGTCAGCGCGCACAGCGCGCGCCGACGTCATCAGGAAGCCCGGGACGCCCTGGAAGCCATTTGCTTTCAGGCGTCCGGAGGAATAGGTAAGATGATTCCTGTTCCCGGGGGGGTCCCTGCACGCACAGAGGCATCGGGGGAGAGGAAAGAGTTTTTCCTCTCCCCTGATGTCTCTGTGCAGGGCATTTCTGCTTCACGATCGCGCACAGCGTCGCGATCATGCAGCAGAAATGCCCCCACTAGGCACCAGGGAATTATTTAATTGTATTGGAAGCGTCCCCTTGGGCAAGGGTTGTGGATGTTTTTCAGCCCGTTTTTTGGGCCTTTCTGCCCCCCGGGGGGGGGGGGGGAGGGCAGAAAACCCCACTAGACACCAGGGAGTTTATTTTAAATTAAATGGAAGCGACCCCTTGGGCAAGGGTCGCTTCCAAGGGGCTGATGTTTTGTGCATGTTTTTTCTGCCCTCCCCCCCCTGGAGGTGGATTGGCCCGTTTTTTAAACCTCACTAGGCAGGAGGGACTTTATTTTTAATGTAATGGAAGCGACCCCTTGGGCAAGGGTCGCTTCCAAGGGGCTTATATTATGTGCAGGTTTTTTTGCCCCCCCTGGGGGCAGATTGGCCCTTTTTATGGCCTTTCTGCCCCCGTGGGGGGGCAGAAAACCCCACTAAGCACCAGGGATTTTGTTTTGTGTGTAATGGAAGCGACATGGTTGCTTCCAAGGGGGTAACATTTTGTTTATGATTTTTCTGCCCCTCCTGGGGACAGATCTGCCCCTTTTTTTGGCCTTTCTACCCTAGGCAGGAGGGGGGAGGCAGAAAACCCTACTAGGCACCAGGGATCTATTTCTTTTGCAAGGGGGGCACATTTCTGTCTGCTGTTTTCTGCCCCACCTGGGGGGCAGATCGGCCTGGCAGAAAACCTCACCCGATCCCTTGGGCAAGATCACCCCCCATTTTTCTCGGCCTTATTTGAAGGCCCATCTGGCATATTGACCATTTGGGTAGTGACATAGCGTGTTATAATGTTAATTGTTTTATTTCTTGTGAATTGCAATTGTAATGCTTTATTTCTCCCTTTTTATTCTAGTTCAAGGCTTTTGCTCTGTAGACTGTTCCAGGTTCTGCAGTTTGTGTAGTTGCATGTGTTTGGTAAGAGAATTTTTTTTGTACATTGTAAATGAGTTTCATTTCCCTGCATGAATGTGTTTTTGGCAAATGGTGTAATAATAGCAGTATGTTTGGCTTCTGTTTTTTTGAGTGTCAAAATATTTTTGCATTTGTGCTCGATGTGTATTTTGTTGTGTTGTGAGTAATTGGTTTTGTTTCTTCTTTCTAGTGGGATATCGTTGCTTTTTGCTGCATCTATGCAGAGTAGGTGCTGGTGATTGTAGCTATCTTTGGCAAGTGAGTCATTGTTTTTGAGTATATAGATCTTTGTGCTAAAGCCACACTTTGTTTATTACTTATTTTGCAGTGTTTGTTGTTGTTGACTTGTTTGTGAACTCTCCTTTCTTTGTAAGGACTATGGCTAGCCGCAGGATTACTGCTCAGCAGGTTGTTTGTATGCTTTTTGAGTCTTCCTCCGACCATGGTTCAGAGACTGACTCTGCATCTGAGGCAGAGGAGGCAGTGGGGGCAGTGGAAGATTCTGGCAGTGAGGTTTCTGTCCATGAGGAATAATCGGATGATGAAGCCACTCTTAGTGCAGATGAAGTGCCTGTCTTAGAGGAGGACATTGATGTGCTGATAGTGCAGCAAGAGGCATCTGGGTTGCAGCCTGGGGCTGCAAGGCCTCCCATTGGAAGTGCTGATCTCTGGGTTGCCCCAGGCAGGGTGCAGTCGACATTGCCAGACTTTACTGCTATTTCAGGGTGTAGAGTGGATACTGAAAACTTTTTGCCTATACATTTTTTTCAGTTGTTTATGGACGATGTATTTTTGGCAGAGATTGTTGAGCAGACTAATTTGTATGCTGAACAGTTTTTGAGGGACAACAGTGCCAGCCTTAGGCCCCACTCTAGAGCTACCCGGTGGACTCCCACAAATCTGGAAGAGATGAAGAAGTTCTTGGGTTTAATTTTTTTGATGGGCTTGCTAAGGAAGCCATCAATGTCTTCATATTGGTCTACTAGTCCCTTGATGGCAACAGCTATATTTCCGGCAGTCATGAGTTGTGATAGGTATTTGCTTCTGCTTCGGATGCTGCATTTTGTCGATAATGGTTTAGCGTTGCCACGAGATCAACCTGATTGTGACCGTCTTTTTAAGATTCGGCCTGTCATTGATCACTTTGTAGATCGATTTTCTGAGATCTATGCTCCAGGGAAAGAAATAGCAGTGGATGAGTCTTTGGTCTTGTTCAAGGGCCGCTTGGTTTTTAGGCAATACATTCCTAGCAAGAGGGCCAGCTATGGAATTAAGATGTATATGCTGTGTGACAGTAGGACTGGATATGTCTCTAATTTCAGGGTGTACACCGGTAAGGATTCAAGGATTGACCACCCTGGTTGTCCGTCCACTTTTGGAGTGACTGAGAAAATTGTGTGGGAACTTGGTAGAGGACTGTTTAACAAAGGTCACCATTTATATGTAGATAACTTCTACACTGGTGTGCAGTTGTTCAGGGAATTGGCCAAAGTGGACACTTGCTGTGGCACAATCCGCTCTAACCGTAAAGGTTTCCCAAAAGAACTTGTTTGTCAAAAGCTTGTGCGGGGACAGTGCAGTGCGTTGCGTAGCGAAGAACTTCTAGCTGTGAAGTTTTCAGACAGGAGAGATGTCTACATGCTGACTACCATCCATGATGAAAGCACGTCACCTGTGCCTGTTTGGGGTCAGGTTGCTGAAGCGCGCAAACCTGTGTGCATTATAGACTATAATAGGCACATGGGTGGTGTTGATAGAGTAGATCAGAGGTTGGAACCTTACACTGCTCTTCGTAAGGCTTACATTTGGTATAAGAAGTTGGCTATCCATCTTTTCAACTTGGCAACTTTTAATGCTTTTGTTGTATTTAAGGGTTGTTGTCCTGAGTCAAAGATGACTTTTGCTAAGTTTCAGGAGTCTGTAATAGGCAGCCTTGTTGTAGTGGAGCAGGCAAGTGTTCCTAGAGTTGGAGTGGTGGAGGATGTGGCTAGATTGAAAAATCGCCACTTTCCTGATCACATTCCTCCCACGCCCTCAAAAGACTTTCCCAGTAGGAGATGTAGAGTCTGTTGGCGAAGAGGTACGCGGAAGGAGACTCATATGTACTGCCCCGAGTGTCCTTCTAACCCTGCGCTGTGTGTGCCTGCTTGTTTTAGAATGTACCACACGCAAAAGAAATTTTGGGAGCATCCATGAGTGGTAAAGTGAACTGCCTGGTCTGTATTGTTTTATATTTCTTGTTCATTTTCAAGGTTGGAATTTGTGCAATGCATTTAGTTTCAGATTTTGTGTTAGTAGATTTGTATCTATTCACAATTTGTTTGTATTTTCTTTTTTGTATAAAAAAAACCCTAAATGTGATGGCGGTGTGTGTAGGTTGGCGCTTGGCTAGTGCTGTGCGTGGACTGGGGCTTGGCTGACGGTGTGCGTGGACTGGCGCTTGGCTGGTGGTGTGCGTGGTCTGGCACTTGGCTGGCGGTGTGAATGGACTGGCACTTGGCTGGCAGTGTGCATCAACTGGTGCTTGGCTGGCGGTGTGCGTGGACTGGCACTTGGCTGGTGGTGTGCTTGGACTGGCGCTTGGCTGGTGGTGTGAATGGACTGGCACTTGGCTGGCAGTGTGCGTGAACTGGCGCTTGGCTGGCGGTGTGCATGGACTTGCGCTTGGCTGGCGGTGTGTGAGTAATGACTTGCTGCTAGTCACTACACATGCTGGTAGCCAAACGCCAGTCCACGCAATCCATCAGCTGGTGTGGTTGCTGTGTCAGGCATGTGGGTGTGTGAAAGTGATTGGCCCTTGAATGGCACTGTCTGCTGATGTGAGTTTTGTAATGTGATGGGCCCGCGGCTGGCGGTGTTAATGGCTTTGTATGTGTCACACATATGAAAGATGTAAAGAGGTTGGTGCCTTGTCGTGGCTTTACAGCTCACAAGCTGTGAGTCAAGGGTTCAGTTTCTTGTCCTTTCAATTATTAACAGTGCATTTCATTTTTGTGAAATCTCTTGTTAATACAATTGTATATACTGAACCATCACTCACCCTCATGCCAAATCCAATCGGTATGTATGTGTGCTTGAGGAATAGATGGTTGTGCACTAATATTTGTCTTTTCTGTCTTTCTCAAGCAGGGTGTCCCTTGTCCCTTTTTGTGAATGTTGTAATGTGTTGTTCCATGCCTGGTGGTGTGAATGGTCTTGTGTGTATGACGTACGAAAGGTGTGTGAATGGCCTGTAAAGCGTTTGGGTCCTTGACGCGACTTTACAGCTCACGAGCTGGGAGTCACTGGTTCCATTTCTTTGTCCTTTTAATTATTGACAGTGCATTTCATTTTTGTGAAATCTCTTGTTAATAAAATTTTATATACTGAACCATCATTCGTTCTCGTGCCAAATCCAACCAGTATGTGTGTGTGTTTGAGGAATAAATGGTTGTGCAGTAATATTTGTCTTTTTTTTTGTCTCTCCCAACAAGTTATCTTACCCACAATGTCCTGCAAACCTCAAAATGTGACACATTTTCCTTGCATTACTGTGCCAAAATGTTCACGCTTCAGAAAGAAACAACAATTTCCTACCACCCAGCATTTCCCCAAGTCTCCCGATAAAAATGGTACCTCACTTGTGTGGGTGGGCAGGGAAGGGCTCAAAAAGTATTGTGGATGCATCAAAATTACCTATTTTGAAAGGACCTGGCTTTGCAAGGGGGGAACACTTGAGTTTTTGGCCCCAGGCTCGGCGGCAATCTTGGGAAACCTACCAAACCCACACATTTGTGAAAACTAGACACCCAGGGCAGTCCAGCGAGGTATGGCTTGCATGGGCCCCCAACGTTTTCCTACCCAGAATCCCCTACAAACCTCAAATTTAGCTGAAAAAATCAAATTTTTCTCAAATTTCTGTGTGGGAAAGTTCTAGAATCTGCATGGATCCACAAATTCCCTACCACCCAGCGTTCCCCCAGGTCTTCCAGGATTCTGGGGATTCTGGGTAAGAAAAGGTTGGGGGGCCCATGCAAGCCATACCTCGCTGGACTCCCCCGGGTGTCTAGTTTTCAGAAATGTGTTGGTTTGGTAGGTTTTCCATGATGGCCGCCGAGCCTGGGGCCAAAAACCCAGGTGACCCCCCCTTGCAAAACCAGGTTGTTTTGTGATAGGTAATTTTGATGTCTCCTCAATATGTTTTGGGCCCTTGCCGGTCGCGGGTACTTGACCCACCCATGCGAATGAGGTATCATTTTTATCAGAAGACCTAGGGGGACGCTGGGTGGTAGGGAATTTGTGGATACACGCAGATTCCGGAACTTTCCACCACAGATATGTGAGAAAAATGTTTTTTTTTTTTTACAAAGTTTGAGGTTTGCAAGGGATTCTGCGTAACAGAACCTGGTGAGAGCGAGACAAATCACCCCATCCTGTATTCCCCTGGGTGTCTAGTTTTTAAACATTTATAGGTTTGCTAGGTTTCCCTAGGTGGCGGCAGAGCTAGGGTTCAAAATCTACAGCTAGGCACTTTGCAAAAAAAGGGTCAGTTTTCACTGTGAAAATGTGGTGTGTCCACGTTGCGTTTTAGGCCGTTTCCTGTCGCGGGCACTAGGCCTACCCACACAAGTGAGGTACCATTTTTCTCGAAAGACTTTAGGGAATGCGAGGTGGGTGGAATAGTGTGGATCCACGCAGATTACAGAACTTTCCACCACAGAAATGGGAGGAAAATGTGTTTTTTTTTTACAAAGTTTGAGGTTTGCAAGGGATTCTGGGTAAAAGAACCTGGTGAGAGCCAGACAAGTCACCCCATCCTGTATTCCCCTGGGTGTCTAGTATTAAAAAATGTATAGGTTTGCTAGGTTTCCTTAGGTGCCGGCAGAGCTAGGGTTCAAAATCTACAGCTAGGCACTTTGCAACAAAAGGGTCAGTTTTCACTGTGAAAATGTGGTGTGTCCATGTTGCGTTTTGGGCCGTTTGCTGTTGTGGGCACTAGGCCTACACACACAAGGGAGGTACCAATTTTCTCGGCAGACTTTGGGGAATGTGGGGTAGGAGGATATTTGTGGATCCACGCAGATTCCAGAACTTTCCACCACAGAAATGTGAGGAAAATGTGTTTTTTTAAAATAAAATTTGAGGTTTGCAAGGGATTCTGGGTAACAGAACCTGGTGAGAGCCAGACAAGTCACCCCATCCTGGATTCCCCTGGGTGTCTAGTTTTCAAAAATGTATAGGTTTGCTAGATTTCCCTAGGTGTCGGCAGAGCTAGGGTTCAAAATCTACAGCTAGACACTTTGAAAAAAAGGGTCAGTTTACACTGTGAAAATGTGGTGTGTCCACGTTGCGTTTTGGGCCGTTTCCTGTCGCGGGCACTAGGCCTACCCACACCAGTGAGGTACCATTTTTCTCGAAAGACTTTGGGGAATGCGGGGTGGGTGGAATTTTGTGGATCCACGCAGATTCCAGAACTTTCCACCACAGAAATGTGAGGAAAATGTGTTTTTTTTTTACAAAGTTTGAGGTTTGCAAGGGATTCTGGGTAACAGAACCTAGTGAGTGCCAGACAAGTCACCTCATCCTGGATTTCCCTGGCTGTCTAGTTTTCAAAAATGTATAGGTTTTCTAGGTTTCCCTAGGTGCCGGCAGAGCTAGGGTTCAAAATCTACAGCTAGGCACTTTGCAAAAAAAGGGTCAGTTTTCACTGTGAAAATGTCGTGTGTCCACATTGCGATTTGGGCTGTTTTGTGTCATGGGCACTAGGCCTACCCACACAAGTGAGGTACCATTGTTCTTGGAAGACTTTGGGGAATGCGTGGGGGGTGGAATTTTGTGGATCCACGCAAATTCCAGAACTTTCCACGACAGAAATGTGAGGAAAATGTGTTTTTTTTTACAAAGTTTGAGGTTTGCAAGGGATTCTGGGTAACAGAACCTGGTGAGAGCCAGACAAGTTACCCCATCCTGGATTCCCCTGGGTGTCTAGTTTTCAAAAATATATAGGTTTGCTAGGTTTCCCTAGGTGCCGGCAGAGCTAGGGTTCAAAATCTACAGCTAGGCACTTTGCAAAAAAGGGTCAGTTTTCACTGTGAAAATGTGGTGTGTCCACGTTGCGTTTTGTGCCGTTTCCTGTCGCTGGCACTAGGCCTACCCACACAAGTGAGGTACCATTTTTCTTGAGAGACTTTGAGGAATGCGGGGTGGGTGGAATTTTGTGGATCCACGCAGATTCCAGAACTTTCCACCACAGAAATGTGAGGAAAATGTGTGTTTTTTTTTTTACAAAGTTTGAGGTTTGCAAGGGATTCTGGGTAACAAAACCTGGTGAGAGCCAGACAAGTCACCCCATACTGTATTTCCCTGGGTGTCTAGTTATTGAAAATGTATAGGTTTGCTAGGTTTCCCTAGGTGCCGGCAGAGCTAGGGTTCAAAATCTACAGCTAGGCACTTTGCAAAAAAAGGGTCAGTTTTCACTGTAAAAATGAAGTGTGTCCACGTTGCGTTTTGAGCCGTTTCCTGTCGCGGGCACTAGGCCTACCCACACAAATGAGGTACCATTTTTATCAGGAGACTTAGGGTAACACAGAATTGTAGAGCAACTGTTATTACCTATTGACTTTCGTTGCATTTCTGCCTTCCAAATGAAAGACAATGTGTAAAAAAGAAGTCACTTTGAAAAATGTCCTATAATTCTCATGCTAGTATGGGTACTAACAATTTCGGAAATGTGCAGATAGCTACTGTTTATAAACTCTATATTTTGTTCCAATTTCAGAAATACATAGGTGTCTTTCATCCCGATTTTTCACTATATATATTTTCCCAAATTAATTGCTATATACCGGCACATAATAAAAAACCATTGCAAGACACTGCTCAGTTATTGGCTCTGGGTTCGTCGAGTTCCTGGTGAACCTACAAGTTCTATATATCCCACAACCAGAAAGGTCCATCGGATGTAACGGTATATTGCTTTCAAATATTTGTCATAATTAGAAGAAGTTACAGGTGAAACGTTGGCACAAATGGCTGTTTTTTTCAACTCATTTTCAATTTTTTTCTATTTTCAACTGTTAGTTTCTATAAAGAAGCCTTGAAGGATCTACACAAATGATCCCTTGCTGAATTCAGAATTGTGTCTACTTTTCTAAAATGTACAGCTTTCCAGGATCCATTATTGCTTTCATACCTATTTCTACCATTAACCGGAAGAAGGTTGAAAGCACAAAAAATAGCAAAAATAGGCTATGTCCCAGTAAAATGCCAAAACTGTGTAAAAAATGTTGGTTTTCTGACAAAAGTCTGCCAGTCCCTGAAATCTGGGAAAACTGTGATTTCAGCCCCACAAACTCTTTGTTGATACCATTTGCAGGGAAAAAACCAGACGCTATCATTTACGGCACTTTTTTCCCATTTTTCAAAAAAAAAAAGTTAGCTGTATTTTGGCTATTTCTGGGTCCCCTCCAAGGGAATCCACAAACCCTGGGTACCTTTAGAATCCCCATGATGTTGGAAGAAAAGGATGCAGATTTGGCATGGATACCTTATGTGGTCAAAAAGTTACAGGGGCCTAAGCGCAAACTACCCAAATAGCCAAAAAAAAACTTAGCACAAGGGGGGGAAAAGGCCTAGCAGCGAAGGGGTTACATTTCAGAGCTTCAGGCTGAGTAAGGTGGGTTTGCTGAATAAGGACCAGATCAGGATTTGATTTGCCTAGAAGGGATAATACTCTCTGTCGTTTGATCGGATTAAGCAAACCTTTAATATTCCATGAGATTACTCTGAATTATATAAAATGGAAAAAGAGAATATAGGATATAGGATATGAATGCAATGAGGCATATATAAAAATAAAGGAAAAAGGTTCTGTCATATAATACAAGGACGAGGAAGAATACTGCAGAGAAGAAAAATAAACAGCTGCACTAGCGGACAATGTTAAAGGCACACTATATCGAGAACTGCGGTATTGTTGGGAGATCCTTGTGGGAGCACGAATGGCTCGATATCATCAAATCAAATGAAGAACTTGTGTGTTGTTTTATTAAGAACAAGGAACTGTCTGAACCTCTTGAGCCCCGTGATACTTTATTTGGGGGTCATACGAATACGATTAAGTTGTACCAGAAGGTGGTTGTTAGCGAAAAAATACACTACTATGATTTCACAAGTCTGTATCCTTATTTGAACAGAATGAAACATTACCTGCTAGGGCACCCTCACATTATTTATCAGGAAATTAAAGACTTCAGTGAGTATTTTGGCTTGAATAAATGTCAGGTGTACCCTCCCCACAGGCTTATTTTCCTGTTCTCCCACAAAGAGTTGAGGGAAAGTGAATGTTCCCCCTATGCAGGACATGGGTTGAAAGCAAACAGACCAGTGAATGCAGACACACTGATGAAGATAGGTCAATCACAGGTACCTGTTGTAGCATAGAGGTACAGGCTGCCTTAGAGAAAGGTTGCAAGATTGGAAGGGTACATGAGAAATGGCACTTTGAGCAGACTACGACTGAACTTTTTTCTGAGTTTATTAGATTATTTCTTAGAGACAAGCAGGAGGCTTCAGGATTTCCAGACTGGTGTGACAAGAAGACAAAAAAGCAACATTATATTGACGATTACTTCAAGCATTCACTTAAGACCGTAGTACATTGAAGTAAACCCCTCTAGACGTCAGTTAACATAACTCTGTCTAAATTGACTATGAGGCAAATTTGCACAGCGTACAAACTTGCCAGACACTAAAATAATCAGAGATCCAGATGAGCTGTATAAATACCTTTTCGGCTCGTGTTATGACATCTCCAGTTGTGACTTCATAGATGATGAAACTGCTTATCTGTGTTGGAAATATAAAACAGAATACCTGACCACTTCTAACAACATAAATATTTTGACAGCTTATTTTACAACTGCTCATGCTTGATCAGAGCTTTACAAGGTGCTGGATAAACTTCAGGACAGATGTTTTTACCATGATACTGACTGTGATGTTTGTGAATAGACCGGGGGATGAAGACCCTCAACTTGGTGATTACTTGGGAGATTTAAAAAGCGAAGTATGTCCTGGTGAACATGTTGTAGAATTTGGGTCAGCTGGTCCTAAGACATATTGCTACTGCATATCCAAAAATACAGCATGCCTGAAAGTGAAAGGCAGTACATTGAATGTTAACAATAGCATAAAAATCAATCTTAACAGCCTAAAGGATCTGGCCTGTGATTATATTGAAGAACATACAAATAAAGTTAATAAAACTATTGTGGTGGAACAGCCGAGTAATGTCAGGTCCAAAAAACAGTGGCAAATTACAATCATGCCCTTCATAAAACCCTACAAGTAGTGTTTAATAAGCGGGTACTGACAGAAGAGTACAAAACACTGCCCTATGGGTATTGACACACATAAATGTTTTTACCCACCAATGGACACTAGACTGCAGCATCCATTTACCTTTGTTTTAGCAGGTCCTTCAAATTGTGGTAAAAGTTATTTTATAAAAAGCTTTTAGAAAATGCTTCTAGTGTTTTAAGCCAAACCCCAATGAATATTGTATAGCTTTATTCATGCTGGCAGAATCTATAAACAAAGCTAGCACATACATTTCAATACATAAAATCTATTGAAGAAATACCTGATACTCTTAACAACGATAATATGCTGCCTCCAAGTCATGTAAACATGGTTTTGGTAGATGACCTAACGAGTGAAGCTGATGATAGCCCAGAAATAGAGAAGACCATTACTCAATATTCACACCACCGAAATCTAAACATTTGTTATATAGTGCAGACTTTGTTTTATAAGGGTAGGAGTAGTCGTTCAGTAACTCTTAACACATCTTACCTAGTGCATTTAAAAACCCTAGAGAAAAACAACAAATTACACTTATGGCCAAACAAATGTATCCTGGGAACACCAGATTTTTCTTGGAAGCTTTTAACAATGCTACAGAGAAATCCCATGGTTACTTACTGGTAGATTTAAAAACAGCAACCCTAGAAGACAAAAGACTCCGTACTGATATTTTTCCACTAGATCTCCCGGTTACTTACACACTCAAAAATAAGTCCAAACCATATAAAAAGAATCACTAGTAATTCCCTATTAACATTTTATAATCTAACACTATACTAAAGATCTCTATCTCAGCACATCTAAGTAGAAATCCAGCCCTTCTAAAATTGTTAGTTACAGCGAGCCCACAGCAAGGAAAAGCTACCATGTGCTCCACGTCTGATGATCTAGTGGCTGCTATTTCAGAGATGGCCCTAAACAACCTTAAAGTTGATGTCTCAATACCAGATCATCAGTTCAAAGCACTAAAGAAGATGTAGCATCTTATTAAAAAGCTTAGTAATAAATTGCATCCCTGATTTCTAAAAAGAAATTGGTGAAGCAGTCTGGAGGATTTATAGGGTCATTGCTGGGTATAGCTATTCCTCTCATCACCAGCCTTTTGAGTGGAAAGTGAAGGAGTACTCCCATAAGATGTACTTGGTACCAGACATCAGATGGCACATTTGAGGGCCACTACAAATGAAGACTGGGACATTCGGAAAAAGGAAACACAGAGATTGGATACTGAAATGAAAACCATGCTAAACTGTACAGATTTAGCATCTCAAGACAAAGCTGACAGGGCTTATATACTAGCTTATATACTACTGACTCTGAAAGTCCACAGAAACCAGACACTCAAGAACCCATGCCACCCTCAGACCTTTTGGTTCACAAACCATTAAGCAATATCAGGCAGCAATACAAAAAAATGCTGAAATGTTGCTAATTAAAATGTCCAGCGAAAAAGACACTGCCTCATGGAACAGGCAAGGAGAGTTTATCTACAGAGGGCAACCTGTCAAAGGATCTAACATCTACGACTTAATCTGTGGCATCACACAACCTCAGACTCTTACATGGTGGAAAACTCGAGGGGGCGTGGCTTACCGCCAATCATGGCGGACGTGGAATAGACGAGCTCCGGAGCCCGAGCGCGTTCATCCTGGGCAATCGCCGAGTGCCGGTCCCATCGAGCCGTGTCCAGCAAGCAGGGCGGCGGGCGGACAGGATACAACAAACCCTGGTGCTGTGAAGCCGCAACACTCGGGGCACGCAGCTAAATCTGCGCCAATGCCTTCACCCTGACTGTTTGCTGTGGGGGTGGCGAGGCCGAGACTTGTGCGGAGGTGCCGGAGTACAGTGCTGTCTGTGCCGTGACTTGCGCTGCCATCCGGACGCTGTGCCTTTCCCTGGCGGAGGCCCCTGATGTCGCTGACTTTGCCGGCGGAGTGATTGGAGGGGCCACGAGAGTCCCGGGCGCTCCCGATTCTGCAGGTGAGCAGAAGAGGCTGCAACTGCCAGCATGAGCGGTGGAGGCAGAGCCGCTGCATGGAGCCAACTGCGGAAGCTGATTTGAGCTGGGCCGAGACTGCGCAGCACTGAGCCCGTCCGGTGAGTGCTGCTCTGCGCACTGGGACGGATTGGGGTCGGGCGTCTGCCTTCTGTGAGCGACCCCGCTGCCCCCTGCCTACGGTGAAGCGGGACTGGGAGCGAGCTACAGGCCCAGACCCCGGCCGGACTTGTTCATGGGAGGAGGGAACAGCGCTTATTACCCCGAGCCGCCCTGGATGCGACGTGTCCTGCAGCACAACTCTCCCTTCCTGCATGTTGTTTCCCCCCCCTGTGGGGATGGTGAAGGTCCCCAGACTACGGTACGAAGCCGGCTGCGGTGTGGTGTGGAAGAGGCAGTGCATACCGGCGCGACCAGCAGGCCTTGAGTGGTGGCCCAGGCGGCGATAGCTTAAGTGGGAGTGAATGATGCCAAGATCCCATAACAAGTGTTAGCCTGGTGACTCACGCTCTGCGAACCGGGGGGGCAAGGTAAAGAAGGTGCCCATCATTCATGGAGGCCCCTGCTGTCCCCAGACCTGTCACAGGGAGGACATTGGCTGTGCTGTGGGCCTAGGGCCCAGTTAATCTCGTCTGCCTGCGGGGGTAGCCGCGCCAGGCTGGACGTGCTGTATTGGACACAGTGGGACCAGAGTTCTGACTCCTGTTCCCTTTCTCCCGCCCCTGGACGTGCTGGTGGGGGTGCACCTGCTACACATCATGGGCACAGGGAATGTCCCTGACAGCGACGGCGGATGCCACGTGGCCCGTGTTTAATGCTGACTCATAGCCCTGATTTTGGAACTGGTGGTGCCTGAAATCTGTTGAACGCTGCAGCGGAACCTTTCACACTGGCATATAAAACTGGTGCATATCCCAGGCATGCACTTGAGATGCAGTAACCCTGAGACCCTGTGACCACTAACTGAGTAATCACCGAAGCAGCGTTCTCATAATCTATCCCATCCCGGGCGCAAAGACTGCCGCTGTACGAATGCTGCCTGGAGGACGACACCTTCACCATATTGGGAATCAGTAGCCGGCTGTGGACATCGGCCGTTTGTCATGGGGCACCCAAAAGGCAAACCACAGGAGACGGCCGCCACTACCTCGCAGACCGCGGACGACCAGTACCCCAATGCGAACACGCAGGCACTTACCTGTGTACCGCCCACGAACGAAATGGAAGCCCAGGACAAATTGGACTTGATACCATGCGAGGTCAGGGAATCCAGGAGAACAATAGAACAGCAAATAGGTACCCTCACAACTGGCTTCACATTGCTCAAGGCGGATGATGCTAAACTGGCCACCACAGTGAAAGGTAACAGCTCAGCCCTGGAAGAAATACTGCCTCAACACAAAGAACATGCAAAGCAAATCCAGACACTCCAAAGGCAAGTCACAGGCCTTCTAGACAGGGTCGAAGACGCAGAGGGCAGAGCTAGACGGAATAATATACGCATGATTGGGCTTCCGGAACGAAGCGAGGGGTCTGACGCCACCACCTTTATGGAACAGTGGTTTCAAACACATGTAGCCCTTGACGGTCTGTCGGACTTCTTCTGCATTGAAAGAGCGCACTGAATCCCTACAGGGAGACCGAAGGTGGGAGCACCGCCAAGACCGTTGATAGTCAGGATCCTCAATTACAGGTATCGAGATACCCTCCTTCAGAAGGCGCAAGAGCGGCCCCAGATCCAGTTTGAAAACTGTCAGATATCGCTGTATCCTGATTACACACTGATGGTCCAAAGTCGCAGATCCTCCTATCAGGCAGTAAAAAGTAAACTGCGAGACCTGAATCTCAAATATGCGCTGCTGTTTCCCGCTCACCTGAAAATAATCTACGACCAAAAAACATACTTCTTTGAAAGCCCGGAGGATGCAGAGGAATGGATCGAAGTCATGGACCCAACGCCACTGTCTGGACAGGACCCTCGGAAGCCACCGAACAGCCCCAGGAGATCCCAAGGCCGACGATCACGCCGCAATGCAAGGACTGCCAGTAATCCATCACTTCCTGGCCCTACACAGGAACAGGCACAAAAAAGCAGGTAAGTAGCTCTGGCGGCTGCGACCACGTTCAGAGATAAAGCTTCCCGCCGGGACTCAGAATCGTCGGAGGGCAGCACAGTACAATCCGACTCAGAGAACAGCTTGACATTATTTCCCACTGTGACGCCGCAAACGGCAGATGATCAACCCTGGGCGTAGTTTGCGTAATAGTACTACACGTAGCTACGCAAAGTACACTTTGAACTACACGTAGCTACACAAATTGCGTAGTGCGTAGCTGTGTGCTTGTCTGCACTGTGCAATAATTACCAATGACATCTTGCACAGTGCAAGTTAAGATAAAATAAGTATCTCTGTATTTATATGCTAAAATAGATATAGTAAATTAGCAAGCAGTGAGAGAGGTGATGATTTTGGGATCCTCGCTAACCTAGGGAGAGAACCAAGCAGATGCCTTGAAAACAAAAAGCACATCTTGTTGAACGATTCGGTGGTGGTCCCATCCTCTTAGGACCACCCCAAGCACAGTTATTGGCAAAAATACAATCCCAACCAAAGGCCCTGCAAAGCCAAATGCAAAAGCTTCATGAAAGGGTTTCAATGCTTTTGCATTTGACTCGTGAGGGACATCTAGTAACGACTAGTGGAACTGCAGCTTGATGTATTAATAATTTCAATGCTTTTGCATTTGACTCGTGAGGGACATCTAGTAACGACAAGTTGAACTGCAGCTCTTTGTAGAATTATTTTGATATTGGACACTATAATATTCACTGCCCACTGCTAATCTCGTCCCATAATGCTTTGCAGGGCCTTTGGTTGGGATTGTATTTTTGCCCATAACTGTGCTTGGGGTGGTCCTAGGAGGAAGGGACCACCACTGAATCGTTCACATGATATGCTTTTTGTGTTCAAGGCATCTGCTTGGTCCTCCCCTAGGTTAGGGGACCCCAAAATCATCACCTCTCTCATTGCTTGATATTTTCATTGTCAAAGTTCACTTTTGTGAATTGGTTATATGATTTTTAGCTTAGAAAATTGCTTTATCAAAGCATTTGTAGGTGTTTATTATACTACTACTATTATAGTATCTACTGCTACGCTACGTCAATTAGCACAGTTTTTCACTCTGCTATGTGCAATTTGCGTAGAGCGTAGTAGCACAAACTTTGCATGCTCCGTGAGCGTAGTGAAGTATTACGCCCAGGGTTACAGATGATCTGCTAGGCTTGTAAATGCACAATAGACTATCCAGTACATACAAGCGACGTGGAATACGATGGCACTGGCAAGCAAATTCATGGACACATATATTCTTTTTCTTGTATAAACTATGGCATGACACTAACATGAATACATTTGCTCGGGCTCAGTGAAGCCCCTGAATGTGTGACTTTTACATAACAGTTGTGGAAGCCAGTCCCCTACTTGCGAATGCTACAGTTTACCACGAAACAGTTAAATGTGTGTTGTTTTTGGTTTGGCCTTGTCTAGTTCTCAAGCAGGGCCTTGTATTAACGTTAGAATGGGAGTTTAGGGGCTCTGGCGAGCAGCAGCTAATCTGTCCAGTTTGTGTTCATTGTCCCCCGACCCGTACACACATACAGCAATTGATGTATAATGCAGAAGCCAGACGCGTATAATTTCATTACATGGAATGTCCGGGGCTTGGGCTCAATACAAAAGCGGCACAGAGTGCATGCGCAACTACTGCGGCGGACGGCACACATTGTCTTCCTACAGGAGTCACATCTGATGGAAACAGAAGCCGCAAAAATGCGGAAGAAATGGAGAGGTCAGATATTTTCTACTAATTACTCGGCGTTCACCAGGGGTGTGACAATCTGGATAAGATACGGCATCCCGTTTGCCTTACTAGATAAGAGGGTAGATGCACAGGGCAGGTACATTTTTTTACGTTGCACGTTAGACGGAGTACCTGTTATACTGGGGAATGTGTATGCTCCAAATTTTGACCAAAACAAATATTTCCTAGGACTAAACACGATACTGGCAGGTTGGGTGGCATACCCATGGATCATAGGGGGAGATTGTAACGGGGTCATGGATATTAGTCTTGACCGATCACACCCGCCCCTCCATGGCACGGTGGCAAGTAAACAGGCAGAGGCGCTGGGCAGCTGGATGGATGGTTGGTCTCTATGCGATGTGTGGAGACAGAAGAACCAGTTCAATAAATAATATTCTTTCTACTCTCCGGTGCACCAGTTGCATACTAGAATTGATAGGCTTCTATGTTCCCGCTTGTTAGAAATGGGGGTCTCTAGTTGGCAGGTAGGTACCTTTGACCAAGTAGGGGCCCTTGCTTCTAGTCAGGGAAAGGGGGCTACACTCCTAAAATAACCCCTGCTCACACTCTTGGTAGCTTGGCACGAGCAGGCCGGCTTATCTCAGAGGCAGTGTGTAAAGCATTTGTGAACACATACAGTAACACAGTGAAAACACTACAAATGGACACCACACCAGTTTAGAAAAATAAGTAATCTTTATTTAGATTTAACACAAGACCAAACAACAAAAATCCACAATACAGTATTCAAAAATATGACTTTCAGATGGTAGAAATAGCTTAGTTCAATGTAGATGATAAATGCGACACTTTACTCTCAAAGTACCTTGGATGTGTAACGCAACATAAACAAAAGGGTCGCAGGGAAGGCGATGCGTCAGTTCCTTGCTTCAGGGGAGGCGGCGCACCTGTTCCTTACTGCAGCGCAGGGGAGGCGATGCGTCTGTTCCTTACCGGAGAGGAGGCGAAGCGTCTGTTTCTTACTGTGATCCGGTGCAATGCGACAAGATGGCGCCTCGATGCGATGATCCGGTGCGATGCGACAAAATGGCGTCTTTGATGCGATGCGACAACTTGGATGCGATGCGTGCACGCCTGATGGCCGTGGGGCGAACTTTATTGTTTCTTGAGCCGCGACAGGCCCTGGGACGTGCTTCTCTGGTGATGGGACGGCAACCTCTGCGGTGGCGGCACGCTTCTCCGGTGATGCGACGCGCTTCTTCGGTGATGCGACTGCAAACTGCTGCGGCGGTGACACGCTTCTTCGGCGATGCGACGGCAACAGCGGCAACACGCTTCTTCCTCGTTGCGTCGCGCTTCCAGCTTCCAGCCACACGCAGTCTCTAGAGGGCCCAAACCAACAGCAGGCACCTCTCTGCAGGTAGAATTCCCAGCAAGGAAATTCAGGGGGAGCTGGGGGTGAAGTCTTTGTGTCCCTGAGACTTCAGAACAGGAGGCAAGCTCAGCTTCAAGCCCTTGGAGATCTTCCTCAAGATGATTAAAGTACACACAAAGTTCCTTTTCTCCTTTCCTTGGCAATAAGTAACCACTGCAGGCCAACCCCAAACAATCACCAGTGCAGGGGCAGTCTCCTCCTTCAGCTTCCTTGGTTTCTCTCCTTGGCAAAGGTTCGTCTTGATTCCCAGAAGTGATCTAAAGTTCTGGGGTCTGGGCCCCAATATTTATACTACTAAATCCTTTGTTCTCTGAAGGCAGAGAGTGTCTGTACCTAGTCAAAATCAGTTCTGTCCTCCCTGGTGCAGCTTCCTGGCAGGAGGTGGAGACAGCATTGTTGAAAGCAGACCTGGCCCAGGTAGCTGAAAGGAAAACTCCTCCCCCTACTCTCTATTCTATGAAGGCTCTATTCAGCCCAGCCCTGACTCATCAGACTGCTGGAGCCAAAGCCCTCTCCAGCCCCCTGTCACTCACAAACCAGACATGGAATACACAAACCTAGCAGAGGCATACTGGATGGTTAGGCAAGAAAATACCTACTTTCTAAAAGTGGTATTTTCAAACACAGAATGTAAAAATCACCCACACTAAAAGATGTATTTTAACATTCCGAGTTCAGGCATACTAAACTTTATTTTCCTATCTTGTTCCTTGGGTCAGTTATGTTTATAAGATGTTATAATCAAACTGCCCATTCTGGCCTATGGAAACAGATAGCCTTGCAATCGTGAAAAACAAAATTGGCTGTAATTCACTATCAGGACATGCCACACACATCAGGGCATGTCCTACCTTTCACATACAATGCACCCTGCCCACAGGGTTACCTTGGGCCTACTTTAGGGGTGACTAACATGCAGAAAAGGGAAGGTTTAGGGACTGGCAAGTGGGTGCACTTGCCAAGTCGACATGGCAGTCCCAGACTGCACACAGGCTCTGCAATGGCAGGCCTGAGACACATTTTACAAGCTGCTTCTGTGGGTGGCACAACCAGTGCTGCAAGCCCACCAGCAGCATTTGATTTACAGGCCCTGGGCACACATGGTGCACTGTACTAGGGTCTGACAAGTAAATCAAATGGCCAATCATGGAGTCACTAATCCATTACAACAATTTACAATAGGGAGCACTTGCACTTTGGCACTGAATAGCAGTGGCAAAGTGCCCAAAGCATCTAGACCAGCAAAAACATAGCAAAAACACAGGAGGCAACAGCGAAAAAATGGAAGGGAGACCCACACCAATGGTGCCAGGTCTAACACCGCTCCATAGCAGATCAGGTAACCCACACCACTTATTTAGCGAAGACATTCTCAGAACATAATCCACTGGAGGTCGCCCTTAACTGGGGTAGAATACCCACTCCGGTGCCTACGTGGAAACTCTGGCCCCATCTATTGGAGGATACAGTGTTTCGCAGCACGCTCTCAAATACACTTACGCATTCCTTTTTTGAAAACAGAAATACAGCGTCCACAATACTAGTCTAGTGGGACGCGCTGAAGGCAGTCATTAGGGGAACGGCAATCAGCGCCACAGTGGGAGAGAGGCAAGAGGTGCATAAGAACCTGAAAGCAGTAGAGGACACCATGAAGGGGCTTGAGCAAGAGGCGGCAAATGATCCCACTAAGCAGGCTTCGTTACAGGAGGCATGAATCCAGCATGCAGAGTTAATAGAAACTCTCAGAATAATCGACTATAGGGCCTACACCCAGATAAAACACTCTGATGCGGATAAATCCGGGACCCTGTTAGCAAAACTCCTACGAGATGACCCGCCTGCCACTGTTATTAGCCAAATTTACACACCTGGGGGTGACGCAGTATATACGCAGTATGATATTAATGAGGCCTTTAGCACATATTATGAAACACTAAGGGGCCGATTCCGATCTCGGCCGGTAGTGCTCCGAATCGGATTCGGATTTACCGGATCCGATTTGGAGCCCTGTTTCCCGACCGAATCGTACGCGGGTCCGGCCGAGCGAGTACGATGCAGGCACCCACGAAATCTCCGACCGACTCGAACGCGGCTCCAACACGCTCCGACCGACTCGCATGGACACGACTCGCACCGCGCTATGGAGACGTTTCGCGGCCGGGTAAGTACGATGCGCGCCGCGACCACTCCGATCGACTCGCGCCGTCCGGCTAGAAAAAGCTGTCGGAGCCGGACTTTGGGGGTCCGCGTCGGACCCCCCTGTACGCGTAGGCGCGCGAGTCGCACACAGGGGGACCCATGGGTCCCCCCTACCTGTGCATGTACGCCACGATGCGCATGGACGCGTACACACTGTAGGGGGCGTCCTTGACTGCCTCGCACCCATTGAGTCAATGGGAGCCCGCGTACGCGTCGTACGACAGGCTCCCATTGACTTCAATGGGAGTCCGACCGAATCGAGTCCGATAGCATGCGAACGCATCGTACTCGTTCGGTCGGACTGCTAGGGTCCGATTCGGTCGGAATTCTCTCCGGGTCCGGCTCGGTCGTAGAGAATTCCGGCCCGAATCGGAATCGGCCCCTATATAGTAAGCCACCGACATTGGACGATGCCCTAATAGATGCATTCCTCACAGATCTACCCTACCCACAAGCCCCAGCGGACATGAAGGATACTTTGGCAGGCCCCATCACTAGGGGGGAAATAAAGGCAGCCATCAACGGGCTCCCGCGTAATAAAGCGCCAGGTCTGGATGAACTACCGGTGGAATTCTTCAAATCTTACTCGGAGATATTACTGCCTCAGCTGGAGGAATTATGGGGCATATTATCAAGGGCTTTATCGCCACTTTAGCAGCACTTTTTGCCGCTAAAGCGGCGATAATTTTATCGTCCTATTAGCAAGCTGTCGCTAACAGGCATTAGCGACAGCTTTCAGGCGTTAGAGGCTGCGTTAACCATCGCCTTGCATGTCAGCGATAATTATCGCTAATGACATGCAAGGAAGGCGTTCCCTACTAAAAGCGACTGAAAACAGTCGCTAATCCCACTACCCCTATTAGCAAGGCAGGCGAGCGATATAATAATCGCGCTAAGCGCGTTTATCGCTAGATTTTATCTCCTGCTAGTGAGGATGACTTACCTGTTTAAGGTATAGGAGGTGGATTCTAATGCTGAATCCACCTTAGCGATAATGCGAGAATATCGCTGCTTTTCCAGCGATATTCTCACATTTGCCGCTATCGCTGGAAATTTTATCGCTATGGAGATAAACCTTGTTAATAGGGTGTTATCTCAGCGATATTTTCCAGCAATAGGCGGCGTTAACCAAAGTCGCGCTAAGCGCGGTTAGCGATAAATATCGATATTCCTTGCTTATATGCCCCTATACAACAAGTCGCTTGATTTAGGCCACCTCCCCTGCACTACTATGCAAGCGTTAGTGGTATCACTGCCGAAGCCAGGAAGGGATATGACTGATATGTCGGGCTCCCGCCTTCTATCGTTATTGTCAACTGTGTACAAAATTTTGAGCAAAATTCTGGCAAACAGACTACAACCCTACTTAAACAGGTTAATACACAGTGACCAATGTGGATTCATACCGGCGCGAAGTACATCATTAAATATACGGAGGCTACATCATATTATGGCAACTGATCTAGAACATTACCAGCATGCCGGCTGCATAGCACTGGACATGAGACAGGCATTCGACACGTTATCTTGGGAATATATGTTCAAAGCTATTGCACGCTTTGGTCTGCCCCCTGATTATCTTAAATGGATACGCCTACTGTACGAGGCCCCGATGGCGAGCATTAGGTCCGGTAAACACATCTCACGGGAATATCAAGCGCACAGAGGCACGCATCAAGGCTGCCCCTTATCCCCAATATTGTTCGTCTTGGCGCTGGAGACGTTGGCTCTCCGACTAAGACAGGAAGCTATTCACTGTGGCATACCAATAGGTACATCCACACATCTGATCTCCGCGTATGCCGATGACTTAATCATTTATGCAAAAGACCTTCTGGGAGGGCTGGACCCATGCCAGGAATCTTTGCCGATTTTGAAAGGATATCTGGCTTAGCAATAAATAAGTCAAAATCAAACGCCTTCTTCTTCCAAGACCAACCGCACCCGGACAGAATCAACCTCGGGATGCTCTCCCTACCGGTGGCACAACACATTTTTAAATATTTGGGCATCAACATATATCGCTTCCATACGGACATGCTGGAGGGTAACCTCAACAAGGCTATTAGGGGAATACCATCACAAGTAGCTTTTTGGACCACCTTGCCTCTCTCAGCAATGGGCAGAGTGGCAGTGTCTAAGATGGTTGTACTTCCGCGGCTCCTGTACTATTTTACTAATTTACCGGTGAGAGTGCCTCCATTTATTTTTAACACACTAGACACTATGGGGCCGATTCACAGAACTAATCTGAGATAAAATCCTAAACGTACTTTTTTGGTATTCTTAGAAGGCATTTGGTAGTAGTAAAGTTAGGACTCCTAACTTTACTACTACTAAACTGAGACAAAATACTAACTTTACGACTTTTGGTATTCACAAAAGGCATTTAGTAGTAGTAAAGTTAGGAATCCTAACTTTACTACTACTAAATGCCTTTTGTGAATACCAAAAGTAGTACGTTTAGGATTCTATCTCAGATTAGTTCTGTGAATCGGCCCCTATCCTGTTGGACTTTATTTGGGGAGTGGGTCGCAGCAGAATAAGCCTCAAGAAATTACAAATAGATATGAAGGGAGGGGGCCTGGGCGCACCGGATTTTAGAGCCTACTATTATGCGAGTCAATTGCAGTGGCTATCCTACTGGACAGCAGGGCGTAACCTACAAGAGATCGGTTTCACTGCAAGAAACATTGAGCAAGGTCTGCTACACATACTGTTGCTGCCGCAAAGCAAACCCCCCTTGGTAATACCGCCCTTATTACAAACTGCACTGACATGCTGGAAGAAAACTCTGAAATACACATCCAGCTGCGGCCCCTATGCCGGTAACATCCCGTTAGTGGGGATCCCACTAGTGAGCGGCAGGCTCACGAAACACACAGTTAGACCATGGTTGGACGCATGGGTGGGAACGATAGGGGCACTCTTCAGCGGGGAGGTTCTCATGGACCACGATAATTTTGTTCAAGAAACGAGGGATCCAAGCACGTTATATATGACACATGCAGCACTAATACATTATGTTAAGAAACACTGGTCCCCTCACCGGGAAGAGCCTCAGACACACGAATTAGTTAAATCTCTCTACTACATGGGGCAGGGAAGTCATCTTATCAAATGGCTATATTTAAGTATCCGAATACACGTACAGCTCCCCCTTGATGCTCTTCGGGCTCAATGGGTGGCTGATGTGGGAAGGGACCTCACGGACAGGGAGTGGCCAGATATTTTGGACTACCCAAGGAAGATACCCCGCAATGCCAAGTTTAAGTTCATACAATACATGATCCTACACAGAGCTTATCTAACGCCACATCGCTTACAGAGCCTGTACCCGAACACTACACATCAATGCCCCAGATGCAAAACGATAGAGGCAGATTTAATAAATATGCTGTGGGCATGCCCGCGTCTTGGAGAGTTCTGGGGAGGGATTAAATGAATAATAGAGGAGACTATGCATCTTCCCACAGATGGCACAACACTGGAATGCTTGTTGGGCCTCCACAGGCGTCGGAAGCCGCAGAAGGTCCAGCTCCACTTCCTGGACTTGGCGCTTATAGTAGCCAAGAGATCTATCACTATGCGCTGGAAATCAGCTAAACCCCTACAATACACACATGGCACAGTGAGCAGACGAGATGGGCGGGAGCCGAAAGCGCTGCCCTGCGCAGAGAGGAAGCCTGGGGGCAACGGAAAAACCCGATATCACTGGATTGGGACACAATGCTAGAAGCCCTTAAAGGCGCTAACCCTGATGACATTCCTGACACTCTGCACACGCAGTAGGCAATAGTGCTGAAGGGTTGTGTACGGCTATCACATAGTAGATGGGGGAGGGTTGTTGCACAAACTAACGCAACAGAATGACAATAATTCTGGGACGTGGCGAGAATTTGTGATTTGGACAGTGAACGCCAGAGCCTGGGGAGGGGGGGGAGGATTGGGTGGGAGGGTGTTGGAGGTTAAAAGTTTGCGATAATTGCATATACATACTGCTACCACAGCATCCAGATATATTGCATATGGCCACCTTGGGCGCTGACGCAAGATAGATCAAGCATGGGGATGTGCTTATACTGTATGCAATGCCGAAATGAAGAATGTAAAATGCACAAACGCTGAACCATATTGGTCTGTAATTGTAACTTGTGAAAATCAATAAAGTATGTTAAAAAAAAAAACATGGTGGAAAACTCCTAGAGGCTGGGAACTTTTATGCAGGTCATTGCAGAAATTACATTCCTTCTTCTATTGAAGGTAATGGTGCAAACAGAGATCTTTTAGACTCTTTAAAAGATGCAGGCAATCACCCGTTTGAAGCCAGAAGAATCCTACGCCTGTTGTTTTTCAGCCTCGTTCACACATGCCCACATCACCTTTCTTTCCAGAAATTGCACTGCTTGGGCCTGATGACAGCTTAACTGCGGAACCCAAGAAGAAACTTTTCAAGATGAACACATGGTTGTCTGTTTAATATTTCTTTAGAGTTTGGAACAGGATTTCAAATTTTTTACTTCTATCTGTGCATATGCATATAGACATATATGCTTGTTTTATTTTCCAATTCTGTTTTTTTCTGTACCATAATTAATTCATTATAGTGTTTTTAAAATCTTTACAAATAAAACACTTTTAAACTTTTTACACTTTCTTTTCCTAGTTTGAATCACAGTGGGCCATATGTATCAAAATGTCCTTTTGCAATTCCCAAATAGCGATTTATTGCGAATCGCTATTTGAGAATCGCAAAACGCTATGTATGTAGGATTTGCAATAAATTTTGCGAATCCTTCTTATTCCTTAATTGCGAATCGCAAATTGCGATTCGCAATTAAGAATACCTCCCATTCATTCCTATGGGCCTATGGCCCATAGGAATGAATGGGAAGACATTCTCAATTTGCGATTAGCAATTAGAGAATCGCAAATTGAGAATGCAATTTCAAGGGTGCCAGGGTGTCAAAAGGACACCCTGTTGCACACCTGAAATGTGCATGTGTGCACATGTGGCACACATACGTGCCCTAAGGGCATGTATGTGCGCCACATGGCACTTTAAAAATGCAAAATAGTGCATTTTTAAGTGAAATCGCAAGTTACCACCAACTTGAAGTTGGTGGTAATTTGCGATTTCTTAAGGCAAAATTGCACAACCAAGGTGCTTCTTACATTGCATTTAAGGAATCGCAATTAGCGATTCCTTAAATGCAATCGCAAAATAGGGAATCGCAAAATTTGCGATTCCTTATTTTGCGAGGGGGTTTCAGTGTGATACATTGCACACTGCTAATTTGCGATCGCAAACGCCGACATTCTGCGAACGTTTGCGATCGCAAATTGGCTTCATACATATGGCCCTATGGGTCCTAATATTTGATTAGCATGACAAACTCATCATGCAAAATATCCTACACGCATCAAAAAAAAAGTTATATGTATGTCTGAAAATACGTAGGGGCATATTATCAAGGGCTTTATCGCCGCTTTAGCAGCACTTTTTGCCGCTAAAGCGGCGATATTTTTAACGCCCTATTAGCAAGCTGTCGCTAACAGGCGTTAGCGACAGCTTTCAGGCGTTAGAGGACGGGAATTACATCGCCTTGCATGTCAGCGATATTTATCGCTAATGACATGCAAGGTAGGCGTTCCCAACTAAAAGCGACGGTAAACAGTCGCTTACATACCTATCGCCTATTAGCAATACACGCGAGCGATAAAAAACGCGCGCTAACCCCGATTATCGCTTGTTTTTAAGAACTGATAAAAACATGACTTAGCAATGAAAGTCAATGGGAGGTGGATTGTAAGGTTAAGTCCCCAGAATTAGCGATAGGATTTTATCGCTGGATTTCTCGCGTTAAAGCTGGGTTTCGCCGCTATCGCTGGATATTTTATCGCAATGGAGATAAACCTTGCTAATAGCATGTTATTTCCGCGGTAATATCCAGCGATAGCCAGCGATAAAAAAGGCGCGCTAAGCAAGGTTTGCGATATTTATCGCATGTTCTTGCTAATATGCCCCGTACTTTTTAAAATTTGGAATAATAGAGAAGTCGTTGCTGAGACTTTAACATAGGATTTGTATTTTAAAGTTACAAAATTACAAGTACAATATTACATACAGATCCGGTTAAATTGTTTTACATTTTTGACAGAATGTGTAAACAGTTTTAGACACTTTTATTGTGCCACACAAGTTTTCTTTTAAGTATTTGATAACAAGACAATCTTTTTCATAAGGTCATCTGAGTACATTTTCGAGATATTTTCAAATGACATACCCTCTGACATTTTACTTATAAAATAGATACAGTGCTTGCCACACGGGAGAGCCAAAAACCTGGACTGGTACTTTATTATATTCTAACACTTTTGCTGCTTTTTTTAAATAGGAGAATACATTCTTTGTGTATATGCTATGTTCAGGAAAAGCTGGAAAACTGTCAAAGACAATTACTTTGTCCATATCTGAAAACAGAGCTGCCCAATGAGTTCCTTCCTTATAGTGATGGTCTGTGGTAAATAGAAGAGTAAGAGGCTTTTCAAGCCAAATATTATTAGGAAGGGTGTTAACTGAAAACCCCCCTATACAAAATGTATTTGCGTTTCTATGACTGCTCCAAAAACAGATATCTAAAAAGTGTCAATTTTTTCTTATTTTTTTAGATAAACAAAATATGTCTAGCGTGATTGATTTGTAGTACATTGTCAAACACAGAGAACACCACCATTTTAATGTTGTCTGCAAGTGGTTGTTTAAAATGTATTGCTGCTTTCAGATTGCCATTTTTGATAAGATTATAATGATGACTATCTTCCATATCAGGACTCAGATCAAAAGCAAACAGTGTGTATCCGGTCCCATATGCCTCTATGGCTACAGCAACACTAGAGTCCTATAAATGTTTTCCAGTTATTGAAACCAAACCAAAATATTTCTGAACAAAATTACTGTTATTAAAGCTTGGCATGTAGGGCTTTGCAGGAATCACAGCCTCAACATGGAACAAGGCTGCATAGGTAATGGCATAGTGTTTGAAATTAAACAGATTTGCGGCATACACCCCACTGAAGGCAGCATTGCCAACAAAGCCTATAATGATGAGCTTCGGATGTTGCCCCAAAAATAAATGTTGTTGCTGAGTTAAGTGTGTCCCTGCAGGTCTGCTGAATATCTTCAAAGCTACTCTCTCAATAGCGTACTTGATGTTAGATAGTTGCAAAGCTTCAGTGTGTGTCAATTTGATGCTGGGTGACAATTTCACTTGCTTTATGAATAAACTGGCTGAATGTATCATCAATTTATATTGCTCAGCATTTCTAGTGATGAGGCAAAAGGCATCTTTGTTGCGGAAAGTTTTACCTTAAGATTAATCGCATTGATAAGTAGTTATCTTGAAAAATGAGATCAGAGTGTATATGGTCGAGGAGGTCAAACTGTTTACTTCCAGAAGCAAAGCTGGCTCTCTTTATAAAAACCTTCATGGTCATCATCCAAATCTGTATTTTCAAGGTGAGAAAATGTCTCCTTGTAAAAGAGCCCTGCAGAAAGTAGGGTATCCAGAGAGTAATTGATGTAACTGAGAATACTCTCGATACAGCCTCGATAAGCATACATATTGTCACTTTGGGTTATGAGACGGTCAACCAGGGTGATGTCTACTTGGTTAAAAATAGTAGCAATGGGGTCAAAATTAAGTTGCAACTTTGGCATTCGCTTCTATATTGGCCCCATCAGCTTTTATGATTTTACAAATCAGGTGTAAAAGAGTATTGTTGAGAGCCATATACATGTCTGAAGATCCAGATACAAAGAACTGTATTGGGGACAGAGGTGTTAAAGCTGCTAAAGGTGAGACTTCCATGAAAAAACTGCTTTCAATGCTGGTCTGCGTGGGCTTGAGGGAGTACAAGTCTAACTCTGACTTGACACATTCTCCGGAGGTACAGTGTACAAATTCTGCTACTACTGTTTTCTGAATGTAATGAATATTTAAAAGCTCAGCTGTTTTCCTGTTCTTGGAAGACCTCTTCCAACTTGCAGATCTCCTTTTGTGAGAGACTTTTGAAGTGTGCTTTCTTTTTTTAGGGGCAGTGATAGACCCCTTCAGCTTGATGCTTTTGGCTTCCTTTTGGTACCAATATTAGGCCTGTAGAGAAGTTTGGCTCCTTCCCAGTGCTATTTGTTCATACATTCAGAAACAGCTGATCTAACTGAGCCCACCACATCATGAGCAATGTTTGCAGCTGCAGTTTTAACATGAGGTTTGGCTATTTCAAACCCTTTTCTTAAGAAAGGCACAGCCCTTCTAAACAAGCTTTGAAGAAAGCCTCCCAGTCTAGTGCCATACATAACAGGCGCACCTTGAAAGAAAGGGAGACTTCCATATCCGGCCTGATTACGGTAATATTCCCTATATAGCGTAGGGTCTCCATATGTTTTTACGAGCAGCATGTGGATTTCTTTTCAATATTCACTGTCACGTTGCAGTCTTAAATGAAGTTACATAACCACTTTCCCTTATTTAAAGACCAATTCATGTGACTGATCGTCAAATATCAAAAATGACAAAGTGTCGAAGTGGTTATTAGAAACTGCAACGTAGTCAGGCTTGACATACTGAATATTAACAAATGTGTTATTCTCACCCTTGACCTGCACAGACCTTAGCAAAGGGGAGTAGCTATCACAGACCCTCTGTGGCTCTAAAATATCACTGTATACCAGAGAGTGTAAACCCCCATTAATATCTGAACATGACAGATCTAATGGGTCAGTACTTTTCATATGATGTGCTGTTTCTAAAACTCTAATTAACTTGTCGGTGCAACGGTGCAACAAAATTCTGTATCAAGGCGGGTGCTTCTTAAAAAAGAAATTCTTCTGACGTTGTCTAAAAACAGCTGAATATCTAAATACATGTCAATGTTAGCTAGAGCTTTGCTGATGGCATCGACCACCGCTGTGACGCTTGTGTAATAATCGTAAGGAAATCCGTCATGAAGTACCTCTACTGTCTGATGCCCTTAATGGTAAACTTAGCCTCGGATTCAGTAAAGGTATTACAGGTCCGAGGGTACTGGATTTCTTCAAAAGCCTTTTAAATACACAATTTTAGCCAGTTTCACAGTATAGTTAGAAATCCGATTGTTGGGAAATATGTCTGGTGAAGTGTTTGACAGGAAGGATATAAAATGATGTGGTCTCCATATTTTTATTTCTTCAAGAGCCTTTACTTTTTATGTCATTTAAGGAGCTAGCCTCCACCCAACTGTTAAATTTCTTGGGCCACCCTGCCATTTTACAAAAGCTTGCTTCTTTACACATTTGCCTTTCCATTTTAACCACCTTTTAAACCCTGTAGACCCTACACATATCCTCCATGACTTTTTGTAACTCCTGACTGTAAAAGCCTCCTGAAACAGCTTCACCATCATAATCTCATAAGTGATAAAAATAAACGTCTTCTTTAAGCTCAACTTTCTCCACTATAAATATTTAATTGCTGAAAGTCTGTTGATAACCTTTTGTAAATACATCTTTCAGCTTAGGCACTCTAACATGAGCCCCATCTTTTAGAAAGGGCTTCTTTACGCTACCCATGAGTTGATTGCCCATAAACAGTCTTCCAAACTGCTAAAGCATTCTGGTGTGTTACAGAATCTTGATAGTCCGATGGCAAGTTGCGTTATAAACATGCACTAATGACTGTAATACATCCACGTAGCGGAAGGTGTTGTAGGCTGTGAAATACCTCCATATTTTAGATTTTAAAGTTCTATTAAAACGTTCTATTACTGTTGCTTTCAATTCTGAGTGCATAATAAAAGCCCTGGTAACACTTGGACTGGTCTTGTCTTTGAGTGCCTCTGCAAAGGCATGCTTAGGGCCTTATTATGAGTTTGGCGATCCGTGGACCACGGTACCCGCAGTCGCGGTCCAACCGCTGCATTACGAGTGGTGCGGATTAGCTTTGCAAAGACCACAGCTGAACCTCTGACACTGCCATCCAACTCTGACCGCGGTGACCGCAGAATGGTCCTATAAGGCTGTGGAAGGTTCAGACCCCAAGTGAACCCGTAGGCCCACTTACGAGTTGCTTTACAGCCGATGTGAGCTTGGCGGCCCAACCACCACATCTGAGACAGTGGAAAGGGAGGGATATAAGGCCGAAACACACCTCTACTGGTCTTCTATCGTCATGGAGCTGCTCGACCACTTTCGAAACCCGCTCCATCGCAGAGAAAATTAGGGGTGAGTCATACAAATACCAGTTCCATAGACTCCTCTGCAAAATGATGCTCCACCATGGACCAGGCAAGGGAGTTGGGGTCCCCAAGTAAATTGCATTTTTACAGGAACCTTGTCTGATACTGATTCATAATAATAACCAAAAAAACATCTGTAGTATGCCCTCCTAGACCAAAACACTGGTACGGCACAGGCACACTGTACACAAATGGACATGTGTTTGCAAATTATATTCAGTGATGTGTGCATTATTTTGTGTTCCACAACAGCAACTCCTTATCAATATCACATCTATTAATCTCTGTTACACACTTCTTTTGCCCCTTCTCACTTGTCTGCCATGTTGTTACTGATCTTCACACATCAAGAAGCTTACCGTATGTCAAGTGTTGGTAAAGGGTGATTGAAGTGACTACAACTACCATGAGGCCCTCTCACTCCAACTCTAACCAAGATGCTGGATTCCCTTTGCCCCTTCTCACTTGTCTACCATGTTACTACTGATCTTCAAACATCATGCAGCTTACCATTTCTCAAGTGTTGGTAAAGTGAAATAGAAGTGACTACAACTATCATGAAGCCCTCTCACTCCAACTCTAACCGAGATGCTCCTAGTGGATGTGACACACTCACATTGCACACATCCCAGGTACTGTTTTGATGTCAAAGAAACATCTGTATGGATGTGCCATTAAAGTGAAACACACCTTCTCTGCTACAACTCTGTATTGGACTCTCACACATCACCCACATGAAAAGGCAGTGTCAGCCAATGAAAGGCATCCTCAACAATGATGCAGGACTCCGCATTGCTCGCCGCAAATTCATCGGAAAAAGCGCTGTGTGACACATCCTCCACGAAGAATTTCACATAGCAAGCTCCTCATCGACAGCATCCTTGACGATGATGCAGAACTCCACATCACAGCCCCGCAGCTTCCTTCGAACTGCTGCTGCATAATGCATCCTTGACGTGAGATCTCACAATGCTCCACCAACTAGGATTTAGGGTACTTTGTTCAGCGGGCCTAACTTGGTCCCTGCATCTGGACTGCACTCCATCGTGGTCAGCCTAAACTTGTGACTGTGTCCCGGTCCAGGGCGACCAGATAGCCACAGTTGACATTTTGTGTTTCTAGGCACTATTTTAACTTAAAACCTTTGAAATTGTATATCTCAGGTTCTACTGATTGGAAATTTGTCAATTCTCAAATAATTTATCAAATTTCACTCTATTTTCCAAAATTGGTATTGGAATTCTGTTGTCATCAATAATTCTTTAACTACGGAAATCTTTCCAGAAGACCTAAAAAATGTGTACACATGCCCATTATTAAAGAAAACAAACTTGGACCCCCATGACACCAACAACTACAGACCAATTACAAATGGACCTTTCCTGGGGAAACTGATGGAAAGATCAGTATTCGCCCAGAAGTGTAAATTCAGTGATGATAACTCCATATTTTCAGACTACCAAACTGGATTCAACCCAGGAATAGGCACAGAATATGCCCTCATCGCCATCTAGTATGACCTTAAAAACACATTACACCGGTATGGGATTGCTGCACTACTTCTTTTGGACCTCTCAGCTCCCTTTGACACAGTTGGCCATGACACCCTAATACAAAGACTTTACGAAGCCAGCATAGAGGGAACTGCCCTCAACTGGATCACATCCTGCCTTCCAAACAGAACAAATGTCACCCATAATCCCCTTTTCACATCCAAACCATACTTCACAAAAGCAGGGGTCCCTCAAGGCTCTATCATCTCACCCATGCTTTCATGCTTTTCAACATCCACATGAAATCATTACCGATAATGATCAATGAATTTCAGCTCACATGCTATAACTATGCAGATGACACACAAATATTCCTTAAACTGGAAAGCACCAAAGACATTGGAAACTCAAAACTCTTCAGTTGCCTCAGAGCCATTGATCAGTGAATGATATGGAGCCATCTCAAATTGAATGCTTCAAAAACTGAAATACTCACATGTGGCAATCAGAAAAATTATGATTCACTCTGTGCCTGGCCTGACGATCTGGGATCACCTCCTATAGTATCTAAGAAAGCAAGAAACCTTGGAATTATCATGGACTCCAAGTTATTAATTAGTGCCCAAGTGGACAAATTAGCAAGATCAAGCTTCATCACCATGAAAACTCTGAAACACATCTTACCCCACCTGGGATTTCCACACAAGGTCCAGGATACTATGGGGCATATTAGCAAGACCCACGTTAAAATTATCGCCGTTTTAGCGGCAGGAAACTGCCGCTAAAACGGCGATAATGGGCTTGCTAATATGCGTTATAGAATTCCAATAGAAGCCCAGGTTAGATGTGCAGGACATCTAACCTGGGCTTCTATTGGAATTCCATAACGCATATTAGCAAGCCCATTATCGCCGTTTTAGCGGCAGTTTCCTGCCGCTAAAACGGCGATAATTTTAACGTGGGTCTTGCTAATATGCCCCTATATCTCTTGTACTGTCTAAATTTGAATGCGCCAATGGCCTATACCACACATCATCTCTATCAACTATGAAAACACTAGAATGTATTCAAAACTCTGCTGCCAGACTACTTCTACATGTAAAGCCACAAACCCACATCACTCCTGCCCTGTGGGCCCTACATTGATAACCGGTTGATAGAAGACCCACCTTCAAGCTGCTTTGTATCACCCACAAAGAAATACATGTACAGGACCACTTTTCATCGGGAATAAAATCACCAAATACATTCAAAAAAGGAACCTCAGCTCAAGATTGGCACCTCGCCTAAAAACCCCACCATAAAAGAAAAAGACCGAAGGTAGTACATCTTTCTCTGTTCAAGCAGCCAAACTATGGAATGCATTACCCCCAAACATAAGATCTAAGGATAACTATCTCATCTTCAAAAGACTACTTGAGAGTTGGCTCTTTCCTACATAACCACTATACTCAAACATTAATGTACTGTAGATCCCTGTGTATGTAAACAGTTATAATTTGATTATATGTATTATCCAGATATGTGTAGTTAATTGCACAAATACGTATAATAACTATGGTTTTTAAAAATATATAGACATTCTTTAGGTCTGCTTAACAAATGTTTATATTACTTATTGTTACATATATATATATATATATAATTCTATGCTTAACATGTTTATAGGTCACTGCATAGTTTTTATATAAGTTATTTGATAAAATGCTTGTGGGCCTCAGTTTTATTTATCTATCACAATATGTAAATATTATCATAACTATCTACTAGAGCTTCACTATTGAAATATTGAAGAAAAGATAAAACTAAAACAAATGAGTTATGAAAAATACACAAATAAATTAGCTTCAAGTACAGCAACACTTAAAAGTCTGATTTTATGCAATACAACTTTAAATCTCAATATATTATCTTCCTTATATATGAATACCCTTATTATGTAGTCATGTATCTATATATTTATTACTTTATCCCTACTGAAGAAAGAAAAAAAAACTTTCACTCTCTTCAATGCACTATTCAGTCTCACCCTATACCTATCTCAATATCTCCTCTACCTCCACTCTCTGATTCATCCCAAACCTCATTCTACTACGATGATCTCCAAAATAACCCTTTTTAGACTCCTATCTTCTATCCCTCCTGGCTCACCCCAAAACTAATTTTACTACTATGATCTCCCTAAAAACCCTTTCTAAATTCTTCCCTCATGTATCCTTCCTTTGACTCATCACACACCTCATTTTACTACTATGATCTCCCTAATCTCTTTCCATACACTCTACCCTCCCCCATGTTTCCTTTTTACTCATCCCATCAATTTTCTAGACTCCTCCCTCTTCTATCCCTCCTTTATCCCATTCAGTACAATTAACAGACTAACATGTCCACCACTCAGATTAACTCATATTTCCCTATGGTAATCCACCATTAATCCTTTTGGGTTCTGGAGGAGCGTGCTACTCCCCGAAAAGTGCTTTGATGCCTCATCAGGGGTAGTAAGCGCTATATAAATACAATTACAATTTTGTTGTATTTTCACTTTATTACCGTTGTAAGTGCTGCATAAATATTTTATACATTTCCTCTAAGTTCAGCCTGACTGCTTTTGTGTCAAGCTACCAGAGGGTTAAGTACAGGCTAATTTGTGGTTTGTTTATGTTTCGCCCTGCCAAGAATTGTGATTGCTGCTTGAGTAGTGTTTCATGCCCCTCAACCAGTAATCCAATTTCCAACATTGATGTTCAGCAGTGAGATTTGGACTTATGTTTGTGCAGTGTCATACAGTGATTTTGTGTTACACTAAAATCCCAGATAAGAAATGTACAACCATTTTGAATTTCTTGTAAACTCTCATCGATTAGTTTGTTTTTCTTTTTCCAAATGTACCTTCATTCTACCTGATTGTCTATGGCCACACCTGCAAAGATGGAGGCTAGGCTTGCTAACCTGGATCACTAATCTGTGGTTGAGCTAAAACAGTTCTGCAAGGAAAAGAGACTTCCAATCAAGAAGAATACCACGTAACTGGAACTCCAAAAGGCTTTGAGGGCCTGGACAGAGGTTCACCAAGTACTAGCAATAGTGGGTGACCAGAATGATGAGGACAATGATGTGGAAGAGCAAGGGCAGGACCTGGATACTAGGGGTGGGCAGTGAACTCCGCTCTGCCAGCAGAGTTTGCGGACTTTTGCCAACTCCGTGCTGCGATGGGAGCGCGGAGTTTGGCAAAAAACTCTGAATCCGCCATGTCGTGGCGTTTGTCCCCGCCTCCCACCCATGCTCATGAGAGTTTGACTGTTCTGAATACTGCATTGTGTTCTCTCAGAACATCAAAGAAGGCTCGGGGAACCCCCATCCCAAGCAACATTCCCTCACCACTGCCGCCCACTCAGGAGCAGCTGGCAAGCCTCACCTCCACAACAATGGCGAATTTATTAAACAAACTCTGCTTCTGGAAAAATATTCCTGAAGCCCTGTACAAGGCTGCTGCACAAACCTTACCAGCTCTTCCGGGGGTGTCACAAGCCGCCTCTGCCCTGTGCATTTTTTCCCCAAGAAGGGCCTCAGTTTCAGCCTCTGCTGGAGAAGTCAGCGAGCTAGCGACATTCCAGTTAGATCGCCATCATGTCACATGGCATGCCTGGACTGATCAAGACGTGGTAGAGGACTTAACACTATCTCTTCGATAGGGTAGAGTTTGACATTAGAGGAATAACCATTTGTCATCCACAGAAGCCGCTCCTCCCAAGGAACAGAGATCATGCTGGCGAGTGGTCACGCTGAAGAGAACCCGGAGGAGTGTTCAGGTAGGTACAGGTGTGAGTTCAGCAGATGTGTGATGACTGAAAGACGTCACAGTTGTAGTGTGGAGCTGATGGCATGTTTGAGAGCCAAATTTAGCGTGGAGCAAAATGCCACAGAATTTCACTGAGTTTTTATGCAACTAAGTGGAATTCCACGTAGTGCAACTCCGCGAACTCTGCCCACGCCTACTGGATACCAGTCCTGAGGTGCAGTGTTCAGGGTAGTGGCATGCCATGTCTCCTGAATTGGAACTACCAGACAGAGCGGAGAGCAGTGTATCTTCACAAGTCCAGTGGAGTTGGCACACAGGAAGACTAAAAAGGAGTTTAGGCAGCAAATTGCCAAGCTCAAGTTAGAAGCAGAGGGGAAGAAGGCTGAAGCTGAGGGAGCCTTTTCCAGGGAGAAACCAGCCATGGAAGAAAGAAGAATGGTCCATGAGCTAAGTCTTAGAGAGCTGCTCATAAGAGCTAGGCAAGTGGGGTCCAGCAATAATGGTGGCAGCAGACCTGAAATGCCTTCTGGAGACAAGAGGGTCGACATTGCAAAGGATCCGAAGTGTGTTGCGGTAAATGACATTGACAAGTAGTTTGAAGGCCATGACGTTGCTCTGCGGATGCAGTGGGTCTCTGAGGAGAACTGGTGAGCCAGTCTCTGGAGGCATTTACCTAGTGAAGGGAAGGACTCCCTGCTGGCCCTCAAGAAGGGGGCAGGATGGGGTATCTCCCATGAAGGACACTTTTGTCAGGAAGTATGGCCTCACCCCAGAGAAGTACAGGCAGAAGATAAGGGAAAGCCAGAAGCTGCTCTATCAGTCCTGGGGGGATTGTGCAGATTCCTTTTTTAAGGCACTGGATGGTTGAGTGAAGAGCAGTAAAGTTAAGGATTTCCAAGGGCTGTACAATTTGATGGCAAGAGAGGATTTATTTAGTCTTTGTTTTACAGAACTGCCCCAGCAGCTGATTCACAGTAAGCTCACTGACCCTAGGGAGCTTGCTAAGGAGATGAACCACTGGCTCTGAACCAGGGCCAACAAGAAGGTACCTGGGAGTGACTTCAGGAAGGATGGTTCAGGTCCCCCTCAACAGAGTAAGGGGGAGATAAGGGAAGACACAACCAAGTCCCAGAATAAGGTGGGAGGAACGGGTTCCAAAGCCCCTAATGAGAAACAGGTAGGAGGTTCTGGTGGGTGGTGGCCCAGCGGGTCCCATTTCCAAACCGAGAGCTTTGATTATTCTCAGCTAGGAAACAAGCTAGGGGACTCTGTCATAATAAATCACCCACTGGTGGGAACTCTACAGGTCTAGCAAATATGACCAATGGGGTAAGCATTCCACAGGGGAAGGTGATCATGCCCTGGTCTCCCTTAGTTGGGACTTAGGCTCAGAAGGTGAGTTGATGGTCTCTGAGGGTGAGAGTCATTGCTTCCACCAGGTTGAAGTGAATGAGATCCCTGTCACTGCTTTAAGGAACCCCAGACCATGGTAGTGAAAAGGCTGCTTTCTCCAGAGTAATACACTAGCCAGGTGTGTAGGATAACCCAGGCCCAGGAGCAAGACTTTTTCTGTCCCATTGCCCAGGTATCCTTGTAGTGGGGTGGGGAGGTGACCCCCAAGAAGAGTCATAGTTAGTCCCAAAGACTGCATTCTGGGGAAAGTGTTGCCCCGGTGTCAGGAGAGCTAGGAGGGGTGGCCGCCCAGGGTGCCTTGACAGTTCAGTTTTTTGGGGGTACCACTCTCAAGCAGAGGGACTTGAGCCCAAATGGAGGGGCTGGGTAAGGGAGGACTCACCCCTACCCCATGTTTAGCCTCACGGTAGAGACCCTGGCCTGCAACATAGGTGACAGGAAACCACCCCTGAACTGGTGGGAGGTGGAGTGGAACTAGAGTGCCTAATGCCCATGGCTTTTGCCCCCACTCTGAGAAACCTCAGAGGTCATAGAAACCTCAGGAGCCCATAGGGACCTCCTTCCCACCACAAAGGTGGGAGAGAGAGGCCTGCCCAATATCCCCGCCTGGAGCTTCCACCTGGCAGTGGATTGTCTGGGGCCTTGCTCTTAACATTGATAGTTGTCAGTGGCCTCTGTTTGTTGCTGCACATATGGGCAGAATTTTCTTTGGGTTGGGAAAGGAGACTGACCCAAGGGGACAGAATGGGTCACTTTGTTGGCCTTCTGGGTTGCATCTCTGAGCAGGTTAATGTTAGGAGTTGCACAGTGGGGGTCTGCAGATGAGGCAAAGGATTCCCCATGGGTCAGTCAGTGGCTCAGGAGAGTGTCGACAGAAGGTTCCAACCGAGTTCAGAGAAGTGTAGAACTGACAAGTGCCCCTGCAAAACAGGGCCTTCGTCCATATTTTATGGCCTAAGCATGGAAGCCCATCAGAGGTATTGACTTGTCTACCCTGGTTTTTGACTGGATGCAGGTCGTGTTGGACTGGCCCTTTCTGCTGGGTCATCCTCAGACTTATTGGCTTCACTCTCCTGTTTTCTGAACCCTGTTAAAGAAAGCTTCACATTCTAAATAAAGCACAGACAAACACAGTTGTAAGCAGTCAGGAAGCAAAGTTTATTTGCTTTAGCTCGAGGAAGAACAGCCAGCGACCACCTGCACTGTTTCGTTGAGGGTTGCAATCAGCAGCCTTTTATACATTTCGAGCCAGGTAGGAGAACATTACACTGAAGACAGTTGGCAAACAATAAATCATTGTGGTCTGGAGATAATCAGGAGACTAATTCAGGAGGAGCATCCAGGGTGCACCGAAACTGCCTGCAAGCACATTCCAGAAAACCCATAAGCTAAAAACATCCTGTACCTGGTATTTGCAAGCCATCAACAGTACATACATGGTCTTGGTCTCTCAACAGACGAAGTGCAAAAGAGCAATGTAATAATATGAACTTCAAAATGACGTACTACTTATAAAATGGATGAACTGTTGTTCACAAAATATATCTTCTTCCATAACCCGTTTTTGTTGACCTTTAGGATCCTGCGCACTTTACCACTGCTAACCAGTGCTTAAGTGCTAGTGCTCTCTCCTTAAACATGATAAAATTGTTTAAACCCAATAGGCACATTTAATTTGCTTGTATGTCCCTAGTAACGTGGTCCTACCTGTTCCCAGGGCCTGTAAATTCAATGCTACCAGTGGGCCTGCAGCACTGATTGTGCTGCCCACTTTAGTAGCTCTTTTAAACATGTCTCAGGCCTGCCACTGTAGTCTGTGTGTGCAGTTTTACACTGCCATTTTGTCCTGGCAAAATAAACTTTTTTCCAGGCCTAAACCTTCTTTTTTAATACATATACATCACCGCTAATTTAGGCCTTACACAGCCGAGAGGGCAGGGTGCAATGTATTTAAAAAGTTTGACATGTAATTTTAAGTTTTACATGTTCTGTAGTAGAAAACTCTTACTTTTGTATTTCACTACTACAAGGCCTACCTCTCCCATAGGATAACAGTGGGTTACCTTATTACATTTAATAATTGTTAACTTTCAATTGGGGGCAGATAGGAATGTTGAATTTGGTGTCTAAGAAATTGTAATTAAAAGCCCTCTTCAATGGTAAAGTCAGATTTTTAGCCAAATTCAGAAAATGCCACTTTTAGAAAGTTTGCTTTTTTTGTTCTAACAATTTGGTGCCTGCAGCCTTTGTCCTGGGGCATATGACTAGATGTCACTGGCAGTTGGTCTTTTTGTGTTGCTCCCAGACAACGAGACAAAGGGGGAAAAGGTTTTGGCAAAATTTCTCTAACTTGACTGACACTAGTCTTTTGTGACCCAGACAAGCTGGGGCCAGGACAGGGAGGCAAGAAAATTCAAACACCTCTGGGGGGGTGGAAATCTCCAGAACCTTCTCCAGCAATAAATGTTGGACCCTTCAGCACACCTCTGGACCAGTGGAAGACTCAGAATGACTGCTGTGCTGCTCTGCAAGAAGGACTGCTACTCTGCTGCTTTGCTGCCCTGCTGCCCTGTTGCCTTGTTGCCCTGCTGTCTGGGTATGAAAGACTGGACCTGCATCTTAAACTCAGGACCAACAGAATAACTCCAAGGGCTAGTTAACTGGCCTCATGATCTGAGCCTCAGGGACAGAAAAGGATCTAACCACCTTGAATCCATCAGCTAGATTCTGTCTTCTGGGAGTCCTGCCCCCCAAGTGCTGCTACCCCCAGTCCTGGACATTTGGAGGGAGGACTGAAGGTGCACTGCCAGCCGAACTGTGGTTTTGTGGTCAGAACCGATGCATCACGATGTATCCCCTCGCAACTCCGCTTCAGAACCACCACAGTGCGACGCATCCCTGACACCGAACTTTGCATTGCAGCCTGCAGTCACCTCAGAACTGCCACTGTGCAAAACATTCTCAATGCAGGCCTTTGCATCTCAAGCCCCTCATTGATAGCATCCTCCACGAAGATGCAGGACTCTGCATTGCAGCTCTGCGGCTTCTTTGGAGCCGCAGCTGTGAGACGCATCCTCGACAGTGGACTTTGACTCTCAACCCCTTTGTCAACCTCATCCTCGACTATAATGCAGCCCCGCAACTTCCTCTGAATCGCCGCTATGTGACACATCCTCCATGCAGTATCTCGCAATGCTCTACAAACCAGGATTTAAGGTACTTTGTTCAGCAGCCTAACTTGGTCCCTGTATCTGACCCATTATCCATCGCAGTTGGCCTAAACTTGTTACTTTGTCCCGGTCCTAAGCATCCAGATCACCACAGTTTGTGCTTCTAGGTGCTATTTTTGCTTTAACCTTTGAAATTGCATATTTCCAATTCCACTGATTGTTTTTTTATTGTTTTGATCCAAATAAATTATTACATTTTACTCTATTTTTCTAAATTGGTGTGGGATTTTTCTTGTGTTGTGTTTTCACTTCATTACTGTTTACTGTTTTACATAAATACATTACACATTGCCTCTAAGTTAGCCTGACTGCATTTGTGTCAAGCTTCCAGACAACTAGCACAGGTTAATTTGGGATTTGCTTGTATTTCACCCTGACAAGAACTGTGGTTGCTGCTTGAGTGGAGTTTCACCTCCCCTCAACAAGTAGCCCAATTTCCAACACCGTTAAAATATCTGTGTTTAAGAGGAAGATAGAGGTTTCTACTGCTGCTGTGTATGCTGTATTTACTTCCTGTGTAAGGGAAGAGTATAGTGTGGGTATACGTTCTTTATAGTATTATGTTTGTGAATCAAGCTTACACCCAAGACTTTGTGCTGTACATGTTTTCTGAATGTCGGGGAATTGTATGCTGTTGCTGTCTTTGTAGTAACTCTTCATTGTATAAGGGAAGATTGCATTGCTGCTGCCTGCTCTATAGTTCTTCTGTATTTATGAGAGTGAAGTTATATGGCTCGTGGCAATGCAATACCTGTTCTGTGCATAAGGAATGCTTGTTCTGATGCTGCCCCTTTATACCGTCCCTATATGTGTGAAGGAAGTTGACCCTGCTGGTATCTGTTTCATAATCATTTGTGTATTTACATGGGGGTCTTGCAAGATGCTGCCTCTAATGTACCTATATCATACATAGGGGCATATTATCAAGAAACGGCGTTAAAATTATCGCCGCTTTAGCGGCAGAAAACTGCCGCTAAAGCGGCGATAATGGGCTTGATAATATGCCCTGGAGAATTCCAATAGAAGCCCATGTTCTGGTGTCAACATGGGCTTCTATTGGAATTCTCCAAGGCATATTATCAAGCCCATTATCGCCGATTTAGCGGCAGTTTTCTGCCGCTAAACCGGCGATAATTTTAACGCCGTGCTTGATAATATGCCCCTTAGTCTGTATGTTTGACGAGAATCTGTTTTCTTTCTGCCTGTGATGTAACTAACATTTTTGATAGTTTTAAACCGGTACATCACCTGTATGTGTGAAGAGACTCAATGAGAGTGTCTGTAGTGCACCTATTCAGTGTGTGTGTGTGTGTGTGTATGTGTCATGTGTCATGTGTAAGTACGTGTGCATGGGTTTGTATGGAAAAGGTGAGGGTGAATTTGCTGTTGCCCATATTGCACTACTTCTGTGTATGATAGGTATTATTTCTGCTGACCATGTTCAAAATGTTATACCCTTTGTAATTGTGCGGCCTGTCAGTACACTTGTCAATGATGCTGTACATGTTTTTTGTATTATTACAGCACACCCCCTCCCCTAAAACGATTACGTTTGTCAGTGCTTGATACGTGTATGCCAAGAGCACTGGGACAGGATTTCCCAGACTAGGAAAAAGGAGGCACTTTGGCACAAGTTATGGTTGTGTAGCGGATCATAACTGGTGAATTTCAGTGGTGCTTAGGTTTTGATATAGAACTACAGCGTTGCTTTAACTGTGGATTTTTAGTCAACTACTCAACTATTGATATTGTTTTGCTATTAAGGAGTCGAACACGTGGGAAAGAGGAACCTTTATCAGAAAAAAAAACTTTCTTTGCTTAAATGACATTCCCTGTTCTCATGCTGAGCTCAGCGATAATATTGCCTTCAGAACAAGAGCTCATCTTGCTGCTGCTGCTAACCCTTCTGCTGCCTGCTCATCTATCCTAGAGGAACAGAGATGCCACTATAAAAACATGTAAACATTGTTGCCATGAATATTGATAACAGGGTGTCCTTTTTTGATGTTATTCTTTACCAGAAAAAAGATCACTTATTATCCTGGATACATGAAAAGAAGCTTTGGCGAGAGTGCCATTTTGGAAAGTATCTTGCATATCTTTCTGAATGTGCTCCTCCTCCTAATTGAAAAAAACAGCTAAAGGAAATATGTACTTCGGAAAGGGGGAGGATGGATTTGGGTATGAATTATGTAGACAATGCTAACCCACCTGCACAACCCAGGGATTATTTCTAAGATATTGGGGCATATTAGCAAGGGCACTATCGCCGCTTTAGCGGCACTTTTTGCCGCTAAAGCGGCGATATTTTTATCGCCCTATCAGCAAACTGTCTCTAACAGCAGTTAGCGACAGTTTGCGGGCATTAGCGCCCGTTTTTTTACCGCTTTGCATGTCAGCGATATTTATCGCTAATGACATGCAAAGTGGGCGTTCCTCACTAAAAATACACGCAGACAGTCGCAAACACAACTTCACACTATTAGCAAGGCCCGCGAAGCGATAAAAAAATGTGCGTTAACCCCGATTAGCGCTGGATTTTAACACCTGCTAGAAACCTGACTTAGCCATTATAGTCTATGGGAGGTGGATTCTACGGTTAAGTCCCCACCTGCCTATTAGCGAGTTTTTCCTTAGCGATAGGAATTTATCGCAAGGAATTCTCGTGCTAATGCTGGGAATCGCCGCCATCGCTGGATTTGTTTCGCATTGGAGATAAAACGTTGCTAATAACGCGTTATCTCCGCAAACGAATCCAGCGATAAAAAAACGACGCTAACTGTGGTTTGCGTTAATTAACGCACGCTGTTGGTAATAGGCCCCATTGTTTTCAATTTCCACATCCATGGAAAAGACGGTGGATTATTGGTGCTGAGGCCCCTCAAGGAGGATGGTTTTATGCAGTACTGACATGGTAATAATAACCTGAGGAGTGACGCCTGAAATAACATTTCTAGAGTCACTGGAAAGTGACGTCCCCTGCCAGTGGCCAGTGGCAGTGGGACGGGTATGCCCAGACGTGGGTCCCGTGCTCTCCATGCTACTGGAATCAAGCTATCCTGGCTGAAGAGGGGTGAAACCCCGAAACCGGTCCTAGGATGCTTGTTTCCAGTCCAGGGAGGACCTGGCTTGGCAGTTCGGGCTGGACTGTTCCCATGAGGCACAGGGTCAAGACTGATTTGCATATGGCTGGGTTCAAACTGGAATGGCATGGTGAGCAAAAAAACGATGGATTTAGGCCCAGATCTCTGTACTGGGGTGAATGTATGACATTGTTCTGCATTCTGTCCATCAACTGTTGTTTTTGCATTTGTCACCCCGAGTGGGACGGGTATGCCCAGACGTGGGTCCCGTGCTCTCCATGCCACTGGAATCAAGCTATCCTGGCTGAAGAGGGGTGAAACCCCGAAACTGGTCCTAGGATGCTTGTTTCCAGTCCAGGGAGGACCTGGCTTGGCAGTTCGGGCTGGACTGTTCCCATGAGGCACAGGGTGAAGACTGTTTTGCATATAGCTGGGTTCAAACTGGAATGGCATGGTGAGCAAAAAAACGATGGATTTAGGCCCAGATCTCTGTACTGGGGTGAATGTATGACATTGTTCTGCATTCTGTCCATCAACTGTTGTTTTTGCATGATGCCACCACCTCCAACTATTATTTGTTGAAAGGAGCAGTGAGAATATAGTCTAGGTTACAGAACCACTTTACCCACCTATAAATGTGGGTTCAATTAGTCTATTTTCCTGGTTTCTGGCTAGGCTGAGGGAAATCAGTTTGCCTGTCCATCAGCCACCATATTTTATATGGCTGGCTCTGGCCATTGTCACAGGGAGTAGAACTGGAGGTGGCTAACTGTTAGGTGACCTTTGTGCTCCCTCATGAAACAGCGCACACACCAAAGGTTCATGAACTGAGGTATTGCGCCACACTATCAGGTTGCAATGGTATAGTGAGCCTTGCTCCAACCATAATCTACCAGGCCGGGATGGCTGCAGTGCCATCACAGCAGGAGAGCCGCATTGGCACCATTTGTACTGTTTGATTGATTTAAATGGCCCTTTGTGGGACCTTAGCAGAAACAAAAACAATGTTCTTTAAAATATGCTCTCATTTTCCCCTTGCACGAATGCTTCTAAAAATCACTTTAATATTTTGTGAGGAAGGTTATTTAATTTTCAGTATTTGTTCAGCACTTTTTTCTATTTCAGACTCCATAATTGCTAGCAAGTGACTGTATGATATACACATTTTTAGACCTGATCTTCCCCCTAATTTTTGCCTGCTTACCTCCACTTTTTGCTGTATCTTTTTGTTGACCTTACTCTGAGCACTTTACCACTGCTAATCAGTGCTAAAGTGCATGTGCTTCTCCTCTAAGCATGATGACATTGGTGTATGACTGATTAGCATATTCAGTTTCTTATAAGTCCTTTGTAAAGTGGTATACTATATACCCAGGGTCTATAGTCTAAATGCTACTAGTAGGCCTGCAGCACTGGTTGTACCACCCACACAAGTAACCTTTCAAACCTGTCACATGCCTGCCATTGCAAGGCATGTATGTGCAGTTTACTGTCACTTCGACTTGCCACTTAAAATCACTTGCCTCTTGTTACCTGAAGTCTCGGGGTCATAAAAGACTTCCTACAATTCTGCTGGTGCTGCTGGACTCTGCCATCAGCGAGTCCTACCCTTACCTAAGGTGCCCCCTCCAGTCTTGGGCCTCAGAAGTGGGTTTTGCAGCTGATTCTGCACCAAAATCAATGCAGTGACAATTTTGCAGAGATCAGATCCGACACATTGCCCTTTGATGCCGGTACAGTGGTCGATCGATGACATCACCTCAATGGACTGCCCGGCTTGACACCGATAGACAGTGCAGCTCAACCTCAATGCAGAGCCTGCATCGTAAAGGGGTTTGATGCTGAAGCTTTCATCAACTGTGTGGTTCGGTGCCGACTCCTCGCCTTCATCCATTGGATCAACTACGATACAGCGCCTCCTCGACACCTCGCATCGAGTCTTCCATGTCGACGCTTGCTCCCTCCAAGGTAGTTCTCAGAGGGTCTGTCTGAGTCTTGTAGCCAGTCTGCTCTCCATCATGGTCGGCCTGAACTTTGGACTTCCCCAGTCTAGCGCAACCTCAAGTAACCCCTTAGCGCTAGTGACTTCAAAGCACTATTTTTGCTTTATTGTTTACAAATTCATAACTCTGGTTCTACTTATTGGATTTTTGTCCTTTTGGTCTCGATTTACTCAGATAAATATTCTCTATTTTTCTGAACCTGTGTGGAGTCTTTTTGTGGTGTTTTTATTGTGTTACTCTGTGTATGTAGGTTGCACAAATACTTTACACATTGCCTCTTTAGATTAGCCTGACTGCTCTGTGCAAAGCTACCAGAGGGTGAGCAAAGGTTATCTTTTAGTGTGTATCTAGCTTTCCCTGACTAGAGTGGTGGTTTCTGCTTGGACAGGGTGCATACCTCTGCCAACCAGAAACCCCATTTCTAACATTGGTGATCAGCGCTGAGGATAGGACTTGTGTTTGTGAAATACCATATAGCAATACAGAGTTCACTACAACTCTACACTTAAGAACAATTCGAACCTATTTCAATTCTCCCTGATTGACATCTTTAATTTTTCCAAAAGTCTTTTGGCCGCTACTCATTTTCTGCACAATGTTTGTGGTACTACCTGGCACAATGGGATTCGAGCTGGCCAACCTGGAGGCATACACAGTGACCCATCTCAATAGGTTCTGCCAGGAGAGACGGTTGTTTAATAAGGGACATGCCAAGAAGGCAGAACTTCAGGAAGCCTTAAGAGCCTGGGCAGCAGCCCACCAGAAGCAGAAGTGGATAAGGTGGAGGGTTCAGAGTCTAAGGAGTAGGAATTGGAGCAGGACCAAGATGGAGGTCATGACATGCAGCCTACTAATGTGGGGGGTAACATCCTCCCAGGATTGGACGTACACAGCAGACCAGGTAGCAATGTGTCTTGAAGCAACCTCTCCTCAGAGTAGCTGTCAGACAGGAAGGAGAAGAGAAAATGCAAAATTGGATCTTACCAAATTAGACAAAGAGCATGCCCTTGCTCAATCGGAGGAGGGGACAGCTCTTTAGGAGAGAAGCTGGCCATAGAAGAAAGAAAAATGGCCTATGAGCTCAGCATGAGAGAGCTGGAGAGGGGTATCCAGCAACAGCAATGATGGCAGCATACCTTCAGTGTCTACTGGTGAGTCCAGAGTCAGGATTCCAAAGGATTTAGTGCCCAGTTGAGGTGGGAGATGATATAGAGAAATGGTTAGCAGCCTATGAAGTGGCTCTGAGAGTACACAAGGTGCCAGAGGAGTTCTGGGGTCATAGTTTGTGGAGGTATATGCCCACGGTGGGGAGGGACACACTCCTTACACTAGTGGTAGAGGACCAGAAATGCTACACTGCAATGAATGCCATCCTAGTCAGCATGTTTGGACTGACCCCCGAAAGGTAAATGCTCAGATTCAGGGGCAGCCGCAAGATCTCATCACAAACATGGGTGGATTTCTTGGATTATGCCAACAAGGCACTGAAGGGCTGGGTGAGAGCAGAACAGTTGATGTTTATTCAGGGAAGTACAACTTGATTTTGAAGGAGCACATGCTTGATATTTGTTTTTCGGAGCTGCGCCAACACCTAGTTGTTAGCAAGTTAACTGGCCTTAGGAAACTTGATGAGGATGTGTACATATGGGTCAGGAACAGAGTATCCAAGAAGGCATCCGAGGGGAACTCTCAAAAGGGTGATCAGGGTTCCCACCAGAAGAAGGGGGGGGGGTAAAAAGACATAATTCTCCAAAGGCCCCCAAAACAACTCACACGGAAAAGGGTCTTGTTCTCAATCCCAATTTGGCCACCAGAAGAAAAACTACCCTGACAAAGGTCAGTAGACAAGCCCATCAATTGCAATGAGTGCCATGAGTATGGACACTACAAGGGGAATCCCAAGTGTGCAAAAATAGCACCACCTCCCACTGGAAGAAAGAATCCAGGGGTGACTAGTGTAGTGCTGGGGGAGGAGGTGGTCCCTGTTAATGGGGGAAGTTAGTGGGGTTACCCTAGTGTTCCTGGGTGACAGTGAGATGGTTCCAAAGATCCATGTGCCCTCAACTACTACTAAGTATAGGCAATGGGTAACCTGCCATCAGCAAGGAGTTGAGACTCTGAGGGATACAGGAGCCAGCCTGACTTTGGTAAAGAGTCAGTTGGTGTTCCCAGAGCTGTTAATTCCCAAATGCATTCCATTAGGTTGTGGTGGCTGACAACAGAGAGGGTCACTATCCACTAGCCCTCATTCCCTTTGAGTCGGGTGGTTACAGGTCTTCTGAAAGTTGCTGTGAGCCCTGCCATGCCTGTGGACTGTTTGTTGGGTAATGGCCTTCAGCACACTATCTGGAAGGAAGTGGAGCTCAAGGCTCATGAGGGGATGTTGTGGTTACCCGATTGGATCTGTGCAATAACAAGGTCCATGGCTGCCCAGGATGGGAGTCAACAAGGGTTGGAGCTTGGAACAACAACCCAGCCAGCTTCTAAAAAAGGGTAAAGGCAGAGGGCATGGTAAACCAGCCCCCTGAGTGTCTTTCTAGTGAGGTGGATGGGGCACCTGCAATGGACCCCCTGGAGCCCACAGAGAAGGGCCCTGCTTCCCTTGGTGACTTGTGGGATGACATGTAGCAGGAGGACCCACCAAGGAGGAGTTCTGTAGGGCATACAGCAATTATCAAACCCTTGAGGGTATGAGGAAACAGGCTGAAGCCCAAGCAGCACGTGATCTCTCTAGGAGTTATCACATTTACTGGGAGGTCAAACTCCTTTGCAGTGAGCTTAAGGCTCCTGTGCATGGGACAGCAAGGGCCCCGGTGGTCCTCCAATGCTATATGGCCTTCCTACTGGAGCTGGATCATGAGATTCCCCTGGCACGACACCTGGGTCAAGACAAGACCTTAGCAAGGCTTGTCCCACACTTGTTTTAGCCCAAGAGTAGGACATCCTCAGATACATTCTGGAGGACTTATGTAACCTGCCAGGCCAGTGGGAAAACAGGGCAGAGGCTGAAAGCTCCCCCAATCACTTGCCTGTCATTGGCACGCCCTTTGAGAGGGTGGGCGTCAACATTGTTGGGCCTCTGGATCCCCAGACTGCATCAGGCAATAGGTTTGTTCTGGTGCTGGTGGATCATAACACTAGGAACCCCGAGGCAATCCCGTGAGGACCAGGACTGCACACACAGTGGCAAAGGCCCAGATGAGGATGTTTACCCGAGTGGGTTTCCCCATAGAAATTGTGTCTGACAGGGGCACAAACTTCATGTCTGTATACATGCAGTCAATGTAGAAAAAGTGGTGGGGCTACATGTTCTTCACTCATTACCATCCACAAACCAATGGGATTGTTGAAAGATTCAACAAGACCCTGAAAGGCATGCTTAGAGGCCTACCTGAGACCTTGAGAAATAAGTGGGACATCCTCTTGCCATGCCTGTTATTTGCCTACAGGGACGTACCGCAGAAGGAAGTGGGTTTGAGTAATTTGAACTTCTGCATTGGCACCCTGTTAGAGGGCCTCTGAGACTGAGTCTGGGGAAGGAGGGGTGGGAGCAAGCTCCCAAGAAGACTCCCCAGGATGTATTGAGCTACATGCTGGCCTTCAGACGCCTGATGGCTATGTTGTGGAAGCAAGTTTTTGACAACTTGGAAGCCAGTAAGGATGTAATGAAAGAATGTTATGACCAAAATTCTCCCACTATGGAATTACAGCCTGGGCAGAAAGTTTGGGTAATGGAACCTGTGGAACCCGGGGCCCTCCAGGACCGTTGGACTGGGCCCCATGAGGTGATTGAGAAGAACGGTAAAGCCACCTACCTGTTGGACCTTAGGCCCCCAGGCAACCCCAAAAGGTGCTTCACGTCAATCACCTCAAACCCCACTTTGAGAGGTCTGAGATAGGCTTGGGAGTGAAATTCCGCTCTGCTCATGGAGTTTTCTGAGTTTTTCCCACTCTGCACTCCGCTTAGCACGCAGAAATCTCAAAAACTCCGCTCTGCATAGCGGAGCTGAGTCTTTGTCCTCGCTCACCAACGTTAAGTTGGTGAGCACGAGCGAGGAAATTCTTACTCCAGGCCTCCTCCAGGCAACATTTTTCAACATGCGCAGTTGCAGATGGCAGGTACCGCTCGCATTGAGAAACCTTCTATTCACATTGAGGAAGCTGCCACTTGAGTGAAAATCTACTTGGCAGAAAGAAGCAGCTCCCTCTTGCGCTATGCATGGTGCCATTCGTGCTGGTTTTCCAGGGCGGGAAAAATACCCAGCGCTAAAAATCAGTGTGAACGGAGTGACCCAACGCACTCCACTTCTTGCTGATCTCCACACAGTGTGGCAGTGTTTTTTGGTCACTTCATGGAGTTTCACTATGCGAACTCCAAGAACTCCGCTCAGACCTAGTCTGAGATCACCATGATTTTGGTAACAGATGGAGAAGAGGAGGAGGAGAGTGAACCTCCTCTGAACTCTTGGACTCCAAGGAGAAGGATGAGTCTGTGGGAGGACTAATCTTTTCCCCCACTCTAACTCCTGAGCAGCAGAGGGACTGTAACCAAATGTTAGGACAGTACTCCTCTCTGTTCTCCCTTATTCCTGGGATTACCCACCGATGTACCCATGATGTAGACACAGGGGACAGCTTTCCTGTTAGGAATAAGTCTTACAGATTGTCAGATAAGGTGAGAACCAGCATCAAGAGTGAAATATCTAAAATGCTGGAGTTGGGGGTGATAGAACCCTTCAGTAGTCCTGATCCAGTCATGTGGTTCCGGTACCAAAAGCTGCCCCACCAAGCACCACACCTGAACTGAGGTTCTGTGTGGATTATAGAGGGCCAAACTCTGTGACAAAGACTGATGCTCATCCTGTCCCCTGGGTTGATGAGTTAATTGACAAGTTAGGGGCTGACCAGCACTTAAGTACCTTTGATCTTATATCAGGCAACTGGCAGAGTGCACAAACAGAAGGTGGGTGACAAGGAGAGGTCAGCCTGCCACCTTCCAGAGGTTGGTGAACCAAGTACTTACTGGTATGGAGGCCTTCTCAGCTGCCTATCTGGATGATATAGCTGTCTTCAATAGAAGTTGGAAGGATCACTATTTTCACCTCCAGGAAGTGCTTCAGGCTCTGCAACAGGCAGGCCTGACTATCTTAGCCAGCAAGTGCCAGGTACGGCAGGGGTCTGTGGTGTTCTTGGGACACCTGGGGGGCAGGGTAAGGCGCAGACCCTCCAGGCCAAGATAGAGACTATCATTGACTGGGATCCCCCAAAACCCAGATTGAGGTCAGAGCATTTTTCAGCCTCACTGGGTATTACAGGAGGTTTGTTAGGGGATTTGGCCCCATTTTTGCTCTTTTGACAGAGCTGATTTCTAAGATGTATCCCAGAAATGTGATTTGGACAGAGGCATGCCAAACTGCATTTAATTCCCTGAAGTAAGCCATGTGCATAGCCGCTATGCTCAGGGCCCCTGACTTCTCCAGGGAGTTTTTCGTTCAAACAGATGCCTCAGAACATGGCATAGGGCAGTGTTATCATAGCTAAATAAAGAGGGCCTGGACCAATCTGTAGCCTTCATGTCCAGGAGGTTACTCTACTCCCCAGAGGGAACAGAGGTGGAGTGCTATAGAGGGATAAGTTTTGCTGTGGTCTGGGCACTTAAGAAGTTGAGGCCATGCCTGTTTGATACTCACTTACTGATTCAGACCGACTACAGGCCCCTCAGGTGGCTCATGCAAATGAGGGGCAAGAATCCAGAATTGTTGAAGTGGTCCATTTCTCTACAGGGTCTGGACTTCAGGGTGGAACACAGATCAGGGGTATACCACCCCAATGCGGACGTCTATCCAAGTGATGAGAATTGCCAGGAGGTTGGGTAGATCACCACTTTCAGCTGGGGGGACATGTGTTAGACCTGTCATCCTTAGGGTGGTCTTCCCCCAACTTTTTTCCTGCATATCTCCACTTTTTGCGGTATCTTTTTGTTGGCCTTAGGACTCTGAGCACTTCATCACTGCTAACCAGTGCTAAAGTGCATGTGCTTCTCATCTAAACATGGTGACATTGGGGTACACCTAATTGGCATATTTAGTTACTTATAAGTCCCCTGTAAAGTGGTATACTATATAACCAGAGCCTGTAATATAAATGCTACTAGTTGGCCTGCAGCACTGGTTGTGCCACCCATACAAGTAGCCTTCAAACCTGTCTCAGGCCTGCCATTGCAAGGCCTGTGTTTTCAGTTTACTGCCACTGCGACTTGACATTTAAAATAACTTGCCAAGTCTTAAACTCCCTTTTATTATACATACATCACCCGTAGGGTAGGCCCTAGGTAGCCCTAAAGGCAGCATGCTGTGTAACTAAATGGTAGGACATGCACTGTTAAGTTCTACATGTCCTGGTAGTGCCAAACAGCTAAATCCGTTTTTCATTACTGTGAGGCCTACTCCTCACATAGGCTAGCATTGGGAATACCTTAAAACATTTTTAAGCTGCAATTTCGATTAGAAAGGAAGGAGTAGCTTAATCATGTCTTATATCTTTGGAATGTTAATGATAAATCTTCTTTACTGGTAAAGTTGGATTTATCATTACTGTTAGACCTGGCATCATTGGCGTCGGTTTTCTCTGTATTTTTTTGCCTTTGCCTCCTGTTATTTTGCTGTGTGTTGGACTTCGTTTTTGCTTGTCTAGATGCTTTGGGCACTTTGCCACTGCTGTTCAGTGCCAAAGTGCGAGTGCTCCCTCTATAAATTGTTGTTATGGTTAGGTGATTCCATGATTGGCACATCTGATTTACTAGTCAGTCCCTAGTACAGTGCACTATGTATGCCCAGGGTCTGTAAATCAAATGCTGCTAGTGGGTCTTCAGCACTGATTGTTCAACCCACATAAGCAGCTGGTAAATGTAACTCAGACCTGCCACTGAAGTGTCTGTGCGCAGTTTGGTACTGCCATGTCAACCTGGCAAGTGCACTCATTTGCCAGGCCCTAAACTTTCCTTTTCTTACATTTGATTCACCCCTAAAGTAGGCCCAAGGTAACACTGTGGGCAGGGTGCAGTGTATGTGAAAGGTAGAGCATGTCCTGATGTGTGTGGTATGTCCTGATAGTGAAATACTGCCAATTTTGTTTTTCACTATTGAAAGACTAATGTCCCATAGGATAGAATGGGAGTTCATTTATAACATCTTATACATATATCTTCCCATTGGGACAAGATGGGAAGATAAAGTTTGGTATGCCTGAACTCAGAATATAAAGATGCATATTTTAGTGAGGATGATTTTTACATTCTGTGTTTGAAAATACCTTTTAGAAAGTAGGCGTTTTCTTGCTTAGCCATCCTGTGTGCCTCTTGGTGTATTGACTGTCTGGCTTTGGAGTAACAGGGGCTGGGGATGTGCATCCTGTTCAGACAGCCACTTGGGGGGAGTGAGGTGTACCCTGCCTTTCCACCTCCTGCCAGGAAGCTGCACCAGAGAGGACAGAACTAGTTCTGGCTTGGCAAAGACACTCTCTGCCTCCAGAGAACGAAGGATTATGTGCTATAAAAAGTGGGGCCCAGACCCCAGACTTTTAGATTACTTCTGGAATTCAAGAGGAACCTTTGGCAAGGGGAAGAGCAAGGAGAAGAGCTGGAAAAACTGTGGAGAAGTGCTGCCCCTTTGCTGTGTGCTGTCTGGGGTTGGCCTGCAGTGGCTGTTTCTGCCAAGGAAAGGACGAGGACTTTGTTGTGTGCTGTGTCCCCTGCTTGAGGAAGATCTGCAAGGGCTTGAAGTAGAGCTTGCCTCCTGTTTTTGAAGTCTCAGGGATACAAAACTTCACCACCAGCTCCCCTTAACTTTCTTGCTGGGAGTTCTGACCTGCCAAGAGGTGCCTGCTGCTGTTCTGGGCCTTTGGAGGTTCGTCCTGCTATTGAGAGCTGGAAAAGCAACACAACTAAGAGAAGCGCGACACATCCGTACCTGTTTCCGATGCATCGCCGAAGAAACCAACGCAGCGCCTGCCTGCGGCTCAAGAATTTGCCGCACGCTGCATCGAGTGCACCGATCTACGAAGTTCGAGATCACCGCACAAATTCCGACGCAGGCCCGGCTGTGCGGCTGCAAGAACCAATGCATTGTGGGACTGCAACTGGAGAAACCGACGCATCCCCGATCCTCACGCATTGCATCTGGGCACCACACCTGCAAGAATGCCGGGCTGCAGTAAGAAACCGACGCATCACCTCCCCGCGCAGTAAGAAACTGATGCATCACCTCCCCTTCAGTAAGGAACTGACGCATCATCGCCCCTGCGTGGCTATAACGAACTGACGCATCACCTTCCCTGGGCGTAAGGAACCGACGCATCAACTTCCCTGCAACATTTTTTGTTTGTGCGTGTGACGCATCCAAGCTACCTTTTGAAAGTCATATTTTTATTACTGTATTGTGGATCTTTGTCGTTTTGGTCTTGTTTGGTTTACATAAAGATTACTTATTTTTCGAAACAGGTGTGGTGCCCATTTGTAATGTTTTCACTGTATTACTGTATGGGTGCACAAATGCTTTACACACTGACTCTGAGATAGGCCTGTCTGCTCGTGCCAATCTACCAAGGGGTGAGCAGGGGTTATTTTAGAAGTGTATCCTCCTTACCCTGACTAGGAAGAGGGGTCCGTACTTGGACAAAGGTGCAAACCTTTGCCAACTAGAGACCCCATTTCTAACAGTAACTATTTTAGAAATGCCACATTAAAAAAGTGGACATTTTTCTGCTCTTAACTTAGCTCTTTGTGTCTGCAGCCTGTCTCCAATACACATCTGGGGTGGGTGACAGCTACACGTTGTGCATTCTATCTAGACATCCACAAACACAGAAAGAGTGGGTGTCACAGAGGACTCATCTGCATTGATCTGCATTCTGAAAGCCTTCCTGGGCAGGAAGGGGGGAAGGACCTGACAAATTAACTTAAATAGTCTGTGTCCTGTCTCCACACAAAGAACTGATTACCTCCCACAGGGATTCAACGCAGAAGCTTTCATCGACTGAGCGGATCGGCGCCAATGCTACGGCTCCATCCACAAGATCAACGACGGCGCAGCGACTCCTTGCATTGAGTGTTCGACGTTGACGCTTGCTCCATCCAAGGCACTTTGTCAGCAGGACATGCCTGAGTCCTGTAGCTGGCCTGCCCTGCATCGCCGCCGGCCTGAACTTTGGATTTACCCCCGTATAGCGTGACCTCAAGTAACCCTTTAGCACTATTGACTTCTAAGCACTATTTTTGGTTTATTATTTAAAAATTCATTACTCCGGCTCGACTTATTGGATTTTTGTCATTTTGATCTTGATATACTCAGATAAATATTCTCTATTTTTCTAAACCTGTGGGGATTCTTTTTGGTGATGTTTTCATTGTGTTACTGTGTGTGTGTTACACAGATACTTTACACATTGCCTCTTTAGATAAGCCTGACTTCTCTGTGCCATGCTACCAGAGGGTGATCACAGGTTATCTTTTAGTGTGTAGGTACCTTACCCTGACTAGGGTGGTGGTCCCTGATTGGACAGGGTGCATTATTCTGCCAACCAGAAACCCCATTTCTAACAGACATTTTATAAATTCACATTTGACATTATTTTCTGCTGTATTCTTCAAGATATTAGCTGAGAGATTCTTTTGCATACAACAAAGCCTGCTGGAGAGTTCCCCAACACAGGGTGAACTTGCAGATAAAACTGTATTTGCTTTAAAAAAATAAGGAACATTCTGATGCTCAGGTCATGGAAAAACTTTAGCTTCCTATCAAATGTCATTGCAGCAATCAGAATTCTGTTTCTTATGGCAGAGAGGATATTCATAAATATTTTATGAAGCAGACACCTAATGGATTTTTTCTGATTTAGTCAGTACAAACCTGCTCATGTTCTTACAGAGGGTAAAACAATCAAACAATTGTGTAAGGTCACCGGGTTCTGCAAACCTAAAATGTCTAAAAGCGTCTTGCTTCCCAGAGTTATTCACTGGCATGAAGTTTGCTGATGTAGAGCTAATGCTAGCTGTTGAGTATATCTTGCATAGCCAGGCACCGGTTTACTGAAAGTGAAACAAATTAGATTTTCGATGCAATCAGTTTTAAAGCTATGGCCTACTCCTACATTGTCTTTTAGTATGTAAAGACCAATCTAATTAGGCGAACGCACTGTTAAATAAACTTAAATATAATAATTTTCGGCCTTGTTCCTTGAAATGGTTCGTCTACCGCAGTAAATTAATTGGGCTCAATCAGGCAAAGACGGATTTATTGAGTAATTTAAATGTTCTTGAAGAAAACTGAAAGACCTACAGGAAGCTTAGGTATGACAGGCTGCTTATCGAGATATGGGGAAAATAATTCCTACATACCAAAGAAACTGTGATTAATGCAGAAAAAGACACCCTGAAACACCCTCATGAAGACATCAACAAATGAAAATGCCATCCACATAGAATGATATATGGACATTAGTACATCAAAATGACAAGCTGACCAGTTGAAAATGGTTCCCCTAGTGCTATAAGGGTTTGGAATTGAATGCAAAGATGGCAATGGAAATGTGTTCACCCTCCATTGCTTGTACCAAACAACACTCCGCAATGTCTCTGACCTCTGCCTGTGACATCAGTGCAACCCGTGTCCATCACATGAAGGCATCATGACTTTGGGTCATGCAAGGTCCGAGAAGTGAAAACATGTATTATCCCTATCAGTCTAAAAAATAATGGCTCCAGGAAATGAATGTAGCCAAACCACACTGCCAACATTTTGCAATAGATGCTGCTATCTAATTTAATGGGACTCTCTTACCTTAATGTCCTGGACATCGGAAAACGGAAAAGGGATGGGTACGCCGATGCCAAAAGAAGACACTTCCATGGCAGGCTCCTCTGGTGGGGTGAGCTGAAAAATTTGTGATGCAGGACAGTCTTGAGAGAGGAGGTGGCAAAACAAAGACCAGAGAGGCGCCCAAGATTGTGGACTGGAATCGCTCTCATGCTAGGGAGGAGGTCTCTATGCTGCTGGATGCTTTCTGGTGCCCACTCCCCTCCATCACTCGGTGCCTGCTATTTGCATCCCCCCTTGGCAGCAGCGCCTGAACTGTACCACTCCTGCTGTGGCCAGCCATCACTGATTAGCTGAGAGAGGGGATCTACTGACCAGGTGGGCAGAGATAGCTGCAGGAGTCCTGAAAAGCCTTTCACTTCCTGAAATGCTTCCTCTGCGCTCAGGAGGAAGAGTAGGAGGACAAGGCAGGGTCCGGGGGCAGTTCGGTCATGCACATCAGTAAGTGTGTGTCTCAGGGAAGACACGCATGTGAGAGCGTGCCGGTAAACTGTGCTCCACTGGAGGTTGACGGAGTACGTTTTACCAAACTTGGTGCTCCAAGCGGCATGGCAAAACTCTGCTAACTCCACCAGCGAAGTGGAGTTCACCGCCCACCCCTAGTTTAGAGGATGGGCGAATGCAAGCTTGGCTCAATCTGTAGACAAATGGATATTTTAGAGCAAAGAATGGAGACCGACTACATAGATGAATTAGCCCATGGATGGAGATATGAATTTTTAAGGATTTAAGTAAAAGCAGAGTCCAATAGCATAAAGGGCCAATGGTAGTCAATAATCATGGTAGTCTGGTATCTAGGCATAACTTGAGGATGACTGAGATGGAGCGTGAGTCGGATACACGGGCCAGGTTTGTCCCAGTCAGAGGTTTTACCCTGGGGCATAGTCGTTTGTTATCAAGTGAAAATCCTTCACCTGGGCAATGCAGCTGGCTGTATATAAGGAATTCCTCACAAAATCAGATAGGGGTTGGGCAAGGTGTCGTTGAAGCTGTTGGTTTTAATGGGAAAATCTCGGAGTGTGAGAAATCCTAATTTAGTGCGCAGGGAAATCCTTTTGTTGGCTGGATACATTTGGCACCTTTGCCTGGTCAAGATGTCTACTATCGGATTAAATCAGAACTCGGAATCCTCCAGAATGGCAATGCTGCAAGCTCTGTCCGACAGCCAGTTTCAAAAGGTCAGGTATCTTCTCGCTGATGTCCTGATTAAATTGTTTTGTTGCTGTGGAGAAGCTCCGATTAGGGAAACCGGTTTCTTCAGCCATGCAAGATTGTGACATAGGTGTATCAGCTAGGCAGGTTTGTCCCGTGCCCAGGGAATCTTAAAGTCCAAACATTTTCTATGTTCCTGTGTTACAGAGATGTTAGGAGAATTCCAGCTAAACACAGCCAAGGACCCCAGGGCCTCAAGAACAGCACTTAGGAATCATCAGGACTCACTCCAGCAGAGACTACCAGCAGGGTTCATTTCAGGTCCAGTTGTCACTGGTCAGCTAAGAGTTGCAGGAAAGAGCATCTATAGCTGTGTGTATCCCTGTAGCCAACCAGAACACCAGTCAACTGACACTTGGAAACCACTTCTTTGTCCTGGGTACAACAGGGAGCAGGTCCAGTCTTTCAGTGCTCCTCTCAGGTCACAGGCAGTAGGTCCAGTCCTCTTCTGTTCTTCCTCAGGGCAGCATTGTTCTGAAGAAGTTATCTTTGGGTGCCGCATTTATGCCTGATAATGGCTTTTGAAGGGTATGACTCTAAGCCCCTCCCTGAACAAAGGGCAACAAGTTTCAAGGAGTAATCATTCCCACCTTTGTAGCAGTTCCCATTTGCCCTACTGCGATCACACTGTGCCCTTCATTCACTAAATCCAAGACTGAGAAACACTTCTACCCTGGTGCAGAGGCTGTTTGTCTGCCAAGAGGAGTGGCCAGGGTAGTGAGCACAACTTCCTCTGTAGTCACTCAAAACCTGGGGGCAGCTTGCCCGCCACTGGGTTTGGTACCTGCCTGACTGGGAGGACAAAGGAAGGGGCCACTGTAGGTGTCATCTGACATTTGCTTATGACAAGGAGATCCCTTTGAACTAAATTAAGTTCCTTGGTACTACCCAACTGGTTCTCTTTTCTGGGAAACAAAAACATCTCTAAACACAGATTGACCCTCGGGCCTGGAAAAGAAGGGAAAAGGAAAAGAAAAAGACGGAGAAAGGCAGACTATACAGGAGGAGTCCCTTTTAAGGACGGTTTTCCTCACCCACCAAAGGTGGCATGCTTCATCATTGGGAATCCTCCTCGCACCATGAACCTAGTCATGGTGCAGGCTACAACCCCCTCGCTGTGAGGGAGGAGCTCAGGGATGTTTTGTTTGTCAGAGGGGGTAACGCTAAGACACAATGGGGGATATTCACAAAGACTTATCTCCGAGTTATCGCCACCTTAATGCAACAAAAGTGGAGATAGATTTAACGCCCCATTCACAAGCGGTTGCAAACTGCAGACAACGCAAGTATTCCCACGATAACTGCCTCAAAATTTACCTCCACGGGTGACACCACCAACTAACCCTAATGAGATGCAGAGTAGGTGTTCCCGTGCAAAAACACACGAAAACACCACTACACCACATTCACAACGAACTGCCAGATCTGCGATGTGAACCAAAAACAGGCGATAAGCCGCGGTAGCAGCAGGGAATTAACACCTGCCTTTTGCTGGTGTAAAGCAGGACGACTACCCGCAGTATGAAAGGGAGCCCAGCCCAGAGCCACATCTGAAGACCCACAGATGCCATGGAGACAATGATCATGCAGCTCCGAGACCCATGAGGGCCACAACACCCACCTCCACCTCACCCCGCCCCTCCCCCCGGATCCCCACCCGGGCCAAACACATACCTTGCACGACACAAGAGCCACAAAAAGCGCATGATGTCGCACAATGACAACAAGAAACACGTGTGGGCAGAAGAACGAGAAACAGTCACTCATCATTGAAGTAACAACCAAAAACACCAATGCGGAAGACTCCTGTCGGGTCCGTTCGGGACAATCCTGATGTCACAGCCTGGAAAATAAAGCACAAAATCAGAACGTGTGTCATGCGCACATCAAAGGAGATGGACACAGAGAAACAGAGAAGGAAAGAAAGGCAGAGAGAGAAAGAGAGAGAAGGAAAGAAAGGGGGAGGGCGAGAGGGAGAAGGAAAGGAAGGGAGAGAGAGAGGGAGAAGGAGGGACACTGCCGGCCCCGTGCACCCAGGCACCACTGTTCACCTGCTGCCACTGGTGTGTCTCCAACCACGTGCCGGTATACACTGCAAGCCACCAGGTCTGCAATCTGTAATCGAGGCCAGAGTCAATCATGGCAGAGTCCATCCCACTGCACACAGCAACAATGCCTGCCCGTCCTGCGCACACATGGAGCCGCACCCTACCCCCTCCCACCGGCCAGCGCTGGCTGTCCGCACTTGCGCACACATGCAGCCGCACCCTACCCCCTCCCACCGGCCAGTGCTGGCTGTCCGCACTTGCGCACCCAGGCCCCACTGCTCACCTGCCGCCAATGGTGTGTCCACCAGTGGGCACATCATGTGCCCGTGCAAGCTCCAGGCCCAGGTCCCGCCACCATGGCATGCTCCACATCATGCGGACCCACACAGCGGCCCAGCAGGTCCCACACATGACGCTGAGTCCTGAGGCATCAATGGCAGAGACCACATCAGTGCACACGTCATCATCGCAGGCTGCACACACGCTCAGCAATTTCGGTGACACTAACCCTATGCAACCCCAGTCAGCACCACGTGGTGGTAGGCCCGTGATGGCCGCATGGCTCCGTGTGCCACTAACCCTGTGCAACCCCAGTCAGCGCCACGTGGTGGTAGGCCCGTGATGGCCGCATGGCTCCGTGTGCCACTAACCCTGTGCAACCCCAGTCAGCGCCACGTGGTGGTAGGCCCGTGACGTCCGCATGGCTCCGGGTGCCACTAACCCTGTGCAACCCCAGTCAGCTCCACGTGGTGGTAGGCCCGTGACGTCCACAAGGCTCCGGGTGCCACTAACCCTGTGTGCAACAAGTCATGGGCCCTTTATGAATGAGTATCGTGGAACGTCCGTCATCCAGTCACCACCGGCAGTGGGGAATGTGACGTTGTCGGCCCCTTATATTGGCAGGGTCACATGGCCTGTGACGCCTGTGCCGGATGGGTGTGGTGTGCGTGCAAACCTGCCCTCAGGGAGTGGCCGTGACATGCTGACAACTAGACCAGTCACCTGCAGACCACTAGCGTGTACGCCTGCGACATGTAGCTATGTGGGCCCCTCCTCGGAGCATCCATCCTGCAAAATAGAATGGGTTTCTCTGATCAGGTGTTACAATGGTTCTCATCCTTCCTTCATCACAGAACTCAAAGAGTCAAGGCAAACCACTCTCTCTCCCAGCCCTCTCCCGTACTCATGGGGGTCCCCCAAGGATCCGCTCTATCTCCTATACTCTTCAACCTTTTCTTGGAACCTCTTGCACATTCTCTAAATTCCATGGACATTCTCTTCCACATGTATGCAGATGACACGCAACTATATCTGAAAATCTTATCCTCGGAAAACATCATCTCACTCAATACTACCCTAATGTTTACTCAAAACTGGTTAACGGAGAATCATCTCCTGCTCAACACTTCTAAAACTGAATTCCTGCTCATCTCCCCTCCGAACCTCATCCCCAAGCTAGACCTCTGGCTGAGTCACCTCACTGCTTTCAACTGTACTCCTCTCATTGTAGACGCAGCCAAGTCTCTTGGTATCACCATGGACAAGCACCTGAACATGAAAGGTCATATCAGCAATGTATGCAAAGGAGATAACCACTTGATGAGATCACTCAGAAATATCAAACCTTTCCTTCCTCTAAATGATTTCAAGCAAGTGGTCCAAGCGCTTGTCTTGCCAAGGTTAGATTACGGCAGTGCTACCCTGTGTGGCCTTCCCAAATACGCCCTGGCTCCACTAAGGGCTTTACTTAACTCGGCTGCTAGACTGGTTACAGATACCAAGCGAAAAGATCATATATCCCCAGTCCTAAAATCCCTCAATTGGTTGCCCTTCGAAGCACGAATTCAATTAAAGATTGCTGTTATTACACACAAAGCCGTTCACCTTAACACTCCTACGTACCTTGCGCAAAAACTTAAACTATCCTGTGGCGTAACAGCTTCAAGAAGCGCCTCTACTCTCCTCCTGAAACCACTCATCCTTAATAAAAAGAGAAGTTGTCACCGAGCCTTCTCCGGAGCTGCCCCTAAGATTTGGAACTCTCTTCCACCGGAAGTTCGCAGAATCTCCTCATTGACAGCGTTCAAAGTGGAAGCCAAAAGATTCCTAATGAACAAATTTGTACCCTAATAGGGTTAGACTCACGGGCCCGTTGACATTGCTCCTGCTGCCTTTGTTCTTACATTTGATACAGCTCCCCCTTATTGTACACTGTGTCTCACCCTTGCTGCCTGCCTACACCTGTTTATTGTGTTACCCTCCTAGTTGTATTTTGCACTGTATTTTCTTTCTCTCCCTTCCTCTTATGGATATTGTTATAGATATTGCTTTTGTCCTTCCTCCCATCATATTGTAAAGCGCTCTGTTATCCCTCAGGATCTTGTTCGCGCTATATAAAACTTTATAAATAAATAAGCGGAGTGGGCTGGTCTGGTGTACTCCGGACCAGCGCAGGGCTTGCAACAATGACTCGGGGGCTCTGGGCGTGGTTCAGTCCATGTCCGGACAAGGAAGTGACTAATGCGTGTGTCCCTGTTGTGGTGTCTGCGGCACCCGGAACGCAATCGGCAATGTAGCACACTGTGACTGGATTCTCACTAGATGAGCATCATTGACGTTGGGGGGAATCACTGAGCCTACATTCATCCACACATTCATACATGAATGATGAAAGACATGACACAGCAGTGCGTTTCTGAATGTTTAATGCACATCCAGTGGAGTTTTGCAGCTGGAGCAGTACAGGGCCATGCTAACCCCACTTCACAATATGGGCCCGTGGAGGGCCAGCCAGAGTCCATCAGGGAATGACAAGTACAGCGGAAGAAGAAGGGTACAGTCTGCAGTCTGGTCGCCGTGTCATTGGTCACCAAACAGGATATGGCAGTCCATGTCGCTGTCCAAGGTGAGTGCATCAGAGTGTATCGGGGGTCAGTGGAAGGTCATGGGTCGATGTGCGGCACCAAGCAGCAACAGGCCAGGTGGCGGACATGAATGCTAGTGCCTCCTTCTGAACTCAAGTCCATCCACGTCCTCATCCTCGGATGTGTGCTCTGCCCTACCTGTGGGTGGTGCAGTTCCAGCTGCGGCACTGTGTGCCACTGACACATCAGGGGCCGGAGGTGGATTGTCAGCCGCACTGTGTGGCAGTGACACATCAGGTGCCGGAGTGGAAATGCCTGCCGCACTGTGAGGCACTGACACACCAGGGGGCGGAGATGTGGATGGTGTAGGGGCAGCAGCATTCATCTGCGCCACACCTTGTGGCAGCAATGCCATGATGAGGACATGCAGGGCATGGTAGATCCCAGCTACATTTCGCTGATGTGCAGCGGTGGCTGCCATCCTTTCCGCCTCCATCCGCACCATGTCCTCCATGAGCCTCCATGAGCCTCCGCATGTGTGCCATCTCACGGCTGAGATCGCTGGAGCCACTCTGAGCGGACAGGTGTTCTTGTCTCCGAGTCATGACTCCAGCAATGTCAGCCAGGGCTCGTTGGAGACCATGGAGCGGCGTGGGGGTGTCCGTTAGGGACTGGAGGTGGTCCCTGATGGGACTCAGACACCCATGGACGGCGTCAAGTTTGGTAGCCATGAGGCCGTACCCCAACCGCACCTGCTCAGCCATCTCCCTCTGTACCTCCAACACACGGCGTTGGAAGGCCATGTGTTGTTCGGGGGGTCTTGGGAGACAGCCGGGGTTGTGGGTGCCTCCTGCTGGGTGGTTTGCGGAGTGGGTGGGGTCTCCTCGATGGAGCTGGGCTGCCCTGGTCCTGGAGGTGATTGGCGGATGAGCTCAATGATGTCTTGGAGGGCTTGGGTGTCGATGCTGGTGGTGTCCTCCTCGTCATCAGTGAAGAGTGGCTGGGACTGCTCTGCAGGTGGCGTTGATGGTGCCCCTGCAATGTGAAGGGGAGATGCTGTGTTACAATGTGTCCACATGTATGTAGTCGCATGGTACATGTTCACATTCAGACAGCATGGCAATGTACATTGTGACAGGCTGTTGATCAGGGCCATGATCCAGAGTCATTGTGGGTGTGCACTGTGCTCTGCTTGATTGTCCATGTGTGCCATTGTGGCCATCTCCCCCCGTCCCCCCAGTACCTGGTGGTTACTCATCCTGTTGCCGTTGTGTTGTGTCATGTCGAGCAAAGTCCGGTGCCCCGATTCCTGCCACGGTCTCCACTCTGATGACTGTCGACACCAGCTCCTCCATGTCATTCAGCTCCAGCTGTGGCGCTGGGCTCCCACCTCCAGTCTGCATTGCTGCCTTCTGGTTGCCTGCGAGTTTCTCCTTGGTCTTGCGCTTGATGTCAATCCATCGCCTCTTGACCTCGTCCATTGACCTCTTGTGCTCTCCGACGGCATTCACCTTGTCCACGATGGACCGCCATAATCCATTTTTGGTGCCCAATGACACATTGGAGGCGACGAACAGTTGTTGATGGTGTTCTATCTCCTCCGTGACCAGGATCCTATTCTCCTGCGGACTGAACTTCGTCTTCCTCTTCTTCTTGTCCTTGCCCTTCCCTGTCACCGAGGTCCCAGCTGGTCGTCCGGGGTGCTTGTGGGGTTCCGCTCGTCCTCTGCGCCTGCTCCGGCTGCCTCCATGGTGCTTGGGTGTTGGTCATTTTGTGTTTGTGTGTTTTTTCTACTTTTGTAGTGATTTTCCCACCTGCCGTGTGTGTATGGCAGGCCTGGCGCTGTTTATCGCTGATTTCCTCATCGCGAATGGGCTCATCGCACGTTTTTTGGTGTTGGGGTTTGTGTTTTTGACTCCGTCGCGGTGGTTGTATCGCGGACATTGGGCGTGTTTTCGGAGGACTATCGCATGGTACCGCCGTGTTGTGAATTCCAGGTTAACACGGGGTTATTTTCCCGTGATAGACTGCGATGTGTAAAGTTGCGTTAACATTTTCTGGAGATGTTTAGCGCACGTTCTTGTGAATATCCCCCAATGTGAGCTAGCTCGGTGTAGTGAGGGGTGCAATGCTAATAGTGAGGTAAGTTAAAACTAACTACAGAGTTTACGGCATTATTTATTCTGGCTGCCCTGTGCTAGGATTAAAAACAGAAGCACAATAAGAGCCATTAGATCGAATCGTGCTGCTTAGATCGACATGTTTCAGCCTATAACCCTAAAGGTGTCGCAGCTTTCTTCAGGATCTAGTGTCTGCTACTACTATACAAGTGATGCATACAAGACTGTGAACAAAGTGTTGATGACCATAACCAAAATATTGGTAAATTAGATAAGATACAAAACTGGTGATCCAGGTTGAACCAGATAGTTGGATACACCGGTGGTACCTGTAGAAAAACAGAAAAAAGACAAACCAAGCAAAATAAATTTAAATAGAGCTTAAGGAAAAAAGTGAGCCAATATATTTCAAAAAGAAAGGCATAATCCCTCGGTGGTTGGTGTTATGTCGGCTAGAGAGTCCCAACAGAACCCACCTGTGTGGCCGAGCCTGGCTAATGGAGGCCAGTTTAGTGTGATAATTTGGGTATCATAACTACATGTCGTGAGATTATTTTTCAAAAATGGTTGGCACTCACCTGCAACAGTCAGGTTCAGTACCCCAGCTGTCCTTAGCGAAAAAGCTTAAGGTGCATGCACACTTCAAACCTATATGAGGAAGGTTGGAGCGTTAGTCTGAATACAATGCATATAAATTATGTGTAAATATGCACAACAAGCATGAAAAAGGTGGAGACCAAGAAAAACAGTAAAAACATTCCTTGGCACAATGTTGTGTGTTGGTGCCAAAGAGCTAACTCATCATGAAAGAGATCATAAAACCAATAAAACCAGCCTGGAAGGGTGGCAAAACTAAAACCCATTGGTGTTCGAAGCCAATTGGAATGAAGTGATGGGAAGCAATCACAATTGATCATTCTAAATGCAAAAGAGTGAGATCCACAGAGAACACCATGAGAACGTAGACATAGCAAATTGAGGCTTCACGGAGTGGTTATGTTAAACAGAGTGCAGAGATTGCAGGGCCAATCAACCTGTATGCAGGTCCATTGTGTGGTTCGGAAAACTAAGCAAACAACAATCGAGTGCGTTCAAGAACATGCTTGAGCTCGCTGTTGCTGCCACATACGGTATAAACGAGAGGGGGTCCCGCTATGCATAACCACACTGTAAGTTCATGTGGTTAAACTCACTGCTCCGTGGTGCTGGAACACGGTTGTGCGCTGCGGGTAAGACAGGATAGTCAAAACGCGGTATAGCCTAAACACTATTAATAATGCCGGTACTCGGCGCGTCTATGCTACTTCTTGGGACTGACGCTGAGGGTGATGGGAGATGTAGCCTTCCTGTCCCACACCTAATCATCAGTCAGGAAAGAGTAATCTGTCTGACAGAAAAAGAAAAGAAGGGGAGGGTGTCAGACCGAAGATAGTAATGTTAATGTGTTATGGGGCTGTTATCGGTGATATTAGACCCGCTATAGTACAGCAGAAAAACTGAAGGTTATCAGTAAAGTCACCGTCAGTGATATTGATCCAGAAATGAAATTGTATTGTTTGTCACTGGCAGTGATTGTGAATAAAGTTTATTAAATGAAAAAATTATATAAAGGGATAATCAAATGAAAGAAAGAGGGGGACATGTTAATGCACTCAAGAATTATTTCACACATAGGTATTGTTATTATGGTGCTCATAACATAATTGTAGGCAAAAACATTTTCCCACGCCCAGGCCATTGTCTCTGCTCCGGGAGCTGTTTTCGCACCTCATCAGGGCTACGCACTCACTGTGCCACAGTGAGAGAGCTAATGCAAATTAGCTTCTAGGAGCTTAAGGCAGTGAATCATTCTAAAAATTACATTTCCTTAATATTTATTAAAACTCTGACTTCTCCATTGAGTTGGGCTTTTAATAAATACTAAAAGTAGTGGTTCAGTTATATTTCTAGCTAGTCACAATCCGTAGACAGCAGATTTAATACTTAATTTTGCTTCCCAGTATTTCTCAATGGGGCAGCTAGCCCTGCTACATTGAAAAAAGCTTTGGGTTCTAGTCACTGTAATGAAATGTTCACTTTAATTGACCACATGCCCTACTTTGAAATACCATGCACCATGCTACCTTGCCTTGAGGGCTGCAAGGTCTACATGGGAGTGACTTAATATTATTTAAAAAATTTCTTTCACGAGTCTAGCAGTGCGGTCGGTGAACACTGCATGCCTTTTGGGCCGTTACTCCCATTCGATGTGGGACACGGTTGCGTAGGTGCTGCCCAGGGTCTTAGTGGAGGATCGGATCCTACTCTCCTAAGCTATCTCAGACAGGAGAGATGCAGCAAAGTTCGCCATCCGATGTGGATTGGACATGGCAGACTCGCTGGGCAGAGCAATATCCATGATGGTGTTCACTTTAATTGACCACATGCCCTACTTTGAAATACCATGCACCATGCTGCCTTGCCCTGAAGGCTGCAAGGTCTACATGGGAGTGACTTAATATTATTTAAAAGGAAAGTTTTCTCCTGTCAAAAAGAGCTTCTATTAACAGGTTAAACTGCAGTGGCAGGCCTGGAGTCATGTTTGCCTGTTAACACTAGAGCAGGGCCGTAACATTTAAGCTTCCATACAATGGGTGTATTTGAGGGACGATATACTATGGCTTGTTTTGAAAGTTAAATATGCCAACTAGGACACAGTCAATTTTGATACACATCTGATAGAGACATCTAGTCTCAGATTCCTTACCTTGAACTTCCAGGCGTCAGGCTGGATCCGGAAGATTTTTCTTAGCATTACCCCTGCGCGCCGGTAGGTGGCGTCTGCTGACTCCGTGTGACGTCGTCGGCATCATGTTCGTCATCTTCATGAAATCCGTTCTTTTCTTTCCCCACCAGCCAGCGCGGATCCTTTGAGAAGAGCTGTCTCCACCTAACCTGGCTACGGAGGAGGGGGCATCATTTGACATGGTGGTGCGTAGGGCTGTGGAGGTCTTGGACCTGCAGCTCCCTATGGTGGCAGTCAATACTAATGTCTTGGTAGAGGTCCTGCAGCCCGGTGTCTCCAGGTCAGAACCCTTGCTGCCTTTCAATGAGGCCTTAACGGATGTTCTTCTGGGCACCTGGTCGAAGCCCAGCACAGGGGCTCCTGTGAATAGAACGATTGCCCGCCGCCACCGCCCTGCACCGAGCGACCTGGTTTTCCTTACTGTCCACACCACCCCACAAAGCTTGGTGGTTCAAGCTTCCACTTCCCGCAGTGTGTTCCCTTCCACACCTCCAGACAGGGAATCCAAGAGACTGGAAACTTTGAAAAGAAAAAAAATTCTTTCACCAGTCTAGCAGTGCAGTCGGTGAACACTGCATGCCTTTTGGGCCGTTACTCCCATTCGATGTGGGACACGGTTGCGTAGGTGCTGCCCAGGGTCTTAGTGGAGGATCGGATCCTACTCTCCCAAGCTATCTCAGACAGGAGAGATGCAGCAAAGTTCGCCATCCGATGTGGATTGGACATGGCAGACTCGCTGGACAGAGCAATATCCATGACGGTGGCCGTACGCCGCCACGCCTGGCTGAGGATGCCTGGTTTTTCAGGGGATGTCCAAGCTAACCTTATGGACATGCCCTTTGATGGCTCCAGTCTCTTCAGAGACAAAGCAGATGCCGCCCTTGAGCGTTTCAAGGACTCGTGGGCTACTGCCAAGTCTTTGGGCCTCACTACAACATCCCGGCCTGTATCTGCTTTTTGCTCCTTTCGTGGCTACAGAAGGGGCTACCAAACACGCCAACCCTATTCTGGCCAGAGCTACCTGGAAGTTCAGCAACCTCTGTGGGGCCATGGACGCTGTTCATCCCAACATTGTGGGTTGGGAGGTCAGAAGTAGAGTCAAGCCCGATCCCCTCCTCCACCACAAAACCTTCCTAGTCCGATCCCCCAGGATCATTCACGACCAGTTGGTGGCAGAATATGCCATCATCTCCACCACTGGCGGAACATCACCTCGGACAGGTGGGTGTTGCAAGAAGTCCAAAGGGGCTGCACTCTCCCCTTTGAGACTCCTCCTCCTTCTATGCCTCCAGTGTACAATCGGCTGATGGAGGATCACCTTGCCCTACTCCACAGTCAAAACTCTCTTGGCCAAGGGAGCGATAAAGAGGGTTCCTGGGCCAGAAATGGGCTGTGGTTGTTATTCCTGCTATTTTCTGGTTCCAAAGAAGGACAGAGGCCTTCGTCCTACCCTTGAACTCAGAGCCCTCAACTACTTCCTCAAAAAGAGAAGTCAAAGATGCTCACCCTAGCTCAGGTCCTGTCTGCCCTGGACCCTGGAGACTGCATGGTAGCGCTGGTTTTGCAGGATGCCTATTTTCAGATTCCTGTCCTGCCTGCCCACCGTTGCTACCTGTGGTTTACGCTGGGCACGAGCACTTTTAGTTTGCTGTGCTACCCTTCGACCTCACCAGCACCCCTCAGGTGTTCACCAAGATAATGGCGGTGGTCGCAGCCCATCTGCGGGGATCAGGGGTTGCAGTCTTCCCCTATCTCGATGACTGGTTGGTGAAGGAGGGCTCCTCCTAAGCAGTCATTTCCCACCCCTATACTACGGTGAACGTCCTGCATTTGCTGGGGTTCACTATCAACATGCCAAAGTCACACCTGACTCTCTCTCAGGCGCTCCCTTTCATTGGGACGGTTCTGGACACAGTGCAATTTTGCGCCTATCCTCCCGAACTTCGAGTCCCGGATATTCAAGCTATGATACCGAAGTTTCAGCATCTATCCTGGATTTCGGTGAGAATGACTCTAGGGCTGTTAGGCTTCATGGCCTCCTGCATCCTGCATCCTTCTGGTGGACCATGGACGGTGGCACATGCAGACTCTGCAGTTGGACCTGAAGTTCCAATGGGCACAGCATCAGGGAAATCTCATCAACCTGGTTCAGATATCAGAGGTCACTGTGAAAGACCTGCAGTGGTAGCTGACAAACTGCGATTGGGTCAGAGGCAGACTCCTCTCCCTTCCCCACCCAGATCTCACAGTAGTGACGGATGCGCGTGGCCATCTGGGGGAGGTGGAGATCAGAGGATTCTGGTCTCCGGTGGAAGCCAAGCTCCACATCAATCTCTTGGAGCTTTGTGCAATCCGATTGGCACTGAAGGCCTTTTCACCATCCATCAAGGGAAGGCTGGTTCAGGTGTTCACAAACAACACTACCGCCATGTGGTACTGCATCAAACAGGGCTGAGTGGGATTGTGGACCCTCTATCAAGAGGCCCTGCGCCTCTGGACTTGGCTGGAGCAAAAGGGCATTTCCCTGGTGGTTCAACATCTGGGCGGTTCTCTGAATGCCAGAGCAGACAAACTCAGCTGAAGGTGCCTTGTGGATCACGAGTGGTGTCTCCATCCAGAGGTGGCACAAGTTCTCTTTCAGCAGTGGAGAGAGCCGGGGTTAGATCTGTTCGCCTCCGATGAGAATGCGCAATGTCAGCAGTTTTTGCACGTTGGAGTTTCCAAGGCGGCTCTCGTTCGGCAACGCTTTTCCTCACGAGTGGAGCATAGGCCTCCTGTATGCCTTTCCGACCATACAACTCCTGCCCAGGGTGCTCAAGAAGATCAGGAGCAACAAGGCAAAAGTCATTCTTGTGGCCCCAGATTGGGCACCGAGAGTTTGTTATCCTGAGCTTCTGGCTATGAGCATAAATCCTCCGGTCCGGCTGCCCCTTCAGGAGGATCTCTTGTCGCAGGGGAGGGCCCTCCACCCGAACCTGTACAAGCTCCGCCTCCTTGCGTGGAGATTGAGCAGCGACAGTTGACAGCTTGTCACCTTCCTCCTGAAGTCAGCAAAGTAATTCTGGCAGTCCATTCACTGCTTATCTACATCTCTAGCAGATATTCTCCTTTTTATAATTTCTTGGACCAGCAGGGCTCTACGTTGGGCACTTTGAAGGGCTACCTTTTGGCCCTCTCAGCTTTTCCAGCTTTTCTTCGGCTGCCAGATCAGCCTTTGCTTTTTAAGTCCCCTCTCATGTAGAGGTTTTTGAAGGGGTTAACCCACTTGTTTCCCCCTTCTTCCTTCCTTATGCCACAATGGGACCTCAATTTGGTCCTTACTTTCTTGATGTGGGCACCGTTTGAGCCACTGCATAATTGCCCTCTATGGTTGCTCACTATCAAAACAGCCTTTTTGGTGGCAATTACCTCTGCCAGGAGGGTGAGTGAACTACAGGCACTGTCAACGCAGCCTCCTTACCTGACAGTTTTCCCGCACAAAGTGGTACTAAGAACTAGGGCATCTTTTTTGCCCAAGGTTGAAACTCCCTTCCATCTGGGGCAGTCTGTTACTCTGCCCACTTTTTATGCACCTCCGCGCCCATCCAAAGAAGAGGAGCGTCTCCATTGTCTGGACTCAAAAAGAGCATTGTCGTTCTACCTTGATGGCACAAAAGAGTTCCGGGCAGACGACCAACTCTTTATAGGGTACGTGGGAGCAAAGAAAGAGCATGATATCCACAAGAGGACCATTTCATGATGGGTTATCCACTGCAGCAAAATATGTTATGCCTTGGCAAAGAAGCAACCTCCTGAAGGCCTTTGAGCCCACTCTACTAGGGCAAAAGGAGCTACCACTGCTCTCCAGTGTGGAGTGCCTGTTTCTGAAATCTGCCAAGCGGCCACGTGGGTGTCTATGCACACGTTCGCCAGACACTATAGCCTGGATTCTCAGGTTTGCAGGGAGGGCCTGTTTGGCTGCTCTTTTTTACAAGACTTCCTGGTTTAAAGCTTTTCGTCAGTCCCACCTCCGGGGTAGGTTTTGCTTGGATATCTGTTCAAAGGTAAGGAATCTGTGGCTAAATGTCTCTATTAGATGGAGAAGTTACTTACCTTCGGTAACGCCTTATCTGGTAGAGGCATGATATAGCTGCAGATACCTTCCCGACACACCCATCCTCCCTGCACTGCGCACTAGCCTTTTAGTGTCAGGGCTGCTTCCCTTCAGGGCCCGAGTACATTTTTTCACCCCATGGTCAGTCACTACATGGCTCCTCGCTTCTGGTGTGGAAAGTCGTGAAAAGTACTGATGTCAGCGCGCCGGAGTGGCGGTTATATTGATGACGCGGACATCACGAAGATGATGAACACTATGCTGACGACATCACACAGAGTCGATCGATGTCACCTACCAGCGCACAGGGGTACTGCTAAGAAAAATCTTCCGGATCCAGCCTGATGCCTTGAAGTTCAAAGTTAATGAATCTGCAGCTAGATCATGTCTTTACCAGATAAGGCGTTACCGAATGTAAGTAACTTGTCCTTTAGGGTGTATAGCACATACACTGGGGCCAAGCTAGCAGTGTCCCAGTGCACAGAGTAAAAAAAAACAAAAAAACAGGCATTTTCTCTCATAGGTTAATTCTGGAAGTACACCTACTGAGGGCAACAGAGCCAATAAGACAAAGTATGAGAGTTATTGCTGCTCTTTGAACTTGGTGTGTGGTAAAGGCAACATACAGCCAAGCCCTAAACAAGTTCCACCTCTGCATCCCTGGAGCATGCGCACCAACATGACAGGGAGTGCTAGAGGCAGCATTTGTGCCAGGGAAGCTCAGTAGTGCTATTGAGTACAGATTAGTTTTTTTACCTATCTCACCTGTACTAAAACACAATGCAAATCAACAATGAAAGCTCCTCTCTGTGTATTTTACATGTATCCTCGTTTTTTGCTGTTATGTGAGTTCTGGCAGAAAAGTTGTAAGGGTAGGCAAATCATGAACCCAATAATTGTGATAAACACACAGAAACACTGGACGTGCACCTTGGTTTTGTTGGTCAGAAACCATAAGAAACTAAACAGCCAAAGAAAGGCAAGGATCACACACCCAAATTACCTCACTGCACTTGGAGATTACCCATAAAATGAGATTGACTCACACAAGAAGGGAGAAAGATTTTCAGTCTTCACATTGGCAATGAACCTACGCATAGATCTGAATACCAGAAGCACTCTAATAACAGTTCTGATTAAGCTAGGATGAATACGAGAAGACAAATGGGCCCAGATGTACAAACATTTTGCACTAGGCTTGTGTAACAAAAGTGATGTAAACCAGCACAAAATGTTTTTTTTAATTTATTCTCAAGTGAAAAACTTGTCTTGCACTGGAACATTCCTTAAAAGTAATACAAAGCAGTGCAAGGCATGCAGTATTTAGTTTTGCGTGCAATAAAGTATTTTTTCTTTTTAAAGTAAAAGCAGTGGCTGAACTTTGATTTATTTAGTGTTATTGTTGTACGTTGCTGAGTTCTGAGTGTCTACTCCACAGCAATTACCCAAGTAAGCCTTCGACTGCTCTGCCTCGCTATATTGAAAATCAACCATGAAAGGCTTCCTTGACCACAGTTTGAAGCTCTGCAGTAAGGAGTGCTCAAGGCAATAGAGGTAAACTCCCTCCCATTCATTGAATTGGGCCTGAAGCAGATTTCTTATATGTAATTGCCATTGTTCTTTTTAGGTCTCGCCTAAGACAGTGCATGTGCTGTTTCTTGTGAGACATCTTAATACCTTACATGGGGCTCAGAGGCCACCCATTGGGTTCATTGTTACTCTCATTTGCTTGCTTCTTATGGTTTCGCTTCCATAGGCTTACTGCCTCTTCGTGTGTTTGTCCCTCCCCTCGAGCATGGACACAATATTTGTGTCCTTCCAATGTTTATTTTTTCAGGTGCTACTTATTGTTTAAACACCGAGGGGCTTTATTTTACTTTTGCGTCATTTTTAACATGGGGAAAATGACGCAAAAGTGGCGCAAGGGGCTTGTAAATCTGCCCCCAAGAGTGTGCGTTTTTCAGCCGCCTCCCTCATTCCTCCCCCAGTTCCTCACAGCAGTCCCTCCCACTCATCCTTATTCTGTTGTCTGTGTGCTTTCCAAAGCTCTGCCCGCACACCGTCCGTTGTCTGTTTGCTTGACTCCAGCCCCTCCTGCCCACCCTTCATTGTCAACATGCTTGCCTCCAGTCCCATAGCAGAACCCCAATTGTCCACATGCTTGCTTCACGCCATCACTCCCACCTTCCTTTGCCTGTCTACTTGCCCCCATCTCCAGGGCCGGACTGGGAAGCGAAACTGGCCCTGACAAACTGCTCGGCCGGCCTCCCTAGGAGGGAGAGGGTGAGTGCAACTGAGCTGTTTGTTAGGGCCGGTTTCGGCCGATTTTGTTACAGGGGGCCGATATTGCCGGCCCAGTAACAAAAACGGCCTCCCAGGGGCCCAAAACCGGCCCCCAACATGGCAGCCCACCGGGGAAACGTCCGGTACCCGCTATGGCCAGTCCGGCCCTGCCCATCTCTCACACCCTCCACTGTCCATCTTCTTGCCCGCAACCCTTCTCACCCGCCCTGAGTGTTCCGTCTGGTTGCCTCCAGCCCCTACTGCTGACCCTCCCTTTTCGTTGTGAATCCCAACCCTTCTCTTCTATCCTCTCCCCCCAAACATGTCCTATTCTTCTTCCTTCCTCGGTGTGGCCTCAGGGAGCAATAAAAAAAAGTGCTTTGATGTGCCAAGCACTGGCAAGGTCACCGTGGTATTTGTTTTTACTTTTAGCCATCCTATTCGGCAGTGGCTTAGATGTACAACAGGACTACAAAACATTGATAAAGTCAATATCTCTGGTAAGCAAGACTTATTGGCTTTGCCAATGCTTGTTTCTTTTTGTGCTTTGGCTCCGGCAAAACAGTTCCTGGAAGCACCGTTCTTTTCCTCTAATTGCTGAGTAATCAGGTCACCTAATCCTATTAAGCATGCTATTCTATGCATGGGTGCGGAGCGATTCTCAGGTTAGTCTGACCCTCAAGGAAAAACAAGCATTTGCAATGCATCGGTCTCGCCTTTGGAACCTTATATGTATTTAGCAATGCAGCATATGAATACTTATTATGATATACTTTTTTCTCCCTGCAGTTACATTTCAGCATTTTGTACTTTCCCCTCCTCTCCGCTATTGTTTTCTTTCCGCCAGCTGAGTGCCAACAGTCTGACTAAAAAACAGAACAGACTGATAGATGATGACAGTGGTCCTAAAACGTGCTGTAAATGAAACCACGGGCCATTCCAGCCTCCTGTAACCTGAAAACGAATGAACACCCTATTCCCAGTTTTAGACATTTTCTGTTTCAGAGATTCATACCAAGGTCAGGGTTGAAATGAGAATATATTCAAATAAAATGGACCATGCGAACATCATCTCAAAAATGTCCGAGTCCACAGTCTGTCAAGAGTGTTAGCAGATAGTAAACTGCCTGATGCTATTAAACACTTCTTCCATACTTAAAGAGTTTAGCAGAGCATGCGCGCTTTTGGTCTGCACACCGTGCATCGCGCTGCATGTCATTACAATACCTTTTTGTTTAAAGGGTAAAGAGATGGCCAATCAGCTTTTGAATAAGTACATACCAGAGTACCATAACCTCTTGGCAGTGCTCAGAATGTAAAGCGGTTTTATCTGCTTATTCGGAGAAAAGCACCATCCAGCAAGAACTCATGTGTGTAACAATTGAACATTATGCTGCAGTTATGTCACTGTTTTATGGCAGCGTTGATCTCGCTACAATGCCCTTCTTGTATCAATTATTTTCGACCCAAACATGGAATCTTTCTACCTCTCGCTTCCTGCCTGCCTCACTTTCTTTTTCGCGGATGTCATGTTTTCTTTCACACTCATTATAAATTACCGACATGTCACACTTGAATGACAAATTCTGCCACAGGACGGTGATGGGAATCTAAATATTGTTTCCTAGACAAACACATAGCTTGCGGCCTTCTGCACAGTGATACTTTTCCTTATTAACGTCACTCGCTCATGTCACTGCGCGGCTCGAGTTTTCTCTTGTGAGCATTAGTGTACATTAGTTGGCTGTCAGTGTCACACGGCTGCCAGTCTAATCTGGCAAGAAAAACTTTTCTTTTTAAAATTGCTGTATAGCCAAGAGCCAGCGTTTTACATCAAGGGTGGTGTTCTTGAAAAATGAGCCGCCCTTGCCGCCGACCCCACATACAGTCGACAAAACCGTTTTTCTCAGCAGCTTCTTGTTCAGCAAGCACAAGCATCTCCACGAATCTTTCATGGGATTTGTTCAGCATGTCTGTCTTTTGTGAACCATAAATACAAAAGGTAGGCGATCGAAAGAGCTGTCTTCTTCACTGACTCATTATTATATGAAACCTGGCTACTTTGGGAGCTTATGCAAACACTGCCATCGGCGCCCTTTGGAACCAGTCCGCCGCCCTCGTCATCTCACACGGTACTTGTGGGCATGATCCTAGTGTGCAGTGTTGTGCGTTTGTGTCAAGCACGGATACCTTGTCAGTCTGAAATGCCATACTTTGATCACAATCTGCAGTATGACTGTATATTTGTAAACAAGGTAGACAAACTCTCTTAACCTCTCCAGTGAATGTTTGATTCCTTGTGCATTTAAGGGACGGGGAGCGAGAAGGCACCGGACTGAGGGGGGGAGCGAGAAGGCACCGGACTGAGGAGGGGAGGGGGGGAGCGAGAAGGCACCGGACTGAGGAGGGGGGGAGCGAGAAGGCACCGGACTGCGGGAGGGAGGGGCGGGAAGAAATTGCCTCGCACGCAACATGAAAATAAAACCATTACTTCAGAGTAAATAAAATTGCATTGTGAGCCGCCGATTTATATTTCTTCCTTACTAAACGCAGCATCCAGCCTGCAATACACCAGCGCGCCCATTTTTACCACAATTGTTGACGCAATGCAAGTGCTCGCTTTAACCAATTCCGGACTGCAGGGGGGAGCGGAGCGAGAAGGCACCGGACTGAGATGGGAGCAGCGAGAAGGCATCGGACTGCGGGGGGGAAATTGCCTTGCGCAGAACGCGAAAATGAAACCATGCCTGCCCCACAACTAGCGTAGGAGGGAGACTCGAGGGCGGGTCCTGCGCCGCTTCCGGCATCCTATTGGCCAATAGCATATGAGTCAGGTGCTCAAGGACTCGCTCCCTGCCCCAGAATGTGCCATCAGGCGGCCGTTTTGGATTTGCTAAACCGGTATCTCAGTGTAATCGGAACAATCCGACACCCGTTGTACCTAATGTACAGAATGCTGAAAATAATTCTAGACTCGCTCGAAAAACTTTTTGAGTAATAGGTAATTGCTCCCATTGCATTATCTTTGTAAATATTTTGAAACATTCATTTTATGAAACAAATTAAACAAAATATTACAAGAATCCTATTGAAATAAAAAAAACAATTCATTTTCTTCCGTTTGCTTTACCTGACAATGCCATTAGCTTTCCATTAACTTCCAACCCTGCCCTTCAAAGATGGCCGCCTTCGTTGCAGTTATCTCCAGGAAGTAGGCGTGGCTGGTAGCCGTGCAACTCCAGAGCTCGGAGCATGATCCCTCCGCAACGCAGACAGACTGCGGTAGGGGGAGGGACGGGAAGAAATTTCCTCGCGCGTAAGCGAAAATGAAACGAGCTTGCCTTGCAGTAAAAAAAAAAAAAAGAAAGGCACATTTAAACCGGAGCAAAGAAAAATAGTCTGTGCAGTAAAGGGGCTGATAGCCATGGAAGGACACAAATGACGACATGGCCGTCATGGGGAGGGACTAGGAAGCTGAAAACCAATCAGAATGCAGCATTTAGGATGTAAGCCAATCCAAAAGATGGGCGGAGAATGGGCGGAGCTTAAATGAGGCTTCCCTACTATAGTATATACTGCATGTCTCAACGAGACAGCGCAAGCGCTGCCTAGGCGAGACCTAAAAAGGAAAAAACACTTTGCTGCAAAGGCAAACTTATTTTAAAGGCTTTTTGTAACAGCAGGGCAGAAGAATATATGCTTTCACTAATGTACTTTAATTGGCTACATTTAGCTGGATCTACGCACGAAAAAAATAAATGTGCATACAAAAGTCGGTCCAGAGCAGACAGAAGCAAATTAGCTCTGGAATGCAAAGCATGGTCCATATTTAAAAGGTACTGTAAAGGGCCAACATTTGATTTCAAGCGCTCTTCAATAGCTAGAATTCAATGATGCGGAGCGAAGCACCCGGCAGATTGCTGTTCTGCTCCTCATGGGTTGAGGTCACTGAGGGCATTGAAGCAATAGTTTTGAACGCAGAGATCCTCATGTAGTCCTGGTTGGTGTTCGATTTGGGATTACACATTGTCCACATCTGTTAATGTTTCAGCTCAGGTTTTGCCATGAAATGCCTGCTGAAATGGGAATGGGAATATGCTTGAAACGAAGTAAAAAATGCAGTAATCCTAGTGATAGGCTAGGATGAACATTCAGCAGTCTTGTCTCTTTCAATGAGGTACATTCTGGTTTTCATATGTGCAGCAACATCCAACCAATCGTGGCAGCGACATGTGAAGCACAGATGTGTTGAAAGAAACAAGAAGGTGATGGGTGAATGCTTGAATTAATATCAGTCACTGGTGACTACTTAGGATTGAATTCCATCATTTATCTGCCCACTATTTCGCTTTAGGTAAAGATGAGACACTTGCAGTTCAGCATTGGTCCTGCTTCAATAGCCCAAACAAAAAGAAGAGTCACCCCTATTTGGCAAAAGGGACGGGCAGTTTCAGGACTAGAAAAAGGTTACTTTCTCTTTTGTGTATCTGCAGACAATCAAAATGGGCACTTTGTTTAAAAACTAAGTGGACATCTACTCACACCTAAAATACTTACAATCGCAAACTTCTAAAAATATATGGGGCATATTAGCAAGGGCACTATCGCCGCTTTAGCGGCACTTTTGCCGCTAAAGCGGCGATATTTATATCGCTCTATCAGCAAACTGTCTCTAACAGCAGTTAGCGACAGTTTGCGGGCATTAGCGCCCGTTTTTTACCGCTTTGCATGTCAGCGATATTTATCGCTAATGACATGCAAAGTGGGCGTTCCCGACGAACAAACCTGGGAAACACTCGCTAACAGGCCTATCGCCTATTAGCAAGGTGGCCATGGCCCCAGTTAGCGACGTGAAAAGTCGCGCTAACCGGGGTCATCGCCATTTATTTAACACCTGCAATTAGCAGGTGTTAGCCATACCTAACATGGGGGGTGGATTATGCTGATACGACCACAGGGTCGTATCAGCAAGGTGTTTTCTCTTCTCCATGCAACATCGCTGGTTTTTCAGCGATGTTGGCCCATTTCCCCCGCTATCGCTGGAATATTCATCGCCATAGCGCTAATCGTTGCTAATACAGCGTTAGCGTGGCGATATATTCCAGCGATAGCCGGCGATAAAAAAAATCACGCTAAGCAGGGTTAGCGATGATTATCGCCTCTTCTTGCTAATATGCCCCTATATCTTTTCAGTCCTTATAAATATAGTGTGAAGCACAAAAACTGTGTGCATTTTCTTTTATTAGTTTAAAAACCCTTTAGTAATAGATCTCATATCCATTAAAATCACAAGTTAAAAACCAAACGTATTGCCATCTCTGTTCATCTCATACATAGTTAATTCCTAAACATAGTCATTGCATAATATACACACATTTCTAAACATCCAATGTGTGAGCATTCATTACTACATATTTATAAAACAAGGGGGCCTATTACCAACAGCGTGCGTTAATTAACGCAAACCACAGTTAGCGTCGTTTTTTTTATCGCTGGATTCGTTTGAGGAGATAACGCGTTATTAGCAACGTTTTATCTCCAATGCGAAACAAATCCAGCGATAGCGGCGATTCCCAGCATTAGCGCGAGAATTCCTTGCGATAAATTCCTATCGCTAAGGAAAAACTCGCTAATAGGCAGGTGGGGACTTAACCGTAGAATCCACCTCCCATAGACTATAATGGCTAAGTCAGGTTTCTAGCAGGTGTTAAAATCCAGCGCTAATCGGGGTTAACGCACATTTTTTTATCGCTTCGCGGGCCTTGCTAATAGTGTGAAGTTGTGTTTGCGACTGTCTGCGTGTATTTTTAGTGAGGAACACCCACTTTGCATGTCATTAGCGATAAATATCGCTGACATGCAAAGCGGTAAAAAAACGGGTGCTAATGCCCGAAAACTGTCGCTAACTGCTGTTAGAGACAGTTTGCTGATAGGGCGATAAAAATATCGCCGCTTTAGCGGCAAAAAGTGCCGCTAAAGCGGCGATAGTGCCCTTGCTAATATGCCCCAAGCTTTTGTGTTTTATCAAATAAAAGAATATACGCACAGTTTTTGTGTTTCTCATTATATTTACAAGGATTTGAAAAAAAACATGTTTTAAGTTTTCAATTGTAAGTTTTTTCGATGCTAGTAGATCTCCATTAAGGGGCTTATTATCAAGCCCATTTTCGCCGCTTTATCGGCCGTTTTCGGCCGAAAAGCGGCGAATTTCACTCCGCACAATTATCAAGGACACGCTAACGCGTGTTTCCTTGAGTAAGCAGCCCAATTAACTCCACTTTGCATGTCAGCGAAGAATATCGCTAATGACATGCAAAGTGGGCGTTCCCTTCCATTCCTCCCTGGAAATCCGCGCTGACATGGCAGCGCACTATTACCAAGCCTCGAGCAAACCCGCGATGCGATTGAATTAACCGCGCTAACCGCGGTTATCGCGGGTTTGCAACACCTGGTTTGAATCCGACTTAGCCATACTTGATATGGCAGGTGGATCGTACGGCTGAGACCCTGGGGCATATTATCAAGGAAACACGATAAATATCGCGTTTCCCGCTTTGCGCGATTCTGTTTCACGCCGCTATCGCAGGATTTAATCGCCGTGGAGATATGCGTTGATAATAACGCGATATCTCGGCGATTAAATCCTGCGATATGCGGCGTTAAACAGAATCGCTGCAAAACGGGAAACGCGATATTTATCGTGTTTCCTTGATAATATGCCCCTTAGTTTTTAAACAAAGTGCCTATTTTGATTGCCTGCAGATCCTCAAAATGGAAACTAACCTTTTTCTAATCCTGCTTCTCTTGCAACAGTTTAGCCCGAAGTGCCAGGCCAGATCAGCTCCAGCTGCCGGCCAAGTATATCTTGATTCTACTGGCGGAGGAGCATGGGACTCCCCATTTCTGAGCATGCCTGTCACTTATGGGGCCACTTCTAAGAATAATGAAAAGTGATCGGTGTAAGGCTTGAATTATTCCCGGCCACCGTTAATTACTTGGGCCTCATTCCAGGCCACTGTGTTTTTACTCACTGTGCCATTCTAGACAGAAGAGAAAGAACAGCCATTTGCCAAACAGCCTTGGTCCTGCTCCAATACGAACAGTCCAACAATGTCTCCTCCAGTCTAGATGTGTGGCTGTTCGTGCTGGTGTCTCCTGGGTGCCAGTTTAACCTAGTGCAGTGAGGAGACTGCAGCACTTTCGTTGCACACTCACTTGTTGCCTAAACTGCTGTGCTAGCAGAGGTGTAGTTGAATACCACTGCCACTCTATCTCTTTGGGGCAGATGTATCAAGCCATTTTCAGTTCGCAAACGGGCCGATTTCTAATGTATCAAAGGCTTGACATTCGCAATCTACGCAATCGCAATTTTTTGCGATTACCTATATTGCGAATGCAAATAGGGAATCACAATTTGCAAATCCCTAATGCACATGCAGGAAGCCTTACCTAAATGCAAACTGTGCATTTAGGAAACGCTAACCATGTGCATACTTTGAAAAATGCACAGAAATGCATTTTTCAAAGTGTCATGTAGCTCACACATGCCCCTAGAGCATGTGTGTGCTTTACATGTGCACAGTTTCTTTTTTGTGGGTGATTCAGGGGGGGAGGCTTAGGCCCCCAGGCACCCTTGGCTTTGCATTTGGTAATTGCGATTACCAATTTGGTAATCGCAAATTAGCAAATGCAAAACTATTCATTTGGCCCATAGGAATGAATGGAGTCATATTACCTAATAGCAATTCTCTATTTACCGAATCGCTATTAGGTAATGTTAGGTAATCGCAAAATATTTTGCGATTCCAACATGCATTGTATTTTGCGATTCTTAGATAGCGATTTGGTAAAAATCGATATTTTAGAATCGCAAAATGTATGCTTGATGCATGTGCCCCTTTATGTTTTGGGATAGCTGCGGTAATGATTGCCTGAAGGACTATGCGCGGAGCTAGCTGCTTGTGAACATGCGTTTCGTTTGTTCAGAATGATTTAAGATCTTCTGCGGAATTAGGGAATTCCTTATATTCTCTTTCTCATCAGCACAGATTTCGATCTCGTAATTTATAAAAGATGGGAAGTTCTAAAAGAGACAGAACTGTGTATGTGCAAAGAAAAAGCTTCCCTATGTTCACACTCTTAGACACTAAAGGATATTTTTATGTTTTTTTTCGTGTTTCGCGTTTTAGCTTTGTTTATTTATGTATTTATTTCTGAAGGCCGAAGTGGTGGAATTCTTAGTGAAATGTTTTTCCCTTCAATAGTGAGAAAATAAACCAAAAAAGGAAAATATACATACCCTTGCTCTTCGAAAAATAAAATGTAAGTTTAACAGTTGCTCATCAAGCATTTATTTCTGAAACATTTCAGTTCGAATAAAGTTCTGCTTATTTTTAATTTTTAAGTGAGAAATGGTGAAGTAATTATTCTTGTGTTATTAAATCTTTACTGACAGCTATAAAAAGTTGAAAGCACCAACGCTGCATAATTATCTGAATGACGCCACTGTCTAGCAGCATACACAACACCCCTTACTGAGTATTCCTGTGCAACGCTCGAGTCTATTTGGTTAATCAAGCAGTCACTGACTATTAATAGTATTCACAGCTCAGCCTGAACGATATAGTTCAATTCAGCATTTTTCATGACAATTTAGCATATTTCATGGCAAAGAATATGAGGGTGCATTGTAGATGGGATAAAGTGACAAGAAGACACACGCCTTGCATTTAGAATGGGGGCACATTCTAAAGAAGTATGTGTATATATGTATATGGTATTTAAATAACGTGGACCTAGTTGAAATCACGAGTGCTGGAAGTTACAGGGTGTCAGTGCCCGTGCCCAATTTCTGCTCACTGTGGCTCTCAAATTGATAATAAAGTACTAGGTGCACTCAATCAATGCCTTGATGCGTTTGCTCCCAAGACCCAATGCTTTAAGGCATTGGACCCGCTTATCACCTGGGTGGAAAATTAATTTACCTTAACTTTTATAGAAGTCTCAAAAACAAAAAGGGGCATTATTAAAAAACCCGAAATAAGAAAGAAAGCAATGGTTATCGGGCTAAACTCAAAGTCAATCAAAAGAGGAGTGTATGTACATAAAACGGCATATGGTGTCAAGGGACACACCCAGGTTTAGAGAGGAGGTATTCTTAAACATGCATTTGCAATTCAATAGGTCTCGCATTTACGCGAGTTTAAGCTATCGGCATTGTAAATGACAATGCCTTTTATTTATGTTTTAAAAACGAAAACAAAAATAAAAGGCATTGTTATTTGCAATGTCAATAGCTCAAACTCGCAAAATGCGAGACCTATTGCTTGTTAGATTAGTGAGTAGAAACGCTCCCTCTCGGCCTGCGAGGCAAATTAATTAAATAAACAAGCGCGACCACTAAAGTGAAAGCGGACCGCGCTGCAAATTTAAAAAAAATTGTGCTTACCGACTTATGAAGGAGACCATGTAATGCTACAAGTAAAAGATCCAGTCCTCATGGGAGTTAACAAATGGCGACAGGGCGGTAACAAGGAGGGACTAACAAGCCTCATTATCAATCGGAAGCCTGCATTTACCAAGGACAATGACACCAGCCAATCAAAAATATGGGCGGAGAGAAAACGAGGTTTCCACAGCATACTCGACTACTGCATGCCTCGCAGAGCGAGCAGCGCATGCATGCTGCCGCTAGGCTCGACCTAAAAAAGTGCCGGTACTCAGTACCGGACAGTACCGGCCTATTTAAAGCATTGTGCAGGCGGCTAGCAAGAGCCAGGCAGCCACAGACAAGCGTGCATCAGCACGGGCCTTGCTGCCTCAGTTCCCCATGCCCACACTGATATGACCCCTTAGGTGTCAGGAATGAAGTTCTCATACTGTTTATTTGGATGTGCTTGATAGCACTTTGTACAATATGTGTGATGTCACATATGGTACATGTCAGTGGTGCAGCAGCCCAGGTACATTAGGACTCTTTTGTGGAGGATAAAGCATAACAATGGGGGCAGGTTTGGAAGACCAGCTAATAATTTCTTGAAGTAGATAGAGAACAGTCTAGATTTGTTTAGTGTTTCAGGTAGCTCCTTAATGCGGGCCAATGGGATTAAAGACCAATGACATGGGTTTTCCAAGGATGGGAAGCATTCTCTCTTCAGTTAAAAAGGAAGGTGGGTGGCCATGACTGCTGAGAGGACTGGACACCTGTAAAATGAGGCACCCCAGACCAGACTGCCTGAACTCCGTGGGGAGAACAGGGAAATGTGGGTGAAAAGGCATATGACTGTTTATCATATACCCTTTCTCGCTCTTTGCCTGCTTGCATTTCAACTGTATTGTTCCTGATTTTGCTGCATTATGTGTTTCCTGCGTTGTGAACTATCTCGTTCTGGCTTCAACTTTGCTGCAAAAAAATCTCGGTCTTACCACAGTCTTTAGGTACATACTAGGGCTTGTAACTTTGGTTTCACACAAAAATAGTCTTTTGTGGTATGCATTTTAAAAGAAAGGGTTTGCAGTCATAAAAAATGTACTACTTAGACCAAGATTCTAATGTGAGCACACCTTCTCCCAGAGGTAGTAAGTGAGCACTCCAGGAAAGGAATGGCCAGGAGATTTCACTCATACTGGTCTGTGGGTCTTCACAACTTTTTCTCTACCCTGTTCCACACTGGAAATGATCAGAGATGTCAATAGCCCCCAGCAGTACCTGAATTGTATCAGAATCTGAAAAAGGACTGTCTCTGTATGAGATATATTTAAATACAGAACATGCTCATTCTCCAAGCCATCTCTCAGGTTACCTTCATTGTGAGGGTTCGACCTTTATTTCATGCTCTTTGTTGAGTAAAAAATAACCTGGTCACTGTTATGGCTCCTAAAGTATTCATCAAATTCCATCTGTAAGAGCCCAATTTGAAAAACTAATTCAACTGCATAGATAGCGCCCGCACATGTTCAGAGCTATGCCCATTAAAACGCAGTTTAAATCTAGACAAATAATGTCTGTTTATTTGGCGCAACCTGTTTCATTCGAATTTTCTTTTTTGGGGTTTTAGTGCTTTAAAGCCTCCCAACCCCCTTCCCGCGCATTTCTGTTGCTTGTGCTGGCTTCAGCTCGAGCCGGTCTCAACCACGCCTTACCTTTAAACTGTCAGCAGGCACCACTGCCAAGTAATTGCCGATGACACGCAAGCCGTATTTTTTTCAGATTCCCCTTCCTGCCTTTTTGTAAGGAAAATAAACCATAGCGGTGCCCCAACAAACATGACAGGAAAAATAACAGCACTTGTACTTGACCGATACTGGACTCGCACGGTCACCCTCCCGCTGAAATCTGGAGCCCCCCATTTCCCTCCGTCTGCAGCTGGGGCAGGCGAGATAAATGAAAGACACGCTGGGAGCCAAAGGTCAGCAGCCTCGCTTTCAGCCAAAATAATGAAAATACGCTCGCAACATCACTGACAGTGGCCACAACAAGCATTTGCAATGCAATAGGACTCGCATTTACGCAAGACCGGTTGCATTGCAAACGGGAGTGCGGGCGGGCAGGGTGAGAAGACACGGACAGCGGGAGTGCGGGCAGGGGGGTGGGAGTTGTAAGAAGGCACGGGCAGCTGGAGTGCGGGCGGGGGCGGCGGGGGGTGCGAGAAGGCACAGAAAACGGTAGTGTGGGGGAGGGGGAAGAAGGCACGGGCAACGGGAGTGCGAGCGGGAGGGGGCGAGAAGGCATGGACAACGGGAGTGCGGGCGGGGGGGAGAAGGCAAGGACAAGGGAGTGCGGGCGGGGGAGGGGGAAAAATAGTGCTCTAAATAACACGTACCGTACAGTGTAACACTCGAAGTAAAGGGGATAATAGCCATGGGAGGGTACACATGACGACATGACCATAATAAGGCGGGACTAACCAGCCTCATAATCAATCAGAAGACAGAATTTACGAAGGACAAAGACAGAAGTCAATGAAAAATATGGGCGGAGAGTGAGGGCAGCTTGCCTCCCATACTCTACTACTGCATGCCTCGCAGAGCGAGCAGCGCATGCCCGCTGCCGCTTAAGCTCGACCTAAAAATAGGAAGTCACTCACGGAAGCAACCACCAAATGCCAGTTGGCTAGTGCGTACCAACTGGCTCATTTCATCATCACTGACACTTTCCTATTCAACTAGGAAAAACCTATATAGTTTGAGTGTATCTACCTATACTAGGTGAGGGTAGCCAAATGATTCCAACTAAACTCTTGCGTTACTATCCTGAAACTAGTATGTGATGGGGTCCCCATACTGCAAGAGTTAGTCTCTTACTCTCAAAAAAACAGGATTATAAATGAGTCTGCAAGTCATCCCTGAACCTTTTTAATATGTGTGCCTTGGGATCATGATTAAAAACAAAGTTACATGTTTAGACCATGATGTTAAGACTGGCCAACATGTTTCAATTCCAACAGAGATTTTCAGGTAAATTCTTTCGATCAAGTGAACCCATATGTCATCCAACAGTGCACCGTACTTACTAAAAAACAGAAAGCAAAAGGTGGAGGAAAACAATAAATAGAAGTCAGAATCAGATAATGCTGTACATACATAGCGTAGAGATAAAGTTCCTTTTTAATACTTATAAGTCACCCCAAAGGTAGACCCTGAAGGGCCATAAGGCATGGTGCATTGTATTTAAAAAGTAGGGCATGTATAATTAATGTTTTACATGTCCCGGCAGTGAAAGTCCCCAAAAGTCGTACTTCACTGTAACAAGAGCTGCTCTCTCAAAGAAGTGGGTTACATTACAACAACTTGTAAAGCTTAATTTCAGTTTGGGACCACTAGAAACAATTTTCAAGGACAGATTTTTAATAATAATGTTTTGTTTTAACAACTGAATTTTATTGCTTTTAGAGCAATCAGCAATCCACAACATTTCCACAAGCCCAGATATAGAACGAAACAACAGATTGTACACCCGCATCACACATTTGACCATATGCATCAAAACATCCTGCAATACTCCGTCCACTTCCCCAATACCTTTGCATGTTTTTTGAGGCATCCCCTAGCTATATACTCAGCTTTCTCTTGCCTGGAACACTAATCCATCGCCAGATTCCAGTGAGCTATCGGAGGAGGAGAGGTCAGCCTCCACCATTTGGCAATATCTCTCTTTAACAATGGCATCCCAATCCCCACCAAAATCCCATCCTCAATGGCATCACACACCCCTTCCAGGACTCCCAACAGAACGGGCACTGGGAAGCAATCAATAGGTCTTCCAAGCACCTGGACAGGACGTCAAGGATTCTACCCCAATAATTCACAATCACTGGACATTCCCATACCATATGGTAGAAGTGAGCAGGTGTCCCCAAGAAGCACTAGCACACCGGCAATGCATAGGTAGTTGAGCAGGATAAACCGGAGCCATGAAGAGCCTACCTGCAACCTAAGTGCCTTACGAGCATCACACCAATCATAATCTTCCAGGGGCCCCACCCACTGTTCCCATCGGTTCTTGAGGGGCAAAAATAAGTCCGGGGAATGAACTCTGAGGGATTTATAAATCTGTGAAATCTCCTTTTCCTCAATGGATCCCATAAGGATCTGCAACTCCAGAGGGCTGCATTCAGGAACATTCCCCAAGGAACCACGATTTTGCTTCAGTGCGCGGCTCAACTTCAGGTATCTAAAAATGTGAGACCTGTGCAGGCCAAACTCTTCCTGCAGCATCTGATAGGACTTAAGATGTGCCCCTTGCCAGATGTTTCTCAACTTGGAGAGCCTAGTCCTATCCCAACCACTAAACCCCACTAGATAGGAGGCCTGAGGAAAACACCAGCCGACCCAGAGGGGTGTCGTGCACGTAACCCACTGTTCCCAACCAGTCCACCGCAATGCCATGCAGCAGGTCCGAAGAACCACCCTTGTGGGCTCAGGGAGATGAGAAGGAATAGGAGTACTGTACAACAGCCCTTCAATCTTGTCTAGGCCCATGCCTGCCACTTCCAGCCAAAACGCCAGATCCCACCTTCCCCCCACTAATCCACTCATTGACCACCAGCAGCTGAGCCGTCCAGTAATAAAGAGGCACATCCTCCATTCCCAGTTGGACTTAGTGCATTTCGCGTACACTATTCGAGGAAGTCAGTTAAGCCACAAGAAGGCTTGGACTTTGGCCTACAGTTGGTGCCACCAAAGCTGCGTCATAAGCAGGGAATAATTTTGCAGTGTGTATAGCAAGCAGGGGAGGGCGATCATCCTAAGCAGTGTGGTGCTGCCCAGGATATTAAGAGGTAACTTAGCCCACTGTGTGAGATCGGTCATAAAGCGGGACAATAAGGGTCAGATATTCAAATTCCAGGTTAGAACTGGTTCCAACGCTATGTACAGTCCCAAGCATCAAAAACTCAGTTTGCGCACCGTAACCCGCGCCGACCATTTTGTGCCAATCAGCAGCCCCTTCAGGGCTACCAACACAGATTTAGCCCAGTTAATGGTAAGCCCAGAGGCATTCCCTTAGAGGCCAAAGATCTGCAGCACCTGAGGAATTATGAGTGACGGGAGCGAGATATACAGAAGCACATCATTCGCTTGGAGCGCAATGCAGTCCTCTGTCGCCAATCTCCAGTCAAAGCCCCAGACCTGAGAATTGTAGTGAATTCATACCGCTAAGGGCAAAAAAAAGTGGTGACAAAGGGCATCCCTGGCGGATGCCCCAGCTGATCGAGAAGGGGGCGGATAAGGTACTGTTAACCCGAACCTGGGCTTTACGGTTAGAATAGAGCACCCAAACAAAAGCACGAAATCGAGGCCCCAGACCCACTCAGAAGGCCCAACTAACCAAGTCAAAAGCCTTCTCGAAATCCAAAAGAAGAAGAGCCGTTGGATCCCCCAGCAGAGAAAGACATGCTAGCACCATGTGTACCCTGCAAAGGCAGTGCCTAGTACTCCTGCGGGGCATAAACCCACATTGATATGGGTGGACCAGCTGAGGAAGGACCGTTCACAGCCTGTTAGCCAGCACTTTCGCGAAGATTTTTACCTCAGAGTTAATGAGTGAGATCGGGCGATATCACACACATTGATCTATGGGTTGGCCAGGCTTAGGTAAGACAACAATGGTCGCCACGTCAAGCCCGGAAGAAAAGCTGTGCCTTCTGCACCACCTCTTGATAAAGACCGAGAAGGTGGGGTATCAGGATGTCCTGAAAGTGTTTATAATATTCCATGGGTAACCCAACAGTGCCCGGAGTCTTCCCCGAGTTCATTCCCTGAAGGGGCAGCGCGATCTCCTCTTCCTCAAGGATGCAGTGCAAATCTGCCCTGATGCTCACATACACCATGGTCATCAGGATGTCAAACAGTAATATATGAGCCTCCTCCCTCTGTGGCCGCTCCCTTGTGGTGTAGAGATCCATATGGTAAGCTGCAAACTCAGCAGTTATATCCTCGGCTGATTCGGCCACCACCCCCATCCCCGATTGACTATAGAGGGCGATCCTGGAGGCTAGCTCTCACATCGCTAACCAATAAAGGAGCTTGCCAGAGTAGTCCCCCTATTCATAGACCCAACGTGTGGAGGCCATCCAGCATTGGTGAGCTTCTTCAAGCACCAACTACTGAAGTGACTTCCTTTTTAAAGCTAGTCATGTAGATCTATGCCATCCATATTTGCATAGCCCTTGCGTTCCAACCCAAGGATACTGAACTTGTTGCTGCTGAATATGCTCCTGCCCCCCCCCCTCAAGTATGGCCTTGCCATTCCTCTCAGAACTACCTTACTGGTCAAATACAGAGTTCCTGGGAGACTACAGTGCCACGATTCAGGCCAAAGTAACCACCCAGCTTGTGGGCAAGGAAGTGCACAAATTCCTATTCCTGCAGAAACCAGGCATTAAGTCTCCACATCGGACAGGGCCCAGTAGGCTGCTTGTCAAAGAAGAGAGTCACAGGGGTATGGTCCGAAATACCTTTGGGTAGAATATGTGAACCGTAGGTGACAGGAGGTTCGAAAGCCAGAAGAAGGATTAAGTCAATGAGAGATAAGGATTTATGAGCAGCGGAGTGGTGAGTATAAGCTGATTTCCCAGGGCTCCATTCTCTCCAAGTGTCACAAAGACCCAGGCCCTCCAACCAGCTGTGTAGCCACTACTCTCTCTCTCTCTGGCTGCATCCAACCACAAAGAGTTATCCCTAGGGCCCATAATATCATTAAAACCCCAGCAAATGAAGTTTGGCCAGAGAACCTGTGGCCATAGATTATCCATGATATTGTGTGCCAAGGTGGGAGGGATAGATACACTAATGTAGTGGTGTATGCGCCCATGAAGTGTACCCTCCACCAGAGCTTATCTTCCCAGAGAATCAAGTGGACCTGAGTGACAACCAGCAGGAATGATTTACGAAAGAGCACTGCTGTACCCCAGGACCCTCTCGTTTTTCCTGCATGAAAGATCCTATCAAACCCATAGCAGGCCAGGAAGGAGCACTTAGTGGCAAGCAGGTGGGTTTCCTCCAAGAGTAAAATAGCAGGGCCTTGCCGCTTAGCAAAGCGGAGCACCACCCATCGTTTGATACGATTGTCAAGAATGTTGATGTTCCACATCATCAGCACGAAAGGGGCTATCTCCTAGAGAAAGGACGCAAGAAGCCAGTATTCCCCTAGGTGGGTGTGTGTACAAGTAATGGAGGCCCATCCCTGGTAGGAATTAAATAGAAATGTAGCATGCCTGTGGAACCCCCCTTGTTGCCAAACAGAAGACAACCAACCCGAAACAATAAACATCAAAGCAAACATACCCCACCCCTCACAACCCCCCACCCCATTCTTCCCCCAGGGCACCTGCCAGCTTGCTGTGCCTCATAACAAAGAGGGTTTCTCCAGGCCTCAGATCAGCAGCAGGGCCCAGCAGAGTGCTCCGCAATGAGAAATGTTCATGGCAAAGGACAGTCCATGGCCTTACTGCCCGGCTGCACCATCAGAATCCTAGAAAGGCAGCACAAGCAGCTGGAGCCTGCCATCGCTGGCCCACACCTTCCTAGCACCCTCCTTGGCTGTATTTGTCCTATGTTAGGAGGCACCTGTCGACCAACTGGTATCCTCCCTGAGGACAAAAATAGGGGACAGCATCCCTTACATAGGAAAGGCCTTGCACACTGCCACAGACAATCAAGGCCACCACTGACACCCCCACTCTGGACTGGTGAGCCTGCCTGCTCCCAGCCCCCTTGTCTCACCTCCAAGGCCCCAAGGAGCGGCTGCTGCTCCTCATTTGGCAGGTGGGGAAAAACAAAAGCACTCCCACAGTCCCATGAGCCTCTCTCTCAGCCACTCCAGGCATCCTCAGCAGGCCTGGCAAACATGGCCAAGACTCCACTGCTGCTGGGACTCTTCACAGCTCTGCAATGGGGCTGACCACCCCAGTCCCGGGGCCCGCAAGGCCTGTCATCCTGCTGTTGCCAGTGGAGAACAACAGGGGGTGGAAAAGGGGGGCCCAACCTCTGGGCTCCCACCTCTTAAACCAGCCCAAGCTCCCCATCCACTGGGCATTGTGTCGCTAGCTGCTTCAATCTGCCACCATCTTGGGCCTAGGAACTATGGTGTGTTGTCTGCAGCTGGTATCACAGCAGTATCTCTCCTTCTGGCTACGCCGTGGACCCCAAGTAGCTGCCATACCCCGGGCAGCTATGGCTGTCAGGCTCCTGCCAAACTACCATGCCTGTCATCAGCAGGATGCAGTGGAATGTGGCACGGCCGGTTGGAGCTCTAGCAGAGAGCTACCACCATCTTTGTCTTTCATGTCAGTTTGGCTCCAAACCCTGTTGGAGGTGGGGGCTGTTCCAAAACTGGTTTGCCTTGACTACAAGGGAGGTTTTGCTCATATCCATAGCCACACCTCTGGGTGAACACACGGAACTCTGCCTAAGGGATGAAAGCTTCTGCCATAATGGTTTTCGGGAAAGAGGGGCACTGTGTGGTAGCTTATAGGAAAACACACAGGAAGTGCTCCAAAGTGGGTAGGGTCACCCCTGGGAATTTTTACCCCTTTGGTTAGGAAGTGTTGAGGAGTTTTGCCACCCATAGGCCGGCATTGGGCATAAATGTGGGAACCCTCCACAGAACACTCCTGGACCTGTGAAGATGAGAAGAAGGACTACCCTGCTGCCTGAAACCTGAAGGAAGACTGGACCTGCTTGCCTTGAACCCAGGAACCCCTAAGTGACAGTAATGGTCAGGTATCTGAAGGCCTAAGTCCTGAAGTTTAAGCCACAGGGACACAACAAGCACCCAGAGACCTCTCTCCAAGTAACTGCCTAGCTGACCTGTTCCAACTAGACCCTGCTCCGGGCTTCTGTTGGAATGAGTCCCACTCCTAACCCCCAGATCCTGGACAGGCAGGAGACCGGGACTGCCATTGAGCTGACACTGTTGAAATGAAATCACTGGTCAGATTCAATTTGCTGGTTTGCCCCACTGAAGGAGATCTAACTTCCTGAAAAGTTTCTAGTTCTGCACGTAGAAGGCCAGCTTTGGATCCTGCTTGCAGTTTGCTCCACCAAAGACTTGTGAATGACCACTTTTCTTCTGAAAAATTTCTAAGTCAGAAGGTAAAATGTTCACCGGGATGAACCTAGTCCCTGCATCCAACCAGTGCTCAGTCATGGTTGACCTTTTGATTTTGAACCCATCTAGCGTGACCAGATAACTGCTGTTGGCGCTTTGTGCTTTTAACTCAAACTTTAAACATTCATATCTCTGGTTCTACTTTTTTGGTTTTTGCCTTTTTAGTTCATTTTATTTTTTTATTTATTTATTAAAATGCTCTTTATTTTTAAAAATTGGTTTGGATTTTTCTTGTGTTGTATTTTCACTTTATTACTTTTTGAGTACTGTATACTTTACATATTGCCTCTAAGTTAAGACTGACTGATTTGGACCAAGCAACCAGAAGGTTAAGCATGAGTTTATTTAGTGACTTTAGCAGTTCATCCTGACAAGTACTGTGATGGACTTGGCCCTCTCTACGGGGTCAAGCCCACATTTTTTGCCTTTTCCCTCCTGTTTTCTGAAATTGTTTCTGTTGGCTTTTAGGTCTCTCCACACTTTATTACTGCTAACAAGTGCTAAAGGGCTTGTACTCTCTCCTTTTAACATTGTAAATTGGATTACACCCAGTTGGCATAGTTAATTTACTTGTAAGTTCCTTTTAGTGTAGTACTGCATGTACCCAGGGCCTGATAAATAAATGCTACTAGTGTGTCTGCAGAACCTATTGTGCCACTCATTTAAGGGACATTTTTTAAACCTGCCTCAAGTGTGCCATTGCAGCCTGTGTGTGCAGTTTTAAACTACCATTTTGATCTGGCAAAATAAAACTTTTGTCAGGCCTACACTGTCCTTTTTAATACATATAATTCACCCCAAGGGTAGGCATTAAACAGCCCAGAGGGCAGGGTGCAGTGTATTTAAAAAGTGGGACATGTACTTTTAACTTTTACATGTCCTGCAAGTGAAAAACTCTTTAAATGTGTTTTTCACTACTGAAAGGCCAACCTCTCCCATAGGATGACATTGGGTTAACTTATTACATTTAATAATTGATAACTTTCAATTGGGAGCAAGTAAGAATGTCAAGTCTGGTTTCTAAAGATTTATAATTTGAACACCACTTGGTAGAGTTGGATTTTAAATCACAATTATGAAAATGACACTTTTAGAAAATTGGCAGTCTCTTGCCCTAACTATTTGGTCTCTGCAGCCTGTATCGTAGGTCACATGACTAGGAGTAGCTTGCAATTAGTCTTTGTGTATTGCTCCGTGACAGTGAAACAAAGAGGGAATTGGTGCTGGCAGGATAGGCCATCTCTGACTTGAAGGGGGACCGGAACTATCACCTACCACACTTGCACATCACAGAGGCTCTGCCTCAGAACACTCACAAAGGGTTTCACACTAACCTTTTGTGCCCCCAGACAAGCTGGCCTCTAGGCACGGAGGCAGGAAATTCCAGACACCTTTGTAGGGAGAGGATTGTAGAAGCTTCTCCCCATTCAAAGCTGCTACCAAGGGTAACTAGTGGACCCTCAGACCTAACTTTTACAGCCCAGCTGCCTCAGTGAGAAGGACTGGGCCTGCATCTTGAACCCAGGACCACCAGAGTGACTCCAAAGGCTAATTGGCTGGCCTCCTAATAATAGCCTCAGGGACAGAAAAGGCTCCAACCCCCTTGAACCCTGCACCTGGATTCTGTCTGCTGTGAGTCTTGTCCCCCAAGTTGTGCCACCCTGTCCTGGACCCTTGGAAGTGGGCCTGAAGGTGCTCTGCCAGTTTAGCTGTGGACTTTTGGGCATATTCTCTCAGCACCACATCTTCTCGAAGCTCCACACAGGAACCGCTGCTGGTTGATGCATCCCCAACGCAGGGCCTCACAGTATCTCGGAACTGCCATTGCAGGACACATCCTTGATACATCCTCAAGGCAAGACCTCACATCGCTGCCCTGCAGCACCCTGAACAACAATCACTGCGCGATGCATGCTTGACGTAGGACCTCGCATTTCAGCCTTGTAGCTCCTCATAACCATCGCTGCTCTATGCATCCGACTCGTGCTCCTTCGCAGTCAGCCTGAACTTGTGAGTTTGTACTGGTCGGGCGTGACCAAATAACCACAGTTGGCGCTTTGTGCTTTTAAGTTTTATTTTTATATAAACCTTTTGAATTGCATATCTCTGGATCTACTAATTGGACTTTTGTCATTTTGGTGTCAAATAATTTAATACAATTTACTCTATTTTCCAAAATTGGTGTGGGATTTTTCTTGTATTGTGTTCTCAATTTATTACGGTTTTTGTGCTGCATGAATACTTTATACATTGCCTCTAAGTTGACTGCTTTTGTGCCAAGCTACGAGAGGGTTGAGCACTGGTAATTTGGGGTTTGCTTGGGTTTTCCCATGACAGGAATCATAGTTGCTGACTGAGTAGGGTTTCACACTCTGCAACCAGTAGCCGAATTTCCTAAATATTGTCATTATTATTTAAGGTGGGTTCTCACCCTACCCAACTAATACTCTTTCTAACAAAAGGCAGTGGTCTTATGTGGGGTGCAATGTATGTTTACACCACCCATTTGAGAAATTGTACATGTATGGCCTAAGAACCACTATTCCAGGACTGAACTGCTGTAGCCAAAAGCTGCTGCCAGCATTTGTCAAAGCTAACTTTTTAACATGGCAAAACATACTTTTAACATTAGCTATGTCTCCTCTAAGTAGTGTCTTGGAGTCTTCTGTGTAAATGGTTGCTATGCTACATATGAATTGTGCATGTCTCTACAGTAACATGGTTCAAGATTGCTATTTTACTGTATATGTTGGAGGGGCCTTTCTTTGTGGAAAAATCATGATTCAGGTTAAAAAGACCAACTTTCAGGAGAGGGCTACAACATTCATCTTCATTCAATTATTATTACATTAATTAAAAATAAACTCAATTGGTAAACATATTTGATTTAAGAAACATGACTGTCAGACCTGGCCCTCTCTGCCAGGTCACCCCCCAAACAGTTTGCCTTCACCCCACCCCCTGATTTTCTGAATTTGTTTTTGCAGGCGAAAGGACTCTTTGCACTTAACCAGTATTAACGTGCTTATAATCTCTCCCTAAAACATGATTGGCACATTTAGTTTACTGATAAGCCCCTAGTGTATGGCACTACATGTACCCAGGGCCTGTAAAATAAATGCTACTCATAGGCCTGCAACAGTCAGTGTGCCACCCACTAAGGTAGCACTTTAAAACATGTCTCAAGACTGCCATTGCAGCCTGTGTGCAGATTTTAATTGCCATTATCATCTGGCAAAATTAACTTTTTGTCAGGCCTAAACCTTAATTTTTATTACATATAAGTCATATTGCTGAGTGAGGATGATAAAGTGAGGATATTAAACAACACAACACTAGGCAGGTCCTGAGGTTCTATCTTTTCACCCCAAGCCGCCCTGTATTTATTTCAGTTAGTGGTGGGGGGGTCACCATTGTACTCTACTTTCTCTGGATGCTGAATGAGTCTAGGGTGAGCAGCAGGGTGATCCAGCTTCCAAGGGGCTGTCTTCTGGTAACTGCAGGTATGGCATCCAATAGATTAAAGGTTTTCTTGGGAGAATGTGTGGCACTGTGTGGCACTAAGTGAAACAAAACCAAAAAAGGGCCACCAACCTAATCATACCATAGTCTGTGGGCAGAAGAGGGAGAGATAACACAAACTAAGCAAGGAGAATTTGTGATTAACTGTTTCGTGCTGGCTGGAAATTTTTTTGTGGCAAATAAAAAAAAGTGTGAAGCTCAAAAATGAAGACAAGGAGACAAAAACAAGCTGCTGCACTGGCCCTACCCCTTTAGAGCATTTAGGGGTCAGCAAAATGATTTGTAATGAGCAGAGCGATGCAGTTAGTCTAACCGCAGCTGGTAAGGGATCAGAAACAAACAAGAATCATCATTATTGCATCATGTCTTGTTTTAGGCTACACCAGCGCAACAGTCCTAAGCTAACTCACCCTGACACTGTACCTGTAATTAAAGATATTACTATTTTTGTGTTGAAAATCAGACTACTGTCACAGCCCAAATAATACCCCCTCAGTTACAGTCACAATCTGAGCCCGCTGATGATTCATACAGTGAATCCACATATGATAGAGAAGAATCATTGGGAGGAAACTCTACTCCTATTTTAAATACAAATGGGATGGGCATGATGGGTAATTCTCTAGACAACCCGAATTTGGCAAATACCATGGTGCACAGGGTAGGGCCACCAAACACACATATGGTAGTGAAAGGTGAGAGGAGAGAGATAACAAAAATCATGGAAGGAATTTCTGAAATATTAAAGGCACTTAAACATACAGAGGAAGTAAATGCTTTAACCAATCCTCTGTTTATTAAAGATAATGCAGTTTGACTGAGCAGGGACTTCGCTCTGAAAAAGCTGATTTTACATATCAACAGTGTGCTGTTCCCAGTGTGGTGTGGTGCAGCGGCCAGGGCAGCTGACTTCAGAGCACAGGGTTCACGGTTCAATCCCCGGCTCCGGCGGCAGCCCAGCTCAGCACCATGTGACTCTGGGCAATACCTCACTTAATTTCCACTACGGCCCCCAGCGCCTTGAGACCCGTAAGGGTGAGTAGCTGCGCTATATAAAAACAGACTTAGTTATGAACAATCAAACAGATGTGGATACCTTGGAGGTTAGAAACACCAAAAGGCAGACTCTGAGGTATAACCATCAGGAGCCTGAGTATTCCAAGAGATCTCAAACCAGGGAGTCGGATACTTTGCTGGAAATTGATTTTTGTCCATGCTACAAATCTGAAGGTCCCTTTGACATCATGAAGCAACAAAAATTCCTCAGGGTGTTGCATCATTTCCCTGACTTGGAACATCTTAAGTCAGGATATCTTTTGTCCATTCAATTCTTTTCCAATAGTAAGTCTCAAAGGGAATGTACCCGTACAAACTAGCCTAACTATCATCTCTACTAAACAATACTCACCAAAAAAGAGGAACTAGCAGACTGGGGGATATATATAAAAAAAAGAGGAAATATCCGCACTTTACGTAGGAAGTATCCAGTTATTCCATTAGGCCTTTTTCAAACACTGCCTTGACCAACATGACTACCTTTACAGGTCCAGAAATTAATTATAAAATGGCTAATAATAACTTGGCATTAACAGTAGGCTGCAATAATAGCAATACCAATAGATCTGTCCATTTTCCATTACAAATTACTCAGAGGTCATATCCCCAGAGGATCAACGTTGATTCCCTGATAGAGATCCACCAGCAATGGATAATAAAATCATCTTGACTGTACCTGCGGTGGATTCATTGGACTCCACCGTGAAGGGTAGTCTACAAATCTGTTCTTGGAATATAGCTTACCTACACAGCAAATTATCGAATGAAGACTGGAGGGGGATAGTTATGAACTAAGATTTAATTTACTGTCAAGAAACCTGGATGCAAGAAAAATTCTACATCGATGGTTTTCAAACTTTTTGCAATCCAGTAATCCCTTCTCCATCTAGTAGGCTAAGAGGGGATTGGCGGTATCATTGTCAGTGAGAATTACCTCCTTTAAGATTGATGAGATGTTTAACTCTGCCTGTTACCTGATTCCTTGCATATCTCAACTCCGTTTTGCAAATACAATTCGTATACATTATTATAATAATATTTTTTACCAGAGGTCCACTGATATTATTGATTGCCTGAATGAGGTATTGTCAAATATCTATGACAAATATAAAGCTGACACTTTTATTGTGTGGGTTATGGATTTTATTATTTCAAAATGTTGTTCTAGTGGCCAACATGTTTATGGCCTAGCAGAAGGGCGTGGAGAGGATATTTTGCACTTCAAACATTCCCCATTTGAGAAGCGGTAAATGGTTTACTTATGAACAATAAGTTGGATTTTGCCAGCAATTTTTCATCAGGTGAAACATGCACTGCCCAACTTTTAGAGTTTCTGGTCAAGGCACAACTATAGATTACATTTTCGTATCTCACAGTTTGTCCTCCCTGATTGTGGATTTTAAAATTATATCAAACTGTATAAGTGAGTATATCCCATTATTACTTGCTTTAGATCTAAATATGTTAGGGAAAGCTAACCGATGTGAAGAACTGGACATGGATTGCTCCAAAAATAGTGGTTTGAGAATTAAATAGGATAAGGTGACACAGCAAATTTTATGAATGATTTAATTATAATAAATTGAGATGCCATTAAGACATGACTTTCTCTAGCAACAAATCCTGTGACTATTTTGGATAGTTATAGAGGTATTAGTAAATACACGGCAAAGAAGTTAATAGTGAAGAATCAAGCGAAAACTTTCCATCTACACAGATGGTTTAATTAGCATGTTCAAAATCTCATAGGCATCTTAAAGCAAAACTTAATGCAGTTCCCTGCGATCCTATGGCTACCAGACCTACAAGTCAGCCCTGGAGCATAGGAAAAAACAAATTAGAAGATCTGCCTGGGATGACTTGGGATTAGCTGCCATCTCCAGGGACTGCAGAAAGTTCTGGGAAGTCATAAACCATCCTTTTATTTTTACAGAAGATAGTATCTTAAGGGTTGAATGCCACATACCAGCAGATTTGCGGGTAGCGCACTTTTAAAACGTATTTGGTTCAGATACAGTTTTTGATTTTTTATTGAGGAAGAGAATATTCCATTAAAGATCCTGATGACAAGGCAAAAAAGCTATGTGATTCTATTGAAATTGCCAAAGTGATAAACGCCTTTAACAAGAGTGTTGCAGGAAAAGCTCCAGGTGTTTTCTGGCATATGTTTTTAAACATAATGTAACTTTCTGGGCCTCACTGCTTACACACGTCTTCTGATCAGTGATTAGGAAGTAAGTGCATGTTTCCTGTCATTAGACAATAATAGTCCTGAGTTTAAAAAAAGGCGATAGGAACCTGCCAAGTTGTTATTGACCAATTTCATTGATAGATTCAACCATGAAAATACTAGGCCGTATCCTCCTATCCAGACTGGAGGTGTGGCAGAACAAACCAAGATGTTGACTGATGTACAATATGGTTTCGACCCGGCATGGGTACAGTAGAGCAGTCTTCAAACTTGTCCCTGTAGGTGGAAAAATATGTCAAAGCCAGGAGAGGCTAATTGCACATGTTCTTAATGGACCCCTCCTGTTGCTTTGACACTGTGAACTGTCCAAAGCTATGGTCTTTGTTGGAGAAAAATGGGAGTCAAAGTTGCATTAGTTGACTTCTTAAGATGTTAGTACCAAGACACAGCAGTAAAAGTACAGTATGCCCCAGGTGGGGAGTGTTCTTCCCCAATAGCTTTTACTAGAGGTGTCATACAAGGTTGCATACCAGCTCCATTTTTGGTTTTACTTTATATAAATGATTTAGAAAAATACCTACTGAACAGTGGGAGGACTTGCCACAAGCCAGGAAACCCTCAGTACCTATTCTTTTATATGCAGATAATGCAGTTCTTCTGATTTTATGAAGGAACATGATTTAAAAGTTAATTTATCTAACAAGGCAGCTGGTTTTCCCAACTTCCGAAATGCCCATTGTAGGAGAGTAGGATCTGCTTCACATGGGTACCCCCACTTTTTGCTGATGCTTCACTGTTTTTCGACATTAGTCTGGCTGGGGCCCTGCTAATCAGAACCCCAGCCTAGCTGCTTCCTCTCTAAAATGGTTTCCATGTGCCTTAGGCACATCACTGATTGGGATCTGGAGTGCCCTTATAAGTCCCTAGTATATGGTAAACTATGTACCAAGGGCATAGGTACCTCAGAGACCTGCCAGGGGCTGCAGCATGTATTATGCCACCCCTGGAAGGCCATCCAAACTGACACCACAGGTCTGCTACTGCAGCCTGGGTAAGGTGGTGCATGCACCTCTTACTGTGATATAGGTTACCTATATCACGAAATACATACACACATATAAACCTATAAGTCACTCCTAAGGCAAGCCTTATCAATCCTAAAGGCAGAGTGCATGGTTCCTATGTGAGAGGGTGCCCCTGCATGAGCAGGGCCCCTCTGCAGCGTTCGGAGACCATCTCTGATGCTGTTTGTAGTGCAGCCTGACCATATACTCTTAAGCGCATTATATCCTCGCGGTAAAATGCTAACTTTGGAATGGCTGCACCTAAACATGTCGTGTTTGGTGTCAAACATCTTGGAATACTACCCCCGCCAATCCTGGCGGCGGGGGTAGCATTCCACCCTTCTAGAGGGAAAGACATGTTAACTCTGATGAGTCCGGTAACTTCTTTCCAGAGCCCTGGCATCACAAAATGGATGCTGCTGCCACAGACACGAGTCTGGCCTCCTGCTGCTGGATGAAACTCCGGCAGGGGAGGCCTGGACAATAGGTTTCCTGTCCCAGGGAGGTGTGACCACCTCCCCAGACAGGATAATGTGTATTGGGGCTGGGCGGGAGCACTTTCGGGTGCTTTGAAGTCCTGCACTGGGGGCACATTTGGTGTCCTAGTGCATACCCCAGTTCAAACCGGATCAGGGGCTTGCAGCCCCTGCTTTGGCGTGAACTGGACAAAGGGAAAGGGGTGTAGCCACCCCTCTGCCCTGACCCACCCATAGGAGGGGCCACAGAGTAGTCCAACCCCTATTTTTAGAATAAAGGTAGGAACCCAGTCCTTAGGACTTTAGATTATACCTGGACGAAACTCTGAAACTGAATCCTGGACCTTCGACGCTCTACGACAAGATTAGAGGACTGAAGAATCTCCCTTGGGGTCAAGGAGTGACTCCCCTGCTTGGCAGGCACCAAAGAAGCATCTGTCCGGTTCGCATTTCTGAAGCTCCCGTCGGACGCCGAGGTTATCGCATCACCAGAGGTAGATTTTCAGACTTCCCGAGGCTACCCTGAGTCCCCAGCAAAGCTGAGGCCCGTGGCTATCGTGGGTGACTTGAGACCGTGACCCCTGGACACCGAGCACACTTGCAAGTACATCCTCTTCTGGGTCTCCCAAGAAGTCGTGCTTTGGGCTCCAAGTAGCCCTAGCCTCCAGCACCACCTGCACCGAAGATCACTGGCCCCCACTCCACGAGTGTCCTGTAAGCCAGCTCCACGTGCGGCGTCATGAGGCTCCTTTGCGGTCGCTAGCCCGTTGGCTAGTAGCCCTTAACGAAGGCCAATCCTTTTCTTACTTGGCATCCTGGTTGTTCCAGGCCTGCCCTCACTTACCCTTGCTGGGTGAGTTCCACAGACCTTGCTGGTCTGCACCATCGACGATCTACATCTTACTTGAGACTTGCCGTTGCCAAGGCTTGTTGGGTCCAATCCGGTCGCCGAAACCTCAGCACTTGACAAACATCGTGTACCAGCCCGAATCCTGCTCCTGGTTGCCGACAACGCCTCCCGGACCTCGTGGCTGAAGAGTCAAGACGACCGTCAACGCACCTGAAGCACTCGACATCGGTGGGCATCTGTCCATCGCCTTCCTGGTCACTGGCTAGTGACCCAGACTCTGTCCCCTCTGCTTTCAGGTTCACCAGAACTCCGATCCACTCTTGGATCCACCCGGACACTTTTCTCTTGGCCGCCAGCAGCACTTTGCAGCAGATCGCCATTCGAATCGACAGACGAAACCCGACCCCGAAAGGCACCTATGCACCCGGCTTCCCTGGGTGAGGTAACACGAGTACTCCGGTGCTCCCGTGGGTAGAGACTCTTCAAAGTCCTAGATCTCAAAGGGTTTTGTCCTAGTCCTCTTTTAAGTGTCCCTTTCCTCTATTTTCCCGATCCCGACTTTCTCCATAGAAGTTAACGGCGTATCGCGGTTGTGTATTTACACTGCACGCGTCTCCCGTGGGTCCCCTGTGTCACTACCTTGGGTGGTTCCTTGTGGTCCAAGCACTTCTAGAGGCTCTAGGCCTAGTGTCTAGTTCAGTCGTGGTTCGCATACCACTTTATTGGTATATGGTTTGGTACGCCCCTAGGGCCCAAACGTGTATTTGTGCTATTACTGTGATTTAAGATCTTATAACTTATGTACTTCGAACTCTAGCCTCATAAAGAGACTAGAGGGGTGTGTTTAGTAATAAATACATATATTTTGAATATATACCTGGTGTGGTGCTCTTTCATTTGATCACTCAAGAGATTATAGACTGGTAAAACAAGCTGCTTTACATTCCTTCAAGACTTAGCCTGAAGGCTGCTCTCCATAGCTACCACTAGGATAGCTTTCAATAAGGTTGTCTTTAACCTATCTCCAATAAGGGGTTGTTTGGACTGGTGCAAGGTGCCCACTAGAATTAGTGGACAGCATATGCCAGGCCAACTTCTCACATTGGTGTGCAGCGTGTGGGATTCCAGCTTGCTATTGTTTTACCAGATAATCTCAATTGAATTGATCAACTGAAAACCACTAAAGGTACCTAAGGTACATATAATTTAAGCTTAGAATACAGTAAGTTCTACTGAACTTAGAGTTGTGTGTGAAGGGATAGCACAACCCTTTCTACAACTCAAGAGAGTTTAGTAGGCCACACTAGAGTAGGTAGTGCATACACCACACCACACTAGTAATGTCTTTAAGGGCAGGATCCAAAGAATCCTTGCAGGAAGCCATTGAGATTCCACCCTCCAAGTATGATACACTCCCATTCTTGGAATTGAGAGCTTTATGCAACTTGAGAAAAATAAGGACAGGCCAAAGCCCCACCACCCAACACCTCAAGGAGTTGTTGGTGGCTTATGACCTTAGTAAGCCTGTAGGGACTGAAGGGGTAGGAGCTGAGGGTGGGGCAGGAGAAGAGGAGGAGGCCAGGGGTACCAATACCCCCAGCCCCCCCTCTGAAACTGGCCAGGAGGGTGACAATGACCCTGACCTGGATAACCCAATCCCTCCTGTGTACGATGATGAGGATGATCAGGATGATGCCCTCTTTGTCCCCCCAGGAAGGATTAAGGGTGTGCCCAGAAAGTCTAGATCTCCTTCTCAGGAGTCTAACCACTCTTGCACCTCTATAGGGAGCTCTATTTCCTCTCACAGGAGGGAATCCTCTCATGAGAGAAGAGCCAGACTGGTCCAGTATGAGGAAACTCAGCTGGAAATCAGAAAAAAGCAATTGGCTTTAGATAGGGAATCCCTAGATCTCCTTAGGGAGAGAAGAAAGTTGGGACTAGAGTCCCATGGTGGCAGCAATATCCCTAGAGATAGGGAAAGGTCCTATGACCATAGGAACCTGAGCAAGATTGTCCCTCCCTACCAGAGTGGGGATGACATCCACAAATGGATAACTGCATTAGAGAGGGCCTGTAAGGTACAGAAGGTCCCTCAGGAGCAGTGGGCAGCAATCTTGTGGCTCTCCTTTGCTGACAAAGGTAGAGATAAGCTCCTCACTGTTAGAGAGGAGGATGCTGATAATTACAAGGTCTTGAAGAGTGCTCTTATTGATGGGTTTGGCCTAACCACTGAACAGTACAGGTTGAAGTTCAGAGACACCCAAAAAGCACAGACTCAAGACTGGGTAGACTATGTGGATTGTTCTGCCAAGGCTCTGGAAGGCTGGTTGATGGGCAGTAAGGTGTGTGACTTCTCAGGATTGTATAATCTGATAATGAGGGAGCAGATTCTTAATAACTGTCAAAATCAGCTGTTGCATCAATACCTGGTAGACTCTGATCTGACCTCTCCCCAAGAATTGGGAAAGAAGGCAGACAAATGGGTCAGAACCAGGGTGAAGCAGAAGGTACAGAACCAAGGTGGGGAAACCAAGAAGCAAGATGCTAAGAACTCTGACAAGGGTGGGGAGAAGGGTAAAGATCAAAAGTCTTCATCAGGCCCCCAAAAATCTTCTTCTGGTGGGGATTCCCAGTCTACCAAGGGTAAAGGCCAAAGAAAACCATGGTGCAAGGTCTGTAAGCAAAAGACCCACTGGACCAGTGATTGCACCAAGTCCAAAGACTCCAGTCCAGCACCCACCAATGCCCCTAAGGCACCTGTTCCCCCTAGTACAGTTGGTGGAAGTGCTCCAGCCAAGGGTTTAGTAGGGTTCACCCTGGGAACTGAGTTGGGCTCTGACTTAGTCAGGGAACTGACTCAGGCTGTGTTAGTCTGTGATGGAGGCATGGATGTGACCTCCACTGTGAGTCCCAGTAATCTGGGCAAGTACAGACAACAGCCTTTAATCAATGGACGTGAGGCTTTGGCATTTAGGGACACAGGGGCAAGTGTCACAATGGTGACACAAGACCTTGTGCTACCTGGGCAAGTTATGCTTGGTGAGATGTACCAAGTGACCAATGCTAGCAATGTCAGAACAGACCATACTCTGGCAGTTGTTAACTTCTCCTGGGGAGGGGTAACTGGCCTTAAGAAGGTTGTGGTAAGTGCAAACCTACCAGTCGAATGCTTGCTTGGCAATGACTTAGAGACTTCTGCTTGGGCAGAAGTGGAGCTCAGGACCCATGCAGAAATGCTGGGGATCCCTGCAGATGTGTTTGCTGTGACCAGGTCACAAGCCAAAATGTCTAGCACTGAACAGGCCTTGGATTCTGGAAGAATGGACCAAGTGCCTTCCAAGAGGAGGAGTAGTAGGGTTAAGGCAGTGCCTTCCCCTTGGCTCAGGAGGAAGATCAGTCCCTTGAGGGGGATGATCTCAGCCCTGAAGAAGGAACTGTCCCAGAGGAACTTGAACCTGACCAGGTTGAGTTCTTGGGGACAGGGGACCTTCTAGGGCAGATCTGAGCCAGGAGCAGCAGAGCTGCCCCTCCCTTGAACCCCTCAGACAGCAAGCTGCTGCTGAGGCTGCTGGGAAAGCTAGTGGTCCCCATACAGTGTATTGGGATGATGGACTCCTGTACTCAGAGAGTAGAGACCCCAAGCCTGGTGCTACCAGGAGGTTGGTAATACCTTTGAAGTTCAGGGGCTTCCTATTGACCCTAGCCCATGATATTCCCTTAGCAGGTCACCTGGGCCAGAACAAGACTTGGGACAGAATTGTCCCTCACTTTCACTGGCCCCACATGTCTGAAGACAGTAAGGAGTTTTGTCGCTCCTGTGTAACCTGCCAAGCCAGTGGCAAAGCAGGTGGCACTACAAAGGCCCCCTGATACCACTACCTGTGGTGGGGGTGCCCTTTGAGAGGGTAGGGATTGACATTGTTGGTCCCATGGATCCCCAAACAGCCTCTGGGCACAGGTTTATCGTGGTGGTAGTGGATCATGCCACCAGGTACCCAGAAGCTATTCCCCTCAGGACCACTACAGCACCTGTGGTGGCAAGGGCCCTCCTGGGAATCTTCTCAAGAGTGGGCTTTCCTAAGGAGGTAGTATCAGACAGGGAGCTAACTTCATGTCTGGGTACTTGAAAGCAATGTGGAAGGAGTGTGGAGTGACTTATAAGTTCACCACACCCTATCACCCACAATGCAATGGTTTAGTTGAGAGATTCAACAAAACCTTGAAGGGCATGATTAAAGGGCTCCCAGAAAAGCTTAGGCGTAGATGGGACATACTCTTGCCCTGCCTTTTATTCGCATATAGGGAGGTGCCTCAGAAGGGGGTTGGTTACAGCCCTTTTGAACTTCTGTTTGGCCACCCTGTGACGGGTCCACTGTGCTTGGGGAAGGAAGGATGGGAGTTACCTCTCAAGCCCCCAAAGCAAGATATAGTGGACTATGTACTTGGTCTCTGCTCCAGGATGGCTGAGTACATGAAAAAGACAACCAAAAACCTTGGGGCTAGCCAGGAACTTCAAAAGGCCTGGCATGACCAAAAGGCTGTTCTGACTGTTTACCAGCCAGGACAGAAGGTGTGGGTGTTGGAGCCAGTGGCCCCAGCAGCTCTCCAAGATAAATGGAGTGGACCCCACACTATTGTTGAGCAGAAGGGTGAGGTCACTTATTTAGTGGACCTAGGAACACCCAGGAGTCCCCACAGGGTTCTCCATCTCAACAGGTTAAAACCATATGTGGACAGGGCAGACATGGGCTTGCTCATGGCTACTGATGAAGGGCAGGAGGAAGAGAGTGACCCACTCCCTGACCTGCTCTCACAGAACCCTGACGATGGGTCAGTTGATGGTGTAGCCTTGGCAGGCAGCCTCACTACCCAGCAACAAACTGATTGCAGGCAAGTCCTCAATCAGTTTCGACATATGTTTTCACTGACACCCAGTCAGACCACCTGGTGCACTCATGAAGTGGACACTGGGGACAGTCTGCCTATTAAAAACAAGATTTATAGGCAACCTGACCATGTCAGGGACTGTATCAGGACTGAAGTCCAGAAAATGTTGGAATTGGGAGTAATTGAGCCCTCAGATAGCCCTTGGGCTAGTCCAGTAGTCCTAGTACCGAAACCTCACACCAGTGGTGGAAAAAGAGAGATGAGGTTTTGTGTAGACTACAGGGGTCTCAATGCAGTCACTAGGACTGATGCCCATCCAATACCCAGGGCAGATGAGCTCATAGATACTTTGGCCTCTGCCAAATATCTCAGCACATTTGACCTAACAGCTGGCTACTGGCAGATCAGACTAGCTGATACTGCAAAGCCCAAGACAGCATTCTCAACCCCTAGTGGGCATTATAAATTTGTGGTAATGCCCTTTGGTCTGAAGAATGCACCTGCCACTTTCCAGAGGTTGGTGAATACAGTTCTCACAGGACTGGAAGCCTATAGTGCAGCTTATCTAGATGATATTGCTGTCTTTAGCTCCACCTGGGAGGATCACCTGGTCCACCTCAGGAATGTTTTACAGGCCCTGCAAAAGGCAGGCCTGTCTATCAAGGCCACTAAGTGCCAGATAGGGCAGAGTCAGGTTGTGTACCTGGGCCACCTTGTGGGTGGAGGCCAGGTTCAACCTTTGCAGAGCAAGATCCAGACCATCATGGACTGGACTGCTCCCACTACCCAGACTCAGGTGAGAGCCTTCTTAGGCCTGACTGGGTACTATAGGAGATTTGTCAAGGGGTATGGATCAATAGTGACACCCTTGAATGACTTAACTTCTAAGAAAATGCCCAAAAGGTTCAGTGGACAGTTAGCTGTCAAAAGGCATTTGATGACCTCAAGCAGGCCATGTGCACTGCTCCAATTCTGCAGAGTCCTGATTACTCCAAGAAGTTCATTCTTCAAACTGATGCATCTGAATTGGGGGTAGGGGCTGTACTGTCACAATTGAATGAAGAAGGTCAGGATCAGCCAGTAGCTTTTATTAGCAGAAGGCTGACCCCTAGAGAGAAACGTTGGTCAGCCATAGAGAGGGAGGCCTTTGCTGTGGTCTGGGCTCTGAAGAAGTTGAGGCCATACTTGTTTGGTACACACTTCCTGGTTCAGACAGACCATAAGCCCCTCTTATGGCTAAAACAAATGAAGGGTGAAAACCCCAAACTGCTTAGGTGGTCCATTTCCCTACAGGGGATGGACTTTACAGTGGAACATAGGCCTGGGAGTAACCATGCGAATGCAGATGGACTCTCTAGGTATTTCCACTTAGAACATGAAGACTTAACTGGGCAAGGTTAGTTTAATGTCCCTACGTTTGGGGGGTTGTGTAGGAGAGTAGGATCTGCTTCACATGGGTACCCCCACTTTTTGCTGATGCTTCACTGTTTTTCGACATTAGTCTGGCTGGGGCCCTGCTAATCAGAACCCCAGCCTAGCTGCTTCCTCTCTAAAATGGTTTCCATGTGCCTTAGGCACATCACTGATTGGGATCTGGAGTGCCCTTATAAGTCCCTAGTATATGGTATACTATGTACCAAGGGCATAGGTACCTCAGAGGCCTGCCAGGGGCTGCAGCATGTATTATGCCACCCCTGGAAGGCCATCCAAACTGACACCACAGGTCTGCTACTGCAGCCTGGGTAAGGTGGTGCATGCACCCCTTACTGTGATATAGGTTACCTATATCACGAAATACATACACACATATAAACCTATAAGTCACTCCTAAGGCAGGCCTTATCAATCCTAAAGGCAGAGTGCATGGTTCCTATGTGAGAGGGTGCCCCTGCATGAGCAGGGTCCCTCTGCAGCGTTCGGAGACCATCTCTGATGCTGTTTGTAGTGCAGCCTGACCATATACTCTTAAGCGCATTATATCCTCGCGGTAAAATGCTAACTTTGGAATGGCTGCACCTAAACATGTCGTGTTTGGTGTCAAACATCTTGGAATACTACCCCCCGCCAATCCTGGCGGCGGGGGTAGCATTCCACCCTTCTAGAGGGAAAGACATGTTAACTCTGACGAGTCCGGTAACTTCTTTCCAGAGCCCTGACATCACAAAATGGATGCTGCTGCCACAGACACGAGTCTGGCCTCCTGCTGCTGGACGAAACTCCAGCAGGGGAGGCCTGGACAATAGGTTTCCTGTCCCAGGGAGGTGTGACCACCTCCCCAGACAGGATAATGTGTATTGGGGCTGGGCGGGAGCACTTTCGGGTGCTTTGAAGTCCTGCACTGGGGGCACATTTGGTGTCCCTGTGCATACCCCAGTTCAAACCGGATCAGGGGCTTGCAGCCCCTGCTTTGGCGCGAACTGGACAAAGGGAAAGGGGTGTAGCCACCCCTCTGCCCTGACCCACCCATAGGTGGGGCCACAGAGTAGTCCAACCCCTATTTTTAGAATAAAGGTAGGAACCCAGTCCTTAGGACTTTAGATTATACCTGGACGAAACTCTGAAACTGAATCCTGGACCTTCGATGCTCTACGACAAGATTAGAGGACTGAAGAATCTCCCTTGGGGTCAAGGAGTGACTCCCCTGCTTGGCAGGCACCAAAGAAGCATCTGTCCAGTTCACATTTCTGAAGCTCCCGTCGGACGCCGAAGTCATCGCATCACCAGAGGTAGATTCTCAGACTTCCCCGAGGCTACCCTGAGTCCCCAGCAAAGCTGAGGCCCATGGCTATCGTGGGTGACTTGAGACCGTGACCCCTGGACACCGAGCACACTTGCAAGTGCATCCTCTTCTGGGTCTCCCAAGAAGTCGTGCTTTGGGCTCCGAGTAGCCCTAGCCTCCAGCACCATCTGCACCGAAGATCACTGGCCCCCACTCCACGAGTGTCCTGTAAGCCAGCTCCACGTGCGGCGTCATGAGGCTCCTTTGCGGTCGCTAGCCCGTTGGCTAGTAGCCCTTAACGAAGGCCAATCCTTTTCTTACTTGGCATCCTGGTTGCTCCAGGTCTGCCCTCACTTACCCTTGCTGGGTGAGTTCCACAGACCTTGCTGGTCTGCACCATCGACGATCTACATCTTACTCGAGACTTGCCGTTACCAAGGCTTGTTGGGTCCAATCCGGTCGCCGACACCTCAGCACTCGACAAACATCGTGTACCAGCCCGAATCCTGCTCCTGGTCGCCGACAACGCCTCCCGGACCTCGTGGCTGAAGAGTCAAGATGACCGTCAACGCACCTGAAGCACTCGACATCGGTGGGCATCTGTCCATCGCCTTCCTGGTCACTGGCTAGTGACCCAGACTCTGTCCCCTCTGCTTTCAGGTTCACCAGAACTCCGATCCACTCTTGGATCCACCCGGACACTTTTCTCTTGGCCGCCAGCAGCACTTTGCAGCAGATCGCCATTCGAATCGACGACGAAACCCGACCCCGAAAGGCACCTATGCACCCGGCTTCCCTGGGTGAGGTAACACGAGTACTCCAGTGCTCCCGTGGGTAGAGACTCTTCAAAGTCCTAGATCTCAAAGGGTTTTGTCCTAGTCCTCTTTTAAGTGTCCCTTTCCTCTATTTTCCCGATCCCGACTTTCTCCATAGAAGTTAACGGCGTATCGCGGTTGTGTATTTACACTGCACGCGTCTCCCGTGGGTCCCCTGTGTCACTACCTTGGGTGGTTCCTTGTGGTCCAAGCACTTCTAGAGGCTCTAGGCCTAGTGTCTAGTTCAGTCGTGGTTCGCATACCACTTTATTGGTATATGGTTTGGTACGCCCCTAGGGCCCAAACGTGTATTTGTGCTATTACTGTGATTTAAGATCTTATAACTTATGTACTTCGAACTCTAGCCTCATAAAGAGACTAGAGGGGTGTGTTTAGTAATAAATACATATATTTTGAATATATACCTGGTGTGGTGCTCTTTCATTTGATCACTCAAGAGATTATAGACTGGTAAAACAAGCTGCTTTACATTCCTTCAAGACTTAGCCTGAAGGCTGCTCTCCATAGCTACCACTAGGATAGCTTTCTATAAGGTTGTCTTTAACCTATCTCCAATAAGGGGTTGTTTAGACTGGTGCAAGGTGCCCACTAGAATTAGTGGACAGCATATGCCAGGCCAACTTCTCACACCCATTTGACAATATTTCCTGCTCAAAGCACTATGCACTTTATGTTATTTTGCATACTGTATAAGCTAGCACTCCTACTGCTTTTGCTCCCGATTTTTCAATCTAAGGGCATTAGAAGTTACAAAGCGGGTCTTAAGATTTTACAAAGAGTAGAGTCTCAAATTATCTGCATTGCAACCTTACATTTCATTCAATATTCCTTGGCATTAGGCAATTGTTTGAACTTCTTTTGTATTTCCTTATGGTTTGTTTTTTAATTCATCCCTTTTTGTACAACAATATTTGATAACTCACTTTATTATAAATCTTTGTCTGTAATTTTAAATCATGAATTTAGAATTGATGTGTTATTTATGATGTGTACTTTAATGGCAAAAAGATGAATAAAGTTATATTGACTGACTGACTACATATGACATCCCTAAGGTTGGCCCTTGAGGCTCATAGGGCAGGGTTTCTTGTTTGAAAAAAGTAAGACATGTGGATTTAAGTTTTACGTATCCTGGTAGGGAAAAATCAAAAAATCATTTATCACTAAACGTAGGGACAATCTGTCTAATTGACTAACACTGGGTTACCTTATTACATGTAATAAGTGCTAACATTGGATTGAGAGCAGGTAGAGATGTCATGTTTGGACTCAAATGAATTGAAATCTAAAATCCTTTGTAATGGTAAAGTCAGATTTCGAGTCACAGTTCTGAAAATGCCACTTTTAGAAAGTTTGCATTTTCTTGTCCTAACTATTTGTGCCTTCTTCCAGTGTCGTGGTTCACATGACTGTGAATGTCCTTGATTTTTTTGTATTCCTTCTAGACAGTGATACAACAAAGATTATGTGTGGACAGGATGGGTCATCCTGCCAGGATGGCTGGGACGGAGCTGTTCCCTGCCCCATTTGCACTTCAAAGGGGCTTGCCTTCAGCATACATAAAGGAATCTGACACTAGTCTTTTGTCATCCCACACTTCTTGGAGCCTTGACTGGGGAAGAGAAGACCTTTCCAGAACAATGTATGGGTTAGGAGAGCTTGTTTCCCCACGTAAAGGCTGGCATCAGGTATAAATATTGGACCATAAGAACCACTCTGCAGAACACTCCTGGACCTGTGGAAGTTACATAAGAAGGAAAGCTCTGCTGCCAGAGGACGTCCCTGCTGTTGAAGGACTGCCTTGCTGTCTGAGAAGGAAGACTGGACCTGCTTGCCTGCATCCCAGAATAACCTGAGTGACTCCAAGCATCACAGGGACACAACAAGCTGCAGAGGCCTCCCTGCCCAGCTGACCTGCTGCACTGAACCTGCCTGGACCTGCAACTGGACCTGCCTGAGGCCTACTGGCTCTGCTGAAGTTTATTTCTGATCCCCAAGAGGTGCCTTCCTAGGTCCTAGAGCCATGGCTGGCATCAGAGTGTACTTCTTCCTGCCTAACTGTGGGTTCCATCAGAACTGATGCAGCACAATGCAAAGCAACACAGGACCTCTCACTGCAGCTCTTGATCAGCGCGCTCATTGGTACTGATGCGGCGCGACTCACTCAACGCATGATCCTGCATCACAGCTTCTGATCAGAGGCCTTATTGAAACCAATGCAGCGTGATGCAACTCGACACTGGACCTCACATCGCAGGCCTCAGAAATCCTCATTGGAACCCACGCAGCACAACCCGAAGCCTCACATCAGGAACATAAGGTGCAATTCTCAGCAGGATTAACCTGGTTCCTCTATCTGCCATCGCAATTGGCCTGAATATTTGAATTTTTCCTAGTCCACTGCGACCAGATACTCAGTTGGCGCTTTGTGCTCCTAAGAGCTCATTTTAATTAAAACTTTGAAAATACATATCTCTGGTTTCATTGTTTGGGTTTTTGCTGTTCTGGTATCATTTGATTTATTATATTTTGATCTACATTTCTAAATTTGTTTGGGATTTTTCTTGTTTTTTTTCCTTTTGTTACTGTTTGTGTGCTGCATAAATATTTTATAACAAAAACAACAGTGTCTCAACCGGTAATCATTAGCAAAGACAATTACAAAAAGTGTATAAATCCTTGAGGGAGGGAAAGAAAAGAAAGGGAGATCAAGAGCAGGTTTTTAGAATATAAGATGTTATTTGTAAGTAGTTATATCAGCACTACAGTACAATTTAACTTAAAGTAACCATAACAACCAGGTGTGCACTGAACGTGCTAGTTTTGGTGAACGGCGCAGTGACACAAAGATGAAAAAACAGCGTGAATGGCGGAAAAACCATAAAATCAAGTAGTTCTGAGGTCAATGATACAAGACAGATCAACATAAGTCAAGTATAGTGATTTAGGCAGAATTGATTGACCCCATGGAAGCCGCGATTTGTGCTGAGTAGTCGACGGTGTTTCGACCTGTTCAATGTCAGGTCATCTTCAGGACGATGGTTACTAAATCGCGGATAGTGCTGAGAAAGTAATGCTGCAGTAATCCAGACTGCAGGGTTGAAGGACATGGGAGTCTGGCAAAGGGGCAACTGAATGCACTCTGGTAAGGGAAGGGGGCAGTAGATGGATCCTGGGGATGTTCAATGAAGTGCAGGATGCAGGCTCGACCTAGGTGCTGGAGCGGTGCTACCCAGCGTGGAGCAGAATGAATCAGGGGGGGCGAGCGGAGAAGGAATTGCCGCTGCCAGGGAAATGGAACCGGAGGGGCGAGATGTCAGAATGTACAGCCAAGCGTGCTCACAATGAGAAGAATAAATCAAGGGGCAGGCGAGAGAAATTCCCTCAGGACGAGTGAAGCATCCGGGACCTCAGCCAAGCGTGCTCTGAGCTGGAAAAATAAATATTTTACACTTTGCCTCTAAGTTAAGCCTGACTGCTTTTGTTCCAAGGTACCCGAGGGTTAAACAGGTTAATTTAGAGACTTTTGTGGTTCACCCTGACACAGATTGTGGTTGTTGCCCAAGTTGGGTTCCACCTCCCTCAACCATTAACTCAATTTCTTACAATGACCCAAAGATTATTTTTTCAAAAGTTGTTTATCTCTTCCAGAAGCATAGATAGACCCCACATTTATGATGTAAATAGATCCAATCAAATTACAAAGGGCCTTTGTGAGCAGAAACTCTCTTTAGAGATCTATAGACAGGAAGATAGGGGTAATAACCACCCATGTTATCTATGAATGTGAGAGGAGGGAAAATCATAGATGATTTTCAAAGGGCAGGCAATATAATCTTGATAGTAGCATGTCTATAATAAAGTGGGACATAGTGTCAGCTTGTATTTGAAGTTCACCTTTCCCTTAGACACACTGGCACATGTCATCCTTGGAGGCCTCATGTGCAGCCTAAATGGGTTTCTTGCTGGTGGAGAATGGAAGGCTCACATGGGGACAACTCTTGAGGTGGCTGCAAGAGCTCTATCCAGTGGCCCAGTTATTCTGCCTTCTTTGAAAATTCCAGAAGGATGCTCTCTCAGACTGTTTTGAAATGAAATAGTGGAAGAACTGCAACATAGAAGACTGTTAAAGTTATACTTAGGCCACATCACCAATCGGTTGCAAGTGAATGTTATCGGTAAGACTCCTTCTATTCCAGAGACTTCAGAGCCTGATGTATTTCTCCCTCGCAAATTTGCTGAGGCCTTGGGTCCTGCTTTCCTTATAACCACATTTGGAAATGCCTCTCACAGGTCAACCAAACACAATTCTGCTGTCTCATGGACATGAAGGTCAGAAGAACTAGCTGATTAGTTGGCTGGACTTAGGCTGGGTCCTGGCTGAAGAGAGTGCTTGAGTTTGTCTTCTACTGCTCTGGTGCTTGTAAGTGTAAGAAGCCTTTGGCATATATCAGTGATGACATGGATCACCTTCCCAGGACTAAGGTCAGAAACATGATCAATTCCAAGTGTAATATGACAGATGAATGTAAAGGCTAGGAGAAAAATCCTTGGAGATTACTCATAGTGCACTTTTGCAGATAGTGAGTGGAAGCTGGCCAATGAAAATTCAGAATGGCATAAGGAAAATGTTTCAAACTCCCCCCAACTAAAAGGAAATATTTGCCTAAATAATGCTGGTTATAAAGCATTGCCTTTGTCCATCTTCTTAATTTGGATTGCTTAAGAGCTAGCACAAATATCTAGGCCATTACTGGATGGAACATTGTTTCCAAGACTTTGGTGAGTTAGTATCATAATGGACTCTCCAGGGAAATTTCAGACTCTCTGCTAGTCAATCAATCAATAAAAGTAAGTTTTATTCGGTTTTTGGAAAAGAAAAACATAAAAGCAGAGCACCGTAAAATAGTACATCAGTTAAAATCCAAATATCAATAAATACAGATAAAGATTTGCACAATACGTCCAGCCAGAATCTAGTTAACAGAAAACGATCACACCTACTTTTAGCAAACAGGAGGTATAGCTCTCTGGTTGGCACCATTTTCAGCATAATATGTAATCGGGCACAGGGTTTCTAGGGCAATTATTTCACCCATTTGAGGTCAGCTTTACATATCCCATCTGGGGTACTAAATAGGTCTTCCCTGCCAAAACTCTGAAAGGAGTCCCTGATGTACTTGAGCCATGGGATATGAAGTGCACAGTCAAGGGTCAAGCAATCCTTTAAAATCTCCTTACTTAGTTTAATCCCGGGCCATAATCATATATTCAACTAGAGAGAAAGAGGGAGAAAGGCCGGGACATCAGTTATGTACCCACACCCAGTTCTTCATGCACTGAAATTGTAGGGGCACTTTGTGGGACACACAAGAGAGATCTCAGAAAATAATTTTCCATTGTTTGCTGCTCAGCCTGTTTAACATATCCCCACATTGCACTCCCATAAACAAATTTGGAGATATATTTGGCACTGTATATAAGCAATAGGGCCCCTTTAGGTCTACTTCCCAACCTTAAGGCAAAATTAAAAATAGCAGCATTTGCCAGAATGAAATCCTCCTTCTTCCTACTAATAAGGGGGTGCCAACTCATTGAAGAATCAAACAGCAAGCTCAAGTATGAAAACACTCTATTCTTTGGGAGGGCAGAGGACCCAAGGTTAAACTTAGTCAACTTTATGGATCGAGGACCAACAACCATCCTAAAAGATTTTTTCTCTTTTAACTAAAGGTTCCAGCTCCTCCATAAGATTAGCAAAGGAGTTCAACAGAGCCTGCAAGTCTCTAGCGGTTTTGGCCATGAGAACCGCATCATTCACATATAATACCACTGGCAGACAATGGAACACCACTTCTGGACAATCTGCCTTAATAACAATTAGGACCTGCTCCAATTTATTAACATTCAAACTAAACGGAAATTGAGCGAAAATACATCCCTGTTGTACATCTAGTTTAATATGGAAACAGCGCGTACACTTTAGATCTTTAGAATAGCATCCTGAGGCCATGGTGTCCTTGTGAAGATCTCTTAGAAACAGAACAATGTCCCGATCCACCCCGTGGACAACATATTCTGCCAGAGTTTTGTTCGCTTGACCCGATCGAATGCCAATGTGAAGTCCATAAATACCAAATGGATGGAGCCAGGGCGTGCAATAGTATATTTGCTTAAAACCAAATACAGGCTCAAGAGCTGATCTACAGTTGGAAAACCTAAGCAAAAGCCATATTGGACTTCGAATAAAATTCTATTTTCATCAGATGATGCAGAGAGTCTGTCCAAGAGGATGTGCCCCACGACCTTGACTGCCGAATCAAGCAAAGAAATGGCCTATAACAATGAGGGCTGTCCCTAATACTATTTATCAAAAGAGGGGGCGCTTCGTCACGAATATAACAAGGGTCACTTGAGAGGGTTCTCTCTGTGCATCTGGGCTGTGTCACCTGTGTGCCTCTCGCTGTCTCCGCCGGTAGAGACAGCGAGAGGCACACAGGTGACACAGTTCAGATGCACCGAGAGAACCCTCTCAAGTGACCCTCCCTGATCTCATGGGATCTTACCCTACCTACTAAGGGAATCTCTACTCCTTTCATTTATCCGGGGGCACCGAAATTTTCGGGCCACTGTAGATATAAATTTCTTATTCGGTCCTGACGATGCGCCCTGGATCTCCCCCTGAGACCACTGAAGCGCGAAACATGTTGACCATAACATATGCCCACTAGGGACATATAATCACCCAGCTACCAAGGGACATAATACCCCTTAAAGCAGCTCCATACACTTTATTTTAATAATGACAGAGGGATCACTTTATTAAAAATTAATCACTCTCCCTCCAGCCATTTTTTAATACACTTTCTAAGACTTCACTGCCACTTACACCCACGCACCCATACGGCTTCATCAAAAGATCTCCGAAAAAGAGACCCTTCGGGTGACACGTAGGGCATTGCAGCGCCGGCCCGACGAGGAGCAAAAGCCCAATAATGAAGCATGACATCCTTCGGGGTGTGTGAGGGCATCAAGATGAGGACACCCTGCCTCCCACAAGCAGAGTAGCACACGACAAGAGTACCCCCTACTTCCCTCCTCTCCATCTCCACTCAGGAACGGTGACTCCCTTTGGTATAGGCTGTCCCTAATACCCTTTTTAAAAATGGGTAATAGACATTTTGCCCAAGACTGTAAGGGGCCTGCTATCATTGCTGAGTTAATAAAAGTGGTCAAAACTGAGGCCCAAACCAAAACATCATTTACATAAAGGTCAGGCAGGATTCCGTTGGGGCCTTGTTCTTAGATAGCTCCATAATACCCTTCTTGCCTTCCCCGAGAAAGAATGTGAAAACGGAAGTTCCTTCCACCTCTCCCTCACAATGGGCCTGATTCACAAAGATAAATTTAGACTAAAAGTCACTTTCAGTATTCACAAAGGTAAGTTACGAGTCCTATCTTCAGCCAATCCCAGCCTTTTTGCTAACATAAAAGCAGAGCTGCCACAAACAAGCTTTTTCAGACCTTTCGACATGTCGCTGAATGTGTTGTGTTTGCACGAAATTTGGAATATACCAATTGTTTGCGTCACATCATGTGCTGAACACGGGCATGTGGATTGAGTAGAAAAAGGATTTAACTTCAGACTACATACTCGACTTTCATATTTAAAGGACTAATTAGAGATTCCGACTACAGAGTTTCAATTTAAAGTGAGGTACCACTGCAGACGCGGACACAAATGGGAGAAGTCATGAATTACTATGAACAACACACTTTGATTGTTTCTGGCCCTGCGGAAGCCCAAATGTTGGGCAAAACGCATTGGCTGTGCTGAAATGTCGTTCACATTCAAGAAGATGTTGAATAAAAAGAATCAACACAAGCAAAGAAAATACCTCTCGTATCATCCTTTTGCTATAAATACAGCAATATGCTGAGTCATGTTTTTTCTTTGAAGTTGCCTCTCTATACGTTTATATTTACTGACACAGGTGTGCCAAAATCAAAAAATTCTCCTCCAGCTCGAGTGCAGAAATTCTGCTGCGAGTGTCGGCCCGATTGCGGAATCTCTGTCCCAAGTGCAGAGATTCAGGCCCAACTGCGGATATGAAGATGCGACTCGTAACCTACCTTTGTAAATACTGAAAGGTGTAAATTTAGACTTTTGGTCTGAGTATACCTTTGTGAATACGGAAAGTTGTAAGCATAGACTTTTGGTCTACGTTTATTTTTGTGAATAGGGCCCAATATTAGGTAGGGACTGGATTATAGGTTTCCTCAAAATAAGCCACCCTGCAGTCTTAAGTATCGTGTGCCTCCAGGGATTCAGCAGCATCTGTGCAAGAAAGGGACTGGTAATGATACCCCAGAGTTTGGAACTACATTTCAAGCTACTTGCCTTGATCAAATCTGTTCAGGGCTCCCCCTTAGGTTGTTTTTACGCCTAACCAACTCCCGTTTATACAAATTGTGACACTCCTTGACTAAGGCAGAAACCCTGGGCTTATCACTCAAAGCTCTCTTTAGATTCCTCAACACCTGAGAACATCCTATGTCAAACCATCTGGGCGACATATTACACACCTGCAATATCAGAAGGGTTACTTAATTAGATGTGCAAATATCAAACTCCTTAGCACAACAGGAATACAGAGACTTATGGAAGTTATCAGGAATTCCTTGAGACTACTTAAGGCTCCTGTCCTGCTTAGTAACCCCTTTAACATCTACCCTTTGGTCTTGAACCAGCGGGGACCAACAGATTGAGACACACAGCGGGTTGTGATCACTGAACGGGCTCATCGGTATCCCAATCTTGGTAATGCAAGGAAAAGAATTTGCAGAGACAAAAATAAAATCAATAAAGTATACACATCCTCTCTGTAAAAGGTAAGGTTAATATCTCTTGTGAGCGGGGACATCTTATCCAGTGAGAAAACTGAATTATATTCGTTTAACAAGGCATTTACACTTGTACCCTGTTGAGAATGTTCCATGTGCATACTGGGCATAAGAAAGCAACCTGTGCAATGAACCCCACATGTCCTCAGTTCCCCAAACAAATGAACATTAAAATCACCTGCGACCATGATATTCGCCATAAACATTTTAGGACCTTTCAAATTTCTGAAGAACAAACACAAAATGTGAATGTTACAGTCCTCTTGCAAGGAAGATTTCACATTATAAAAGTTTTTTTTCAATTATTTTTTTATTAAAGTTTTATTGAACATATGCAGTTTACAAATCTGTAAACCATTAGCGCATATGATTGAATAACCAACTTAACAACTTGTGGCATTGGCATAGATGTCAATCAGGTACAGTATAATAGTGATCTACATAGCGTATCAGGGTATCATGCTCATCAACATAATAATTTTACATTCAGCATTCTGTATTGCCTGGGGACTCAACCTGCTCAGCAGATCTCAGATAGTGTAACAGCGGTTCCCATATATCATTAGGTCTAGAAGCTGTGGGGGGTTCTTCCGCATAGAGCACCAGATTGTCCCGGCAGACCGCCAAATCATGAAGCCACCGTGCAGTCGATGGCCCAGCTGTGCTTTCCCACGTCATTGCCACACATCTCTTAGCCATGAGTAGGGCCACTCTCAACAGTTTACCTGTGGCACCCTTCACAAAGGGCACCAACCCCAGCAGACATGCATGCGATGAGCATTGTAATTCCAGCCCAACTATTTTGGACAGCGTACAGATCACACCATCCCAGAATAACGCCACCCTGCGGCACTCCCAGGACAGGTGCCAGAAGTCAGCATCTGCGGCTCCACATCTCTTACAGGCATCCGTGTTGCGAAGTCCGTATTTGAATAGCTTGTGTGGAGTGTAGTATGCTTGGTGTAGGTATCTAAAATGAATTATTCGGAGGTTACCATTGGAAGTGAGGGCCCCCGTAAGCTGGCAACAGTATTCCCACTCCTGCAGCGTCAGTGGTGGAGCTAAGCACGTGTTCCACTTCTCTAAACGTTTGCTATGTGACGTCGGTTTTTCCTCCCTGGCGGAGCGATATAGTTTGGTGAGAAGTTTACGTTGTGTTGGGCTGACGAGCAGGGTGTGGAGAGTTTGTAACGTTGCAGGTTACGCAGGGAAGGTATGATAGTGGGCCTGTATCGCTTTCTTTAATCTGTGGAATAGGAATATGAATAGAGGTGTTTTATTCTGTATGTAGCTTAGATCACTGTCGTTTAAAAAAACTCCGTCAGGAAATAGATCTTGCATTTTGACTAGCCCCACCAAATGCAGAGCCTGCATAGAACCCACCTCATGCGTCACCGACAAATTTGAATGGTATGCAAGAGGTAAAAGAGGGGAATACAACAGCAATTTCCCTGCCATGCGACCTAATGCCTACCAGTCCCCTATAGCGGTGTCAACAGTGTTTATGTCGGATCGGGGGGTCTGCCGCTTAGTGTGCGTCAACATGGAGCTCAGCGGAATGGGATGAGCGTCTCCATCCTCCACCGCCACGTGTGGAATAAAGTCATGCGTGCTAAACCAGTAATGTGCGTAGTGTGCATGCGCACATAAATAATACAAATAAAAATCAGGCACGCTGAAACCTCTGTGTTTATAATCCAGAGTAAGCATTTCCCAATTCACACGGGCCTGTTTGCCCCCCAAACGAGTTTAAGGAGCAGAGATCGCACAGTTTTAAAAAAATGTTTCGTGAGTGGGACCGGTATGTTGTTAAAAAGATATAAAAATTGGGCCAGTATAACCATCTTGATTAGAGCGATACGATCGGCCAATGAAAGTGGAAGCTTCACCCATCTGTCCACTTACCTCTCCAATTTCGCATATGCAGGGCCGTAATTCTCGCGGATGACCGTGTCGGGGTCTCTGTGTACCCACACCCCTAAGTATTTCACGGGGTCTGAGGACCATTCAAGTGGGAAGTCAAGTTCGTGGGGTAAGGTGCATTCCATCAGCGGCACCACCACCGATTTAGACCAGTTGATATGCAGGCCTGAGAACAACCCGAAACGAACATACTTCCGTAGGACTGGTGCCATGAAGGTGCGTGGCTCGCGTATAAAAAGCAGCATGTCGTCCGCATATAATGAAATGCCGACGGGGCGGTGAGCAAAGCGGAGGGCCGAGGCACGATGTCGCTGCCTGACAATACAGGCAACGGGCTCAAGTGTTAGTGCAAAAAGAAGAGGCGAGAGGGGGCATCCCTGACGCGTCCCCCTAGTGATGCATATAGGGTCCGATGTGCTACCTCCCACTCGGACGCGTGCCGCGGGATCAGTATATAATAGGCGAACCCAGTGAACAAACATAGGGGGGAAGCCCATTCGATGCAGAATACAAAAAAGATAACTCCACTCTATAGAGTCAAAGGCCTTGGCGGCGTCCAACATGACCGCTGCTGCCTGCAGCACTGGATCGAGAAGATGGAATGTAGCAAAAAGAGTACGCAAGTTATGCGAGGTAGAGCGGGTAGGAATAAACCAGATTGGTCCGGAAGGACCAGGCACTGCATGAACGGCTGCAATCGGGTGGCCAGAATCTTGGCCAGTATCTTGGCGTCTGTGTTTATGAGCGACAGTGGCCTGTAAGAGTCACAGCGATGGGGAGGCTTGTCCTTCTTAAGTAAGGTAATGATTAGAGCTTCCCGGAGGGAGGGCGGCAATTTGCCAGAGTCATAGGCCTCAAAGTACATTTCCAGAAGATGGGGAGCTAGTTCCTCTGCATATTCTTTATAAAATTCGCTGGGGAAGCCATCAGGGCCGGGAGCCTTTTTGTTTGGGAGGTACTTGATCGCTGTGCGAACCTCCTCTTCCGTAATCGACTGACTAAGAAACTCCCTCTGCCCGTCTGATAACCAGGCAATCGCAATGTCTGCAAGATACGCATCCAAATCTACACTGTCAGCCGCACCCTGCGTGGTGTATAGTTCTGCGTACGCAGTGCGGAACTGTGCTAAATATCTCCGGGGTAGTGTAGTGGTTGCGACCAGCTACGTCAGTTATCTTAGGAATAATGTGTTGGTTCATGCGATCTCTGATCTTGTGAGCCAGGTGGCGCCCGGCCGCCCACTCTCCCCATATGCGCGAGCAACAAGACGTCTAGTGATGTATTTAACCTCCCGTTCCACTAGCTCAGTGTATTCCAGTGTGGCCTCTCTGATCGATGCCAGCGTCCGAGCACAGGGTGAAATCCCATAGTCACGTTCGAGGTCGTGCAATGCGGATTCAAGTTTAGTGAGCTGCCATGTAAATCTGTCAGGATGCCAGTGGCCGTGCCAATGCAGGTGCCCCGGATGGTGGCCTTGAAGGCCTCCCAAAGGGTCATCGCACTGTCCACCGAGCCCTTGTTGTGGGTAAAATATTGCATGATGGCGTCGCGAATGGTCGTGACATAGAGAGGGTCGAGTAGGGCCTCTGAGCGAAGGTGCCAGGTGAACGAACGGCGTGCAGTACTTGGAAAGTGCAGTGCAATTTGGACCGGATTATGATCAGACAAAGTGCATGGTAACCCTTCTATCTGGGACACCCAGCCTCCCGCCGTCTCACTCAAGAGCCAGTAGTCCAGCCGGGACCAGCTACCATGCGCTGTGGAAACGTGTGTGCCCTCTCGCTTGTCCAAATTCTGCTGACGCCAAATGTCTATCAGTCCCAGTTCAGACAATCCCCCATTAATGACCTGGGTCGTCCTAGGGGATTGACCACTCCTGCCGCTGGCCTTGTCCTTGCTGGGGTCTAAATGCGTATTGAAATCACCCCCCCATAGTATCACAGCCGCAGGCCAGTCACGTAGTGTGGAGATGATATGCTCAAAAAGAACGGGGTCGTCTACATTTGGCCCATATGTGTTTACTATTGTAATTAGGCTACCTGCTAGCTTCCCATGTACTATGGCGTAACGTCCAGCATCATCAGTACAGGTTTTGATCATGGTGAAGTGAATATGTTTCTTAACAAGCGTGATGACACCCCGTGAGTAGGAGGAGTAGGAGGAGGCTAACCTATAGCCAGCTCACTGTGCCCCAACACGCCCATCAGATTGCAGGGTCAGGTGTGTTTCCTGTAGTAGGGCAATTATGACCTCGTGGCGATCTAAATATGCTAAAACCTGACGGATTTTCTTCGGTGAATTGAGTCCCCGTACATTCCATGTGAGACAGGTAATTACAGTATGGTCAGTATGCAGAGTAGGAACAGATTATACATTGCGCATGATACAGCTACAGTGCGTGAAGATACATATACCGTTATCAAAGTAACAACAGTGAAGTCAGCCACGTAACCAAACCCTTTAACAACCCCCCACCCCCATCACCCCCCACCCACTTTAGCAACACCAACATGCCAAAGCCATCCCGAACCTCCCCAGTCAGTCCCCAAATGTAGCACCAAGGGAGTAAACAACAATGGGGATCACCCATGTGGGAGCGCCAGAGCACAATACCCCTCCCGTTGTAATGGGAGGTGGCCGAGTGAAAGTGATAATATTACCTAGCCATTATCATGCATTGTCGTGGAATAATAAGAGAACTACCTACATATGAACAATATAGGTCATAGATTATGGGGAGTCAACAATAACACAGTTCAAGCTTTTGTATAGTTTCCCCATGTCCCATTTGCCAAATCTCACTGCAACAAGCAGGCGGAGGGCCCCTAGAAAAAAAATCAAAACAGGGGGGGTGAATATCTTCCCCAACTCACGTGACCTGTTAGTGTCATTGTTCGTCTGCCATTACATTAGAGGCCCCGCCATCACAATCTGCCGCAGCGGTGGGGGTCTGGCTGCGTCGGTGGAGACTTCGCAAAGTCCATTGCTGATTTTGTGGTGGTGAAGATCCGAGGCCTCCCGTTATCGTCGATGCGCAACCGCGCTGGCATGGCATAAGGTATCTGTGCCGCAATGAGAAGTTTCTTGACAGGCTGGTATTCCCTTCGGGCCTCCTGCACAGCGGCGGTGAAATCGGGGTAGAAAGTGAGTGAGTTGCCCTCGTGTACCACAGTACCTTTCTCCCGGGCCATACGAAGGATAGCGTCCCGGTCTCGGTAGTTTAATAAACGGGCAATGATGGGGCGTGGCGGCGCGCCCGGAGGGGGGCGAGCAGCCAAAGATCTGTGGGCCCGTTCCACAATTAGTACCTGAGACAGGTGTTCTGCACCAAAAATGTCCCGGAGAAGTTTCTCCACGTAGGTCTTGAGGCGGGCCAGTGTTCTTGGATTCTGGTAGGCCAGTGATGCGCACATTATTGCGTCTAGATCTGGCCTCCAAATCCTCGTTGTGAGCTTGTATGACAGTCAGCACCTTTTCCATGGATGTCGCTTTCATGGTAACCTGTTGAAGGCCATCCTCGGTCTCTGATATGCGTGTTTCAGCCTCCCCCAGGCGCATTGCGTGCTTGTCCAATTTCTGCGACATATGATCCATGCATAGATTCAGATTATCAATCTTCCCGTCATTGGATTGTAGGCTGGCCTGAACTGCGAGGAGAGTTTTGTCGATGTTAGATAATTGGTCGCCAGGTGCGTCAATTTCTGAGTCTGAGACGGCCTGCTGAGAAGTTTTGGCTGATCTGCGGGGCTCAAAAGTAAGGCGCGGCTGGCTGCTCTCAGATTTCAAAGTGGTAAAGTAGGACTGCGCACACCGGAATTGTGAAGTTGTAGCGTGCTCCTGGGGTTTCACCCTCTGGTCAATGGGTGTGCAGAAAATAACAAAGTGAGCGTCACCTGTGTAGGGAACGTCCCCCTAGGCACAGCTAATTACCACGATATTGTGGTTAGAAATTGTATACACTTTAGTGTCAAACAATGGATGAATCCAGAATGTAAAGTTGAAATCAATGTTTTTAATGAGATTGGGTCATTGATATTATGTGATTCATATCATTCCCATCCAAAAGTATATGTTCATCCAAACTTATAACAGGGCATTTCAAAATCCCAAATTTTCGAAATCCCGATGCATTTCGGACTATTACAGCCCTTCATCAGGGAAAATGATCTGTAATTAATAAGCAAAAGATACAATAAAAAACAAACAGTCCTTCCAGTAAGAATGTATTCAACATGAATGAATGTATGTTTAAAACGAGAAATAAGATACTAATATAGGGTGATGAAATAATGAAAGTAGAAAAGAAAATAGACCACACAGCGTCGGAGGCTACACGATAAAGTCAATACATTGTTACGAGGTGTATAAGAGAAACAAATCAGAAACGTGCTGCGGTCAGTGAATGCAGTGAAGAATAATGCGAGTGGGAAATACTCCAGGTAAATCAGCTCAGAACCATGAAAAATAAGTTGAAAATCTAAAACCCCGTGCCTGATGTTAAAACCAGTATTGGTGATTGTGCTGATGTGATGGATACTATAAGAAAAAGTGCATCAAAATGATCAGAGTGTATGAGCTTGAAGAAGGCGTCTAGTAAGTTGGAAAATGTATAAAGTCCGGTGCCTGCGGTTGTACCCTGTTGTTAGTGGCTATGCTAACATAGCGAGTGACCCGAAGTGAAACTGTGCATGCAATCATTATGGACCCGAAAACAAAACAAGAACGGAAGAAAACTCACCGGTGCTCGAAACAGCTACCGCGTCTGAACGTGTTGATCAGCGATGTGAGAGCGGCCATGCACGAAGGTGTGGTTAAATGAATAAAAAACGGACTCAGTAACGAGCCAAACTGAAAGAAAGTATAGCGGCCATCTTGTAACGTCCAGGAGGGACGCGTGCTAATATGAAATGGCTCAGATTTAGGAAAAGTAAACATGTCATCCCAATGAAGATAGAAAGTTGATACAAAAATAGAGCGCGGTAAAACAACAATAAAAAATGATGAAATCATGCAGAAAGTATAAATAGAGAGTGAATGAGTACGAGCTGAGCAATGGTGACGCAAGGATGAAAGTAGGCAAAACATTGGTGATGCGAGAATGAGGATAGAGAGTGAAACAACCAGTATATGTAGAAGATAATTCTCGTAAAACAAGAAATAGATATGAGATGAATATTCAACACTGTAAGGTTAATAGAGTCTGAATGTGTTAAGAACATAAAAACAGAGAATTAAATGAGATAGATTGGAGGGTAAAGGATGTGACTTAGATAGCAACCCAGAAGAATAAGGGGAGCTAGAGATTGCAAGCAAACTCCATTCTGTCATTTAAACCAAAAGGTTTGGAAGAGCTCAAAGCCTTGATCCAGTAGTTCTCTCTCTGGAGCAGGTAGTTGTTGTTGTTTCTGCCTTCAACTTTCTCCACGATCTCAAGTACGAGGAACTTTAATTGGCTGATGTTATGATTGTTGTCCATGAAATGGGTGGCAACTGTAGATTTGGTGTTTTTAGTTCTGATGTTACTTTTGTGCTCGTTAAGTCTGATCTTGATCTTCCTTTCAGTCTTACCCACGTACGGCAAACCACATGGGCATTTGAGCAAATATACCACGTTGGTGGTGTCACATGTAGCTGTGACTTTGAGATTTATGCGTGTTCCTTTCATGGGGTGTGTCATCCATGTGCCTTTGATGACATTGTTGCAATTGCTACAATTTAAACACAGTACAGTGCCCTTGTAAATCTGCGATGAAATGTTAGTTTGAGGTTGTGTTAATAGTTCCTTCAAATTCTTTCCTCTAGTATAAGCGAAAATGGGTTTGTTACAAAATAACCCTTTGAAGTCAGGTTCCATGGCCAGGATAGGCCAATGTCTGATGATGGCGTTTTTGTAGCGTTTACTCATGGTTGAAAATTTGGATACCACTACCATGCGGTTTTGGCACGGTTTGTTGGTTTTAGTTAACAGTTCAATGCGAGTTTTAGATGCGCATCGTGTCTTGGCTTGATCTAATATCTCAGTGGGATATCCCCTTTCAGCTAATCTGTTGAGCATGCTGTCAATTTGTTTTGTGCATATTTCAGATTGGGAAACAATGCGTTTCACTCTCAACAATTGTGAATAAGGTAAATGGTTCTTCAAAGATTGTTGGTGAAAGCTGGTGAAATGCAACAGATTGTTCCTATCTGTGTTTTTTCGAAATATGTCTGTCTCCAGTCTGTTAGCAGTTCTCTTGATTTGTACATCCAAAAAGGACATGGACTCATTGTTGGTTTCAAAAGTAAACTGTATTCGTTCATTGATTTGATTCAACTCGTTGAGAGAAGTTAACAATTCTTGATGTGGTCCGTGCCATAGAATGAAAATGTCATCAATGTAACGTAGAAAGATTCTGGCATGTTCAATCCATGTATTTTTGTTCAGGATGTGTTCTTCTTCAAATTGTTGCATGAAGATATTAGCGTACACTGGGGCGGCACAATTGCCCATTGAAGTGCCCGATAACTGCAAGAACCATTGTTCTTCCCATTTAAAATAACTTTGATATAGAGTGAAATTGAGAAGTTCCATAAGAAATAGTTGTAAGTTAAAGTCTAGATCAGAATTCAAGAGCACATTTTCTATGGCCGCGAGGCCTAAATCGTGTGGTATTGAAGTATACAGAGATTTTACATCTATGGTACACAACCAAAGTTCTTCATCTTCTTTTATCTGGATTTGACTCAATCTGGAAATGAAGTCGGTAGTGTCTCTAATATATGTCCGCATGTTGAGTACAAAAGGTTGCAGGTGTCTGTCAAGATATTTGCCTACGGGTTCATGTAAGCTGCCTTTGGTTGATACGATAGGTCTAAATGGTGGTTGTTGTATACACTTATGTACCTTTGGTAACATATATAGAGTGGGCGATTTGGGATCAGATTGTAAAAGAAACCTTTCCACTTTTGCTGTGATAACACCATTATCAACTGCTTTTTGAAGAAGAGCTTTCAAAATGATGGTAAATTCATTAGTTGGGTTGTAATCCAGTAAGGCATAAGTGTCTTTGTCTTGTACATGATTGAGTACTTGTTGCTTGTAGAAGCTAGTGTCCATTATCACAAGAGCACCTCCTTTGTCAGCGTTTTGAAACGTAATGGCGGTGTTGTGTGCTAGATTTTGTAGTACATTCTTTTCTTTCTTAGTCATATTGTGAAATTTGGATTTTCTCTGGAAGTTGAAGGATGATAATTCGTGTTTCACTAATGTTTCAAAAGTATCAAAGCTTTTGTGGCTAACAGGAGCCATATACATGCTTTTAGTACGCAGACCTTTTAGGAGCGGATCTTCTATTGGAGCTTGTTGTGTTTGTTGTGTTGAAATGTTGTCAAAAAGTTTCTTAAGCGTAGATTACGCATTAAACGAAAGAGACTGATTTCAAGTTCAAGCGCGTTGGTGTGATTGGTAAGAACGAAGGATGAACCTTTTTGTAAGGTCTTTTCTTCAAATGAACTGAGGGGATATGCGGAAATGTTAATCACCAGGTTATTAAATTCTAAGTCTTCTTGCCCTTCCCTCTCCTCCCGGTGTTTTGCGGAGCTTTCGGGTCTGGGTTGTCTTTCTCTTTTTCTTTTAGACCTCCTGGGTCGTCTTTGTCCTGTGTACCCTCTCCTAAAAAAGGAACCTTGGAAGCTTGAGGAGTGTCTGTACTCGTGGAAGTTGAAGGGGCAGTCAGGCGTAATGTACTTGATCTACTGTCACTGTCCGATGAAGAAGTTTCAGTCTCCGTATTTTGAGTATGTGGTCGGTTTTGTCTGCGTTTCGCATAAACCTCTGCCCACGAATAAACTTCCCCAAGTTTATAATCTATTGTATCTCTCTTGTATTTACGTATTTTTCTTTCATTGATTTCCTGAGTATATTTGTTGAGTTGAATGTTGATATCTTCGAGAGTTTTGGTGAGAACCTCAGAATCAAGCATGTTAGTGAGTTCAGTTTTAATTTGAGTGATGTCTTTGGCCAAATCTTCAAGGGTTTTAGATAATTCTTCAATGATCAATAAGATTAAATCGAGAGAACATTTATTAAGAATGGCGTACCATCTTTCAATAAATCTAGGACTGTTTTTACACAGGAGGGGTTTTAATGGAATCCGTAGCCCCCGCGGAATTCTCTGGGCGCGATGATATTTAATTAAAGTGCTTGCATGTAATCTTTGATTTATTTCTCGCTTAGTCAAGTATAACAGTTGTCTGATGGTACTTTGGTTGTGTACCATAGATGTAAAATCTCTGTATACTTCAATACCACACGATTTAGGCCTCGCGGACATAGAAAATGTGCTCTTGAATTCTGATCTAGACTTTAACTTACAACTATTTCTTATGGAACTTCTCAATTTCACTCTATATCAAAGTTATTTTAAATGGGAAGAACAATGGTTCTTGCAGTAATCGGGCACTTCAATGGGCAATTGTGCCACCCCAGTGTACGCTAATATCTTCATGCAACAATTTGAAGAAGAACACATCCTGAATAAAAATACATGGATTGAACATGCCAGAATCTTTCTACGTTACATTGATGACATTTTCATTCTATGGCACGGACCACATCAAGAATTGTTAACTTCTCTCAACGAGTTGAATCAAATCAATGAACGAATACAGTTTACTTTTGAAACCAACAATGCGTCCATGTCCTTTTTGGATGTACAAATCAAGAGAACTGCTAACAGACTGGAGACAGACATATTTCGAAAAAACACAGATAGGAACAATCTGTTGCATTTCACCAGCTTTCACCAACAATCTTTGAAGAACCATTTACCTTATTCACAATTGTTGAGAGTGAAACGCATCGTTTCCCAATCTGAAATATGCACAAAACAAATTGACAGCATGCTCAACAGATTCGCTGAAAGGGGATATCCCACTGAGATATTAGATCAAGCCAAGACACGATGCGCATCTAAAACTCGCATTGAACTGTTAACTAAAACCAACAAACCGTGCCAAAACCGCATGGTAGTGGTATCCAAATTTTCAACCATGAGTAAACGCTACAAAAACGCCATCATCAGACATTGGCCTATCATGGCCATGGAACCTGACTTCAAAGGGTTATTTTGTAACAAACCCATTTTCGCTTATACTAGAGGAAAGAATTTGAAGGAACTATTAACACAACCTCAAACTAACATTTCATCGCAGATTTACAAGGGCACTGTACCGTGTTTAAATTGTAGCAATTGCAACAATGTCATCAAAGGCACATGGATGACACACCCCATGAAAGGAACACGCATAAATCTCAAAGTCACAGCTACATGTGACACCACCAACGTGGTATATTTGCTCAAATGCCCATGTGGTTTGCCGTACGTGGGTAAGACTGAAAGGAAGATCAAGATCAGACTTAACGAGCACAAATGTAACATCAGAACTAAAAACACCAAATCTACAGTTGCCACCCATTTCATGGACAACAATCATAACATCAGCCAATTAAAGTTCCTCGTACTTGAGATCGTGGAGAAAGTTGAAGGCAGAAACAACAACAACTACCTGCTCCAGAGAGAGAACTACTGGATCAGGGCTTTGAGCTCTTCCAAACCTTTTGGTTTAAATGACAGAATGGAGTTTGCTTGCAATCTCTAGCTCCCCCTTATTCTTCTGGGTTGCTATCTAAGTCACATCCTTTACCCTCCAATCTATCTCATTTCATTCGCTGTTTTTATGTTCTTAACACATTCAGACTCTATTAACCTTACAGTGTTGAATATTCATCTCATATCTATTTCTTGTTTTACGAGAATTATCTTCTACATATACTGGTTGTTTCACTCTCTATCCTCATTCTCGCATCACCAATGTTTTGCCTACTTTCATCCTTGCGTCACCATTGTTCAGCTCGTACTCATTCACTCTCTATTTATACTTTCTGCATGATTTCATCATTTTTTATTGTTGTTTTACTGCGCTCTATTTTTGTATCAACTTTCTATCTTCATTGGGATGACATGTTTACTTTTCCTAAATCTGAGCCATTTCATATTAGCACGCGTCCCTCCTGGACGTTACAAGATGGCCGCTATACTTTCTTTCAGTTTGGCTCGTTACTGAGTCCGTTTTTATTCATTTAACCACACCTTCGTGCATGGCCGCTCTCACATCGCTGATCAACACGTTCAGACGCGGTAGCTGTTTCGAGCACCGGTGAGTTTTCTTCCGTTCTTGTTTGTTTTCGGGTCCATAATGATTGCATGCACAGTTTCACTTCGGGTCACTCGCTATGTTAGCATAGCCACTAACAGCAGGGTACAACCGCAGGCACCGGACTTTATACATTTTCCAACTTACTAGACGCCTTCTTTAAGCTCATACACTCTGATCATTTTGATGCACTTTTTCTTATAGTATCCGTCACATCAGCACAATCACCAATACTGGTTTTAACATCAGGCACGGGGTTTTAGATTTTTAACTTATTTTTCGTGGTTCTGAGCTGATTTACCTGGAGTATTTCCCACTCGCATTATTCTTCACTGCATTCACTGACCGCAGCACGTTTCTGATTTGTTTCTCTTATACACCTCGTAACAATGTATTGACTTTATCGTGTAGCCTCCGACGCTGTGTGGTCTATTTTCTTTTCTACTTTCATTATTTCATCACCCTATATTAGTATCTTATTTCTCGTTTTAAACATACATTCATTCATGTTGAATACATTCTTACTGGAAGGACTGTTTGTTTTTATTGTATCTTTTGCTTATTAATTACAGATCATTTTCCCCTGATGAAGGGCTGTAATAGCCAGAAATGCATCGGGATTTCGAAAATTTGGGATTTTGAAATGCCCTGTTATAAGTTTGGATGAACATATACTTTTGGATGGGAATGATATGAATCACATAATATCAATGACCCAATCTCATTAAAAACATTGATTTCAACTTTACATTCTGGATTCATCCATTGTTTGACACTAAAGTGTATACAATTTCTAACCACAATATCGTGGTAATTAGCTGTGCCTAGGGGGACGTTCCCTACACAGGTGACGCTCACTTTTTTATGTTCTGCACACCCCTTGACCAGAGGGTGAAACCCCAGGAGCACGCTACAACTTCACAATTCCGGTGTGCGCAGTCCTACTTTACCACTTTGCTTATCTTCTTCTGTTCCCAGGATTGCAGCACCCTATATTAACTTGTAAATATGGCATATGAGGATATTGCTAACATGACTGAACTCAGAGCAGACACTTTTGCATTTGCAGAGCAAGACGCATCCAAAATTTATGCTCTGATACAAGAAGAAACCACTTTACCTTCCAGCTCTAGAAACAAAGAAAGTACCATCAGACAACTGTTATACTTGACTAAGCGAGAAATAAATCAAAGATTACATGCAAGCACTTTAATTAAATATCATCGCGCCCAGAGAATTCCGCGGGGGCTACGGATTCCATTAAAACCCCTCCTGTGTAAAAACAGTCCTAGATTTATTGAAAGATGGTACGCCATTCTTAATAAATGTTCTCTCGATTTAATCTTATTGATCATTGAAGAATTATCTAAAACCCTTGAAGATTTGGCCAAAGACATCACTCAAATTAAAACTGAACTCACTAACATGCTTGATTCTGAGGTTCTCACCAAAACTCTCGAAGATATCAACATTCAACTCAACAAATATACTCAGGAAATCAATGAAAGAAAAATACGTAAATACAAGAGAGATACAATAGATTATAAACTTGGGGAAGTCTATTCGTGGGCAGAGGTTTATGGGAAACGCAGACAAAACCGACCACATACTCAAAATACGGAGACTGAAACTTCTTCATCGGACAGTGACACTAGATCAAGTACATTACGCCTGACTGCCCCTTCAACTTCCACGAGTACTGACACTCCTCAAGCTTCCAAGGTTCCTTTTTTAGGAGAGGGTACACAGGACAAAGACGACCCAGGAGGTCTAAAAGAAAAAGAGAAAGACAACCCAGACCCGAAAGCTCCGCAAAACACCGGGAGGAGATGGAAGGGCAAGAAGACTTAGAATTTAATAACCTGGTGATTAACATTTCCGCATATCCCCTCAGTTCATTTGAAGAAAAGACCTTACAAAAAGGTTCATCCTTCGTTCTTACCAATCACACCAACGCGCTTGAACTTGAAATCAGTCTCTTTCGTTTAATGCGTAATCTACGCTTAAGAAACTTTTTTGACAACATTTCAACACAACAAACACAACAAGCTCCAATAGAAGATCCGCTCCTAAAAGGTCTGCGTACTAAAAGCACGTATATGGCTCCTGTTAGCCACAAAAGCTTTGATACTTTTGAAACATTAGTGAAACACGAATTATCATCCTTCAACTTCCAGAGAAAATCCAAATTTCACAATATGACTAAGAAAGAAAAGAATGTACTACAAAATCTAGCACACAACACCGCCATTACGTTTCAAAACGCTGACAAAGGAGGTGCTCTTGTGATAATGGACACTAGCTTCTACAAGCAACAAGTACTCAATCATGTACAAGACAAAGACACTTATGCCTTACTGGATTACAACCCAACTAATGAATTTACCATCATTTTGAAAGCTCTTCTTCAAAAAGCAGTTGATAATGGTGTTATCACAGCAAAAGTGGAAAGTTTTCTTTTACAATCTGATCCCAAATCGCCCACTCTATATATGTTACCAAAGGTACATAAGTGTATACAACAACCACCATTTAGACCTATCGTATCAACCAAAGGCAGCTTACATGAACCCGTGAGGCAAATATCTTGACAGACACCTGCAACCTTTTGTACTCAACATGCGGACATATATTAGAGACACTACCGACTTCATTTCCAGATTGAGTCAAATCCAGATAAAAGAAGATGAAGAACTTTGGTTGTGTACCATAGATGTAAAATCTCTGTATACTTCAATACCACACGATTTAGGCCTCGCGTCCATAGAAAATGTGCTCTTGAATTCTGATCTAGACTTTAACTTACAACTATTTCTTATGGAACTTCTCAATTTCACTCTATATCAAAGTTATTTTAAATGGGAAGAACAATGGTTCTTGCAGTTATCGGGCACTTCAATGGGCAATTGTGCCGCCCCAGTGTACGCTAATATCTTCATGCAACAATTTGAAGAAGAACACATCCTGAACAAAAATACATGGATTGAACATGCCAGAATCTTTCTACGTTACATTGATGACATTTTCATTCTATGGCACGGACCACATCAAGAATTGTTAACTTCTCTCAACGAGTTGAATCAAATCAATGAACGAATACAGTTTACTTTTGAAACCAACAATGAGTCCATGTCCTTTTGGATGTACAAATCAAGAGAACTGCTAACAGACTGGAGACAGACATATTTCGAAAAAACAAAGATAGGAACAATCTGTTGCATTTCACCAGCTTTCACCAACAATCTTTGAAGAACCATTTACCTTATTCACAATTGTTGAGAGTGAAACGCATCGTTTCCCAATCTGAAATATGCACAAAACAAATTGACAGCATGCTCAACAGATTAGCTGAAAGGGATATCCCACTGAGATATTAGATCAAGCCAAGACACGATGCGCATCTAAAACTCGCATTGAACTGTTAACTAAAACCAACAAACCGTGCCAAAACCGCATGGTAGTGGTATCCAAATTTTCAACCATGAGTAAACGCTACAAAAACGCCATCATCAGACATTGGCCTATCCTGGCCATGGAACCTGACTTCAAAGGGTTATTTTGTAACAAACCCATTTTCGCTTATACTAGAGGAAAGAATTTGAAGGAACTATTAACACAACCTCAAACTAACATTTCATCGCAGATTTACAAGGGCACTGTACCGTGTTTAAATTGTAGCAATTGCAACAATGTCATCAAAGGCACATGGATGACACACCCCATGAAAGGAACACGCATAAATCTCAAAGTCACAGCTACATGTGACACCACCAACGTGGTATATTTGCTCAAATGCCCATGTGGTTTGCCGTACGTGGGTAAGACTGAAAGGAAGATCAAGATCAGACTTAACGAGCACAAAAGTAACATCAGAACTAAAAACACCAAATCTACAGTTGCCACCCATTTCATGGACAACAATCATAACATCAGCCAATTAAAGTTCCTCGTACTTGAGATCGTGGAGAAAGTTGAAGGCAGAAACAACAACAACTACCTGCTCCAGAGAGAGAACTACTGGATCAAGGCTTTGAGCTCTTCCAAACCTTTTGGTTTAAATGACAGAATGGAGTTTGCTTGCTATCTCTAGCTCCCCCTTATTCTTCTGGGTTGCTATCTAAGTCACTTCCTTTACCCTCCAATCTATATAATTTCATTCGCTGTTTTTATGTTCTTAACACATTCAGACTCTATTAACCCCTTCCATGCTCATGACGAGCTCAGCTCGTCATGCTGCGCAGTGCTCGTGTGCGCATGACGAGCTGAGCTCGTCATGAACCCGTCCGCTCAATGCAATGCCTCGCACAGGGCGAAAATCGGCCGCGCATGGAAGGGGTTAACCTTACAGTGTTGAATATTCATCTCATATCTATTTCTTGTTTTACGAGAATTATCTTCTACATATACTGGTTGTTTCACTCTCTATCCTCATTCTCGCATCACCAATGTTTTGCCTACTTTCATCCTTGCGTCACCATTGCTCAGCTCGTACTCATTCACTCTCTATTTATACTTTCTGCATGATTTCATCATTTTTTATTGTTGTTTTACCGTGCTCTATTTTTGTATCAACTTTCTATCTTCATTGGGATGACATGTTTACTTTTCCTAAATCTGAGCCATTTCATATTAGCACGCGTCCCTCCTGGACGTTACAAGATGGCCGCTATACTTTCTTTCAGTTTGGCTCGTTACTGAGTCCGTTTTTTATTCATTTAACCACACCTTTGTGCATGGCCGCTCTCACATCGCTGATCAACACGTTCAGACGCAGTAGCTGTTTCGAGCACCGGTGAGTTTTCTTCCGTTCTTGTTTTGTTTTCGGGTCCATAATGATTGCATGCACAGTTTCACTTCGGGTCATCGCTATGTTAGCATAGCCACTAACATCAGGGTACAACCGCAGGCACCGGACTTTATACATTTTCCAACTTACTAGACGCCTTCTTTAAGCTCATACACTCTGATCATTTTGATGCACTTTTTCTTATAGTATCCGTCACATCAGCACAATCACCAATACTGGTTTTAACATCAGGCACGGGGTTTTAGATTTTCAACTTATTTTTCGTGGTTCTGAGCTGATTTACCTGGAGTATTTCCCACTCGCATTATTCTTCACTGCATTCACTGACCGCAGCACGTTTCTGATTCGTTTCTCTTATACACCTCGTAACAATGTATTGACTTTATCGTGTAGCCTCTGACGCTGTGTGGTCTATTTTCTTTTCTACTTTCATTATTTCATCACCTTATATTAGTATCTTATTTCTCGTTTTAAACATACATTCATTCATGTTGAATACATTCTTACCGGAAGGTCTGTTTGTTTTTTATTGTATCTTTTGCTTATTAATTACAGATCATTTTCCCCTGATGAAGGGCTGTAATAGCCCGAAATGCATCGGGATTTCGAAAATTTGGGATTTTGAAATGCCCTGTTATAAGTTTGGATGAACATATACTTTTGGATGGGAATGATATGAATCACATAATATCAATGACCCAATCTCATTAAAAACATTGATTTCAACTTTACATTCTGGATTCATCCATTGTTTGACACTAAAGTGTATACAATTTCTAACCACAATATCGTGGTAATTAGCTGTGCCTAGGGGACGTTCCCTACACAGGTGACGCTCACTTTTTATGCTCTTAGATTTCCCCATGGCGATATCCCTGATGCGAGATGCAATAGAGCAGGGTGAGTATCACTGCCCAAAGTACGCCTGTGCCTCTGTGATCAAAGTTTCCGCAGCTAGCCTCGATAAAACAGGAGGGAGGGCACAGTATGAAATTATAGTGGGGCGAGTGCAGTAATAGCGCAGTGACCAGGATAACCAAGGGGGAAAAACCAGATGGGGGGGCAAGACAGCCGGGGTACAGCAACTGATTCAGGTAAAAATAGGCGTGTGGAGAGCTGTCAGCAAGCCTCCAGGGCACCCCGCAATCTGACATGTGACCCCCGCAGCAGCCAACCACCAGCAACGTTGATCGTGTAAGGGCAGTCCCTCCCTTCCCAGTCCGACACCCAGGCACAAGGGTGATCTAGGTCCAGGAATGCAGATGCTGTGGGATGACCCCGTAGAAGCTCGGAGGGAAAGATGCCTCAGACCAGCAGGGCCTATGACCGGAATAGGAGAGGGCAGTGCACCATTTTAACGGATCCCAGCTGTCTGTGGTGGGTTAGGGCAACAATATCAGTCAAGGCTGTCCTCGGCCACGGTATGACGGATGAGCCGGAAAGGGATGAGTCACTGATCACCGGCTAGCACAAACACCCCAGGATTCCAGCAGATCTCAACAGGGGGGAGGCCTCGCCCTTAACCGCAGCACAAAAGGAACGATCAGATGGCCTCCAGATCGCTATCCGGATCAAACAGGTCCGATCGACCGCCAGGCGTAAGCGACCACGCCAATCAGCCGAACCAGATCTTTCGGCACCATCGGTCTGGGCCGCGCGTGGAAGTCTCTGCCGCCGGATATCAATCGGTCGGCCCCAGAGTCAGCCGCAATGGGAGTCCAGCCGGTGCAGGTGAGCGAGGCCGTGCAATATTCAATGACAGGAGAGGCCTCAGTCAGGGGGGAGCACACACTGCAACACGTACCCGGCCCACCGGCTCATGAGTTGCAGTAGCCAGCGGCCGCACTGCCCCAGGCCAGTCTAGCAGCGCCAGGCAGCGGGGGAACAAAGCCGACGCCCCTCAGCCCGTGACCGATGCTCCACGCAGGCCCGACCCAGAAGCCGGCGCGTGCCCCAGCCAGTCGAAAGGGTCGCGCTAGGGCACCCACCACTCCCGGCCCAGCCCGCACAGCCCACCAGACACCAGCCAAGTTGCGGGATCCCCCCCGTCACCCCCAGGCTGCGGCTGACGCAAAACAGCTCTCACCGCGACTCTGCGCCTAGAGCCTGTCCCGGGCCGTCATTACGGTGTCACAGGCCCAATAACTCGCCGGTCCCTCTCTTGGCTCCCTGGCATTAGAAAAGGCAGCTCAGCACAGTAACGGCTCCCCACAGCACTCCACCACTCGTCCGCTGCAGGTAGGGCGTAGATTGATGGCAGGAAAGCAGGATAATGTGCAGATGAATTGCTCGGCCGGCGGAGCTGCTCTATCAAGCGCCATCTTGCCTTGTGCCCTCTAGCGCCCCCGATTTCACATTATAAAAGTTCAACAGTAACAGCTTGCTTGGTCCAGCAGTAGAAAATAATAAAGCCTGCAAGGTAGGGTCTCCTGCAGATAGCACATCGAACCTCCCTTTGATTGCCAGAGAAACAAATAATCAGTCCCCCCCTTTGTTCTGCCAGCCTGTCATTCAGATGCCAGGAGGAAAAAGGTCTTATAGCCCTCTAAAAAATAACAATTAGCAGTTGCCCAAGTCTCCTGAAGACACATCACTGCAAACCCTCTGTTGAAGGACAGCCCCGTTGGTCATTAAACTTGCCTGCGAGACCAGCAATGTCCCAACTAACAATTTTGCACACCTTGTTGTTGTGAACCGATGGGGCATCTAGGCACTGAGATGAAGATTCCATCATTGCTCCCACTGATTGATCATCCCGAACAGTCAATCACAGGCATCCAGAGAGGACAAGGTGGCAAATCTGTTTGAAACATCCAGCTCGGGTGGGACCATATACTGGCCAGCCCAGGCTGAGACTTGGGGGCCGATTCCGATTCGGGCCGGAAAAAGCACCGACCGACACGGAGCCGGAAAAATTACCGACCGACACGTACCAGTGGCGCCCGACACGCCAAGTACGATGCAAGCCGCGATAAATCCGACCGACACGTTAGGAAACCAAGCCGACCGACCGAGCCGCTCGGAAAATAGCAATCCGGCCGGAAAAACACGCGAATCCAACCGACCGACACGCACCCGGAACAAATCCGACCGAATCGTACCCGCCAACTCCAAACCGCAAAGTACGATGCAAGGCGCGAAAAACACGACCGAGTCGGACGGAGGACAAGCCGTACGACCGACACGCATACAAAACCGAGCCGAAGCAACACAATACACCGCGACCGACGCGTACGCAGCATAGAAAACTGCACAAACACAGCGTGAACGAAACGGAAAACACCGTACGAGACCAATGCAGGGTCCGACTCGGTCACAAGAACGTTTCCAACATACACAAACAGCACAAAGGAAAAATCAACCAAAAAATGCCAAACAAGCAATTACCAAGCCAATAAATACTGGGGGGTGGGGACAGAGAACAAAGACACACCCACAACTCCACCTATATAAAGGACACAAATCACTACCATGAGCCTTTGCAAATGCCATTTCACTGCCAGCACCCAAGAGAAAGCAACCACACACCCACAGCTCATCCCTCACACAAGCCACACACCATCAACACACCAACAAATACCTACCTCACATACACCCAGCACAACACACACCCACACACCCTCACCTGCACACCAACACACACATCACCCACCATCACCACCCATCACCATGCCCCCAAGAAGAATCCCAAGTTCCTAGATAGTGAATTGGAAGTCATGGTAGACGAGATCCTCAGGGTGGAGCCACAGCTGTTTGGCACTCTGGTCCAACAGACCCCCATGTCGCAGAAAACCAAGATGTGGGAGAGGATCATCAACAGGGTGAACGCCCAATCACCATGTCGGCGCACAAAGACGGACATCCAGAACAGGTGGTATGACGTGCGCAGGAGGGTACGGGACATGCTGAAGAAAGACTACATCAACAGCCAACACACCGGCAGTGGCCCTCCTGCCAAGCCAATATACCTCAGGCCCTGGGAGGAGAAGGTGCGGGCCATCCTTCCGCCAGTGAGCGTATATGGACTAGAGGACATCCCAGAGCCTGGTGAGTACACAACAAATGTACACAATAAACTGCCACAAAACACACACATCACTGTCAAGGGAGAGTCAAACCATGCACTCATAGCAATTACACAGCAACTAGAACAGAATCATCCCAAAATGTGTATGTCAGTCAGATAAACACAACACATGCCATCAAAAAAGTCACATCCAACTGTGCCAACACATGTACAAACACAACCACAACTACAGCTAGGCAGTGGCACTAATAGAACTAACACACACATCCACACATGTAGCCACCACAACAACACCAACACACAGTGAAGACCACTCAAAGGAAGGAATTCTGTGTATGCTGGCCAAGTCAGTGTAGCCAATAGCATCATGGGAGTCGCAGTCACACATATTGCCCCCCCCACAACTGCTGTCCCATCAACACCACCCTGAACCATGCTCACATCACAGGGAGTGGAGAAGGACTCACAAGATGGCTGACACTGGCTACTGCTGTGGGGAGCACAAGGCCCTGCTGCCAACTGTGCACCAACAAACAGCAGGACACCACTGACTGACATCCTGAGAGACAACTTACACTCCCTGCAATGCAAGCACGTTCCATGGTGGGATATCTGGCTGGCTGGGTGGGAAGGGGGACTTGCAGCACTGACTATAGTCACCAGCACCTCCCCTCACCCCCCCAACACAAACTCCACAGTACCCACCTGGTAGAATGCAATGCCCTCCATCCTAACACAAGATCCCACAAAGCACCACCACCCTGGGTTATGTTGTGTGAAGCACAGGGACACTCTTGGGACTCTTAGCCAAACAACTGCCAGGACAACACTCCCAGCCATCCTGTCAGCACAGCCAGCCCACCCCACAGGGAAGCAGAGTCAAAAGGAAGGAAGCATGGGCATGCTGGGAAGGGGGTGGAGGCAATAGCATGATGGGAGTCGTAGTCACAGACATAGCTCACCCCCACAACTGTCCCATCAACACCACCCTGAACCATGCTCACATCACAGGGAGTGGAGAAGGACTCACAAGATGGCTGACACTGGCTACTGCTGTGGGGAGCACAAGGCCCTGCTGCCAACTGTGCACCAACAAACAGCAGGACACCACTGACTGACATCCTGAGAGACAACTTACACTCCCTGCAATGCAAGCACGTTCCATGGTGGGATATCTGGCTGGCTGGGTGGGAAGGGGGACTTGCAGCACTGACTATAGTCACCAGCACCTCCCCTCACCCCCCCCAACACAAACTCCACAGTACCCACCTGGTAGAATGCAATGCCCTCCATCCTAACACAAGATCCCACAAAGCACCACCACCCTGGGTTATGTTGTGTGAAGCACAGGGACACTCTTGGGACTCTTAGCCAAACAACTGCCAGGACAACACTCCCAGCCATCCTGTCAGCACAGCCAGCCCACCCCACAGGGAAGCAGAGTCAAAAGGAAGGAAGCATGGGCATGCTGGGAAGGGGGTGGAGGCAATAGCATGATGGGAGTCGTAGTCACAGACATAGCTCACCCCCACAACTGTCCCATCAACACCACCCTGAACCATGCTCACATCACAGGGAGTGGAGAAGGACTCACAAGATGGCTGACACTGGCTACTGCTGTGGGGGGCATAAGGCCCTGCTGCCAACTGTGCACCAACAAACAGCAGGACACCACTGACTGACATCCTGAGAGACAACTTACACTCCCTGCAATGCAAGCACGTTCCATGGTGGGATATCTGGCTGGCTGGGTGGGAAGGGGGACTTGCAGCACTGACTATAGTCACCAGCACCTCCCCTCACCCCCCCAACACAAACTCCACAGTACCCACCTGGTAGAATGCAATGCCCTCCATCCTAACACAAGATCCCACAAAGCACCACCACCCTGGGTTATGTTGTGTGAAGCACAGGGACACTCTTGGGACTCTTAGCCAAACAACTGCCAGGACAACACTCCCAGCCATCCTGTCAGCACAGCCAGCCCACCCCACAGGGAAGCAGAGTCAAAGGAAGGAAGCATGGGCATGCTGGGAAGGGGGTGGAGGCAATAGCATGATGGGAGTCGTAGTCACAGACATAGCTCACCCCCACAACTGTCCCATCAACACCACCCTGAACCATGCTCACATCACAGGGAGTGGAGAAGGACTCACAAGATGGCTGACACTGGCTACTGCTGTGGGGAGCACAAGGCCCTGCTGCCAACTGTGCACCAACAAACAGCAGGACACCACTGACTGACATCCTGAGAGACAACTTACACTCCCTGCAATGCAAGCACGTTCCATGGTGGGATATCTGGCTGGCTGGGTGGGAAGGGGGACTTGCAGCACTGACTATAGTCACCAGCACCTCCCCTCACCCCCCCAACACAAACTCCACAGTACCCACCTGGTAGAATGCAATGCCCTCCATCCTAACACAAGATCCCACAAAGCACCACCACCCTGGGTTATGTTGTGTGAAGCACAGGGACACTCTTGGGACTCTTAGCCAAACAACTGCCAGGACAACACTCCCAGCCATCCTGTCAGCACAGCCAGCCCACCCCACAGGGAAGCAGAGTCAAAAGGAAGGAAGCATGGGCATGCTGGGAAGGGGGTGGAGGAAATAGCATGATGGGAGTCGTAGTCACAGACATTGCTCACCCTCACAACTGTCCCATCAACACCACCCTGAACCATGCTCACATCACAGGGAGTGGAGAAGGACTCACAAGATGGCTGACACTGGCTACTGCTGTGGGGAGCACAAGGCCCTGCTGCCAACTGTGCACCAACAAACAGCAGGACACCACTGACTGACATCCTGAGAGACAACTTACACTCCCTGCAATGCAAGCACGTTCCATGGTGGGATATCTGGCTGGCTGGGTGGGAAGGGGGACTTGCAGCACTGACTATAGTCACCAGCACCTCCCCTCACCCCCCCAACACAAACTCCACAGTACCCACCTGGTAGAATGCAATGCCCTCCATCCTAACACAAGATCCCACAAAGCACCACCACCCTGGGTTATGTTGTGTGAAGCACAGGGACACTCCTGGGACTCTTAGCCAAACAACTGCCAGGACAACACTCCCAGCCATCCTGTCAGCACAGCCAGCCCACCCCACAGGGAAGCAGAGTCAAAAGGAAGGAAGCATGGGCATGCTGGGAAGGGGGGTGGAGACAATAGCATGATGGGAGTCGTAGTCACAGACATAGCTCACCCCCACAACTGTCCCATCAACACCACCCTGAACCATGCTCACATCACAGGGAGTGGAGAAGGACTCACAAGATGGCTGACACTGGCTACTGCTGTGGGGAGCACAAGGCCCTGCTGCCAACTGTGCACCAACAAACAGCAGGACACCACTGACTGACATCCTGAGAGACAACTTACACTCCCTGCAATGCAAGCACGTTCCATGGTGGGATATCTGGCTGGCTGGGTGGGAAGGGGGACTTGCAGCACTGACTATAGTCACCAGCACCTCCCCTCACCCCCCCCCAACACAAACTCCACAGTACCCACCTGGTAGAATGCAATGCCCTCCATCCTAACACAAGATCCCACAAAGCACCACCACCCTGGGTTATGTTGTGTGAAGCACAGGGACACTCTTGGGACTCTTAGCCAAACAACTGCCAGGACAACACTCCCAGCCATCCTGTCAGCACAGCCAGCCCACCCCACAGGGAAGCAGAGTCAAAAGGAAGGAAGCATGGGCATGCTGGGAAAGGGGGTGGAGGCAATAGCATGATGGGAGTCGTAGTCACAGACATAGCTCACCCCCACAACTGTCCCATCAACACCACCCTGAACCATGCTCACATCACAGGGAGTGGAGAAGGACTCACAAGATGGCTGACACTGGCTACTGCTGTGGGGAGCACAAGGCCCTGCTGCCAACTGTGCACCAACAAACAGCAGGACACCACTGACTGACATCCTGAGAGACAACTTACACTCCCTGCAATGCAAGCAAGTTCCATGGTGGGATATCTGGCTGGCTGGGTGGGAAGGGGGACCTGCAGCACTGACTATAGTCACCAGCACCTCCCCTCACCCCCCCAACACAAACTCCACAGTACCCACCTGGTAGATTGCAATGCCCTCCATCCTAACACAAGATCCCACAAAGCACCACCACCCTGGGTTATGTTGTGTGAAGCACAGGGACACTCCTGGGACTCTTAGCCAAACAACTGCCAGGACAACACTCCCAGCCATCCTGTCAGCACAGCCAGCCCACCCCACAGGGAAGCAGAGTCAAAAGGAAGGAAGCATGGGCATGCTGGGAAGGGGGTGGAGGCAATAGCATGATGGGAGTCGTAGTCACAGCCCTACATCCCCCACCACATGGCCCAGCAAGCTCACACTCACGCATGCACATCCCACAGAGAGTGTAAAGGCCCATCAAAGATGTCTGACACTGTTGCTGTGTCGTGGGGAGCACAAGGGCATGCTGGGTACTGCACACCAACCAACAGCAGGACACCACTGTCAGCCATCTTGCCATTGCCCTCACACCCACACCCACTGAACTCCACACAAAAGCAAGTAAGTATGGGAATGCTGGCAAGTGGGGTGGAGGCAATGGCATGATGGGAGTCGTAGTCACAGACATTGCTCACCCTCACAACTGTCCCATCAACACCACCCTGAACCATGCTCACATCACAGGGAGTGGAGAAGGACTCACAAGATGGCTGACACTGGCTACTGCTGTGGGGAGCACAAGGCCCTGCTGCCAACTGTGCACCAACAAACAGCAGGACACCACTGACTGACATCCTGAGAGACAACTTACACTCCCTGCAATGCAAGCACGTTCCATGGTGGGATATCTGGCTGGCTGGGTGGGAAGGGGGACTTGCAGCACTGACTATAGTCACCAGCACCTCCCCTCACCCCCCCAACACAAACTCCACAGTACCCACCTGGTAGAATGCAATGCCCTCCATCCTAACACAAGATCCCACAAAGCACCACCACCCTGGGTTATGTTGTGTGAAGCACAGGGACACTCCTGGGACTCTTAGCCAAACAACTGCCAGGACAACACTCCCAGCCATCCTGTCAGCACAGCCAGCCCACCCCACAGGGAAGCAGAGTCAAAGGAAGGAAGCATGGGCATGCTGGGAAGGGGGTGGAGGCAATAGCATGATGGGAGTCGTAGTCACAGCCCTACATCCCCCACCACATGGCCCAGCAAGCTCACACTCACGCATGCACATCCCACAGAGAGTGGAAAGGCCCATCAAAGATGTCTGACACTGTTGCTGTGTCGTGGGGAGCACAAGGGCATGCTGGGTACTGCACACCAACCAACAGCAGGACACCACTGTCAGCCATCTTGCCATTGCCCTCACACCCACACCCACTGAACTCCACACAAAAGCAAGTAAGTATGGGAATGCTGGCAAGTGGGGTGGAGGCAATGGCATGATGGGAGTCGTAGTCACAGACATTGCTCACCCTCACAACTGTCCCATCAACACCACCCTGAACCATGCTCACATCACAGGGAGTGGAGAAGGACTCACAAGATGGCTGACACTGGCTACTGCTGTGGGGAGCACAAGGCCCTGCTGCCAACTGTGCACCAACAAACAGCAGGACACCACTGACTGACATCCTGAGAGACAACTTACACTCCCTGCAATGCAAGCACGTTCCATGGTGGGATATCTGGCTGGTTGGGTGGGAAGGGGGACTTGCAGCACTGACTATAGTCACCAGCACCTCCCCTCACCCCCCCCAACACAAACTCCACAGTACCCACCTGGTAGAATGCAATGCCCTCCATCCTAACACAAGATCCCACAAAGCACCACCACCCTGGGTTATGTTGTGTGAAGCACAGGGACACTCCTGGGACTCTTAGCCAAACAACTGCCAGGACAACACTCCCAGCCATCCTGTCAGCACAGCCAGCCCACCCCACAGGGAAGCAGAGTCAAAAGGAAGGAAGCATGGGCATGCTGGGAAGGGGGTGGAGGCAATAGCATGATGGGAGTCGTAGTCACAGCCCTACATCCCCCACCACATGGCCCAGCAAGCTCACACTCACGCATGCACATCCCACAGAGAGTGGAAAGGCCCATCAAAGATGTCTGACACTGTTGCTGTGTCGTGGGGAGCACAAGGGCATGCTGGGTACTGCACACCAACCAACAGCAGGACACCACTGTCAGCCATCTTGCCATTGCCCTCACACCCACACCCACTTAACTCCACACAAAAGCAAGTAAGTATGGGAATGCTGGCAAGTGGGGTGGAGGCAATGGCATGATGGGACTCGTAGTCACAGACATTGCTCACCCTCACAACTGTCCCATCAACACCACCCTGAACCATGCTCACATCACAGGGAGTGGAGAAGGACTCACAAGATGGCTGACACTGGCTACTGCTGTGGGGAGCACAAGGCCCTGCTGCCAACTGTGCACCAACAAACAGCAGGACACCACTGACTGACATCCTGAGAGACAACTTACACTCCCTGCAATGCAAGCACGTTCCATGGTGGGATATCTGGCTGGCTGGGTGGGAAGGGGGACTTGCAGCACTGACTATAGTCACCAGCACCTCCCCTCACCCCCCCAACACAAACTCCACAGTACCCACCTGGTAGAATGCAATGCCCTCCATCCTAACACAAGATCCCACAAAGCACCACCACCCTGGGTTATGTTGTGTGAAGCACAGGGACACTCCTGGGACTCTTAGCCAAACAACTGCCAGGACAACACTCCCAGCCATCCTGTCAGCACAGCCAGCCCACCCCACAGGGAAGCAGAGTCAAAAGGAAGGAAGCATGGGCATGCTGGGAAGGGGGGTGGAGGCAATAGCATGATGGGAGTCGTAGTCACAGCCCTACATCCCCCACCACATGGCCCAGCAAGCTCACACTCACGCATGCACATCCCACAGAGAGTGGAAAGGCCCATCAAAGATGTCTGACACTGTTGCTGTGTCGTGGGGAGCACAAGGGCATGCTGGGTACTGCACACCAACCAACAGCAGGACACCACTGTCAGCCATCTTGCCATTGCCCTCACACCCACACCCACTGAACTCCACACAAAAGCAAGTAAGTATGGGAATGCTGGCAAGTGGGGTTGAGGCAATGGCATGATGGGAGTCGTAGTCACAGACATTGCTCACCCTCACAACTGTCCCATCAACACCACCCTGAACCATGCTCACATCACAGGGAGTGGAGAAGGACTCACAAGATGGCTGACACTGGCTACTGCTGTGGGGAGCACAAGGCCCTGCTGCCAACTGTGCACCAACACGCAGCAGGACATCACTGACTGACATCCTGAGAGACAACTTACACTCCCTGCAATGCAAGCACGTTCCATGGTGGGATAACTGACTGGCTGGGTGGGTGGGTGGGAAGGAGGTCTGGCTGTCAACCAAACACAATCAATGCAGACCATGTTCACACCCCAGAGAATACATAGAAATGCCCAAATAATGCAGGACAATGTGCCACACCAATATCAACCCCTGACTGTGACGACTTAGGACAATACAATGTACAGGCCCGCACCCCGAGGCACAGTCACAACTGTCAGGTGTGTCAACCACTGATGCCTGCAGAAACATGACATACATTGTTTGTGTCTCCCAAAAACAGGTGATGATAGGGACACAGCAGCAGACGCTGAGGAGTCCCAGTCCCAGGCTCAAGAGGATGCCGAGCTCACTGGCGTCGTACAGCCTCTGTCCTCCTCGGACGATGAACAACCTGGCACATCCGGTGCAAGTCAACATGCTGCACCAGCAGGACCACCAGCTGCAGCACCAGCAGGTCCACCAGCTGCACCCCCTGCACCCACCCCTCCAACGACTGTCACCACGAATACCATCCCTGCCGACATGGACGGAATAAGGAGCAACACCAGCGCAGTGACCCTGGACCAACCTGGGGCCATGGACACCACCACCACCACCAACCCCCAAGGTGGACCAGGGTTATCTGTGCGTGCAACTGCACACACTGCACATGTCAGCAGGGGTGGTGGGAGGGGTGGGAGACAGAGGTCGCTGCTTGCAGATGTTGCTGGTGTGCATGAAGACCCACAACTGGTACGCATAGCTGATGCGTACCAGTCCAGCACCGGAGAGCTCAGCCAGGTAGTGGGGCTCCTCAGAGACATCAAACAGCAGCAGGCTGCCCATCATGCCCGCTTGGACTCCCACATGTCCCACGTGGAGTCACACATGTCACGTGTGGACTCCCACATGTCCCGCGTGGAGTCCAAGTGGGATGTACTACATGAGATGACGGCGGTGCACAGGGACATTTTACAATGCCTCCGCCAGATGAACAGCAACCAGTCCACACCTCCCTGTGTGCCAACAACATCTGGTACCGAACAAACTGCAACTGCCACAGGGAGGGAGGAGGACTCTGGCGGAGAGTCCCCTGCACCGCAGCAGCCTGCACTTGAGGGCCCCCCCCAAGAAGAGGGGTCGTCCGAGGAGGGGAAAGTGAGAGGCTGATGGCCAAGCGCAACTCCCAGGAAGCCTGAACCTGTTCTGGATTTTCGCCTTTGTGCACAGACTGTTCACCCTGTTGATGGCAACACTACTCCCACACATTGCATGGGGAGTACAAGTTGGAACAATGTGTCAGACAACTGTGGCCCCGATACTGGGGATCCTGTCTACCTGGACTTTCAATTCACCTAGGAACTTGGGATTGCAAGATTCATGTACAGCACAACCCATCCTATGCACTATTAACACAGATGTATCACAATAAACACACTAATACACCATACTTGCCTCTGTCGTGATTCCAACGTGGGTGCTGTTATGGGGATGATGAACTGCAAAATTACACTGTGTATGCGAACTGCAACAGCAAGGACAACACAGGCATGTGAGTACAGGCAACGTGACACATATGAGGGAGACACACCACCAGGGGTACACAACACATACACACCTAGGCCATCTGACTCATTGCCTACACTGATGTTGCCAGGGAAGACGGTGCAATGCACAGACATCACACCCATTCCCAGTTGTAGTCAAGTAGCCCACAGGTGCAGTAAGCAAATGGCAGTCAAATGTGTGACCACAGACAACGCACATCACTAGTGAAGCACAGGTTTATTACACAGTAGCAACATGCCGTAACCACTACAGATGCAAGGTAACCCCACCTGGTAGCGGGCACACAGTCAACAACTGTAGACGGAAGGAAGTCCATGGGTGTGGCGCACATCACCTGTAGGGACACAACAGCTACCAGCCTGGATGTGCAATCACGTCGTCGGTGGACACAGTTGACCAAACGAATCTGAAAGTACCCTGTGAAGGACAGAAATGACACACAGTCAAAAGCAATGCAGTACAGGACAGATCAGCAAAACTCATGCACAATACATGTTACAAGATACCCACCCAGAACCAAGTTAGCATGTCAACACTGTTGGGGAGTACAGCCCACCTGTCACCACACATCGCAACACACATCCTGTCAAGTAGCCCATGGACACACTCCAACAGCACCAGAGCACCACCAACACATCATGCCAACTCACATCATTCACATGACACCTCAGGATACTCACATTCAGCTAAAGAAGTTGGTGATGAGCTGTGTGCGGACATCACCATCACCATCATCATCATCATCATCGTCACTGGCATCGTGGTCCAGGCCAGGATCCTCCACAGGTGGCGGATGTTGGTCATCGTCATCCTGGATGAGAGGCAACTCCTTCCGCACTGCCAGGTTGTGTAGCATGCAGCAGACGATGATAATCTTGCACACTTTTGCAGGGGCATATGGGAGGGACCCTCCGGTCTTGTCCAGGCAGCGGAAGCGGCTCTTCAGGAGACCAAAGGTCCGCTCAATCACTCTCCTGGTCCGACCATGTGCCTCATTGTAGCGCATCTGGGCAGGTGTCACAGGGTTCCTGAGGGGTGTCAGCAACCACGGCATGTTGGGGTATCCCGAGTCACCTACGGACAGACAAGTGCACATCAGCTGACTTGGAAAAGTGGGCGGAATACTACAGATCAGATCACACACAATGGCACAAAGTCAGTACACACCGACAAGCCAGGCACGCTGGTTCTGCATCTGTGCCATCATCCTGGGGATGCGACTACTCCTCATCACAAAGGCATCGTGTGCTGAACCAGGGAAACGGGCACACACGTGTGTGATGGTCATGTCTGCAAGACACACCACCAGTGCATTGACCGAGTGGTAGTGCTTGCGGTTCCTGTAGGCCTGCTCCTGGGCCTGTGGTGGTACCAAAGCCACATGTGTCCCATCAATGGAGCCAATGACATGCGGCATCCTCCCCAGGGCATAAAAGTCACTCTTCACGTCAGTGAGTCGTCGCAGTCTAGGGAAATAGATGTACCGGTTCAGGAAGAGCAACATTGCCGCCAAAACATCGCGGAGCACACGGCTGAACATGGTCTGTGACATCCCACCAGCAGACGCCACAGTATGTTGGAAGGTACCGGTGGCAAAGAAGTGTAGGGCTGCCATCACCTTCACCTTGGGGGTCAGCGCTGTAGGATACGGCCGGCCAGGCTGCAAATGTGGGGACAACTGCACTGCCAAATCCTCAATCAGCTGCCTGGTGAAGCGGTACCGTCGGATGCTGTCCCGTTCCACCATCGTTGCCAGGTCTGGGAATGGCCGATGGACAGCAGGAGCCCTGCAGTGCAGAGGAGAAGTAAGCAAGATCGTCAGTCACCCCACATATGCGGCATTGAACACACTCAAGATCCCAACATACATCATCATGAGGCACAACTACATGAAGTGTGCAGTACCGGAACGACATGTATGGTACATACATGGCCAACATCTGTCAACACGGTCCTACAGGTGGCATCAATTTGTCCCAGGTTGGCCCATTGGATATCATGATGCTGTGTCACAGTCACCCCCCACAGTGACATGTGAGGACAGATGTGCCCCAGGCACCACAGCTCAACGACAGGCACATTCCCAGGGACCCTGTAATGCCACATGGACACTGGCATCACCTGGAGTATCATGTGTACACCACAGCAAAACAAACATGACCCCCACAGGTAGTGGCCACACTTGCCATGGCAGGACAGCCATGGACGTCTGTGACACACACGCACAACATCAGAGTCCATGCACACACAACGTGGATGTGGAGACTGTCTCCCATTGTGCACATGAAATCAGAGACATTGTAAACACTACATGCACAAAGACTGTGGAGGGCCATCACTATTGTGCCACTGGGACACCCTGGCTCAAACATACCGTCCCACATGGGACTCACGGGGTATGTGACATGACATACACAAACACCACTGTGAAATGTGACCATGACACATGCACAGATATGAACAGTTGCACATCACAGTGGTCACGTACACGTAACACCCAGGATCCTGTCCCCATGAACACGTGCACAGCCTGGGGGTGGCTGCCCACAGGTGACACCCACAGGACAACATGTACACCAACATACACACAATAGGAAATGCAGCCTTACATGCCTTATGATAAGGTTTGGACAGGCTGTCGTGATGTAGGTGTGCCCCTCACTCCCTGGGAGCTATCTGTGGCTGGCATATGTCCATCTGAGACAGGCATGCTGACCTATGCCAGTCACATATACAGTGATGCGTTGAACCGCAATGGACCGATCGGTGCCTCCGGCCGGCCCATTGCTTTCAATGTGTGCGGGTACGCGTTGTACCCCTGTGCGCGTTGAACTGCAATGGACCGATCGGTGCCTCCGGCCGGCCCATTGCATTCAATGTGTGCGGGTACGCGTTGTACCCCTGTGCGCGTTGAACTGCAATGGACCGATCGGTGCCTCCGGCCGGCCCATTGCTTTCAATGTGTGCGGGTACGCGTTGTACCCCTGTGCGCGTTGAACTGCAATGGACCGATCGGTGCCTCCGGCCGGCCCATTGCTTTCAATGTGTGCGGGTACGCGTTGTACCCCTGTGCGCGTTGAACTGCAATGGACCGATCGGTGCCTCCGGCCGGCCCATTGCTTTCAATGTGTGCGGGTACGCGTTGTACCCCTGTGCGCGTTGAACTGCAATGGACCGATCGGTGCCTCCGGCCGGCCCATTGCTTTCAATGTGTGCGGGTACGCGTTGTACCCCTGTGCGCGTTGAACTGCAATGGACCGATCGGTGCCTCCGGCCGGCCCATTGCTTTCAATGTGTGCGGGTACGCGTTGTACCCCTGTGCGCGTTGAACTGCAATGGACCGATCGGTGCCTCCGGCCGGCCCATTGCTTTCAATGTGTGCGGGTACGCGTTGTACCCCTGTGCGCGTTGAACTGCAATGGACCGATCGGTGCCTCCGGCCGGCCCATTGCTTTCAATGTGTGCGGGTACGCGTTGTACCCCTGTGCGCGTTGAACTGCAATGGACCGATCGGTGCCTCCGGCCGGCCCATTGCTTTCAATGTGTGCGGATACGCGTTGTACCCCTGTGCGCGTTGAACTGCAATGGACCGATCGGTGCCTCCGGCCGGCCCATTGCTTTCAATGTGTGCGGGTACGCGTTGTACCCCTGTGCGCGTTGAACTGCAATGGACCGATCGGTGCCTCCGGCCGGCCCATTGCTTTCAATGTGTGCGGGTACGCGTTGTACCCCTGTGCGCGTTGAACTGCAATGGACCGATCGGTGCCTCCGGCCGGCCCATTGCTTTCAATGTGTGCGGGTACGCGTTGTACCCCTGTGCGCGTTGAACTGCAATGGACCGATCGGTGCCTCCGGCCGGCCCATTGCTTTCAATGTGTGCGGGTACGCGTTGTATCCCTGTGCGCGTTGAACTGCAATGGACCGATCGGTGCCTCCGGCCGGCCCATTGCTTTCAATGTGTGCGGGTACGCGTTGTACCCCTGTGCGCGTTGTACCGCAATGGACCGATCGGTGCGCACCCATTGACAATGGGCTTGCCTGGCAACGGACGCGTTTTCGAATTTCGAACGAGTCGGTTGCTGGAAATTCAGTTGGTCACCCACAACAATGTTGCAAAATCATGTATGTCATGAAGTTGAAGTTTTGAAGGATGCTGTGGGCGTGTTTTGGTGCTGCTATTCCATGGATTGGCCAGATTCAGAAGATGCAAACGACTTGGACCTATCACTTTGGACACAAGGGACAGTATCTGCCTCTCCAGCACATATATATTGCTGCCTGTTCCCCTGAGAGCCCACTTGCCTGCACTACATGCTCCAGGACGACATCTGCCACTGCACTGCTGCTGTCTCTGCCCCTCTGGACCCTGCAATGGCACGTACTGTGGAGAGAGCCCCAGCCTTCAGCCTTGAGGAGAACCAGGCCCTGCTGGACAGCCTACTTCCACAGTACAGCAAGCTGTATGGGACACCAGGGGAGCAGGTGAGTGTTCTGTGCACTGCCTTTCTGAATGTGCATTTTGTCTGACTAGCAAGGCTGAGAGTCAGCACGCCACTGGCTAGCAGGCTCACTGAGTAGTTGTCACCCCCATAGTGTGTGGTGACTTGCACTGGACAGGTATGGTGCAGTGACAGTGCTTCTGAACAGGGTTTTACTCCCCATGCAATGATACCATGTAGTGACTTCTGGAAAACTGTCCATGGGCAGCCGTGCACTGCCTGTGTACACCATGTGCCCCTGTGATTGCGACATGTATATGCAACTGTGTCATGCACGGATATGTTGCATGTGTAGTAATGGCCTTATCACTTTGTCATCCTGACAGGCTTCTGCCCATCGGAAGCATGAGATATGGAAGGACATCGTCCGGGCTGTCCGGTCCGTGGGGGTCTACAAGCGCCGGATCCGCAACTGCCAAAAGAGGTGGCAGGACCTTCGGGGCTGGACCCGGAGGATTGCACGGGTCCAGCTGAAGCTGTCGCCTCCTCGCAGGAGGGGCGGAACACGGACCCTGACCCCCACATGCTCAGGATCCTGGCGGTGGTCTTTCCAGACCTGGATGGGCAGCTGAAGGCCAGAGAGCAGCAAGGAGGGGGTGAGTCAAAGACTGCACTGTGTACTCTGTCTAACATGCTATGTGCCCTCCTCGGGCCTGGTTAAACTGCCACAGTACAGCAGTCATGTTGTCCAGGAGCCATGTCCCTCAATTGTGCACTGCCCACTCCTCATCTGATACCCAGGTGTGGCCCTTACATGCAGGGAATTCTGTCACTTAGGACTGTGTCCTTGCAGTTTGCTTGACTCAAGGTGGGAGACAGCATCTGTTTCCCTGACTCTGTGGTGGGCATCATGGGTGGGTCCATTGCTTACACAATGCCTGTATTCTGACATGTATTCAGCGTGTTACTTTGATCTGTGGTCCAATTGCTGAGCTGATCCACCACATGTGGCTGGGGTATCTGGCACACACCCATGCTGCGGGTGGGAACAATGTTTGGGCCCCAGGAGTATGTATATGACGTGTGTCACACATACTTAGCCAGCTGCCTACAGTCCAGGGCTCATCCCTCATTCATGTGGGGCTGGACAGTCATGCCTACTCCAGGCCATACAATACACTCTGTACTCCCACTCCCGTGTATCAGCGGACACATTGTGCACAGTGATTTGACCCCTCAGGTGTCTGCCTCTGTGTCAGTGTGCTGTAGATTAGTCGCCAGGACTGCTGTGGAGTTTCTTGGTAGGGGCTCAGCATGCCACTGGAGATGTGACCATAGGAGACGATACTTGTGTGACACATAGGTGTCTGATCAGCTGCCCATGCAGACTGGGGCATGTAAATGTGAAGTTCAGGCAGCTGTTCCCCATGCACAGCAGAGTGTGAGGGGCTCAGGTTCAGAGGGTAGTGTCACAGGTCTCCCATATGTCCAATAGGTATGACCTGGACAGATGAGGGTTAAGAGGATGTGTTGTGGGGGGGATGTACATGTGCACTTGTGCAGCTCCAGGACTTGCATTCCCCATGACCTACTATTGTGACACAGTGCAGAGTGTTGTTGTCTGGCTGCAAAGCCATACATCACTGAGACAGTGATGTATGACTTTGCAGTCATGCCTCCGCCATGGCATGTGTCTACTGATTGGTGAGCCTGCAGGGGAGTGACATGTGCTACATGCACACCATAGTGGCGCTGGCTATCAGGACATGGGTGCATCATGGTGTCTGTCGCTGGTATGCATCACATGCATTTCCTATTTGACTCTGGGCATCCCTTTCATCTGGAAACCTGTACTGACTCAGTGGCAAGAGCTGTGATGTGTCCACACCGTGTCCTCTGCACTGTCCAACTACTGTGTACTTGGTGCATGTGTCAACACTGGGGTGTTGCAATCCAACAGACACCAGACAGATGGGTGCAAGGCCATGTGGGATGTGAGTGCCATGCTTGGCATCAGACTGACAATTGACTTCTCCTGTTCAGTTAGGGCACTTTTAGCAATGTACAACTGATGATGCCAGGGCTTGCTCTGTGATGTGCTGTGCTCACAGTGGTGTGTGCGTTATGTGCAGGTGACTGATGTCTGTCTGTATCCCCATTGTTTGCAGATACATCCACGGCCACGGAAGGGGACAGCTCCACGGACCAGGAGGAGCCGGAGAGCCAGACTGGGTCAGCAGCCGAGGAGTGGTCGGAGGGACCCAGTGGCACGGAGGGCGAGGGGAGCCACACCGAGGAGTCCTCAGCAGCATCCACCTCAGCTGAGGACCAGAGCAACTCGGAGGATGACTCCCTTGTGGAGGCGGGTGTCAGCAGCCACCACACCCCAGCTAGTGTTGCTGTCCCCGCCACCACCAGCACCACCACCGCCCTCCCATCGGCTCCCATTCCCCAGGTCCGTGGAGGCTCCCATGTCCGGGAGCGTGTTTCCTTTGGGCCAGGCACCGCACCCCCTGCCCCTGTGTCCCCTGCTGCCCTGAGTGAGGAGTCTGTGTACCTCCTTCGCCAGCTCCATGTAGGGCAGACAGCCATGCTGAGTGTCCTCCATGCGCGCACCGCGCTGTTGACTCAGCTGGTGTCGTTCATGGAGGGCATCTCATCGGGCATGTCTGACCTACAGAGGGGCAATAGGTCCATGGACTCCTCCCTGACGGCAGCAGTGTCCCTCCTCAAACGGTCCCTCACCCCTCCTGCCTCTGCTCCATCCACACTCCCCAGCACCTTACCCGTCCCAAGCACACACACACCGGCACAGGCACACACCAGCACACACACATCCAGCACACTGACACACACGCCAATGACAAAACGCACACGCACGCACATTCAGGGGACTGAAGCCAGACTCACAGGGGATGGGGCCCTGGAACACACACACGCATCCACATGCACTGCGCAGTCCTCAGTTCCCTCTCCCTCCAAAGCACCCTCCCTTGCCTCACATGCAACCCCAAAGTCACAGCAGCTCTTCCTCTGTGACCTCGGCCTCTTCCCCACCGATGAAGCTGCTCCAGCATCCCGGGGGAAGAGGAAGCCCACCCACACGGAGCAGAGTGCCCCTCGCCCCCGGACACCCTCCCCCAGGCGCAGACGGACTGAGGCCCCCACCCGCAAGTCCCCCGGAGTGGTAAGAGCAAGACCCCGCCACCGCCCTGCAGCTCAGGCACAAGGTCTCCGTCCTCCATCCCTCAGGCCCCCACTGCACAGGTGCCCCCACCACACCCTGCCCCAGGTTCCCCCACCCACAGATATACCATCCCCAAGAGGATCCGGCCTTCTCCCCTGCCACTTGCTCTCCCAGCACCACACCCCCCGCTGCGCTTGTCTGTGCCACTGATGTGGTGAGGGTGTCCTCCCCCTCTGTCCAACCCACCTTGCCTGTTCCCCATTCTCCTCCCCTGGAGGTAGGCACTGCAGTGGAGTCCACTACCGCCCTGTCTGACTTGGGCACTGCAGTGGCGGACCTGTCCACCCCATCTGCAGGGTCCACTGCAGTTGTGCCGGCACCCACGACATCTGAGTCATGCCCCCAGTTGTGCCGGCACACACCATGTCAGACACCTCCACTGCAGTTGTCAGTGGCTCTCCAGCACCCACCACCCCTTCCCTGACTCCCCCTGGTGAGCCCTGATCCTGTCCCTGCGGTGCCTGGCCTGCCCCCGGTTGCCCCTCCTAGTGGATTGTCCCTGGTTTTGTGCAGGCATGCGTAGGGTGACATCTGCCAGTGTCACCCTGTTTGAACTTTGACAATGGACTGGCCATTGGCCTTTGCTCTAATTTCTTCTGGACGTCGTTATCAAACAACACATATGCTGAATAAAGCAACTTTCTTTTCTCTAGTGCTCATGTTTCAGATGTACATGTTGTTGGTGCAGCTAACCATGCCCTTGCTGCAGTGATGGTGATATCTGGTATCATGATTATGAAGTGTTACTGTGCAGGAACCCATGTGGTCCAGGGGAATGTGTCCTATCATGTGGTGTATCCATGTCATCAATAGCAGCATCTGAGGGTGTCATGTGTTCAGTATTTGGCAATGGGTTTCCTACTTACATTGGCAATTTCATATCTGTGGCTTCCACCCCTGCACATCTGTTGTGCCTGCCATCGTTGCATTTGTCTACTTCCCTGACCGTGTTGCCATCTCCAGTGGACATGCAGGTTTGGGCATCAATGGGGAGGGACTCATCCGTGTAGTCAGTGCAACATTGCTATACAAGTGTGTTGGATCTGTGCTGATGATTCCGTTGGCACATCCATGACCAGGCTGATGTGATGGGAGCCCTCATTTGGTGCTAATTGTTGATTGTGTGACCAAGTGCTCAGCTGACATGATGGGGCCCTACTGAGGCAACATATGGCACAGCTTTCCTCACACAGGAGTGGAGTCCCCTCATGGCAGTGTGTACACGTGTGACATTGCCTGCGCCCAAGGTGTGTGTTGTATGTGCATGTCTGTGTGTTCACTTTCATTCATCTGCGCATGCTGTGATCCCTAGTGTTGTACCTGTTTGTGATGCTTGCTGACTTGAGCTATGTTCCCCCAAAGTCTTCTCCCTGTGTTCTCTGTGATGTGGGTGCATGGCACATTACTGGTCATCAGGGTGTCACCCATAGGTGTGTTTGCTGTCAGGGCTGAGTTTGTGTGCAGACGCAGATGGGTCACAGTCAGGTTTCCCCTTGGCACTTGTTGTTTGCCCCTGTCATGTGATTTCCAGTTTGTGTTATCTTTCAGTGATTGTGACGCGTTGTGTGTGTGACTGATGGCACTCCTCAGGGTCCGGGCTGCAATGTTGGTTGTTGTCTATGTGTGTTCTTTGTGGGTGACCTTGGCTTCTTCATTGGTGTGTGACTGTGGCTGGGATCCCATTGGTCGGTGTGGTATTGCCGTCATGTCCATGTACAGCGTAGTGTGCAGTGTGTCAGACATTCAGGAGTCTTGTTGAGTGTCCATGTGTGATGTGTTTCTACACCTTGGTTCCCACCCACCACCCTGGAATAGTCATGGGTGCATGTGCAATGTCACCAGTGCATGTGTACTTCACTGCTGCACATTGTTGGAGGTCGAGGGGTGTGGTGTTGAGTGTGTGCAGATGAGAGTTGTTGCCCGGCTAGGCCCCTGCCTCCATGTTGGCCTTGGCTTACTGGCCATGCTGATTGATTTGTGCTTGTGTAGGTGTGATGGTAGTTTGTTGCTCAGGACACCTGACTGTGGTTCACAGTGTGAACGACATTTAGCTTTGTCATCACAGTGGTATTTTTATTCAGCCCAGGGTCACCACATTGTGGGGGCCCTGGGGGTGGTGCTGTGGTGTGTCTGTGACTTGCTGTGTCAGTTGTTGTTCCTACGTGCCTGTGTGACATGTGTGTTTTGTGCTCCCTCTCACCTGACAATGCCTGCTTGCCCACATAGGGGATTTGGATCCATGAGTTACCTTAGTGTGGCAGTGTATGCACATCTGTATGATTGGTATTCAGCTCTCCTCATGTGTTGTGTGGTTGCCTGGGGACACTGGCACCCCCACCCCTCACCTGCTGTGTATGATGACAGTGTTGGTCTGCCTGTTTGTGTTTGTGCATCTGCACCACTGCATTGGCATATCTTGGGTGTGCCATTGGCTGTATGTTGTTTGGTGTGTTTCCCCTGCTGTCCCTGGGACTCCTAGGTCATCGGTCAGCACAGTGATCATGGTTTGTGTGTCCCATTGCTGCCATGGTATGGTATCTGTTCACCTCACATCTGCTGTCTCCACAGGGTATCTGCATTTGTGTGCCCATTGGTGCAAATATGTGGTTCTGCATTCTGATGGTCACTTCTGTCATTGTGTCATTGATGACTGTTGACGGTCTCAGCCCCCATGGGTGTTGTTTGTCTGCACATGGCCAAAGGAATGTTTCATTTGCACTGCAGTATTTGGCTCCCCCAATTTATGTTGCAATGGGACACATACACAACTTTGCCACAGATGAGTTTTTGGTTCTGTGACCAGGAATGATCCATGCAGTTTGGCAGTTGCAGCTCTTTCTTTGTCAACAATTACCTTTTGGTCACTGTGATGATGAGGGTGTAGACCCCATTGCCACAATGGTCAAAATGTGCTTCAGCTATGGACCCCACACTTGCCTTTTGGTCACTGTGATGATGGGGGTTTAGACCCCATTGCCACAATGGTCAAAATGTGCTTCAGCTATGGACCCCACACTTGCCTTTTGGTCACTGTGATGATGGGGGTTTAGACCCCATTGCCACAATGGTCAAAATGTGCTTCAGCTATGGACCCCACACTTACCTTTTGGTCACTGTGATGATGGGGGTTTAGGCCCCATTGCCACAATGGTCATGGGCTGCTTGCATTGTGGGTGCCACACACATATATGTGTGGCACATGTGCTAGGGGGTCACATTGTATGTTGAAAGTCATGTTCGGTGTTGTAGGCATTTGACACAGCCTACACACGCTTGTCATGGTGGTGGGGGGATGTCTTAATCTTGCATTCCCTAGGTTGTGGTGTGCTTGTTGTGTCATGCATTGTCCATCCTATGAGTGGGGGTGGTAGTAGTGGTAGGCATCCAGCCCCCTGGGTGAGGGTGGTAGTAGTGGTAGGCATCCTGCCCCCTGGCTAAGGGTGGTAGTAGTGGTAGGCATCCTGCCCCCGTGGGTGAGGGTGGTAGTAGTGGTGGGCATCCTGCCCCCCTGGCTAAGGGTGGTAGTAGTGGTGGGCATCCTGCCCCCTGGCTAAGGGTGGTAGTAGTGGTAGGCATCCTGCCCCCGTGGGTGAGGGTGGTAGTAGTGGGGGCATCCAGCCCCCCTGGCTAAGGGTGGTAGTAGTGGTAGGCATCCTGCCCCCCTGGGTGAGGGTGGTAGTAGTGGTAGGCATCCTGCCCCCGTGGGTGAGGGTGGTAGTAGTGGTAGGCATCCTGCCCCCCGTGGGTGAGGGTGGTAGTAGTGGTGGGCATCCTGCCCCCTGGCTAAGGGTGGTAGTAGTGGTAGGCATCCTGCCCCCCTGGGTGAGGGTGGTAGTAGTGGTAGGCATCCTGCCCCCCGTGGGTGAGGGTGGTAGTAGTGGTGGGCATCCTGCCCCCTGGCTAAGGGTGGTAGTAGTGGTAGGCATCCTGCCCCCCTGGGTGAGGGTGGTAGTAGTGGTAGGCATCCTGCCCCCCGTGGGTGAGGGTGGTAGTAGTGGTGGGCATCCTGCCCCCTGGCTAAGGGTGGTAGTAGTGGTAGGCATCCTGCCCCCTGTGGGTGAGGGTGGTAGTAGTGGTGGGCATCCAGCCCCCTGGCTAAGGGTGGTAGTAGTGGTAGGCATCCTGCCCCCCCTGGGTGAGGGTGGTAGTAGTGGTAGGCATCCTGCCCCCCGAGGGTGAGGGTGGTAGTAGTGGTGGGCATCCTGCCCCCCTGGCTAAGGGTGGTAGTAGTGGTAGGCATCCTGCCCCCCTGGGTGAGGGTGGTAGTAGTGGTAGGCATCCTGCCCCCCGTGGGTGAGGGTGGTAGTAGTGGTGGGCATCCTGCCCCCTGGCTAAGGGTGGTAGTAGTGGTAGGCATCCTGCCCCCCCTGGGTGAGGGTGGTAGTAGTGGTAGGCATCCTGCCCCCCGTGGGTGAGGGTGGTAGTAGTGGTAGGCATCCAGCCCCCCCTGGGTTGGGGTGGTGGCGCGCATTCAGGCCACTGTGTGCATATGTGGCATTGGTGATGGGCATCCCGCCCCTATGGTGCTGCTGTTGCTGGTGTAAGTATATTCAGATTCCCCGTGTATGTGTGTGATGTGTCGTGTACGTGTTGTATGTGTTTTGTGGTTGGTGTCTGACTTACCTTCTGCGCCGTACGCGTCCGTGCCTGTTCCGGTAGTAGATGTAGAATATTGGTATGATCGGGACGAAGGGATTCATGGTTGGTTCGTGTCGTTCGTCCTTCTCGTTGCTTCGCGTCGTCCTCGTCGCTTCGCTTCGTCCTCGTCGCTTCGCGTCGTCCTCGTCGGTGCCGTGTTCGTCTCGTAGCCGTGGATCGTGTTGTGGCGCGATTCGGAGCTTATGTGCGCCTCTCCCGGATGCTTTGACGTGCCGTGCGTAGCGACGGGTTCGGCGCGTACGGGAAGCGCATCGTACTTGTCCGGCCGGACGGGGCTGCATTTTCCCTTCCGTGCGACTCGATTCGGCGTTTCCGGATTCGCCTCGGTCGGAGAACAGGACCTGGTTTGGGTGAGTACGGCTCGGCCGGAATTTTTGCTGTTGTGCGCATCGTACTTGCTCGTTCGGTGTGCTGTACGGATCGGTCGGGAAACTGGCTTTCGCATGGCTTTTTCCCGACCGAATGGTATTGGGTGCGCCTCCGACCGAGATCGGAATCGGCCCCTAGGTGTCTCAAGACTTGCCAGTGGTCAAGCTGTATGGTACAAACCAGTGATTTATAAAAGAAACCCAAGCGGATGAACAAGATGGAGGATGCGGGGCCACTGGGTGGGGGATGCCTGATAGAATCCTCCCCGCCACATGTGGCCTATTAAAGTTTATAATTACACAGTCCCCATCAAGGGTTTTCTCTGCTTTACTTCGCCAATTTATCCTCGTACCATATTGATGTAGCCTCCAACATGGCCCCGATAAGCTGAGTTCGAGCATAACCAACACATTACTTTGTTCCTTAATTGATAGAAGCTCTCTGAAGTGTTTGCCGGGAGTGGAGGCACGTTTCCCAATACTGAGGCATAGGGAATAGCTTCAGGGGGTATATTTAGAATCACACATTTGTTCTGGGAAGATCTCAACTCACGCCTTCAGGGTGTGTCTTCACACAACCCACAGGTTGCATCAACTAGTTTCATTTAGACAGTTCATTGCTGCTAGGCGCTGGCATATAGGCTCCAATCTGGCATCTAAGGCTGCCATTATGATGTTGAGGAAAGAATCCAATAAAGCTTTCATGTTGACCTGCTTTATTAAAGTTAAGTCGTTGTCCCCAGATAACTGAGCCGTAGTGACCCTTGGGTGCTTGGATTTATCACTGACCTCCAGTCTCTTCCTCTTTCCTACTGCTCTAGGGCCCTTTTCCATATCTTCCAGGCCACGGTTTCTCCCACATTGCCAGGGTCACAGGGCCTTACGGAGAAGGAAGCTTCCAAAACAGAGGATACTGCTATGGAACCCTCCTGCCCTCTATCCAAGGAGGGTGAAGTTATTGTGGATCCGAGACCCAGGTCTAAGGGAGCCGGCACGGACACACCAGGTAGGCCTAGAGGCAAGGAAGATGAAGGAGAAAGAGATAATTGGCAAGCGGCCAGCTCGATCTCCTTGCAACTGGCAACTCCTGTCATTCTTTATTTGTTATTTTAATTTCTTATTTTCTCATTGTTAGAAATGGGGGTCTCTAGTTGGCAGATGTAGGTACCTTTGTCCAAGTAGGGACCCTTCTTCCTCATCAGGGTAAGGGGGATCCGCTTCTAAAATAACGCTTGCTCACCCCCTTGGTAGCTTGGCACAAGCAGACAGGCTTATCTCAGAGGCAGTGTTTAAAGCATTTGTGAACACACACAGTAATACAGTGAAAACACTTCAAATGGACAGCACACCAGTTTAGAAAAATAAATAATCTTTATCTAAACCAAACAAGACCAAAACGACAAAAATCCACAATACAATAATAAAAATATGACTTTCAAATGATAAAAATAGTTCAGTTCAAAGCAAATTGCAGATGCAACACTTTTCACACAAAGTACCATGGATGCGTCGCACACACAAACAAAAAGGGTCGCAGGGAAGGTGATGGGTCAGTTCCTTACACGCAGGGAAGGTGATGAGTCGGTTCCTTACTGCTGCGCAGGGGATGTGATACATTGGTTCCTTACTGGAGAGGATGTGATGTGTCTGTTTTATACTGTGTGGGGAGGTGATGTGTCGGTTTCTTACTGCGTCCCCCAACGATGCGACAGACCTGGCGCCTCGATGCGATCCGTGATGATCCGGGACGATGCTTGGGTTCCTGCAGCCGCACAGCAGGGCTTGTGTTGGAATCGGTGTGGTGATCTCGGACTTTGGAGAACAGTGCACCCGATGTGGCATGCAGCGATTTCTCGAGCCGCAGGAAGGCCCTGTGCCGGTTTCTTCGGCGATGTGTCGGAAACCGGTAGGGATGCGTCACGCTTCTTGTCGTTGCGTTGCTTTTACAGTTCCCACATCCAGAACAACAACTAGAGACCGAGAACAGCTACAGGCACCTCTTGGCAGGTCAGAACTCCCAGCAAGGAAGTTCAGTGGAGCTGGGGGTAAAGTCTTTGTGTCCCTGAGACTTCAGAACAGGAGGCAAGCTCTTCTTCAAGCCCTTGGAGATCTTCCTCAAGCAGGGGACACAGCACACAGCAAAGTCCTTTTCCCTTTCCTTGGCAGAAAGTAGCCACTGCAGGCCAACTTCAGACAGCAAACAGCACAGGGGCAGTATTCCTCCTCCGTTTTTCCAGCTCTTCTCCTTGGCAAAGGTTCCTCTTGATTCCCAGAAGTGATCTAAAAGTCTGGGGTCTGGGCCCCTCTTTTTATAATCCAAAATCCTTTGTTCTCTGTGGCAGAGAAGCTCTTTGCCCAGCCAAAACCAGGTCTGTCCTCTCTGGTGCAGCTTCCTGGCAGGAGGTGGAGACAGCATTGTCCTTGGCAGACTAGGCCCATTCAGGTGTGAAAGAAATCTCCTCCCCCTACTCTGAATGCAGCCCAGGTCTATTCAGCCCAGCCTTGACTCACCCTAGAAAGGCAGGACACACCTCAACCCCCCAAGTGGCTGTCTGAGCAGAATGTACATCCCCAGCCCCTGTCACTCCAAAGCCAGACAGTCAATACACAACCTAGCAGAGGCACAGTGGATGGTGAGGCAAGAAAATGCCTAATTTCTAAAAGTGGTATTTTCAAACCCAGAATGTAAAAATCACCCTCACTAAAAGATGCATCTTAACATTCTGAGTCCAGGCATATTAAACTTTATTTTCCTATCTTGTTTCCCATGGGCAGTAATACTCATAAGATGTTATGAGAAAACTCCCCATTCTATCCTATGGGGACAGATAGCCTTACAATAGTGAAAAACTGAAATTGGCAGTATTTCACTATCAGGACATGTCACACACATCAGGGCATGTCCTACCTTTCACATACACTGCACCCTCCCCACAGAGGTACCTTGGGCCTACCTTAATGGTGACTCACATGTAAGAAAAGGGAAGGTTAGGGCCTGGCATGTGGGTGCACTTGCCAGGTTGACATGGCAGTACTAGACTGCACACAGGCACCGCAATAGCAGGCCTGAGACCTTGTTGCAGGGCTGCTTGTGTAGGTAGTACAGTCAGTGCTGAAAGCCTACTAGCAGTATTTGGTTTACAGGCCCTAGGCACACACAGTGCACTGTACAAGGGACTTAATAGTAAACCAAATAAACCAATCATGGAAACATCAATCCACAACAACAATTGACAAAGGGAGCACTTGCACTTTGGCACTCAACAGCAGTGGCAACGTGCCCAAAGCATCTAGACCAGCAAAACGAAGTCCAACACACAGCAAAAACACAGGAGGCAAAGGCAAAAATTCAGGGGAAACCCACGCCAATGATGCCAGGTCTAACACTCATCAATAAAGATGAAAAGGGATGTACAGTGCCACCCAGCCTCTACCATACAATGTACTGAGCACGCAGTCAGAGGGCCGGGCGCGGCCCAATGGTATAAATAAAGGCTGGGTGATCACTCGTGGTCAATCGGTGTCACCAGCATGTAGTGTCTACGTATGTATACTGCATGTGTGTGTGAGTGTGTGCGGCCTACCAGTGCTCGTCTATGCCCAGATGCGCCCTGTACAAACTACACTAATCTGCAATTTCCAATTTATATATGCAATCACAATCTCCGATTCATTGTAATATGTCCTCGCTGTTTTGTAAACCTGTCTTGGCACAATGCGTTTAAGATTCCTATAGAGGCATTTCCCACAGTTTAAGCGCAATTTTTTGCCATGTACCTAGTTTCATAATTCAATATCTTTATAGTGATGTTTTTCCCGTTCATGTCTATGTTATCTCATGGAAAACGTCAATAAAGATCTTTAAACTTAATAAAAAATGTTCGTGAATCACGGCAGAGTAATAACATTTAATTGATGTTGTTCGATTTGCTAGCGTATGGCCCCGATGTTCACACTTTATTTGCTTAAATGTATTATGGCCTGTGCAATTCTCCTTTTTCATGTAGTCTAAAAAAAGTTCTTTTTAGTTTTACTTTCACTGAAAGATATGTAAAAATGCAAATAAAAAGAAATACATTGATTAGCAATTGACAAATATAACAAATAGATGCAAAACAGAGGAAGGAAACTCCCTTAAGATAGTATGTTTAAAATGTAAAATGTTATCTTCCGAGGCTATTCGCAATGCCAACTTGCTTTACAGAAGGCCTAACACATAACTTCGGCATGGTGAGTGTGATATGTTGAACAACAGTGGTTTCCTTCCACCTTAACAAAGTTGTGAAATTCAATAGGTAAGTCAGCAATGCGGAAACAGACTGTAAGAGGTTAACTAACTTGACAATGCCAAAGAAGTGCCTGACCCAGCAATTTGAAAGGGCCTGAGAGTAAGCCATCTACAGAGAAGGAATCCCACATTGCAATTCCACTGTGACTTTTCCTGTTAAACTTCATTAAGGTGGATGAAATGGGATCAATTTCAGAAGAGTGATGGGGCAGTAATGAAGAGAGGCTGCAGTATTACTGCGAGCGAAGCCCAGCTGATGTGTTTATTCGGAGCCCTGTTCGCATACTCACTCCTGAGCTGCTTTCCTTTGTGTAATTAACACCGCCACTCACGAGGACAGGCCTGCACGTCATTTAATCAGTCCATCAAACAGATAGTCCTTGTTGGTGACATCTGAAAGCTAATTACTTTACAGGTAAGCATGTTTAACTGAACTGAGAAGGAACACGGAATATCTGAATGCAGGTTTAGTAATCCATAGTGCTTTACGTGTTTATCTGTTTCCTTTCAGATAAGCAACTCTTGATAAAGGAAGACGTGTTACTGATAAAACAAAATATATCGCATGCGAGTGATCACCAAATTCCTATTAGGAATTCATGCAGCGCCCATTACACAGACCTGTAGGCTAGGTGCACTTCTGCACTGAATTAATAGTTACATTTTCAAATAAAGAAAAACAGATTCCTAAAGCAATTACATTCTGTATCTTTATAAATCTTCCTTTCTTTCCCCCTCTCTCTTCCCCTCCCTCTCACTATCTATATTTGCAGTGAAAAAATCAGAGGTTAAACTGAAGCTATGGTTAGTATTGATCATAACACCTCAATGTATTTAAACAAAAATGGATACACTCTCATTAAACATAGTTAATGTGCAGCTATTGATAGGAATTAAAATTAAAAAACAAAATCACTGAAATTCGCAAGTTATGCTTAGGAGCACAAACTACAGATCACAAAACCGCCATGCAACCATAATTTAAAAAATTGCACACAACTTTCCAATAAAAACAATTCATCCATGTTGAGTAATTCTTGGCAAGTTTCCGGAAGATCCATCAAGCTGAGGCCAAACAAATTGGGGAAGATGGGTCCTAAATGTGACGTTTCCCATTTAAGATTATTTGCTCCATGATAAAGAAAAAAATGGCAAAATAAAATTATATCAAAAGTGGTATGAAAGTAGAACTTTACTCAAGGAAGTGCCTTTGTTTGCTTTGGTTAAATCCGTTCAGTAGTTTTTGAAAAATTAGCGTTTAAGAAATGTCCTGGTCTGGTCATTCATGGGTTTGAGAACCCAATTAAAACAATAAAGGCACATTGTTGGACTAGGGATCGTTTTCTGATATTGCCCGTTTTGGATTCATGAATTTGGCTCCAGGTTAAAAATCTAATGTTCTCTGATAGGTTGGCCACTCTCGGAAATTTCACTTGGATTTTTCCGCAGGAGCGAGAGGAGGTCGTGATGCTAGGTCCCAAACTCCCTATCAATTGAGACACTCAACAGAGGTCAAGGTCAAAGTCAATCCCAACCGAAGGGGAAGAGGGGAGGGAAGAGAAAACAGAAGATGTCCGCTGATGACCGTACTGCAGGAGTTGTAGCTATTGGGACCCGTCCAGGATCTCCCTGTGTGAAGGAACAAAAAAGGTGTATCAGAAATAACCCCTATTAAGGTAATCGTTGGTTTCCTTGCTGCTCTTGAAAGTTTCGCCGTAAATCATTTTCCTATGCCACTGTTTTAACTGATCAGATGCTCTACACTATGCTATCCTTGCTACGTTTGACTGCAGGTGGGGCTGTGGGTGCAGAGACGAGGAGACAGCAATTGGGAAGAAGTTTAGGAGCCACGGATGCCCTGAACCTTTGAGGTTACAACGGACGGCTTGTGCGGTGACGAGGATGTCTGAGGCAGCTTGTGCAGAGAGCTGGGGAAGGACGCCCGGGGCTCGGGGGACTGGAGCAGCGGGAGTGCGGAGAAAGGTGCAGCTGCCTGAGCAGAGCTTGAGGCCGGAGCCTGGGGGTTGGCTGCATCGGGCAGAGCCACACTCCCTTTTCACTTCCACTCACCACTCCAGTCCCCTCCTTTCTCTGCCTGTGGCAGCAGTGTCCATTACAGCAACCTGTAGTGCTGGCCCTTCTGCACCTGGGCTCTTCACCTTGCATGGGCCTCACCTGGGCTCCTCGCCCTCACCTGCAAGAACAGAAGCCTAAACCCCACTGCCACACTAAATTCTTCTATGCCTGGCTTTAGAAGCCAAACAGACCCTTTTGCCTCGCCTAACACACTTGCCTCAACTTAAGCCTCACCTTAAGCCTCACCTTAAGCTCAACAAGGAAACAAAGAGGTAGGGGAGTGGGCCAGAGGGGTCACATCCCACTGCAGGCAGAGGGCTGAGCCCAGAGCTTCAGAAGTGTCCTGGTGACCGCTCAGCCCTCCACAGGGCTTGGTCGCCCCACTCACTGCTGCCGCTCCTGCCTGCCTTGCCGCCTCCTGCCTGGAGATTCCTTCGCTCGCTGCCCGCTGCTCCTGGGACTTTCCCGCTGCTCCTGGGACTTTCCCGCTGTCCGCTGCTCCTGGGACTTTCCCGCTGCTCCTGGGACTTTCCCGCTGCCCGCTGCTCCTGGGACTTCCCGCCACTGCCTCCCTGCGGCCCCGCCCCCCCGTGATTCCATTCGCCGCCCCGCTCCCGCCACCCAGCTGCTCCTCCCTCCAGGCTCCTTACTTATAACGCCCCCTGAGCGACCGCGCAGCGGCCGCGCGCAGTGGGAGCACCGACGGAGCGCCGAAGGTAAGCCCGTCTGCGCCCGTCTGCGCCTGGCCCGCGCCCAGCGCCAGGACCCCTGGATCCCACCGATGCAACACTACTCGACGGACCTACGACGCCGCCACCCTCACCGCACTCAATGCCGGCCGGAACCCTACCTGCTACCGAGCCTCACCGAGACGCACCCACGGACCCTTCACCTGCCAAGCCTGCCGATTCACCTGCCCCCGGACGTGCACCACCTCCGCCAAGTCGAGCACCAGCAGCAACCACCTGAAATGCATCCTGTTGAACACCCGCTCCGTCCACAGGCACGCCGTGGAACTCTGGGACCTGCTCGACGCAACAGCACCGGACGTCGCCTTCCTCACCGAAACCTGGATGAACGCCTCCTCAGCGCCCGACATCGCCATAGCCATCCCGGACGGATACAAGATCACCCGGAAGGACCGCGTCAACCAGACGGGAGGAGGCATCGCAATCGTACACAAGAACACCATCCGCATCTCGACTAACTCCGACGAGACCTTCACCGCCGCCCGAACACCTACACTTCCAGATACACACTGACCCCAAGACCACCCTCCGAGGCACCCTCATCTACAGACCCCCGGGACCACGCACACTATTCAGCGAAGACATCGCAGACTTCATCAGCCCGCACGCCATGCCCTCCGCCGACTACATCCTCCTAGGGGACCTCAACTTCCACCTGGAGAACAACAACGACAGAAACACCACCGCCCTGCTGGACAACCTCGCCAACCTCGGACTCAAGCAACTGGTGAACACGCCCACCCACTACACCGGCCACACGCTTGACCCCGTCTTCTCTTCCAGCAAGCACATCTCCTTCAGCCACGCCACCGGACTCCACTGGACCGACCACAGCTGCGTCCACTTCAGCTTCAGAAAGACTGCGACCCACCACCACCCGCAACAGGCTCCCCGCCGGAGCTGGAGCAAGATCACCGCCGAGCAGCTCACCGCCTCCCTCAGCCAGAACACACCCACCAACACAACGGACCCAAACGAAGCAGCCAGCAACCTCGCCAAGTGGCTGACCGCCTGCGCCGACGACCTCGCACCACTAAAAACCCTCCCAGCAGACCCGGAAGCAAGAAACCCCTTGGTTCACCAACGAACTCAAGGAATCCAAGAAGAACTGCCGCACTCTCGAGAAAGCCTGGCGACTCGACCAGACCACAGACAACAGGACCGCCCTCAAGCACGCCACCCGCAAACACCACCAGATGATCCGTGCCACCAAGAAGTCGGCACTCAAAGAACGACTGGACAACAACGCCCACGACAGCAAGGAACTTTTCAGCATCGTCAAAGAGTTCTCCAACCCCAGCGCCGGAAACAACGACATCACCCCCTCGCAAGACCTCTGCAACTCACTCGCCGCGTTCTTCCACCGCAAGATCACCGACATACATAACAGCTTCGACGCACAGACCACGCACCCTACCGCCGAACCAACGCCCGCCACCACCACCCTCTGCAACTGGACCCCGATCAGCACCGAAGACACCACCCGCACGATGAACTCCATCCACTCCGGATCACCAACCGACCCCTGCCCACACCACGTCTTCAACAAAGCCGACGCCACCATCGCACCCCATCTCCGGGACATCATCAACTCCTCCTTCCACACCGCCACCTTCCCGGAGAGCTGGAAGCACGCCGAGCTTACCGCCCTCCTGAAGAAACCAACGGCGGACCCCACCGACCTCAAGAACTACCGTCCCATCTCGCTCCTTCCGTTTCCGGCCAAAGTCATCGAGAAGACCGTCAACAGACAGCTTGCCGCCTTCCTCGAGACGAATGGATCCCTCGACCCCTCGCAGTCCGGGTTTCGGGCCAACCACAGCACCGAGACCGCCCTTATCGCAGCCACCGACGACATCAGAACCCTAACCGACAACGGGGAAACAGCAGCCCTCATCCTCTTGGACCTCTCCGCGGCGTTCGACACCGTCTGCCACCGCACCCTAGTGAAGCGCCTCAGCAACATCGGAATCCGAGAGAAAGCACTGGAATGGATCATCTCGTTCCTCGCCGGAAGAACCCAGAGAGTCCGCCTCCCCCGTTCAGATCCGAGGCCACTGAAGTCATCTGCGGCGTTCCACAAGGATCTTCACTCAGTCCAACCCTCTTCAACGTCTACATGAGCCCCTCGCAGCCATCGCACGCCAACACAACCTCAACATCATCTCCCTACGCCGACGACACCCAGCTGATCCTCTCCCTCACCAACGACCCCACCACCGCCAGAGCCAACCTACACGACGGGATGAGAGACGTCGCCGACTGGATGAGGAACAGCCGCCTTAAACTGAACTCAGACAAGACGGAAGTCCTCATCCTGGGCTCATCACCCTCCGCCTGGGACGACTCTTGGTGGCCCCCGGCCCTGGGCCCCGCGCCCAAGCCAACGGACCACGCACGCAACCTGGGCTTCATCCTGGACTCCTCCCTGTCGATGACCAGACAAGTCAACGCCGTCTCATCTTCGTGCTTCAACACCCTGCGCATGCTCCGCAAGATCTTCAGATGGATCCCCACTGAAACCAGGAAGACCGTCACCCAGGCACTCGTCACCAGCCGACTGGACTATGGGAACACCCTCTACGCCGGAACCACAGCCAAACTTCAAAAAGACTCCAGCGCATCCAGAACGCCTCCGCACGACTCATCCTGGACATCCCCCGGCACAGCCACATCACCGGACACCTGAAAGACCTGCACTGGCTCCCCGTCAGCAAGAGAATCACGTTCAGACTCCTCACCCACGCACACAAGGCCCTCCACGACCTGGGCCCCAAGTACCTCAACGACCGCATGACCTTCTACACGCCCACCCGCCAGCTACGATCAACCAGCCACGCCCTCGCCACCGTACCACGCATCCGCAGAGCCACCGCCGGAGGAAGATCCTTCTCCTACCTGGCAGCCAAGACCTGGAACTCCCTCCCCACTCACCTTCGGCGAACCCAGGACCATCTCTCCTTCAGGAAGCAGCTCAAGACCTGGCTGTTCGAGCAGTAACTTACCCCCTCCCCCAGCGCCTTGAGACCCTCCCGGGTGAGTAGCGCGCTCTATAAATGCCGTGATTGATTGATTGATTGATTGGTTTGGCCGGGAGCAGCTTAGCATCTGGTTACGGAGAGCCAGTATGTGGCTGACTACATCCTGAGGGGCTTACCTGGAAGCTTTCTCTCACCCGTGACTCACAAGTCTGGGAGGTCCCCTAACAGGGCATCCATAAAGGAGCTCAAATTGGCTAAATACATCCCACTTCTGTGGCACCTCTTCTGCCTCATGGGCTCAGAGAGGCCCATTATCATGGAATCTCTCACCAAGCCCGTTGGTTTGATGGTGGTAGGGTGTGGAGAGCATGTAGGTTACCTCAGTCTCTTCCCACATGAACTTTATGTATGCTGACATGAAGTTAGTGCCTCTGTCAGACACGACTTCCTTGGGAAACCCTACACTGGTATAAATCACCATCAGGGCCTTATCCATTGTAAATGCAATCACCAACCTCAGAGTGATGGCCTCTGGGTACTTTGCGGTGTGGTCCATCAAGATCAGGATAAACCGGTTGCCCATGGCTGTCTTGGGGTTTGAGGAACCAACAATGTTGATGTCCACCATTTCAAAGTGAGTGCCAACAGCTGGCAAGGGATCCATGGTAGCCTTCAGCTTTTTCCCTGCTTTCCTGCTGGCCTGGAAGGTTAAACAGGACCTGCAAACGTATCTGAGGCTGTCTTCATCCATGGCCAATAGAAGTGGGGGACAAGACTGGCAAAGGTCTTGTCCTGCACCAGATATCCTGCCAAGCCAACCAAAGTATAAAAGTCCATTAACACTGAAGGGCCACTAGCACAAAGGCTGCCCCAGGTCTAGTAACCTTAGGCTCACAGCATAGGAAGTCATTCTCCCAAAAGATAAGGTGATCCCCAGAGGTACCACCTGCTGCCTGGGCCTTAGATTGCCACCTCAAACCTCTAGACTTGGGCACTCTTTCTGCACCTTGCAGAAATCCTCCCTGGTGGTGCCACCTTCATCTTGCCATTCAACCAGCTCAGGCACGTCTCCCAAGGTGGCAATGTCCTCCCCAGCAGGCTAAGGGGTAGCTTCCTCAGGTGCCACATGAACCTGGACCATGGGAAATTTAGGGGCTTGTTTACCTCGCCACTTGCAATTCCTCTTCTTGACAGCTGCCTGGGCCATTGTTTCTGGCTCCAAGCTTCCTTGACCCCTCTCTTGGGCAGCCATGGACCTTGTGGTCAGGCAGTTTCATTCAGGCTAGCCTAAGATCTCCAGGTTTCACCTGAGCTCTATTTCCTTCCAGACAATGTGATCTAGGTCATTGCACAACTAACAACAGGCATTTCAGGGCTCACAGTTACTTTCAGAGAACCTGAGATCACCCACTCAAATGGAACCAGAGGTACTGTGTAGTGACTCTTATGATTGTCTTCAACTATGGCCTGGTGGAATGTATTAGGGAGGATCTGCTCTGAAGTCACCAGATGACACCTCATAGTAGTCATACTCGTTCTTGTGTCCCTCAGAGTCCCCTCCTTGTGCCCATTGATGGTGAACCACTGCCTGCACTTAGAAGTATTGGAAGGCATATGGGCTTTTGGCACCATCTCTCTATCCTCTATGGACACTAATGTAACCTCTGCTCTCTCCCCCATGCTAACTGGGACCACCTCCTCCCCAAGCACTACTCTTGCCAACCCTGGTGGCTGCACACCGGTGGAAGGCTAAGATTCTCACATGGAACACCCATACTTGTAACACAGTACACTGGGAGAGGAACCTCCGTGTCTATTCTTTTTTTTTTTTTTATATATATATTTTTTTGCATTTTTGCACACTGAGTCAGAGTGATCAAAACAATCTTACACCATTTTTAAGTCACATATTAATACAAAATTAAGCAAACAGAAGCAAATAAACGTCCATAAGGCAGGGATCAATTGAAGTCATCTTTCCACAATTAACCCAATGAGTTCAATACATAATATTACATCCATTGTAGTTTGGACCAAATCTTACCCACCTTTTTAACTGCTCTGGGTCCACGTGCCTTGGCTATTGCCATTTCACATTCATAGATCTGTCGAAGTATGGCCCAAAATTTGGATACTGTAGGCGATATTACATCAACCCATTCCCTAGCAACACATAAGCGTGCGCTTACTATAATGATCGAAATCAGGGACCTAAAATTCTGGTTCCCTCCGGTCTGTAGATATTTCTTTGTTACTTAAACAAAATTCCAACCCCAACTGTGTCGATGCTAATTGAAATAGGCTATTCCAAAATTCTTTTAGCCCCGGGCTATCGATAAACATGTGGACTATGTCTGCTGCATATAGATGACATTTAGGACAATATACACGTGATGAGTTCAAAGAAGGTGTCCATTTACTAATGCGTTCAGGTGTATAATACAGCATATATACCGTCTTAAATTGTTGCAATTTAAGATTAACAGATATTATTGCCTGGTCCAGTGTTTCCTGAGCCTCTTGTATTTCTGCATCAGTTACTATAGTTGTTAATCGTTGACTCCACTTTACCGCTACCTGTGCGCTATCATCTTTAACATCAGACATGAACTCCCGATATATTGTACTTATATCACATTTTGGAGATTGATATAATAACAGATAGATTGCAGAAGTCTCGTGCTCCTCGTTATATTCGCACTTGTGAGTGAGATAGTCCCTGACCTGAAGATATTTTAAAAAAGATCGTTGCGGAAGACCATATATTTCCCGAAGAACTGCAAAAGATCGTAGTCCATGAATATCGTAAAGCTGGAACACCCATATTTGTAACACTCAGTACGCTGGGAGAGGAACCTCCCTGCCTGTTCATCATAAAATCCCTTTCTTTTAGGCTCAGACTGGGACTGGTACCTGTTGTTCCCTTGGGAATTATTTGGGGAAATCCTGATTTTTTTGTTTTTTTCCCCTCTTTCTTCTGGAGGAGCCTTTTTTCCGGAGGTGCTCAGTGGGTGATACTGATTGTACCACCCACTGAACACTACAGCGCGGAGATTCCGCCTCGAGTGCAGAGAGTCCGCCATGCGTGCACAGATTCCAAACTCATAACTTCACGAGTCATGAGTCCATTTATGAATCAGACCCATAGGTATGCTGCCACCATAACTGCTACAATCTGCTTCTCTGACTCGGATATCCAGCTCCTTGAGGCCCCTTTCATGACACAGTCGCTCTAATGCCAGTTTTAACTCCAAGGCCAGTTTCTTTTTCTCCATCTTGAGTTTGGACATCTTCAGTTGAATCTCCCTCTCTGCTTGCCTGTCTATCAGCACATCTGGGGACAGGCCTTGTGAAGGTACACTCTGTACTCTGGCAGGGAGTTCCAATTCAGGAAACACTACTGCACCTAGGACCTCTCCTTGCCTTCCGTACCCTCCTCATCTTCCTGGTCACATGCTGTTGCAAGTATTTTGTGAGCCTCCTCCCAGGCTCTCAGGTCCTTCTGAAGTTCATGTTTCCTGGTATTCCACTTGACTGGAAGCCCCGTCTCCTTGCATCTATGTTGGCAAGCTCAAACACCATCCTTGTAGGTATGGTCATAGGCATAAACTGGAAGGTAGAATGAGGGTGAATTTGCAAAAAGCAAAAGAGCAAATAAAGGAGAATAGAAAAAAACCTCAAAATGATCTAAGGTTATTTATTTGGGATTTATATTGTAATACAAAATCACTGTATGGTACTGCACAAACACAAGTCCTTATCCCACTGCTGCCACCAAAGTAGGAAATTTGGCCACTGGTTGAGGAAGATAAAACCATACGCAAGCAGTGTTATACCTGACAACCTTAGGGTGCCACTTTTCTGACCTCTGGTATTAGGACTCACTTTATTACTACTACTAGTACTAAAGTGCTTGTGCTCTCTCCCTTATACATGGTGATATTGGTTCATCCACAATTGGTCTGTTTAATTTATTTATAAGTCCCTAGTAAAGTGGTACTAGATGCTAGTGGGCCTTCAGTACTGATTGTTCCACCCACTTTAGTAGCCCTTTAACCATGTCTCAGGCTTTGCCATTGCAGAGCCTGTGTGTGTGGTTTACATTGTCATGCGGACCAGGCAAAATACACCTTTTGACAGGCCCAAACCTTCTCTTTTCACATATAGAAGGCAGACCTAAGGTAGACCCTGGACAACCCAGAGGGCAGGGTCCAATCTATTTAAAAGGGAGGGCATGTAGTTTTAAGTTTTACATGTCCTGGTAGTGAAAAACGTTTACATTTGGTTTTCACTACAGTAAGGCCTATATCTCCCATAGGATAACATTGGAATTACTTTATTTCAATTTATAAGAGTAATTTCCAAATGGGAAGATATGACTGATTCTAGTTTGGTGTCTCTGAAATTCTAATTTAAAATCCTAACTTATGGTGAAATTGAATTTTAAATTGCCACTTTTAGAAAATTGGCATTTTCTTGTTTTAGCCATTTGGTGCCTGTAGCCTGTCTCTGTTCACATGACTTGGTGTAGTTGGTAGTTGGGCTTTGTGTATTCCTCCTAGACAGCAACACACAATGTGAGCTTAGGTGTGAATTGATGGGCAACCCTGGCAGGTAGGGGGAGAGGAAAATACTCAGCCCCACTTGCACTTGAAAAGGCTGTGTCCTGTCTCCACAGAAAGGGCTGCATTCCCCTGTGATTACTCTGGGGGCAGGGCACCTGTGCACTTCAAAGGCCTACCTCTAGAAGCTTCTCCCCACTTCAATGTCACAACTGGGTATAAATACTGGACCTCAGACAAAACTCTTCAATACACTTCTGGACCTGTGGACGAAGGATTGCTGTGCTGCTGCTAGGACTGCTACTCTAATGGACTGCTGCTCTGCTGGACTGCTGCTTTGCTGAACTGTTGCTATGCTGTCCTCTTGCATGGGAGAGGAGAACTGAAACTGCAACTTCATCTTGAACCCAGGGCGACTGAAGTGACTCCAGGGGCTAGTCTGCTGGCCTCCTGATCTGAGACTCAGGAACATAAAAGGCTCCCTGGCATCCTGCACCAGCATCTGGACCAAGCTCAAGGAAGTTCCTGATCTCCAAGTCGTGCCACTCAAGTTCTGACCCTTGGTGTGGCTCAGAGAGCTGTATCTAAGTTTTTGGGCTCTTTGTGACAGCGAACAGGCCTGTTGGCATCAATACCTCATTGTTCGCACCACATTTCAATGCACTCTTCATGCCACAGCAATGGCCACTCGTGCGGGCCGGCAACGCGAAGCTCCAGCAATGTACGACTGCGACACCTGGCCTGCTTTTCACGCTACGCCAGTAGCCTCTTGCAACACTCCTCCTGCTTCTCGGGCCCCATCTACCACTAACGGGATGCTTGCCATGGATTTGAGAAGGTAACCTTTCAGTGGAACTACTCTGGTGACTATAGCCCACTTGCCGTCCATCGTGGTAGGCCTGAATTTGAGACTTTGACCAGGTCCAGTGCGACCAGATATCCATAGTTGGCGCTTTGTGTTTTTTGGTGCTATTTGCTTTAAAACCTTTAAAAAATCATAACTTCGGTTCTACTGATTGTACTTTATTGTCCTTTTGGCCTTGTTTTATTTGCTAAAAATTGCTCTATTTTACTAACTTTATGTTGGATCCCTTTTGTGTGAGGGAACTTTATTACGGTTTTAAGTGTTGCACAAATTCTTTACACATTGCCTCTTTGTTAAGCCTGACTGCTCTGTGCCAATCTACCAGAAGGTTCAGCACAGGTTAATTTAGGGTTGGCTTGTGCCTCACCCTGACCAGGATTGTAGTTGCTGCTTATCCAAGGCTCACACTCCAGTGAACCAACAACTCAATTTCAAATTCAAAAAGGGGGGTCCCAAAACGCGTTTTCTCCATGTTAGTTTCCATAGGAAACTTTAGACAAAGCTACAGCCCGAACTGCTGAACGGAATTACACCAAATTTGGCAAAGAGGTAGGTCTTGGTTTAGAAAGCGTGCTTCTTTTTAAATGGTGTAAATCCGTTCAGCAGTTCCTGAGAAATTAAAAAAATAAAAATATCGATATCTGAGCACCGAGGAGGATTCGCAAACCCTCCAGGGCACGAGCCTCTGATTGGCTGTCAACACTCCAAACCAGGAAGTGTTGACAGCCATCTTGTGACTCGGTAACCGAGTCACAAGAAAAAGGGTGAAAAAAGATGAAAAACAAGAAAGGGGGGCAGGGTAGAAACACCCTGACCCCCTAGGCCTGCTCAGTGGGTCCCACAAGGACCCCCAGGCCCAACAAATGCATGTTTTTTTTTAAACGGCCGAATTAGCGCTGGGTGCGCGAATCCGGCTGAAAAAAGAAAAGAAAACGAAGTGCGGGCTCCTGCGCTTCGTTTTCCTGAAGCCCCCGGGTGGGCCAGGTCCCGGGGCAATGTGTAGTTATATAGCGAGGCCCGCGGGGGCCCCGCAGCCCAGGAGACCGCCACCTCCCGGGGCTCTCTTTTAAGCGTGAGTTGATTCGATGCCGGTGTGTTGGTGCGGCAGTGGAGAGCGCTTTATATTAATGTACAAACAAAAATGATATATAAAGGAGCCAAACCTTTTATTTTTGTACAAAGTTTTCATTTCTGGCAGAGCCTGTCCATAGGCTCGGCAAGGGGAACTGGCAGGCATGGAATTGGCACAATATCGACCTTGTGAGATCTCAGTGGCCGTACCCGGGAGCCAGGCGATTTATATTTAAATGTAAAGACCGCGTGCGTGTTGCCGGGATGTATACACTTTCTAGCCTTTTAATTTTGAAATGAACTTTAGGGCTGTCTGGGACGAAGAGGGGGCGAGCTGCCCTCACACCTGTCCCCACAGCGCAAAATAGAAATACCCCCAAAGGGGCGGGGGCCCTTTTGAGCATCAACAATAAAAGCTGCGAATCTTTTTTTTCTCATATTCCAGAAGGGGGAAATGCATTTGGAAAAATTCAAAATGTGAGGTCTGTAGGACATCCGAATCAATAAATGAACAAAAATATTAGTTACAGGCTGTAGAAAAAAATGTATAGTATTAGCTGTGGGAAAAATTGTGAAGTATTCCAACGTGTATATTGTAAACCCCCCTCTCCAACATAAACACATCACCACAATTCTATTCTGAATAATTCCTAGAACACAATACTGTTCTTTTTTTGAACCACCGACGGGGACTATAGCATATTTCGTTTGTGCGCTGTTTTCGAATCACATTTATTGCGAATTGTATAAAATAAATAACAAAAACTTCTGATATTAAACATATGTCAACGCGAAAGGTGAAAAACTGTTCGAAGACGAATACATTCTCACGAAAAGTCACATACCAGAAACTGTACTAATACGGAATGTGTAATAACACGCGTTTCTATATGTCAGAGCCTTAACATTCTGTCGTTGTGAATCCATATATGCGTCTGTTTATGATCAGTTAAATATGATTCGTTTTAATCTTATATGCATTGTGGGTTGCAACGAGTACTGATTATTATTTATTTGGTAGTTTTGTATAGCCCCACTCGTCATCTTGGCCACTTCAGAACGCCATATTTATTATTAGCAGTAGTTAGTAATAGGTAAATATTGTCGACATTAGCAATATTGTGATTGTTACACATTTTTAAAGTACATAAAATTGTGTTGCTTTTCAGTGATGGTTTTAGTTAATCAAGCTGAGGTGTTTTTTTTTTTCTTTCTCGTGAGAGCATGATCTGCTTCTGTGCGTGAGTTGTGCTTGTGTGATGTTTCTTTATGTGTGTGGGCCGTATTGCTTCTGTCTTTGACACACATCCTCACGTGTTGCTGAGATGCAGGGCCCACAGCCTGCTCCCCGGGTCTCGAACCCCTGCTGGCGAAAGCCAATGCAAGGATCGGCCGGTTGTTGAATGTGTTGTCCGTGGACGCGCTACCAGCCCCACTGTTCATGCTAGGGTGCATCAGAGCGATATCTGAGCACCGAGGAGGATTCGCAAACCCTCTCGGGCACGAGCTCCACTCTGATTGGCTGTCAACACTCCAAACCAGGAAGTGTTGACAGCCATCTTGTGACTTGGTAACCGAGTCACAAGAAAAAGGGTGAAAAAAGATGAAAAACAAGAAAGGGGGGCAGGGTAGAGGGGAGGTACCTGCGCCATCCCAGCAGAGGTACCTGCACCATTCCAGCAGAGGTACCTGCACCGGCCCTGCATATACCCAGGGCTTTAAGTGGGGTGAAGAAACTGGGGGGTCTCTCAAAGGGCGTGGCCAATGTAATTAGGGGCGTGGCTCACAAATACGTAAGCTAAAAATCTGTGCTCAGCATAGTGTGCCGCCCGATTTGTATTTTGCAGTTTCTGTCATTGCATCCAGATATATGATACAACAAGTAACATCATACCTACAACAAGTCAGGACTATTGGCTTTGTCAATGTTAGTAGCATAAGATAAATAAGTAGCAACTATGGCTTGTATATAATAGTGGAAAAGCTTCCACTTAAAGCCCTGGTGACACCACGACAATGTTGCTGCTCCTGAGTTTCAAAAAGAGAAGGGAAATCCAGAGAGAAAATAACTCTCTTTAAAGGATTTCCCTTCCCCTACATCGCTCACCTGGCATGACGTGATGCCGTAACTTCTCCACTAGTGAGAAGTGAGCAGTGTGAGCACGCGCACATGAGCCCGATAGAGACCGTTTCGAGACCCTGCCCACTTAAAGCCCTGCATATACCTTACACAGAGCTTCTGGAGCCAGAGCGTGCAGGTAAGGACTCTCCGACCCCCATATCCTACCAAATGTTGCTAACACCCAAACAGAAATATCACAGAGGGAATGAGGAATCCTGGGGAAGAAGACACAATTGGGGTTGGGTGGGGGGTAGCAGGAGGGAGACCGAAGAGAGTTGGTGATAGGTGCAAGCAGGAGACGGGGTGACGTTCAATAGGAGGGAGAGGCGTGGATAGTGCAGCAGGAGGGGGCGGCGATGAAGTGCAGCAGCGGTGGCGAAGCCAGGGCGCCATGGGCGCTATTGCAGGGGAGCAGAGGAAGTGAAGTGCACCGGAGAAGGAAGGAGGAAGAAGTGCAGCCAAAGGGGAGAATGTGTGGAGTGCAGCAGGAGAGAGAGGGGGTGAAGTAAAGAACGTGGGTAGAAGTGTAACAGGTGGCGAGAGGAGGAGCAGCAGGACAGAAGGGGTAATCAGTAGGATGAAATAATGAAAAAGATGCAGGTGACCAGGAAAGGGAGGGAGTAGTGCTGCAGGAAAGGAGGGGAGGTGTAGCGGGAGAGAGAAGGGGGTGAAGTAAAGAACGTAGAAAGAAGTGCAACTGGTGGCGAGAGGAGGAGCAGGACAGGAGGGATAGCACCAGTAGGATGAAATACTGAAAAAGATGCAGGTGACCAAGAAAGGGAGGGAGAAGTGCTGCAGGAAAGGAGGGGGGTGTAGCGGGAGAGAGAAGGGGGGAAGTGAAGAACGTAGAAAGAAGTGCAACTGGTGGCGAGATGAGGAGCAGCAGGACAGAAGGGGTAATCAGTAGGATGAAATACTGAAAAAGCTGCAGGTGACCAGGAAAGGGAGGGAGAAGTGCTGCGGGAAAGGAGGGAAGGTGAAGCGGGAGAGTGGGAGTGGCAGCAGAATGAGAGAGGGTCACGGGCAGCAGAAGAGGAGCGTTAAACCAGAGCAAGAGAGAAGGATGAAGTGCAGCCCAAGGTGGACGCTGAAGTGCACCAGATGAGGCGAGCTGGTGCGTCGCAGGAGAAGAGGGATAAAGTGCATTAGAATACGAGGGAATAAAGTAAAGCAGATGCAGAGCAGTAGAGAAGGGGTAATGGTGGGGAGTAAAGTGCAAGAGAAAGGAAGTCGGGAGTACAATAAGAGAAAGAAATGACCTGTAGCATACTGTTCGGCGCTGAAGTACAGCAGATGACGAGGGTTGAAGCAGAGCAGGAGAGAAGTGGTAAAGTGCATCAGAAAATATGGGGCGAAGTGCAACAAAAAAGGAGTGGAGTAGAGAAATGATGTAAAATGTATATATTGATATGGGGTGCAATGTGGCATTTCATAACGTATAAATAAATGCACAATTAATTTGTCACGTGAGGTGATGTAATTAGCTCTGCAACAGGGGTTGTAAGCGCAATATAAGTACCAGTGCGATAAAATGTAGCAATTGCAAACATGTGTTGGCTGTAGTCTAGAACACTAGGGATTTATGGCTTCCATGTTTAAAAAAAACACACATGCGTGGTATGGGTAAATCGTGTTTCCTACCAATGGCTTATTCCGCTCATCTGCTAAACTAAGTGGAGCTTAGAAATTCTTTAAACACTAGCATTGGCTACGATACAACTCCTAATTAACCTCGCTGGTCTTCCAGAGGAGCAATCTATCGACTCCTCTGCAGTCTAGCCCACCACTCACCAAGCGGCCCGCTATGTTTTCGTCCTTTTGGTGGAACACTACTGCCCCCCACTGCTGCAGTTTTATAAGCGCTTTCAACCCACACATTGCCAGCTGATATGCGGCCCTGCCCTCTTGCGCCATGCTGCCAGTGGCCTTCTAGATCACCTCAGCTTTTGGCGCCACTTCAGGAACGCCAACATGGCATAAATGTCTGTTTAGGAAATGTAATGCGGATCAGATTTACACATATGTTTCATAGAGGTAACAGACAAGGGCTGCTCTTTTTTGGTTCTCCCCCTTTTGAATCTCTCACATTATCATTCCCCACTCTATGCTGCTCTATGACCATTCCCAACACAGTTTTAACTTGCTGGCCTGTCCTCCTCCAGGACACTATCCGGGACATAACATACTCTCTGATGGACCACTGCTAGGAGAAGAAGGTGGACGAGAACGCCAACATCCAGATGTCTGACTAGAAGATCGTCAACATTATCAATGATCTTTTTGGGGCTGGTAAGCCTTCAAGCTCTTTGTTACCCTAATTCAGAAAATGACACCAACAAAAATAATTAACCGTAACAAAGGGACAGTTGATTAGGGAACTCCCGCCAGTGAAGAACCTAAAACCTAGACAACAGCTTAGTGGGCCTAGATCGTACCTCTTCTTCGTGGGCTGGCCTAAACCACACTTTGTATTGTGTGTAAATGTAAAACCAACCAGCATTCCATAGCATTCTTTCTTAGAGCTGCCTAGAATAACAAGCAAGCTGTGTCCCAGGAGGTGATCACATATGTATTAGGAAGGGTTGGAGAGGGGTGACTCAGCAGAGCAATCTAGGGAGACTGGACATGTGTGACCACAGCTCCCATCTACCCCAAATCTTCAGAGTGATCCTTTCTGCATCATGATAGTCCCAGACCCACCTCATCCTCTAAAGTCTTCCTCTGCTCACCTCCATCTTTTTCCCTCTCCTTTGCTAGGGTTTGACACAGTCACAACAGCCCTATCCTGGAGCCTCATGTACCTTGTGGATTATCCAGAAATACAGAAGAAACTGCAGGCAGAGCTGGGTAAGTGGTAAATGCACTTTAAGTTTGCCCTCTGCTAGTAGAGCGCCTGGATGCCCTGGGCCAGACATTAGCCCGGCCCTGACCTATATCTCGTATTTTCCACAGATCGCATCAATGGCAAAGAGAGGAGGCCCAGGTTGTCGGACAAGGCCATGCTGCCATACTCCAAAGCATTCATCTTGGAGATGTTCCGCCATTCCTCCTTTGTACCTTTCACAATCCCACACTGGTAAGTCCCTGAACTGCTACCTATTTATGTTACACTAACGTAGCATTTCTTCAACTTCACGAAACAGGGAGGTTCAGGCATTACCCTGCTTCACATAGCAAAGACCGCCTACTTGGAAAGGCCCGAGCCAATGAGAACTTTTAGAGGAAGTGTCCTATCAGTAGAGCTCAGGATTCCCTTGTGAGGATATGTGAATTTCCTGACCTATTCCATTAGCTGAACTTGTTTAATTTTATTTTAATAGTTGATTAGATAGCTCAGAATGTCAACAGACCTGCTGCAAAAATCTTGGCATCCCTTCGTTCTCGTTCCCAGGAGGAACTACTAAGTCATTCCAAGATCAATAAAATGAGTAGCACTCATAGAGTAATAACACCTATCATGAGTTGTTGCAGGTATATCCCAAGTGCCATACAAGAGTTTACTGCTCAGGATGGCACACACTTTCATAGCTCCTAGCCTTTATGTTGCATTACAAACATGTATTATTATAGGGTATTTGCAAAGCGCACACCAGATGGAGTTAATTTTTACTTTTATAGTCCTTTACCACAAATAGCTATACATGATTTTTTGGTCTGGCCTTCAAGACAGCTTTAGCTGTTTGGACAGCCAATTGTTTTTTCCCAAGAATTGTTTTTTCCAAGAATTCTTACCTAATAGACAATATATAGCAGGGCTTTTGGTCATGGTTTTTCATTCATTGGTCAGTTAAATTATCATTCACGGTTTGCTTCCACTCATCACAGCATATACTATGGGGCAATGGATCAGTATTTGTACCCTTTACTTGGAGTGATGGCACTCTGCCTCTTCACTTAGTTCGCATTTGCCTAATTAAAAATGTTCTTATCTCATCTAGGTTTAGTACCAGAGCTGGTGATAAGTGTTAACGTTGCTGTTATTGGATAACTATGTGACTTTTTGTAATACAATTAAGTATAATTAAACTGAATACTCCCTGCCAAGGACAATCCTATTGGCTTTGCCAGTGCTTGTTTCCTAAGTATATATATATTCACTAAAAAAACCAGAGGTTTCAGGGATGTTGTAGTTAGGAATAAGCATTTAAAAAACCTTTGAAATTCACTGGAAAAAACATAGGTTTTAGGGACGTTATAGTTAGAAATTAGCAGTTAAAAAACCTTTGAAATTCACTGAAAAAACCATAGGTTTCAGGGACGTTATAGTTAGTTGGACATTTCACTCATACAAAACCAGAGAAATTCGGCCGTTATAGTTAGTTGAGCTAACTATAAATCGCGCCCCCGCAATGCACTACTGATGACGTCACATATTACATCATTCATGACATGGTCAGTGACATCACTGATGACATCACTGATGACATCTCAAATGACATCACTGATGACATCATCCACATGATAATCTGATGCACCTCCTCATACCCTAATATAACCTTTGATACACCCACCCTAAAATACAGACTACCATTTTCGAAACCATAGACACACCAATACCAGTTACTACATACCCACTCAGTAATTCCTAGGTCTACACACACATCCACTTATTCACCCATACAGTCACTCATACATGCAGTCACTCATCAATACAGCACTATCATATGCACTCATACACCTATACAGACACTCACACACCGCCACTCAACCATAGAGTTACTCACACACCTAGTCAGTGATGCAAAGAATCAATCACACTCCCATTTACTCACCTATACAGCTATACACACACCACCTCATGTATTCATACAGATACTAACACACTTACTCTCTTATACAATCACTGATACAAGCACACACTCATCCATACAGCCACTCTCACAATCACTCACTCTCACACATAGTCATTTATATACTCCAACACTCACATATACTGCCTTTTACATATGTAGTTACTCACACATGTACCACTGAGACATCCATTCACTCACCAACACATGCATACACACACTCACCCACCCATACAGTCCATCACAGATGCACTCTTGAACCCATACACCCAGTGAATCACCAACTCACACATCTATGCACAGATTCACACACCCCACACCTACCCACACAGACACTCAGGCAACCATGCAGATACTCAGACAATCAATCAATAACCCATATACACATTCATTTAGCTACTCACCAACCCATGCAACCGCTTACGCACCAACTGACAGACTGATGCAGACCTTTACACAGTTTTGTCACTAACCCATGCATTCAGTAAGACACGTTTAATCACTCACTTATACAGTCACTCATGCACCTACTAAATCATCCATACAGACACTCATACAACCACTCATTCTTCAATACACCTTGGCATATATATATATATATATATAAAACATATTTAAACTTTACAGAAACACACAGTCACTGGATGATGTCATCAGTGATGTCATTTGAGAAGTCATCAGTGATGTCAACAGTGATGTCACTGACCATGTCATGAATGATGAAATATGTGACGTCATCAGCAGTGCATTGCGGGCGCGAGTTATAGTTAGCTCAACTAACTATAACAGCTGAATTTCTCTGGTTTTGTACGAGTGAAATGTCCAACTAACTATAACGTCCCTGAAACCTATGATTTTTTCAGTGAATATATATTTATATATATGTATATATATTTCAAAGAGCTCGTCCGGCGTTTCGTGCATACGAAAAGACGAGAGCAGACCCAATTGTTGTGCTGGTATTTTTTATTCCATAATCACCATGTCGCCATGACGCGTTTCGGCCGATCGACGGCCTTGATCACATATATATATATACACACTGCTGAAAAAAACAAAGGTTACAGGTACGATATAGTTAGCCTCAGATTTCACTTGTACCCGACCATAGTAAATTCAGCAGTTATAGCTACCTGAGCTAACTAAAACTTATGCCCTGCAATGCAGTGCTTACGACCTCACATATTACATCACTCATGATATGGCTAGTGACATTACTGATGACATCTCAAACGACATCACTGATGACATCATCCAGTCTTTACGTCTTTACGAATAGTTTATGAGTGTTAAAGATATATACTATGGTACTCCAAAAGTTAAATTAGTATACTTTGTGTACTACTAATGAAATGAAATGAAATAAATTAAATGAAATACCAGCATTTGTAAAGCGCACAGCTACCTCCGGAAAGGTATCCCGGTGCTGGGGGCCCTCGGGAAGATTAAGCGAGCTATTGCCCAGAGTCATATGGTGCTGGGCTAACCTGCCGCCGGCACCGGGGATCGAACCGTGAACCCCGTGGTCCGGAGTCAGGCACCCTGGCCGCTGTGCCACACCTCTTCCACTAATGAATGATACTATTTCTAACATATATTATGTGAGTAGCTGTGTTACTGTATGTATCTGTGTGTGAGTGTGTGTCTGAGTGGCTTTATTGGTGTATGAGTGGTGTGTGAGTGACTGTAAGGGTGACTGTATGGGTGAGTAAGTGGGTGTGTGAGTAGCTGTATGGGTGAGTGAGTGGCTATGTAAGTGGCTGTATTGGTGAGTGAGTGGGTGGGTGAATGGCTCTATGGGTGAGTGAGTGGCTGTATGAGTAGCTGTATGAGAGAGTGAGTGGGTGTGTGAGCGGATCTATGAGTGAGTTAGTGGGTGTGTTAGTAGGTGTATGAGTGAGTGGGTATGTGACTGGCTATATAGGTGAGTGAGTGGTTATGTAAGTAGCTGTATGGGAGAGTAATGGCTTTGTAAGTGGCTGTATTCGTGAGTGAGTGGCAGTGTGAGGGACAATTTGAGTGAGTGAGTGGGTGTGTGAGTGGTTGCATAGGTGAGCATGTGCCTGTGTAACTGCCTATATCAGTATATGAGTGGCTGTGTGAATGGCTGTATGAGTTAGTAAGTGGGTGTGTGATCAGCTTTATGAGTGAGTAAGTGCGTGTTTGTGAGTGGCAGTATGGGTGAGTGAGTGGTTGTGTGAGTAGCAGTATGGGAGAGTTAGTGGGTGTGTGAGTAGCTCTATGGATGAGTGAGTAGGTTTGTGAGTAGTTGTATGGGCCTGTGAATGGATATATGAGAGCTTGTATGGGGATGTGAGTGTTTCAGTGTATGATGTCATCACTGATGTCCTCAGTGATGTCCTTTGAGATGCCATCAGTGATGTCACCAATGATGTCACTGACTATGTCATGAGGGATGTAATATGTGAGGTCCTAAGCAGTGCATTGTGGGTGCGTAAGTTATAGTTAGCTCAGGTAACTATAACTGCTAAATTTCTATGGTTTTGTATGAGTGAAATCTGAGCCTAACTATAATGCCCCTGTAACCTTTGTTTTTTTAATGAATTTCAAATGTTTTTCTAAGTCCATTTTCAAAGTATTATGTCCTTCTTATGTTTAGTTTTTATAGTTAATTTGTGTGGTTTATTTTTAATACTAAGTGTATTCCAATTGATTTGGAATTTTAATGTAGCTTTGTTTTCTACTATAGACATTCTTTTTTTATAAATATACATATTCTACGTTTAAAAACATAGAAATCACTTATGTAGTTAATGAAAAGTATATGAAGTTTTTAAAATCAAATTAAACAAATTTTAATTTTATTGAAATATTTTACGGATAGCGTTCGTGGTACCTTCGCGAGTCCGTAAACATAGACAGGCAACAACTCTATTTTTTTATCACGTGAGAGGAACAAATCTGTCAGTCTGAATCATAAGATTCACTGAACATTTTATAGATAACTGAGAATATGTACACCCCTCCATTGTCATTAATCGCATCTGTGTGAACATATTTACAAGTATGTATAAACTACCTTATATCTGTTTTCCAAAAAACGTAACCATTTTGCAACTTTCAAACAGGATTCGAGAATTCACTCACAAGCACACCCAGTCCTTGTCTTCTGATTGGATATATTAAGCCCCACCCTTGCACATGGAAAACCACACCCAAAAACAGTTACTTCACTAGTGAAGTCTCTAGAAAAAGGATTGAGAACCAGTGGTGCTCTGCTTTTAAACAATGGCTGTAGCTGCTTCGTCCTTCCAAGATGAGCATCCACAACCTGTTGAGGATGAGAAGGAAGACACACCACCTAGCAGAAAAGAAAGAGATGTGTGGAAGCACTTTACTATACCTTCTGGGAAAAAGAAGGTAACAGCAAAAATAGGGCAGTGCAATATTTACAGCAAGCGGTTATCCAGAGGCACTGCAAAGAAGTATTCGCGTGGGACAAGTTCCATGTGAAAGCACCTAAAAACAACCAGATGATGCAAGGGAAAGCAGGTGCAGCAGGACAGTCGACCTCTACAGCAGCCTTGGGAGAACAATCATCAGCTGCAGTTATTACTCACCCATATAAACACTCACTCACATACCCACTTACTCACCCATACAGGCTCTCAACAGAGCCACTCACTCATCCATACCACCACTCACTCACACACCCACACAACCACTTACATACCCCTTCACACATCCATACAAGCACTCACATGTCTACTCACTCACCCATACAGCCCTCACACAGACACTCACTCTCCAATAGAGCCACTCACACACACACTCAGTTAACCAAACACCCACTCAAACAGCCACTCACCCACCCACCCATCCAACCGCTGACACATCCACTCATCCATAATATATCAAATAGGACCCCCTGCTTTCCAATTTTGATTCCTAGGGCAGGGCAAAACTATTTCTAGAGATTAATCCCTTGGTAATCATATTCATCCATAAATAGCTCACAAATCTCTGATACATGCATTCCAACATATATGTTGCCCACAAGAATATATTTTATGTTATTTTTCTTTTTATCATTTATTTATCCAAAATGTCAAAATTCACTCAACAATTATTTGTCAATTCCTTCATTTCAATAAATATCAAAGAACATATACACATAACATTAACACTTAGCATAGGTCAGAATTGAGAAGTAAAATGAATTCATTTTGTTTAAAACATAACCCCCTTATTCATTCATACATATCCTCATTCCTCATACTTCATTTGCTCCACATGCAACAGAAAACCATACTCCCAGTTCATATAAAATTTTGGTCCCTGACAAATTGAAATAGGTGTTGAAAACCCACATTAATTTCTACAGTTTATTTGCACTCCTTCTTTACTTTCTTTTCATGTATCCACTAATAGGGAATACAATTATTTCTCCTATTACAAACATTCTATCTTCTTTGTTATTCCTTTTGCATCAATTTACCCATGATTTTATATATTGTCTTCTTTGCAATAACTTTTTCTCTTTTTTATTGAGCAGAAACATAGATTAAACCATTACTCTAATACACAAAGTCAATTTCACCAAAGAACACCATTATCTTAAATATTAGAATCCTCTTTTACAAAAATGGTATATTCTCAATTAATTGGTTATCTAAAGTGTAATGTGCAAAGTCATTGAGATTCCATCTTCTATGTTTAATAGTACGCATGGTGAAAGCATTCGAACAATGTAGGTGCTATTTAATAAAGTGCAGTGTATTTAACTCCCATAAAGTGCATTTTCCTTTCTCCCAATCGGGTTGTTCTAAATCTTGATTAAAGTGCATCAGCTCATGCTCTACCCATAGCAGCAAACAATTCCTAAAACAAAGTGCAATTGTGCTTAAATAACTTAACATCATTTTTTTTCCCTTCTTCATAGCACTTTGCCGCATTCTTACACGTGGCGGCTTTCTACCTCGTCCATGTATTTCCATACAGAAGTGTGTCTTTAAATGGCACCGACCCTTTTAGCATAATACTCTTCAAATTTTCTTTTTCAAATCATATTTTTATGCCATTCTAGGTAGGCTGGTACTTTAGTTGGCCTTCAGTTCTGGAGAATCAAGGAGCGTGCCACCAAAGAGGTGATTCCTACAAATGTTTCCTCCCCTCTAGACATTAGCAGGTTTTGTCTCTGCCTTACTGAGCCAAAAAGTGCTATTGCCACCTCTGGTTCCAGTCTTCTCTGCAAGCCAAGGCTGAGAGCGGCACAGACTCTCTCCCAGAACTGTCTTAACATCGGGCAGGTATTGAATATATGAACTGAGCCTCCCTCACCCAATTGCTGACAGCAAAAGCACCTATTTTCAACTTCTGGATGCATCTTATGGAGCACTTTTGGGGTATAGTATGCCCATCCACCTTGATTAAAATGACATTCTTTTAAAATTTGCCGCTCTTAATGCCTTGCTGCCATATTGCGAGATAACTTGCCACTCAAGGTCTGAGAAAGTACATTGCGTTCCCTGAGTGATCCTCTCTAAAAAGTAGTTAACCAAAAGGGACTCTCCTTGGCTCCGTAAAAATCGATACCAATTTCCCATCCCCTTAGCTTTGTTCTAAAGAGAGCGGCCATAGCAGGTGTGGCACCTGTGCTAGATAAAAAACAGTACTTGTTCAATAGATGTATGATCAGAAGATCAGCTTGCACCGGTCTCCACACCTAGCTTGGACCTCCTGCCAATTAATACATCTCTCTCCAACTATAAAATAGCCCAGCTCTTTAAAGCCATTAGCTTTCCAAAACCTTAAATGGCTATTCTGGATTTGGAGGCCTAAGCTTTTACATTCTGTAAGCTGCAAGTACTCATAACCTGCAGAGTGAGCCTTTAAGGAGGAGAATGCCTGAAGTCTAGTACAATACTCCTGCAATGTCTTGTATATCGTTTTTTGGGGAAATTCTGCTGTTTTTATGAAAACCTGAATCAGGGACCCAGCTTCCTCAACCATCTTATCAAGAAAAAAACTATCCAAAGACACCTTACGGTCAATTACTCACACTATTATATCTAAAAAGGATGCTTCATAGTACATTCGAGCTTGGGGGAGTGCGAGCCCCCCGATTGATGTCAAGTTGAAGTACAGGGAATTTCACCCTTGAAGCCTTCTTATTCCAAATAAACTGTCGAAATTTTTTTTCCAGCTCTTTACAATAGGTCATGTTGATTTATATCGGAACATTTGTAAAAAGATAAATCAGTAGAGGTAAAATCGACATTTTTGTAAGGGCTACATGACCAATCAATGTGAGAGGAAGAAGTGACCATTTGTCAAGTAGATCTTTGATTTTTTTCAACATGGCCTCATAATTCAGTTTATGAATTTCCGCATACTGATTAGTGACATATATCCCCAAATATCGAATCGGGTCAGGGGAAAGAGCTTGCCGTTTGAGATAATCTGGGAGAAAATCACTGGAAGTATTAATCAACAAAATTTCAGTCTTATTATGGTTGATTTAATACCTCCCAATTAATTCAAACTGCGCAAATTCTCTCATTGTCGTTTCAATATTCTGCTTTTCAGGTCTAAGGTATAAAATAATATCGTCCACAAACAGTTTTAATTTCGACATTCCTGCTATTGGTGTTTTAATCTCAAAGTTATCTTGGATCCTAATGGCCAGAGGTTCAATAAAAAAGGTAATCAGCACAGGGGATAAGGGACAGCCCTGCCGGGTTTCCCGGTTTATATCGACCATCCCAGCTAGGTTAGAATTTATAAAAGCCTGTGCCCCTTGACATATATTCCGTAACATGTTAATAATCTGGGAAGGAATCCCAACCCTTTCAAGACTGTAAAAAAGAGCGTCCCAATTCACCAGATCGAAAGCTTTCTGTGCATCGACCATCATTATAAGTGCTGGTGTTTGTTTAGTATTAAAAAAGTCAAATGCTTGGGCTAAGAATCCAGTGTTATATGACATTAACATCCCAGCCACAAACCCTGTCTGGTCCTAGTGGATCACATTCTGTGCAAATCGATTCGCCCAGACTTTCATTAAAATTTTATAGGCAGAATTTAGCAGACTGATTTGCCTATATGAGTTGACATCCCTGGGATTCTTACCCTTCTTAACAAAACTAACGATGGTGAATTCTTTAAAAGTTAATGGAATCTCGCCTCCTGCCTTAACATAATTAAAAAGCTCAACCAAAAACAGTGTTAACTCTTCCGAAAATGGCTTATAAAATTCTGTTGGAAGGCCATCGTTACCGCAGGCTTTCCCTCCAGGCATTGAGGCAAGGGAATGCTGAATTTTGGCTGCTGAAATATCTGAAACATCTCTTCTGCCTGCATACTTGATAGCTGCGGCAGGTTTATATCATAAAAGTATTGATGTATTGCTTCTTTCGAAGCCATATATTTAGTTGCATATAGTTCATTATAATGGTCTAGAAAGATTTTGGCGATCATGTCCTTTTCGGACACCAGGGTCCTCGTCCCTGGCCCCTGAAGTTCCATGATTAATGCAGCTTCCTGCTTTACCTTGGTCGACCAGTCTAAAAATGTCCCTACGATTTGACTCTCCTCATATACTCGTTGCTGAAATGAACTTGAGCTATTTATTTCTTCTATGATAAAAAACTCCCTTAACACCTGTTTTGCTTTATTTAGCTGCCCTACCACTAAGTCTCTGCCCCCCAAGGAGCTATTCTTCCTCAACAGAGTAGTATCGACTGCCAGCTGAAGTTCGGCTATACGTGCCCTTCGGGTTTTGGATTGCGCAGCCATAAAAGCCACCATCTGCACATGCACTGAGGCCTTAAAAGCCCCCAGACAGAGAAGAGTGTTGCTGTGTCCCTGTTATCCTGAAAAAACTATTTAATCCATTTTCTTATGCTAGTCATCCATTGCTGATTTGAGAGAAGGAGTCGATTCATCTGCCACCTGGACCTTTCCCTCTTTGTTGAATCTATTTCGATTTCAATTTTGAACAGCGAGTGATCTGAGAATGATTTAGCCCATATTTCTGAGTTAAGACAGTTCAGGGAGTGGGAGATAAGAAAAAAATCGATACAAGAGGCAGACTGGTATTGATGAGAGTAGCAAGTATACTGCGAAGTTTCCCAATGAGCCCTTCGCCATGGATTGATTAATTGATAATCTTGTTTCATTACATCTAATACTTTTTTAGTCTTGGACTTCAGTTGTTTTTTTGTTTTATTCGAAGTATCCTTTGCCAAGTATTGGATAAAATTAAAATCTCCCCCTAAAATTATGGGGCCCATCGCCCCTTTAACTAGGTCATTGATCTTCATAATAGTTGTGGGATCGTCTACGATTGGTGCATAATAGTTCACAAAATTAAAAACATTTCCATTTACCCTGGCTGTAACCCATATCCATCTGCCATAGGGGTCTCTCCGGCCTTGAGCAATCTCCCAATCTATCCCTTGCCCGAAGTAGATGGCTACTCCCCTTATTGCCATTCCAGCAGAAGCAAAATATGCCTTTGAAAGAAATTTAGGGATAAAGAGCTTTGGTGTGTTTGTTTTAAGATGGGTTTCCTGAAGGAATAGAACTTGTGGTGAAAAAGAAGTTTGCCATCTTATTAGACCACCATATTTTTTCTTATTTGATATACCATTTACATTGACCGTAACTATACGAGCTTTAAGACACATCCCTGAGATTATTTCTTTGGAGTTGAGGCATCTCCATCAGAACACTTCTCACCAATACCTTTCCCACTATGATTCTGCTCATTTTTACTAACAGTGTCCCCCTCACCCTGTGCCCAACCAATCCCCCCACCCCTGGAGGAATGGATATAGCCCACAGTACCCCTTTACTCCCTTCTCTGGCTGGCACCCCTGCTGGGTGCCGTGGTGCTGCACCCTAAGTGATCAGTCCCACGCCCCATTGTCCTCAGTCATATTGCTATAATTTAGTATTTCTTATCCATTTTGCAGTGGAAATTTCTTGCTACAATTTCTGAGCTTCGTCTATGTTTGCGAACATATGAAATTTCCGTCTCACTAAGACCCTTAACTTGGACTGCTGTGCTATTGCAGCCTGTGCGCCCTGTGCCTTAAATAGATACAAGAGCTTGACAAATTCCTTCCTACGGCGTGCTGCAGCCGCTGACAAGTCGGAGAAAATACGACAGCTGGATACTTCATTGATAAAGAATTGTCTCTTCTGGATGGCTTTAGTAAGTATCTGCTCTTTAATGCGGCAATCTGCAAAGTTCACTAGGATTGTCCGTGACAGTTTTGAGTTGGGAAACGGCTGAGAAGGTACCCTGTGAGCTCTTGTGATAGTAAGATCTCCTGAAAATTCTGGCAATACATTCTTTTTGATAAATGTCTCAACCCATTGAAGAGTTTGGGCCCCTTCACATCCTTCTGGAACCCCAACTAGATGCAGGTTGGACCGCCGAGAATGGTTTTCCAGCTCCTCAAGCTTATTTTCTAATGAGGATTTCTCCTTTCTGACTAAGGTGACCTGCTGCTGCATAGAGTTCATCTGGTCCTCGAGCTGAGTAATCCTGGACTCTGCCTCTTGCATTCTGGCTGGGAAGCTGCTGACTGCTTCCACAATTTTTGACAGACGGTGATGGAGGGATGCTATCTCACTTGCGTGCGTTATCTTGAGTTCTCTTATTTTGTCCAAATTAGGATTTAGCATGGTCTTTATATTGCATTGCATGATAGTCCCATCTCCTTGCAGCTGTACAGCCTGCTTGCCTACTAGCCCGCCTGGCTCTACCTGTGCCTGTTCTTTCTGCCCTCCTGTGTTTGGAGGCTGAGGCCGTGGCTGAGACCGTGGCTGGGAGTCTGCTAAGGCACTGTTCTCCTTCTGAGGGGATCTGTCATTGCCCTTGTTTTTCGGTGGAATCAGATGCAAAGCGGGGGATTCATCAAATAGCGAGAGACCAAATTGTGTAGCAGCGGGAGGCCCATGTGATGTAGAAGGTGCAGTTGGTGTTGTTTTAACTTTAGAAAATAGTGGATACTACTTTGGCTTCCCATAGGTCTGACTAATGGTATTTTTATTTATATCCTCTTGTGGAGGGCAAGTTTTTTCCCCCTTTTGAGTTGCCTCTGTGGTCGGTCCCTCATCTTTGTCCTCTGGAGCCCTGTTGCCTTCTTTAAAAATTTCTGGTACTTCATTTTGTATGGCAAGCTATTCCTCGCGCCATATTTCCTCATCCAACCACCCTTGTGGTATTCTCTCCATGACTAGACCCCCCATGCCGGCCTCCCTTCTGGACTCTAATGTATCTTCTTCTGAGCTCAGAGGACTTGAGATTGTTGCAGATCCGCATCGTGATTTTAGAATATGCTCGGCTCTTGCCGCAGCTGATGCAGCCTTCATGTGAGCTGTTCGTGTCTTAGTTTTATGGCTCGCCGCGGTATCCACATTGACAATTATATTTTAGATTTTTAGATGCTTCTCCATTATATCCAGCCCCAGAACGCTTTTACTAATCGGAGGGGGGGGGGGGCCGGAAACCAGCGACCCACTGCCAGGGCCCTCCTCAGAGTTACGTACTCCTTTGGGTTCTTACTACTGGCCGGAAACCTGGAGGTACCCCTGCTCTACTGATGCAATATTTCACTTTGTTGGAGTGCTATGTTCGAGCTATTTGAGGGTCTGGGTAAAGGGTGAAGTCCTGCAACTGTTGACGAATTTAAAAGTCCAATAGGGGGGCAGCGGCCACACAGGAGAGAATTCAAAGACTAACAGCTTTTCCCAATAAGTAATTGTTGGTACTTAAACACTGTAAATTGCAATGGGACAAAACTTCCCCTTGTCATTCAGTAAGCGAGTAGGACTCCAGCACTTACCACCTTTATTATGCGCAGTGAGACTCCTGTTTGACAACCTTCCAATTTTGCTCTACCTCTGTCTCCATCTCCGTTTATGTTTTCAAGCCCGGTAAGGGTTTATTGACGCCCTGCAGTTTGCAGGGGAACAAAGTGGAGGCCGGATGGTGGCCGAAATCAGAAGTTTGGAGATGATCTTTTAAGGCAATTGCAGGCTGCAGCTGAATTTGAGAGAAGTGCCAGGGAGCTGCTGCCGCCACCATTCAACCGCAGCCACGTTTCGGTGTCTCTCTGCAATGCCAACAGCATCGCAGAGCCTGGACCGGAAGCGGCAGCCACTGGACAAGGGGCTGGAGTGGAGTGATCACTCTAGCGGCAGTGCATATGGGATTCTACTGTCACCTCCATCATCTCCTTGTAATAACTTTAACATCAAATCTATCACTATTGATAAATGACAAAACACAAAATAGATCTTAAATAGTCACATAAACTTTTACAATTTATATACATTCCTTATCGGCTTTCTTTTTGTGTATTCACTATTAAGGAGAATAATTATTTCTCCATTTTGGACCCACTTTCTTCTCTGTTTTTAGTTTTGCATCAAATGTTTCCATGATTGTTTATATTTTTCTTTTTTTAATGTGGCTTTTACATCAAATCTACGTGCAATTCAGGGACACAAACTGCCTTCCTCAGGATTAACAGGATCAACAGATGATAGTAGTCTGTGGAAGACATAGATTCAGAGTACTTCATGCCAAGTGGAGACACATCCCTTTGTCTGACTTTGGATTACTCATAAAAGATATATAAAAAAATAGCAATTCGAATTGGCTAAATTTGGAATAGCAGCATAGCTCTTTTTGGGTCCTTTTAATACTGTATATTTATTGTTTAGAAGTTAGGCCTGAATTCATCCCTATCTCCAGACCATTTGAAACATTTGTTACCCTGAAGCACGAACCTGTCTTTGGCCATTCGATTCTGGTTGACCCATTTATATGGTAGGAAATTACGTGATGTCTCCATCTTGCATGACATCATGATGACATCGCTGATGACATCATCCAATGATTGTGAGTGTTTTCTAAAAGTTCATGAGTGTTAAACATATACTACGGAACTACAAACGTTAAATTAGTGTACTTTGTGTACGACTAATGAGTGATACTATTTCTAATATATATTATGTGAGTGGTTGTGTGACTGTATATCCATGTGTGAGTGGCTGTATGGGTGTGTGATTGGCTGTATGGGAGAACGCGTGGGTGTGTGAGTGCTGTATGAGTGAGTGATTGTGTGTAAATGACTTTATGGGTGACTGAATGGCTGTTTGAGGGGCTGTTTGGTTAACTGAGTGGGTGTGTGAGTGGCTGTATTAGAGAGTGAGTGTCTGTATGAGTGGCTTTATAGGTGAGTGAGTTGACATGTGAGTGATTGTATGGGTGTAAATGGTTGTATGGATAATTGAGTGGCTGCTGAGAGGCTGTATGGATGAGTGAGTAGGTGTGTGAGAGGCTGTATGGGTAAAATAGTGGGTGTGGGTGAGTGAGTGGCTATGTGAGAGATTACATGGGTGAGTGAGTGGCTATGTGAGTAGTTGTATGGGTAAGTGAACGGCTGTGTGAGTGGCTGTATGGGTGAGTGAGTGGGTGTGTGTGTGGCTCTATGGATGAGTGAGTGGGTATGTGAGCAGTTGTATGGGTGTATAAGTGGGTGTATGAGTGGGTATCTGGGTGTGAGAGTGGATGTGTGAGTTGCTCTGTGGATGATGCCATCACTGATGTCATTTGAGATGTCATCAGTGATGTCATCAGTGATGTCACTGACCATGGCATGAGTGATGTAATATGTGAGGTCATAAGCAGTGTATTGTGGGGGTGTAAGTTATAGTTAGCTCTGAAAACTATAACTGCTGAATTTCTATGCTTTTGTATGATTGAAATATGAGACTAACTATAACGTCCCTGTAACCTTTGTTTTTTTCAGTGAATTTCTGAGGTATTTTAATTCTATTTCTTAACTTTAACGTCCCTGTATCCTTTGGTGTTTTCAGTGAATTTCTAAGGTTTTTTAATGCTATTTCTGAACTATTACATCCCTGTAACCTTTGTTTTTTTTGTGAATTTTGAAGGTTTTTTAAAATTTTATTTCCTAACTGTAACCTGTAACCTTTGTGAGTGGGTGTGTGATTGGCTGTATGGGTCTATGAGTGGGTGTGTGAGTAGCTGTCTGGATCTGTGAGTGGATGTGTGAGTGGCTGCATGGATCATCTGTAAGTGGGTGTATGAGTGGCTGTTTGGGTGTGTAGTCATCTGAGTGTGTGAGTGGCTGTATGGGTCAGTGAGTGAGTGTGTGAGTGGTTATGTGGGAGTGTGAGTGGCTCTATGGGTATCTGAGTTGGTGTGTGAGTGACTGTGTGGCTCTGTGCGTGGGTGTGTTAGTGGCTGTATGGGTGTGTGAGTGGCTGTGTGGGTCTGTAAGTATATGTGAGAAGGGCTGAATGGGTGTGTGAGTATTGTTGTGGGTATATCAGTAGCTCTGCGAGTGACTGGGCCAGAATGGAACTTCACCTGCACCTTTATTGAGCAAGAGTCCACAGTTTTGCAAGAAAAGTCTACCCAACAGGAGTACTTTCTACTGGTTAATTAGTAAGTTCTACCATGTTGGGTAATAACTAGTGAATATTCTACAATACAGCTGCACAATGGACCACAAGGAAATGTCTCTAGTGACCTTGTTTGCATGTAATTTTGGCAATGCCATTGTTACTTGAGCGTCTTGATGCACAAATCTGTGATGACACAAATCCTCGTCTAGAGAAGCTAGTTTGGTAATCTGTCAATCAAAGTGGGAAAAGGCGGGAAGACCTCTGCATACTACTAAGGAAAATCGGGCAGACAAACTTGCAAATGATTTAGGGCTCTTGAATATTCAGGGTAATTAAAAAGGAGAACAATAGACTCTGCTCTCAACAGAAGAAAGAAACCACTCATCACAGTCACAACAGATTAGATTGCGCTTCAGTAGATCAATAGTGCATTCACCTCCATTAAGGATTTCAGATTGTTTTTCAACATGGAATACTAGAGGGAACACATTAGCTTTGCCTTTGTCAATTCAAGAAGTTAGGATCATTTGTTCTTTACAGCTTCAACTGGGGCACCTGCTGTGTTTATATTTGTAAGTGCTTCCTGTTGAGGTTTAATTTCTATGAAATGAGCATCAGGGCCAGAATGGAACCTCATTTTTTCCAAGAAAAGTCCACAGTTCTACCAAGAAAAGTCCACAGTTTTACCAAAAATGTATGTGTGTGTGTGAATATATATGTATATATATATTTATACACACATATATATACATATATATATATATTATCTACTGGCGGTCGCCAGTAGATAGTTATAGTTAGGACCTATTATCCATAGGAAATCCGCGACATTCTATTTGAAATAACGTTGGCGCCGGTTGACGAATCTTCGTGAAATTCTCCAACTTGTTGGGGCGCTCCACTCCGCTCCTACCCTGAAAGTCTCGGGTTGATTCGTCAAGCGGGGGCCGAGAAAAAAGGGGGGTCCCAAAACACATTTTCCCCATTCATTTTTCCATAGGAACCTTTAGTCGCAGCTACAGCCCGAACTGCTGAACGGAATTACACCAAATTTGGCAAAGAGGTAGCCCTTGGTTCAGTGTCATGCCTTTTGCTTAAATGGTGTAAATCCGTTCAGTAGTTCCTGAGAAATTCACAAGTAAAATCACATATATATCTATGGGCGAGTAGGGTCCGCGTACCCTCCCGATCACGAGCTGCATGCTAATTGGCTGTCAACACTCCAAATGAGGAAGTGTTGGCAGCCATTTTGTCCTCGGTAGAACCGAGGGACAGAAACAAGTGCGCAAAGCGCAAAAGGGGGCAGGGTAGAAACACCCTGACTCCCTAGGTCTGCTCAGGGGATCCCACAAGGACCCCCTGGGCAGAAAAAGCATTTATTTTTAAATCGGCGGGATGCGCTTAGGGTGCGCGGATCCCGCCGAGGAAAAAAAAAGAAACAAGTGCGCAAAACGCACAAAGGGGGCAGGGTAGAAACACCCTGACCCCTAGGCCTGCCTCAGGGGGTCCCACAAGGACCCCTGGGCAGAAAAAGCATTTATTTTTAAATCGGCAGGATGCGCTCAGGGTGCGCGGATCCTGCCGAAAAAAAAAAAATCGAAGCGCGGTCTCTCGCGCTTCGATGTTTATTTGCCCTTGGGTGGGCCAAGTCCCGGGGGCATGGTGGGGGGGTTTAGATTTAATGTGGGGCCTCTAAGGCCCCCAAGCCCCGGGACCGCCACCCCCGGGGCTTTAGAAAATAATGGTGCGGGAGGGCTCTTTGCCCTCCCGCAGCCCCGGGGACCGCCACCCCCGGGGCTTTAGAAAATAATGGTGCGGGAGGGCTCTTGCCCTCCCGCAGCCCCGGGGACCGCCACCCCCTGGGGCTTCTTTTTAAAAAAAAAATTTAACCTGTGTGGGGGGGCTCCACCTCCCCAGGGCTTTACTAATGGTTGGGAGGGGGCCGCGCGGCCCCCTCCTGGAGCCCTTGATGGCCCTGGGGACCGCCACCCCCAGGGCCGGCTCCTGCAGTGTCCCGGGGTGCCTACCCCCGGGACACTGTAGTTTGCTATGACAGGACGGGAGCCTCGCGGCTCCCGTCCTGTCATAGCAAACTTGGTTTGCATTTTGAAAGAGAGCAGGAAACCTGCTCTCTCTTTCAAAATGCAACTCAATTGCTTTCCACATGGGAGGCAGCATGTTAGCTGCTCCCCATGTGGAAAAGCAATGCCGGCTCCCGTAGGACGCGGGGAGCCGGCTGGGACTGTGGGGGATTGGGGACCCCCCCACAGTCCCCAACCAGAGGCCAGGCCCTGGGGAAGGGGTCCCCGGGGCCATAAGTGGCCAGGGAGGGGGGCCACGCAGCCCCCCTCCCCAAATAAAAAATGTAAAAAAAATTAAAAAAAAGGGCAAGGCCGGCCCCAGGGATGGGGTCCCCGGGGCCTTAAATGGCCTGAGGAGGGGGGCCACGCAATCCCCCTCCAAATAAAAAAAAAAAAAATCGAGGGCATGCCCCGGGGGATGGGGACCCCGGGGCAAATACAGGCCCAGGGAAGGGGGGCCATGCGGCCCCTTCCCGTTTTTTTTTTAATTTAAAAAATAAATAAATTGCTCAGGCCCCGGGGATGGGGTCCCCGGGGCCAAAAGTGGCCAAGGGAAGGGGGCCACGCAGCCCCCTACCATAAAAAACAACAAAAAAAATCGACCGGCATCGTGCCGGAGGCCCCGCCCCTCCCTGCAGTACTCTGCAAACGCGCCCTGGCGCATTTTAAGAAGGGAAGTAATTCCCCTTGAATACTGGGGGTCCCTGGGGCCAACTAGCCCACCAGGAACCTCCAGTATGCGCCAGGGCTGCGTTGCAGAGAGGTGTACAGAGGCCACGCCCCTTTTACACCTCTCTGCAACGCAGCTCTGTGGCGCTTTTAGAAGTACATGGTGGGCTAGTTGGACTCCAGGGACCCTCAGGATTCAAGGGGACTTAATCCCCAACTTAAAACTCGCCACGGGCGCGTTTGCACAGTGGTGAAGGGAGGGGCGGGGCTTCAGGTGACATGTGTGCAAACAGGCCCCGTGGCGCGTTTTAAGATGGGGAATTAAATCCCTTCAATCCTGAGGGTCCCTGGGGCCAACTAGCCCAACAGGTACGTCCAGAAAGCGCCACAGAGCTGCATTGCAGAGAGGTGCAAAAAGGGGCATGGCCTCTGAACACCTCTCTGCAACGCAGCCTCCTGGCGCATACTGGAGGTACAGGGTGGGCTAGTTGGACCCCAGGGACCCTCATGATTCAAGGGGACTTAATCCCCAACTTAAAACGCGCCACGGGCGCGTTTGCACAGATGTCACCTCAGGCCCCGCCCCTCCCTTCACCATTGTGCAAATATTCCTCTAAAATCAGCCGAACTACAAATTCCTATTTACTCACCTGTTATCAGGAGAGACCTCAGTGCTGCATCTTTCAGCCCAGTACTGATCCTGAAAAGTAATTTTAACCGTACTTACCAGTAACTTGAATTTCCTTCCATAGGCTAACATTGACTGGTTTCACTTGGAAATTCTTCTAAGTGTGGAGTTTTGGAACTTTATAATATTCCTCTAAAATCAGCCGAAATACGAATTCCGATTTACTCAACTGTTATCAGGAGAGACCTCAGTGCTGCATCTTTCAGCCCAGTACTGATCCTGAAAAGTAATTTTAACCGTACTTACCAGTAATTTGAATTTCCTTCCATAGGATATCATTGTCTGCTTTTTGCTAAAAAGTTTCTAAGTGTCGATTTTTGAAACATACAAATATTCCTCTAAAATCAGCCGAACTACGAATTCCGATTTACTCACCTGTTATCAGGAGAGACCTCAGTGCTGCATCTTTCAGCCCAGTACTGATCCTGAAAAGTAATTTTAACCATACTTACCAGTAACTTGAATTTCCTTCCATAGGATATTATTGCCTGCTTTTTGCTGAAAAAGTTTCTAAGTGTCGATTTTTGAAACATACAAATATTCCTCTAAAATCAGACGAAATACGAATTCCGATTTACTCACCTGTTATCAGGAGAGAACCCAGTGCTGCATCTTTTAGCCCAGCACTGACCCTGAAAAGTAATTCTAACCGTACTTAACAGTAACTTGAATTTCCTTCCATAGGCTAACATTGACTGGTTTCACTTGGAAATTCTTCTAAGTGTGGAGTTTTGGAACTTTATAATATTTCTCTAAAATCAGCCGAACTATGAATTCCGATTTACTCACCTGTTATCAGGAGAGAACCCAGTGCTGCATCTTTTAGCCAGCACTGACCCTGAAAAGTAATTCTAACCATACTTACCAGTAACTTGAATTTCCTTCCATAGGAATCCATTGTCTGGTTTTCAGCAGAAAAGTTTCAAAGTGTCGATTTTCACAAACTACAAATATTCCTTAAAAATCGCATGTGTGACTTAAACGCATTCTTTCAACTGTTTACAGGAGATGCACCAGTGCTGGTTCCAGGATCCACCACTGAGTAAGAAAAAGTAACGATAACACTACTTACCTGCTAAGTGAATTTCCTCCCATAGGATAACATTGGTGATTCTATATGAAAAAGTTTCTAAGTGTCAACTTTTAAAATACAATAATATTCCTTAAAAATCACTACTGTAACCAAAACGCTTTTACTCAACTGTTTACAGGAGATGTCCCAGGACTGAATCTAGGATCCAGTCCTGTGGTTAGAAAAGTAATCCATAAAGTAACTAATTGCATTTAGGTAGACATTCACATTGAGCTCAATGTTGCATTGTGTTTGAAATTGTGTTGCCCATTGCAACAACTGTAACTACTGTACTTAAAAGACTATTGCCTATTTGCAAAGTATTTAAGTAAAGTAATTCATTCTGAGAAAGTATATTTTGTAATGTAATGTATAATGTAATTACAATGTAATTTAAAAAATAAAATATCTAAAAATAAAGTTTAAAAAAATGTAGTAAATCAGTAACAAACAAAATAAATATAATAATTAATTCATTTAAAAATTGTCATTTACAAAACCTTTGAAATTCACTGAAAAAAACCATAGGTTTCAGACATGTTATAGTTAGGAATTAGCATTTAAAAACCTTTGAAATTCACTGAAAAAACCATAGGTTTCAGGCTTGTTATAGTTAGGAATTAGCATTTTAAAAACCTTTGAAATTCACTGAAAAACCATAGGTTTCAGGCCGGTTATAGTTAGGGTTTAGCATTTAAAAACCTTTGAAATTCACTGAAAAAACCATAGGTTTTAGGGAAAGTTGTAGTTAGTTGGACATTGCACTCGTACAAAACCCGTGAAATTCCCCGTTATAGTTAGTTCAGCTAACTATAACTCGTGCCCCCGCAATACACTGCTGATGACGTCACATATTACATCACTCATGACATGGTCAGTGACATCACTGATGACATCACTGATGACATCTCAAATGACATCACTGATGACATCATCCATGTGAGAATTTAATGCATCTTCTCACACCCTAATATAACTTTTGATACACCCACTCTAAATTACAGACTGCCATTCTCAAAACCATACACACTCCAATACCAATAAGTACATACCCACTCACTGATTCTTAGGTCTACACACACACATCTACTCACTCACCCGTACAGTCACTCATACTTACAGTCACTCAGTACAGGACTATCATATGCACTCATACACCTATATAAACACTCACACAACGCAACTCATCCATAGAGGTACTCACACACCTAGTCAGTCATGCAAATAATTAATCACACTCCAATTTACTCACCTATACAGTTATACACACCAGCTCCCTTACTCATAAAAATACTAGCACATTCTTACGCTCCTATGCAATCACTGATGCAAGCACACACTCATCCATATAGCCACTCTCACAATCACACACTCTCACTTATAGCCATTTATATACTCCAACACACATATATACTGCCTTTCACATATGTAGTTACTCACACATGTACCACTGAGATATACATTCAATCACTAACACACCCATACACACACTCACCCACCCATACAGTCCATCACAGACGCACTCTTGAAACCATGCACCCAGTGAATCACCCACTCACACATCTATGCACAGTCACACACACCCCACCCACACAAACACTGAGGCACCCATACAGATACTCAGAGAACCAATCCATAACCCATATAGACACTCATTTAGCTAGTCAGAAACCCATGCAGCTGCTTACACAACAACAGACAGACGGATACAGACATTCACACAGTTTAGTCACTCACCCATGCATCCAGGAAGATACGTTTAATCACTCACTTATAGACTCAGTCACGCACCTACTAAATCATCCATTCAGACGCTTATACACCCACTCATTCTTCAATACGCCTTTCCCTATATATATTAAACATATTTAAACTTTACAGAAACACACAATCACTGGATGATGTCATCAGTGATGTCATCAGTGATGTCACTGACCATGTCATGAGTGATGTAATATGTGACGTCATCAGCAGTGCATTGCGGGGCGCGAGTTATAGTTAGCTGAACTAACTATAACGGGGGAATTTCACGGGTTTTGTACGAGTGCAATGTCCAACTAACTATAACTTTCCTAAAACCTATGGTTTTTTCAGTGAATATATATATATATATATATATATATATATATATATATATATATATATATTTTCCGTCCAAGTACATGTGCTCTCAGGAAAACCAGGAACCCAAACTCAAGTAAGTTGCAAAGTGTTTATTTACACAACGCGTTTCAACTGCAACCGCAGTCTTGATCACGTGTGGAATTTGTTTGCCGGTATGCTCTGCCGGCGTGTGCGCCACTTCCCATGGGTCCTGCTGATCTGGAAGGAGCAATGTGGTGAAGATATATATATATATATATATATATATATATATATATATATATATATATATATATATATATATATATATATTATCTACTGGCGGTCGCCAGTAGATAGTTATAGTTACAACCTATTATCCATAGGAAATCCGCGACATTCTATTTGAAATAACTCTCTTGCCGGTTGACGTATCTTCACAAAATTTTCAAACTTTATGGCCCGCTCCGGTCCGCTCCTACCCTGAAAGTCTCGGGGGATTCGTCAAGCGGGGCCGAGAAAAAGAGGGGTCCCAAAACGCGTTTTCCCCATGCAATTTTCCATAGGAAACTTTAGACACGGCTACAGCCCGAACTGCTGAACGGAATTACACCAAATTTGGCAAAGAGGTAGTTCTTGGTTCAGAAAGAACCCTTTTGTTAAATGGTGTAAATCCGTTCAGTAGTTGCTGAGAAAATCAAAAGTAAAAAGATAGTGATATCTAGGGCCGCGGATCCTCCCGAGCACGAGCTGCATGTTAATTGGCTGTCAGCTGGCTGTCAACATTCCGATTCAGGAAATGTTGGCAGCCATTTTGTCCTCGGCAGAACCGAGGGACAGAAACAAGTGCGCAAAGCGCAAAGGGGGCAGGGTAGAAACACCTGACCCCTAGGTCTGCTCAGGGGATCCCACAAGGACCCCCTGGGCAGAAAGCATTTTTTTAAATCGGCGGGATGCGCTTAGGGTGCGCGGATCCCGCCGAGGAAAAAAAAAAAGAAACAAGTGCGCAAAACGCACAAAGGGGGCAGGGTAGAAACACCCTGACCCCCTAGGCCTGCTCAGGGGGTCCCACAAGGACCCCCTGGGCAGAAAAAAGCATTTTTTTTTTTTTAAATCGGCAGGATGCGCTCAGGGTGCGCGGATCCTGCCGAAAAATCGAAGCGCGGTCCTCGCGCTTCGATGTTTATTTGCCCTTGGGTGGGCCAAGTCCCGGGGGCATGGTGGGGGGTTTAGATTTAATGTGGGGGCCTCTAAGGCCCCCAAGCCCCGGGGACCGCCACCCCCGGGGCTTTAGAAAATAATGGTGCGGGAGGGCTCTTTGCCCTCCCGCAGCCCCGGGGACCGCCACCCCTGGGGCTTCTTTTTAAAAAAAAATGTAACCTGTGTGGGGGCTCCACCTCCCCAGGGCTTTACTAATGGTTGGGAGGGGGCCGCGCGCCCCCTCCTGGAGCCCTTGATGGCCCTGGGGACCGCCACCCCCAGGGCCGGCTCCTGCAGTGTCCCGGGTGCCTACCCCCGGGACACTGTAGTTTGCTATGACAGGACGGGAGCCTCGCGGCTCCCGTCCTGTCATAGCAAACTTGGTTTGCATTTTGAAAGAGAGAGCAGGAAACCTGCTCTCTCTTTCAAAATGCAAACTAATTGCTTTCCACATGGGGAGCAGCATGTTAGCTGCTCCCCATGTGGAAAGCAATGCCGGCTCCCGTAGGACGCGGGAGCCGGCTGGGACTGTGGGGGATTGGGGACCCCCCCACAGTCCCCAACCAGAGGCCAGGCCCTGGGGAAGGGGTCCCCGGGGCCATAAGTGGCCAGGGAGGGGGGCCACGCAGCCCCCCTCCCCAAATAAAAAATGTAAAAAAATTAAAAAAAAGGGCAAGGCCGGCCCCAGGGATGGGGTCCCGGGGCCTTAAATGGCCTGAGGAGGGGGCCACGCAGTCCCCTCCAAATTAAAAAAAAAAATCGAGGGCATGCCCCGGGGGATGGGGACCCGGGGCAAATACAGGCCCAGGGAAGGGGGCCATGCGGCCCCTTCCCGTTTTTTTAATTTAAAAAATAAATAAATTGCTCAGGCCCCGGGGGATGGGGTCCCGGGGCCAAAAGTGGCCAAGGGAAGGGGGCCACGCAGCCCCCTACCATAAAAAAACAACCAAAAAAATCGACCGGCATCGTGCCGGAGGCCCCGCCCCTCCCTGCAGTACTTGCAAACGCGCCCCTGGCGCATTTTAAGAAGGGGAAGTAATTCCCTTGAATACTGGGGGTCCCTGGGGCCAACTAGCCCACCAGGAACCTCCAGTATGCGCTAGGGGCTGCGTTGCAGAGAGGTGTACAGAGGCCACGCCCTTTTACACCTCTCTGCAACGCAGCTCTGTGGCGCTTTTAGAAGTACATGGTGGGCTAGTTGGACTCCAGGGACCCTCAGGATTCAAGGGGACTTAATCCCCAACTTAAAACGCGCCACGGGCGCGTTTGCACAGTGGTGAAGGGAGGGCGGGGCTTCAGGTGACATGTGTGCAAACAGGCCCCGTGGCGCGTTTTAAGATGGGGAATTAAATCCCTTCAATCCTGAGGGTCCCTGAGGGCCAACTAGCCCAACAGGTACGTCCAGAAAGCGCCACAGAGCTGCATTGCAGAGAGGTGCAAAAGGGGCATGGCCTCTGAACACCTCTCTGCAACGCAGCTTCCTGGCGCATACTGGAGGTACAGGGTGGGCTAGTTGGACCCCAGGGACCCTCATGATTCAAGGGGACTTAATCCCCCAACTTAAAACGCGCCACGGGGCGCGTTTGCACAGATGTCACCTCAGGCCCCGCCCCTCCCTTCACCATTGTGCAAATATTCCTCTAAAATCAGCCGAACTACAAATTCCTATTTACTCACCTGTTATCAGGAGAGACCTCAGTGCTGCATCTTTCAGCCCAGTACTGATCCTGAAAAGTAATTTTAACCGTACTTACCAGTAACTTGAATTTCCTTCCATAGGCTAACATTGACTGGTTTCACTTGGAAATTCTTCTAAGTGTGGAGTTTTGGAACTTTATAATATTCCTCTAAAATCAGCCGAAATACGAATTCCGATTTACTCAACTGTTATCAGGAGAGACCTCAGTGCTGCATCTTTCAGCCCAGTACTGATCCTGAAAAGTAATTTTAACCGTACTTACCAGTAATTTGAATTTCCTTCCATAGGATATCATTGTCTGCTTTTTGCTAAAAAGTTTCTAAGTGTCGATTTTTGAAACATACAAATATTCCTCTAAAATCAGCCGAACTACGAATTCCGATTTACTCACCTGTTATCAGGAGAGACCTCAGTGCTGCATCTTTCAGCCCAGTACTGATCCTGAAAAGTAATTTTAACCATACTTACCAGTAACTTGAATTTCCTTCCATAGGATATCATTGCCTGCTTTTTGCTGAAAAAGTTTCTAAGTGTCGATTTTTGAAACATACAAATATTCCTCTAAAATCAGACGAAATACGAATTCCGATTTACTCACCTGTTATCAGGAGAGAACCCAGTGCTGCATCTTTTAGCCCAGCACTGACCCTGAAAAGTAATTCTAACCGTACTTAACAGTAACTTGAATTTCCTTCCATAGGCTAACATTGACTGGTTTCACTTGGAAATTCTTCTAAGTGTGGAGTTTTGGAACTTTATAATATTTCTCTAAAATCAGCCGAACTATGAATTCCGATTTACTCACCTGTTATCAGGAGAGAACCCAGTGCTGCATCTTTTAGCCAGCACTGACCCTGAAAAGTAATTCTAACCATACTTACCAGTAACTTGAATTTCCTTCCATAGGAATCCATTGTCTGGTTTTCAGCAGAAAAGTTTCAAAGTGTCGATTTTCACAAACTACAAATATTCCTTAAAAATCGCATGTGTGACTTAAACGCATTCTTTCAACTGTTTACAGGAGATGCACCAGTGCTGGTTCCAGGATCCACCACTGAGTAAGAAAAAGTAACGATAACACTACTTACCTGCTAAGTGAATTTCCTCCCATAGGATAACATTGGTGATTCTATATGAAAAAGTTTCTAAGTGTCAACTTTTAAAATACAATAATATTCCTTAAAAATCACTACTGTAACCAAAACGCTTTTACTCAACTGTTTACAGGAGATGTCCCAGGACTGAATCTAGGATCCAGTCCTGTGGTTAGAAAAGTAATCCATAAAGTAACTAATTGCATTTAGGTAGACATTCACATTGAGCTCAATGTTGCATTGTGTTTGAAATTGTGTTGCCCATTGCAACAAATGTAACTACTGTACTTAAAAGACTATTGCCTATTTGCAAAGTATTTAAGTAAAGTAATTCATTCTGAGAAAGTATATTTTGTAATGTAATGTATAATGTAATTACAATGTAATTTAAAAATAAAATATCTAAAAATAAAGTTTAAAAAAATGTAGTAAATCAGTAACAAACAAAATAAATATAATAATTAATTCATTTAAAAATTGTCATTTACAAAACCTTTGAAATTCACTGAAAAAAACCATAGGTTTCAGACATGTTATAGTTAGGAATTAGCATTTAAAAACCTTTGAAATTCACTGAAAAAACCATAGGTTTCAGGCTTGTTATAGTTAGGAATTAGCATTTTAAAACCTTTGAAATTCACTGAAAAAACCATAGGTTTCAGGCCGGTTATAGTTAGGGTTTAGCATTTAAAAACCTTTGAAATTCACTGAAAAAACCATAGGTTTTAGGGAAAGTTGTAGTTAGTTGGACATTGCACTCGTACAAAACCCGTGAAATTCCCCCGTTATAGTTAGTTCAGCTAACTATAACTCGTGCCCCCGCAATACACTGCTGATGACGTCACATATTACATCACTCATGATATGGTCAGTGACATCACTGATGACATCACTGATGACATCTCAAATGACATCACTGATGACATCATCCATGTGAGAATTTAATGCATCTTCTCACACCCTAATATAACTTTTGATACACCCACTCTAAATTACAGACTGCCATTCTCAAAACCATACACACTCCAATACCAATAAGTACATACCCACTCACTGATTCTTAGGTCTACACACACACATTTACTCACTCACCCGTACAGTCACTCATACTTACAGTCACTCAGTACAGGACTATCATATGCACTCATACACCTATATAAACACTCACACAACGCAACTCATCCATAGAGGTACTCACACACCTAGTCAGTCATGCAAATAATTAATCACACTCCAATTTACTCACCTATACAGTTATACACACCAGCTCCCTTACTCATAAAAATACTAGCACATTCTTACGCTCCTATGCAATCACTGATGCAAGCACACACTCATCCATATAGCCACTCTCACAATCACACACTCTCACTTATAGCCATTTATATACTCCAACACACATATATACTGCCTTTCACATATGTAGTTACTCACACATGTACCACTGAGATATACATTCAATCACTAACACACCCATACACACACTCACCCACCCATACAGTCCATCACAGACGCACTCTTGAAACCATGCACCCAGTGAATCACCCACTCACACATCTATGCACAGAGTCACACACACCCCACCCACACAAACACTGAGGCACCCATACAGATACTCAGAGAACCAATCCATAACCCATATAGACACTCATTTAGCTAGTCAGAAACCCATGCAGCTGCTTACACAACAACAGACAGACGGATACAGACATTCACACAGTTTAGTCACTCACCCATGCATCCAGGAAGATACGTTTAATCACTCACTTATAGACTCAGTCACGCACCTACTAAATCATCCATTCAGACGCTTATACACCCACTCATTCTTCAATACGCCTTTCCCTATATATATTAAACATATTTAAACTTTACAGAAACACACAATCACTGGATGATGTCATCAGTGATGTCATCAGTGATGTCACTGACCATGTCATGAGTGATGTAATATGTGACGTCATCAGCAGTGCATTGCGGGGCGCGAGTTATAGTTAGCTGAACTAACTATAACGGGGGAATTTCACGGGTTTTGTACGAGTGCAATGTCCAACTAACTATAACTTTCCCTAAAACCTATGGTTTTTTCAGTGAATATATATATATATATATATATATATATATATATATATATATATATATATATATATATATATATATATATATATTTTCCGTCCAAGTACATGTGCTCTCAGGAAAACCAGGAACCCAAACTCAAGTAAGTTGCAAAGTGTTTATTTACACAACGCGTTTCAACTGCATCCGCAGTCTTGATCACGTGTGGAATTTGTTTGCCGGTATGCTCTGCCGGCGTGTGCGCCACTTCCCATGGGTCCTGCTGATCTGGAAGGAGCAATGTGGTGAAGATATATATATATATATATATATATATATATATATATATATATATATATATATATATATATATATATATATATTATCTACTGGCGGTCGCCAGTAGATAGTTATAGTTACAACCTATTATCCATAGGAAATCCGCGACATTCTATTTGAAATAACTCTCTTGCCGGTTGACGTATCTTCGCAAAATTTTCAAACTTTATGGCCCGCTCCGGTCCGCTCCTACCCTGAAAGTCTCGGGGATTCGTCAAGCGGGGGCCGAGAAAAAGAGGGGTCCCAAAACGCGTTTTCCCCATGCAATTTTCCATAGGAAACTTTAGACACGGCTACAGCCTGAACTGTTGAACGGAATTACACCAAATTTGGCAAAGAGGTAGTTCTTGGTTCAGAAAGAACCCTTTTGTTAAATGGTGTAAATCCGTTCAGTAGTTGCTGAGAAAATCAAAAGTAAAAAGATAGTGATATCTAGGGCCGCGGATCCTCCCGAGCACGAGCTGCATGTTAATTGGTTGTCAGCTGGCTGTCAACATTCCGATTCAGGAAATGTTGGCAGCCATTTTGTCCCTCGGTAGAACCGAGGGACAGAAACAAGTGCGCAAAGCGCACAAAGGGGCAGGGTAGAAACACCCTGACCCCCTAGGTCTGCTCAGGGGTCCCACAAGGACCCCTGGGCAAAAAAATTTTTTTTTAAAAAAAAATCGGCAGGATGCGCTCAGGGAGCGCGAACCCTCCCGGAAAAAATCGAAGCGCGGTCTCCGCGCTCGATAGTCACTGGCCCCGGGTGGGCCAAGTCCCGGGGGCATGCTGGGGGGTTAATTTATGTGTGGGGGCCTCTGAGGCCTCCAAGCCCCGGGGACCACCACCCCCGGGGCTTTATGTAGTACGAAGCGGGAGGGCTCTGAGCCCTCCCGCAGCCCCGAGGACCACCACCTCCCCGGGGCTTCTTTTTTAAATTAAAACCCTGTGTGGGGGCTCCAGCCCCCACACACCCCGGGACCACCACCTCCCGGGGCACTAAGAAAATTAAAATGGGGGTCCGTTTTGGACCCCTAAGCCCCGGGACCACCACCTCCCCGGGCTGTGCTGATGTAGGGAGGGGGCCGCGCGGCTCCTCCTGGAGCCTGTGGTGGCCCTGGGGACCACCACCCCCAGGGTCGGCTCCTGCAGTGTCCCGGGGTGCCTACCCCGGGACACTGCTGTTTGTAATGACAGGACGGAGCCTCGCGGCTCCCGTCCTGTCATTGCAAACTTGCTTTGGATATTGGAAGAGAGAGCAGGAAACCTGCTCTCTCTTCCAATATCCAAAGCCGACAGCTTTGCACATGGGGAGCAGCATGTTAGCTGCTCCCCATGTGTAAGCAATGCCGGCTCCCGTAGGACACGGGGAGCCGGCGGGACTGTGGGGGATTGGGGACCCCCACAGTCCCCAACGAGAGGCCAGGCCCCGGGGGATGGGGTCCCCGGGGCCATAAGAGGCCACGGAGGGGCCACGCAGCCCCCTCCCCAAAGTAACAAATATTTTAAAAAAAAAAAAAAAAAGTGCAAGGCCGGCCCCGGGGATGGGGTCCCCGGGGCCTTAAATGGCCTGAGGAGGGGGCCACGCAGCCCCCTCCAAATAAGAAAAAAGAGGCCATGCCCCGGGGATGGGGTCCCCGGGCCAATACAGGCCCAGGGAAGGGGGCCACGCGGCCCCCTTCCCGTTTTTTTATTTTATTTTAATTTAAAAGGTAGGTAAGGCCCTGGGGGATGGGGTCCCCAGGGCCTAAAAATAGGAAAAAGGAAGGGGGCTACACAGCCCCCTTCAGGGGGAAAAAACAAAACAAAAACGATCGGGCCCGCAGGCCCCGCCCCCTTCCTTCACCACTCTGCAAACGCGCCCCTGGCGCGTTTGCAGAGGGGAACCAATTCCCTTGAATACTGGGGTCCCTGGGGCCAACTAGCCCACCAGGAACCTCCAGTATGCGCCAGGGGCTGCCTTGCAGAGAGGTGTACAGAGGCCACGCCCCTTTTACACCTCTCTGCAACGCAGCTCTGTGGCGCTTTTGGAGGTATATGGTGGGCTAGTTGCACCCCAGGGACCCTCAGGATTCAAGGGGAGTTAATCCCCGACTTAAAACGCGCCACTGGGCGCGTTTGCACAGTGGTGAAGGGAGGGGGCGGGGCTTCAGGTGACATGTGTGCAAACAGGCCCCGTGGCTCATTTTAAGATGGGGAATTAAATCCCCTTCAATCCTGAGGGTCCTGGGGCCAACTAGCCCAACAGGTACGTCCAGAAAGTGCTACAGAGCTGCGTTGCAGAGAGGTGTAAAAGGGGTGTGGCCTCTGTACATGTCTCTGCAACGCAGCCCCTGGCGCATACTGGAGGTTCCTGGTGGGCTAGTTGGTCCGTAGGGACCCTCATGATTCAAGGGGACTTAATCCCCCAACTTAAAACGCGCCACGGGCGCGTTTGCACAGATGTTACCTCAGGCCCCGCCCCTCCCTTCACCATTGTGCAAATATTCCTCTAAAATCAGCCGAAATCCGAATTCTGATTTACTCACCTGTTATCAGGAGAGACCTCAGTGCTGCATCTTTCAGCCCAGTACTGGTCCTGAAAAGTAATTTTAATCGTACTTACCAGTAACTTGAATTTCCTTCCATAGGCTAACATTGACTGGTTTCACTTGGAAATTCTTCTAAGTGTGGAGTTTTGGAACTTTAAAATATTCCTCTAAAATCAGCCGAAATCCGAATTCCGATTTACTCACCTGTTATCAGGAGAGACCTCAGTGCTGCATCTTTCAGCCCAGTACTGGTCCTGAAAAGTAATTTTAACCGTACTTACCGGTAACTTGAATTTCCTTCATAGGCTAACATTGACTGGTTTCACTTGGAAATTCTTCTAAGTGTGGAGTTTTGGAACTTTAAAATATTCCTCTAAAATCAGCCGAAATCCGAATTCCGATTTACTCACCTGTTATCAGGAGAGACCTCAGTGCTGCATCTTTCAGCCCAGTACTGATCCTCAAAAGTAATTTTAACCGTACTTACCGGTAACTTGAATTTCCTTCCATAGGATATCATTGCCTGCTTTTTGCTGAAAAAGTTTCTAAGTGTTGATTTTTGAAACATACAAATATTCCTCTAAAATCTGCCGAAATCCGAATTCTGATTTACTCACCTGTTATCAGGAGAGACCTCAGTGCTGCATCTTTCAGCCCAGTACTGGTCCTGAAAAGTAATTTTAACCGTACTTACCGGTAACTTGAATTTCCTTCCATAGGCTAACATTGACTGGTTTCACTTGGAAATTCTTCTAAGTGTGGAGTTTTGGAACTTTAAAATATTCCTCTAAAATCAGCCGAAATACGAATTCCGATTTACTCACCTGTTATCAGGAGAGACCTCAGTGCTGCATCTTTCAGCCCAGTACTGGTCCTGAAAAGTAATTTTAACCGTACTTACCGGTAACTTGAATTTCCTTCATAGGCTAACATTGACTGGTTTCACTTGGAAATTCTTCTAAGTGTGGAGTTTTGGAACTTTAAAATATTCCTCTAAAATCAGCCAAAATACGAATTCCGATTTACTCACCTGTTATCAGGAGAGACCTCAGTGCTGCATCTTTCAGCCCAGTACTGATCCTCAAAAGTAATTTTAACCGTACTTACCGGTAACTTGAATTTCCTTCATAGGCTAACATTGACTAGTTTCACTTGGAAATTCTTCTAAGTGTGGAGTTTTGGAACTTTAAAATATTCCTCTAAAATCAGCCAAAATACGAATTCCGATTTACTCACCTGTTATCAGGAGAGACCTCAGTGCTGCATCTTTCAGCCCAGTACTGATCCTGAAAAGTAATTTTAACCGTACTTACCAGTAACTTGAATTTCCTTCCATAGGATATCATTGTCTGGTTTTCAGCAGAAAAGTTTCAAAGTGTCGATTTTCACAAACTACAAATATTCCTAAAAAATCGCCTGTATGACTTAAACGCATTCTTTCAACTGTTTACAGGAGATGCACCAGTGCTGGATCCAGGATCCAACACTGAGTAAGAAAAAGTAACGATAACAGTTTTTAACTTCTAAGTAAATTTCCTTCCATAGGATAACATTGGTGATTCTATGAGAAAAAGTTTCTAAGTGTCAACTTTTAAAGTACAATAATATTCCTTAAAAATCACGACTGTAACCAAAACGCTTTTACTCAACTGTTTACAGGAGATGTCCCAGGACTGAATCTAGGATCCAGTAATGTGGTTAGAAAAGTAATCCATAAAGTAACTAATTGCATTTAACTAGAAATTCACATTGAGCTGAATGTTGCATTGTGTTTGAAAATGTGTTGCCCATTGCAACAACTGTAACTACTGTACTTAAAAGTCTATTGCCTATGTGCAAAGTAATTAAACTAAAGTAATTCATTCTGAGAAAGTATTTTTTGTAATGTAATGTATAATGTAATTACAATGTAATTTAAAAAATAAAATATGTAAAAAAATTGTTTCTAAAAAATTTGGAAATCAGTATGAAAATTTTTTATATAACAATTAATACATTTAAAAATTGTCATTTACAAATCCTTTGAAATTCACTGAAAAACCGTAGGTTTCAGACATGTTATAGTTACAAATTAGCATTTAAAAACCTTTGAAATTCACTGAAAAACCATAGGTTTCAGGGACGTTATAGTTACAAATTAGCATTTAAAAACCTTTGAAATTCACTGAAAAAACCATAGGTTTTAGGGACAGTTATAGTTAGTTGGACATTGCACTCGTACAAAACCCGTGAAATTCCCCGTTATAGTTAGTCCAGCTAACTATAACTCGCGCCCCGCAATGCACTGCTGATGACGTCACATATTACATCACTCATGACATGGTCAGTGACATCACTGATGACATCACTGATGACATCTCAAATGACATCACTGATGACATCACTGATGACATCATCCAGTGACTTTGTGTTTCTGTAAAGTTTAAATATTTTAAATATATATAGGAAAAGACGTATTGAAGAATGAGTGGGTGTGTAAGTGTCTGTATGGATGATTTAGTAGGTGCGTGACTGACTCTATAAGTGAGTGATTTAACGTATCTTACTGAATGCATGGGTTAGTGACTAAACTGGGTGAATGTCTGTATCCGTCTGTCTGTTGCTGTGTAAGTGGCTGCATGTGTTTGTGAATAGCTACATGAGTGTCTATATGAGTTATTGAATGCTTGTGTGAGTATCTGTATGGGTGCCTGAGTGTTTGTGTGGGAGGGGTGTGTGCGACTCTGTGCATAGATGTGTGAGTGGGTGATTCACTGGGTGGATGGTTTAAAGAGTGCATCTGTGATAGACTGTATGGGTGGGTAAGTGTGTGTAAGAGTGTGTTAGTGAGTGAATGTATGTCCCAGTGGTACATGTGTGAGTAACTACATATGTGAAAGGCAGTATATATGTGTGTTGGAGTATATAAATAGCTATAAGCAAGAGTGAGTGATTGTGATAGTGGCTGTATGGATGAGTGTGTGCTTGTATCAGTGATTGTATAAGAGCATAAGAATGTGCTAGTATTTGTATGAGTAAGTGAGCTGGTGTGTGTATAACTGTATAGGTGAGTAAATGGTAGTGTGTTTAATTATTTGCATGACTGACTAGGTGTGTGAGTACCTCTATGGATGAGTGGCGGTGTTTTAGTGTCTATATAGGAGTATGAGTGCATATGATAGTCCTGTACTGAGTGACCGTAAGTATGAGTGACTGTACGGGTGAGTGAGTGGATGTGTGCGTAGACCTAAGAATCAGTGAGTGGGTATGTAGTTATTGGTGTTGGAGTGTCTATGGTTTTGCGAATGGCAGTCTGTAATTTAGAGTGGGTGTATCAAAGTTTATATTAGGGTGTGAGAAGATGCATGAAATTATCACGTGGATGATGTCATCAGTGATGTCATTTGAGATGTCATCAGTGATGTCAACAGTGATGTCACTGACCATGTCATGAGTGATGTAATATGTGACGTCATCAGCAGTGCATTGCGGGGGCGCGAGTTATAGTTAGCTGGACTAACTATAACGGGGGAATTTCACGGGTTTTGTACGAGTGCAATGTCCAACTAACTATAACTGTCCCTAAAACCTATGGTTTTTTCAGTGAATTTCAAAGGTTTTTTAAATGCTAATTTGTATCTATAACGTCCCTGAAACCTATGGTTTTTTCAGTGAATATATATATATATATATATTAGGTAATACATATACTACGTACTGGCTACCGCCAGCACGTAATTATAGTTAGGACCTAGTTTCCATAGCATTTTTTCATTTTCCAAACACTTTGGTGTCATTTGATGGATCCTCATGAAATTTCCAAATTTGCCACTTACTTTAGCTGCTGTGTTGAAAATCATCAAGCAGGGGCCAAGAAAAAGGGGGGTCCCAAAACTTGTTTTATCCATGTTAATTTCCATAGGAAATATTAGACACATCTACAGCCCGAACCTCTGAACGGAATTACACCACATTTGGCAGAAAGTTAGATCTTGGTCCAGAAAGAATCCTTTTTGTTAAATGGTGTAAATCCATTCAGTAGTTGCAGAGTTATTTAAAGAAATTTCCAGTTGTATATATATGGACGTGGTGGATCTGCGACCCCTCCCGACTTTTGCTGAGATCTGATTGGCTACCAACACTTCAAACCAGGAAGTGTTGGCTGCCATCTTGTGACTTGGCTTGAAGTTGAGGCACAGAAAAAAACAATAAAAAAAAGAAAAGGGGGCAGGGTAGAAACATCCTGACCCCCTAGGCCTTTTAGGGGGATCCCACATGGACCCCCCTGGACCCAAACAGCTTTTTTTTCTTAGATCCAAGTTTGGCAGAAGTCGCACTGGATCCTCGACTTCCACCGAAAATGTAAAAAAAATTAAGCACGGTGGTTCCCGTGCTTGTTCATTAATAAGCCCCTGGGTGGGCAGGTCCCGGGGGCATTGTGGAAGCATAGGTGGGGGGAGCATAGGGCCCCCTCCTCAGGCTAGTCAAAGCCCAGGGGACCACCAGATCCCCTGGGGCAGTAAGATGATTAGGGGGGACCTTTGTGGCTCCCCTGCAGCCCTAGAGACAGCCACCTCCCCAGGGCAGTAAGATGATTATATGTTGGGTGCCTCACGGCTCCCCCACTGCCACAGGGACTGCCACCTCCCCGGGACACAGATTTAAATAAAACATAATGCGGGGGAGGCACTATGCCTCCTGCCCCAGCCCCAGGGACCGCCACCTCCCCGGGGCACAGATTTATATAATAAATATTGTGGGGAGGACCCACTGCCTCCCCCCCATGCCCCAGGGATGCCAGCTCCCTGGGGCAAAATGTAAACAATGAAGGGGGTCCGTCGCAGCCCCTGAAAAGCATTGGTGGAGGGGTCCGCGCGGACCCCCTCTAAGAGCCATTAATCATCACAAACATCACATCACAATCATAAATGACATCACTGATGACATCATCCACAGAACCACTGACAGACCTACTCACACCCACATAGAACCTCTCATATATCCACTTGCACACCCACACAACCACTCACATACTCATTCACCCACTTGCCCATACACCCACTAGTAACCATTCGCAAAACCACTCACTCCCCCATACAGGCAATCACCACCCACTCACCCACCCATAGAGCCACTCACATAGTTATTCACCCACCCATAGAGCCAATCACACAGCCACTCACTCACCCATACAGCCACTCACACACCCACTCACTCACCCATACAGCTACTCACTCAATCACTTACCCATACAGCCACTCACATAGATACTCACTCACCCATACACCATTCACATACCCAGTCACTCACCCATACAGCCACTCACACAGCCACTAACCCACCCATACAGCCACTCACACACCCACTCACTCACCAATACAGCCACTGTTATGTTGTGTTATTTATACTTGATATAACACTCAAATCAGCAATAGGCATCTAGGCTCTACGAGACAGTAACAGACAGCATCTACCAATGGAGGTCACTATTAGAAGAGGGAAGCTTTCAAAAATTTCCTACCAGGGCTTGGACTAATGTCCTTCTGGCAGAAATCGGAAGATAAGGAAATATTCTGTGTAGCATGCGCATATTATGGTAACATATGCCCGTGGTCGTCAAGAATATGATCTTTCATGGAGAGAGTCTAGCCTATTTTTATGCCCAGATTCTTCACGGCCCGCTTAGGCGACGGGGCCGATCCTAGATGAGAGGGCCATCATTTGTTTGAACACAGAGAGGTAGCTTTGCCAAACAGCAGAATCTCCGTCTTGTCTGTATTCAATTGTAAACAGTTGTCAGTCATCCAACACAAAATGGCTAGCATTCCCTTTTCAAAGCAATCTTTGGTCACAGTTAGATCAGAATGAAAAGTGAAGGTCAGCTGAGTATCATCAGATTAAGATATAATTATAATTCCAAAGCCGAAAGGCTCAATAATCTTGGCAAGGGGTGCATATAGATATTAAACAGGGTGCACCCTGTCCCTGGAGGACCCCACCACCAGACCTAGGGTGGTCAAGGGATTCCTACCCTGCCCCTTTCTCTTTTTTCTATCTTTTGTTTTGGACTTGGCTAAGTCCAAGTCCCAAAATGACTGCCAACACTTCCTGGTTGAAGTGTTGGCAGCCAATCAGATCTCAGCATGAGATCTGTTGGCTCTGCCTCTAGATATACAATTTTGATTTTCCTTTAATCTTTCGAAAACTACAGAATGAATTTACACCAAATCATAAAAGGCACGCTTTCTGGGCCAAAATTGAGCTTTCTCCCAAATTTGGTGTAATTCAGTTCAGCAGTTCGAGCTGTAGCCTAGTCTAAAATGTATATGGGAATGAACATTGGGAATACAAGTTTTTTTTCCCTACCCTTCCTTGGCCTGCTTGATGGATCACCCATGCACAACTAGATAAAGTATGGTACTGTTTTTGGAAAATGTTGTGAAGAATCATCAAACAACCAAAGATATAAGCAAGTCAAAAACGCTTTTTCTATGGAAACTAACTCCTAACTATAACTACCTACTGGCGACCGTCAACAGGTAATATATATAAAAAAGGGTTTATACTTGCATGTAAAATACTTACATTTTCGTGGTAAAGGCATTTATGTTAAAGGCGAATTGTGTGGTAAAAAAAGTCATTGTAAAGACACATTTGTTGTTCCAGCATGAAATTCTCGCTCTAGCTCCTCTCTTTTATCTGTAAAGGTAGCACGTCTCCATGCCCCCAGCTGCCCTTCTTGTTCCACTGCTCATCTGAGTAACAAATGACGATTGGATTAACCTGAGATTAGAGGGAGAGAATAGTCCATCCTGAGAAGTCAAAGTGAACAACTAGTACTGCTGCGAGTAATCCCACACCTGAGATGCAGCAGGCCTGAGGGTGAGCACTTTTTTGGACGCTCGAAGCTTTGCTGCAGATTGATAATAGGCTCTTGAAACTGGAAGATTTCGGGAAATTCTCAGAATGTGGGGCACCAATCATTAGTCCCAGCACAGGAAAATATTACGCTTCAATTTTTATTATATTGCGTAAAATAAAGTTAGATGTTTGTCTGCCTCAGTTTATAAATAAGTAGAATGTTTTACAGTTGGCCCATTTGTTGGAAAAAACGAAAAACAATAAGATTCATTGTCACGATCACAATCATAAATAATTCTGCTGCATTTTTCACAGGAACGATTGATGACTTGTATATGTGGTCTAGATTAGCAGCAGTTAGTGGTCAAGCTTCTTCCGGGCCATAATCCTTTTCTTCTTCCTGCGAAAACGTCTCTTGGCTAAGTGTTTTTCTATGGTTCCTGTAATAGAAAAAATATAATATGTTTCCTGCAAAGCGATGTGTAGTCATTTCTTCTTTAGAACCATCTGACAGAATTTATTATTATTATTATGCTTTTAGCATATGAGGATTACTATGCTCAATTCCAGTGCGCGCATTGAAGATACATTGAGCAAACACTGTTCAAGTTTTTCAGTTACTATTTTAAATGCTCGTCTCGGAACGCTCATTCATTATCTTTGGACAAGTTTATAAGCCTGGCATCATGCAACATATTTCACATAAGTTAATTGATTTGCTTACAAATTTTTGCACAATTTTTCCAATGTTCGAAGTTTCTTTTTTAAGCTTTGTCAAAAGTTTCAACCTCAGTGAAACAAGCAACACAAACGAGGCATGAGCGTTATTCGCACAGTGGGGCATATTACCAAGGAAGTGGTGGAGAGAGGCGTTAGCCGTCTTGGCTTAACGCCTCTCTCCGCCACTTCGGAAACGCCAGGCTGCACCATATGTGTGCTGCTTCGTGCAGCACACATCAAAGTTACAAAATGGCATTTTGAAAAACGGTTTGTTCATGTACAGGAAGGGACACCTTCCTGTACATGAACAAACCATGGCATTTTGCTTTTTCCATGTGTGCTGCACAAGGCAACACACATGGAAAAGCAAAAACGAGGAGAAATAAAGCATTTCTCCTCGTTTCGCCACCTTAAGACCAGGATTTTTCTGGTCTTAGGTTCGGCGCTGCCACCTATTATCGCCAAACTTGATAATAGGTGGCAGCGTCGACTTCAATGGGTGTTGCGGTGGAAAGCCCACCACAACACCCACTGCACGCCCCCTTTCACACTAAGTTTAGCGTGAAAGGGGCCCTATTATCAAGGCAGCGTTAAGCCACGTTAAGTGGCTTAACGCTGCCTTGATATTAGGGCGCTGACCCTATCGCCACCACAACGTCACAAAAATTGACGTTGTGGTGGCGATAGGGGCTTGATAATATGCCCCAGTGTGTTTTTACAATGCAATTAAATCTTTTGCATTCTGATGTAACTCAAATATACTTGTGAGAAATAGGTAGCACTCTTGCTTTGGTTATGTTCTTCAAATACATGGCTTAATTGTGTGTCATCTTTGCATCACATGGCCATCTAAATGAGTTAGTAGATTAACAAGCATTTGCAATGCAATCGGTCCCGCCTTTGGGACCTTATATGTATTTAGCTTTGCAGTACATTAGCCTGGGTGCTGAAACATCTACTGTTCTTTAACATAGAGGGAAAGTAAGCACCAAACTGCGTGACACATCAGGTATGGGAACACATGGAGAGAAATATTGCCTTTCAGCGGGAAATGGTATAGTCCAAAGCTCTGTTTTTAAAATAAAATCAGGGCCTTCGGTGGTCATATCACTGAAAATACAGGATTTGGAAAAAATATTATTGTCTACAGGTGCTCCTGGATGGACTGGAATCTAGAGAATGCTAAAGTGATTCTGGTATTTTACTGACCTCTGCTGGTCGTTTTCTATCAAGACAATTCAATAGAGGCAGTTGAACAGAAAAAAAGTCCCTAAGCGGAAGCAGACAAGTCCTAGGGCTGGTCTCCAGAGCCCACAAAGTACATACACATATAAGTATATACTAAAGTATATAAGTATATACTAAAGTATATACAAGAGGTCTTGAATGCTCGACCTGAAAAGGAATGACACAATATTCACTTAGGTAGCAGCTTGGTTGCATTATGATAAATAAAGCGGAAGCCAATAAAATGAGGTCTGCAGGTGACTAGTTCTCATTCTGTTATACTTAGAGGAGATGTAGGAGATGTATATGCAGCTTGTAGAAGTGGCCATCAAGTTCCAGGCTTAACATATGGAAAAAACATATGGAGTTCAATGCTTAGCAGATGGAAAAAACATATGCATTTGATACTGCCATTCTTTCCTCTAATGACTTCTGTGAGTGAACAGAAAAAAACATGACTTTACACAGCAGCAGATTCAACAGAATTTTAATGTTATAGGTTTAGGAATGCGTGGAGACTGCTTTTTCGGTCTTTTGGAGCTCAATTCAGGGTTATAAAAAGTTCACAGAGAGGTATCAGCATTGATTTGTTTAGATCACATTTTCAACCTTGATTAAATAAAGTGTATAATATTTTGAATCAGTCCTGAAGAATGTTTCTTTTTCACAGTCATAATGCTATTTGATTCGGGGTACGAATTTGCATTAGACGCATGTTGAGGATGACCATCTTTTGTGTGGTTTTTGCCTCCTTTTGCTAAACCAATTTATGCTGGCCATATGACTATGTGTACTCTACTCCTGAAAATAAGCAGTAAAGTGCTTGTGCTCTTCCTTCCAAACATATTTAAATTGGCATACACGCAAATGACACAATTAATGTACTCATAAGACCCTAGTATATGGACCAACATACACCTAGGGTCTGTAAATTAAATGCTATGAGTGAGTGGCAATACTCACTGTGCTACTCACTACAGTTGCATTGTAAAACATGTCTCCAAACCTCCCCCTGCAGCCAGTGCATGCAGTTTTAAACTGCTATTTGGACCTGGCAAAATAAACATTTTGCCAGGCACAAACCTTCCTTTTTAATACCTACAAGTAACCCCTTAGGTAGGCCCTAAATGCCAATAGCGCAGGGTGCATGGTATTTAAAAAGTAGGACATGTATATTTAATGTTCTTTTCACAATCGTTTTTTACTGTGGCAAGGCTAGTCCTCCCATAGGGAAACTCTAGGTTACATTGCAAAAATGTATTATGCTTCACTTCAGTTCAGAGCAACTAGAGCCAGGGCCGGACTGGGAACCAAAACCGGCCCTGGCAAAGTGCCAGGGGGTTGGGGGTGCGGCCGAGCTGTTTGCCGGGGCCGGTTTCGGCCGATTTTGTTACAGGGCCGATATTGCAGCTATGCTGCAAAAACAGCCCTGTAACAAAAATGGCCCCCCAGGGGCCCAAAACCGGCCCCCACCCTGGCGGCCCACCGGGGAAATGCCCGGTGCCCGCTACGGCCAGTCCGGCCCTGACTAGAGCCATGATTCAAGGATTCAATATGAATTTTTTACTTAATGGGCCAAGTCAGATTTTACAATTCTATTTTAGAAATTGCACTTTTAGAAAGCAGTCATTTCTCTGCCTAAGCCAAATGCACCTTTATACCAGTTTCCAGGGTCACCTGACTGTTAATGGCTCTCCTCTGGTATTATTTGTATTGTTCCCAGACAGTGGGCAAAAGCCTCTGGTGTGGAGAGGTGTCTTTGTCCTTGAGCAGAATGACCTGGAGGGTGTGCCCCTTTCTGAGCTTCAAAGCTCACTCTCAGATGTTGCTCACACTTAGGGCTGCCTCCCAAGTCTTCCTAATCAGTCTGGCCCCAAACCCAGTGGGAGGGGGATCTGCCCCAGAACTGAACTGGAGTAACCACAAGGGAGGGTTTCCCATTATTACAGTCACGCATCAGTGTGGGCACAGGGAGCTCTGACCAGGGGAACAAAGTTTCTGTCATCTTGGATTTGGGTAGAGAGGAGCACTGTGGGATAGTTTACAGAAAATACACTGGAAGTGGTGCAAAGGGGTGCAGGGTCTCCCCTGGAAATCTTTACACCATTGTTTAAGGAGTGGCCAGGAGTTTTGAATTGTAGGGGCTTCAGCAGGACTGCGGCTGAGCAGCAACCCATCGATGATGAGGCCTTCCTCAGCACATAGCTCAGACTTCACCCGCTCAGAGCTTTTCTGCGTTTGTTGACAACCACAATCAGATCCTGCTTTTCAGCAACCCACTGTTGTCGAAGTCTGCATCAGATTCAGCTTGTAACTTGCCTCTCTGATGACTCATGAATGACCACTTTTCTCTAGAAAAACTTCTAAGCCCGAGTTTGAACTTTCTACTGGGGCTAACCTGGTCCCTGTATCTGAGTCATGATCCATTGCAGTCACAGCAAGACCTCTGACCTCCTGGTCAGGAAACTGCTCTCCCCTCACGCAGCTCCGTCTTTTAGTCTCTGCCCCCAGTGCCTCTCTGGTTCCAGGTAGGTGTTTGAGGCCTCCTCCACCCGCAGGCTCCTGCCTGCACCTCATACCTGGCGGTCCAGTAGAAGAGCCTGCTCTTCTGCTGGTCTGCTTTGTCTGCATTTTCTGCTTTTTCTGTTCTGCTTTTGTTTCTGTCTTTTTCTGTCTTTTTTCTGTCTCTGCCTTTTTTGCCTTAATCTTGGCTTTACCTGCCTTTGTTTACTGTCTGCCTCCATTTCTGCCTTTTTTCAGGCCACTGCTGCCCGCACGGCCCCTCCCCTGTGCGTGTTCCTGCTCCTGCCTCCTGCTTCCTGCCTCCCACCTCCCATCTACTCTCCCTCCCCTCGACATCTGCTTAATGGCGGCCGCGCGCAGTGGGCGTGTCACTGGCATGCCATAGGCACACCAAAGGCAAGCCCATCTGTGCCTGTCTGTGACCCGATCGGGACCAGCACCAGGGACCCTGGTCCTCTGACCCCCTGCCGCTATGACTCCTACACCCTCCACGCACTCAACCCTGGACACAACAAAACTGCCAGCTCTTGACACCCAGCAACTCCCAAGACCCGTTCTTCTGCCGATACTGCTGCTGCATCTTTACCCACCTCTATACCCAGACACCTACCACCAACACACCGGACACCAGCGCACCCAAAACCCTGAGATACATCCTCCTCAATGTACGCTCCCTACACAGACACGCAGTAGAAATGTGGGACCTCCTCAACACCCTCTCGCCCGACGTCCCCTTCCTCACAGAGACCTGGAACAACGCCATCTCCGCTCCTGACATCGCAACCGCCAACCCTGACGGATACAAGATCCTAATGAAAGACCGCCCCAATCACCCAGGAGGAGGTCTCGCCATCGTCCCCAAAAGCTCCCTCCGGCTGACTACCTCCATCTCGAACCAGGCCTTGCCCCCCATGGAACACATCCATTTCCAGCCCAACCCCAGAACGGCTCTGCGCGGGATGCTTGCCTACAGATCTCCTGGCCCCCGCTCCCTGTTCACCAACACCATCGTAGACTACATCATGCCCCATGCCCTCGCCTACACGGACTACGCACTGCTCGAAGACCTGAATTTCCACCTTGACAACCTCAGCGACCCCAACACCACCGCCTTCCTAGAGAACCTCGTCAACATCGGACTGAAGCAACTCGTCACCACCCCCACCCACACGGCGGGACACACTCTCAACCCCATCTTCGCCGGAGGAAACAACATTCGCTTCAGTCACACCATGCAACCTTTCTGGATGGACCACCACTGTGTCCACTTGTCCTTCTTGAAACTCACCGCACACAAGCCAATGCCACGCCTCCCACACAGAAACTGGAGCAAGATCACAGAGGAGCACCTCACCTCTGCCCTTTGCCGCACCCCCCACCATGACTGACACCAACGCTGCAGCCAACGAGCTCCACCAATGGATCACTGACTGCGCCAACACACTCGCCCCTCTCCGGAACTCCGACAGACGACACAACACGAAAGCCACCTGGTTCACCACAGAACTCCAAGTATCCAAGCGCTCATGCCAACGACTAGAGAAAACATGGAGGAACAGCAAAACCCCGGAAGCACGCACCACCTACAGGGCCACCACGACGGCTCACCACAAACTCATCAGATCTACGAAGAGAAACTTAATTCAGGAGAAAATCCTCTCCAACTCCCACAACTCCAAGGAACTCTTCACCATCATACAAGAATTCACCAGCCCCCACAGCAAAACCTCTGATGTCCCCTCTCCCAGGACCTCTGCAACAAGCTCAGCTCCCTCTTCCACCACAAGATCAGGACACTCTACAACAACTTCAATGACCAAGACAAGAGCACCGACCCAACACCACCCACCAGCAATGCCATCCAGCCCAGCTGACCCTCCTCACCTGGACCCCTGTCACCACAGAAGACACGGCAAAGACTATGAGGATCATACACTCCAGAGCACCCACTAATCCCTGCCTGCCGCACATCTCCCACAGAGCCACCTCAGCCATCACATCAGAACTAAGACGGACATTCAACTGCACCCTCAAAACAGTCACGATCCCCAATGACTGGAAATGAGCCGAAGTCAAACCCCTCCTCAAAAAGCCCTCTGCAGACCTGGCAGACCCCAAGTACTACAGGCTTATCTCTCTCCTCCCCTTCGCTGCCAAAGTCAGAGAAAATCACCAGCACCCAGCTAACGCACTTCATAGAATCCAACAACATCCTTGACACATCTCAATCCAGATTCTGCAGCAACCGCAGCACTGAGACCGCCCACCTACCTGCCACAGACGACATCCACACTCTCCTCGATCGAGACCACACTAAGCCCTCATCCTACTAGACCTTTCAGCAGCTATCAACACCATCTCCCACTGCACACTAGCCGCCAGACTCCACGACGCCGGCATACAGGGTACTGCCTTAGACTGGATCCACTCCTTCCTCTCCAGAAGAGCTCAAAGAATAAGACTCCGGCCCTTACACTCCGAACCCATGGAGACCAGATGTGGGGTACCCCAAGGATTCTCCCTCAGCCCCATGCTCTTCAATATCTACATGGCCCCCCTCGTAACTACCGTCAGAAAACATGGACTCAGCATAGTATCCTACGCCGATGACACCCAGCTCATCCTCTCCCTCACCAAGGAACCCGACATCACCAGGCACAGTGTCCAGGAAGGAATGAAGGACGTCACATCCTGGATGAGCAGCAGCTGCCTGAAGCTCAACTCAGAGAAAACGGAAGTCCTCATTCACGGATCCATCCCCTCCGCATGGGATGACACCTGGTGGCCCCCTGCCCTTGGAAACCCTCCCACCCCCATGGACCACGCCCGCAACCTCGGCATCATACTCAACTCCTCTTTCAGCATGAACCGACAGATCAACGCCGTATCCACCACATGCTTCAACACCCTCCGCATACTGCGCAAGACCTTAAAATGGATCCCCCCCAAATCCAGGAAGACCGTTACCCACACATCCATCTCCAGCAGACTGGACTACGGAAACGCCCTCTACGCCGGAGTCAACAAATCTCTCCTTCACAAGCTCCAGACCATCCAGAACACTGCGGCAAGACTCGTCCCCTGCATCCCACGACACAACCACATCACCCAGCACCTCCGAGACCTCCACTGGCTCCCTGTCAAAAAAAGAGTGACCTTCAAGCTACTTTCACACCCCTACAAAGCCCTCCACAACACCTGACCCCAATACCTCAGTGAAAGAATCTCCTTCCATGCCCCCAAGAGAAACCTCTGCTCCGCTGACCTAGCCCTGGCCGAAATCCCCCACATCCACAGAACCAGAACGGGAGGCAGATCCTTCTCCTATATCGCGGCCAAGACCTGGAACAAACTCCCCCTCAACACCAGACGAAGCCCTACACTGCAAACCTTCAGAAGAGACCTCAAGACCTGGCTCTTCGAATGACCTTGGAGCTGCCCAATCCCCCTTCCCCCAGTGCCTTGAGACCCTCATGGGTGAGTAGTGCGCTCTACAAATCCCTGATTGATTGACTGATTGATTGATTCTTAACTTTTGACTTTGAACCGGTCTGGCACAACCAGATAACCGTGGTTGGCACTTTGTGCGTTTTGCCATTATTTTTAATTCACATTTTAAGCATTCATATCTCCAGTGCTATATATTATATTTTTGTCATTTCATTGTTTACAATATTCTCTATTTTTCTAAAGTGGTTTGAGATTTTTGTTGTGTTTTCACTTTATTACTGTTTTGAGATCTGCATAAATATTTTGCCCATCGCCTCTAAGTTAAGGCTGATTGCTTTTGTGCCAAGCTACCAGAAGATAAAGCACAGGTTTATTTGATAATTATTGTGGTTCACATTGACAAGGATTGCATTATTATTTGAGGTGGGTTCTCACCCCACTCAGCTAATACTCCAGTCTCTTTCAACTCACCTCCATTGAAGTGCAATGATGGTAAAGTGTCCATACACTTAAATGAATGATAATTGTTCTTTTGTTTGCTCTCCCACCCAGTGTAAGTGCTCTGAAGAGCTTGTAAGGCTTTGCAAACTGAGGAGTAGCAGCAACAGGATGAAAAGCTGAGTTGGCCGAGGCCGAGGCTGACTTCAGAATGACATCTCACCATCATCATCACTTGTCATGAAAGAGAAGGGTGCAGCAGGGTGCTGCTATTTAGGGAAGCAGTTGGAAATTACTGATTCTTCCTCCTCCTGGAGTCGGTCATGAATGATTTGTTGGTGCTGACCTATCAGTGTGGTTAGAGGAGCTTCAGTGGAATAATGGTAGTCTGTAAGCACAACTAAACATCTGTGTGATACACATCCACATATGTGAGAAGCTCAGTCTGCAGTTAGACAAAATAGTTCTTCTGCGCTGAGCTCATGCCCTGATTAGGGACATTCCACTCAAAGGAGAGGGACCAATACATTGAAAGAAGCATAGCCAGTACATCCTCATGCCATATAAAAAGTAAGTCTGGGCGGTGAACTCCGCTCCGCTTGCGGAGTTAGCTGAGTTTTCTGCACTCCACATTACGCGAGCTCACGGAGGTCCGAAAAACTCCACTCCACGTAGCGGAGCGGAGTTTTTTCCCTTGCTCGCGTTCATCAACGTCAAGTTGGCGAGCACGAGCGAGGAAAATCCACCTCCCGGCGAGATTTTTCCCATCAAGTTGGCGAGCGCGAGTGTGGAAAATCAACCTCCCGGAGAGATTTCTCAACGCGGGCATTCAGATTTCTCATTGCGAGTGGTCGCGTATGCTTGCGACCGCTGGCGTTGAGAAACCGCCCGCTCGCGTTGAGAAAGCTGCCACTCGAGTAAAAATCTACTCGAACGGCAGAAAGGAAGCAGCGCCTGCTTGCGCTGTGCATGATGCTGTTCACGATGATTGCACAGTGTGGAGAAGTACCTGGTACTGAAAATCACTATGAACTGCATTTATCTAAAGAAACTCCGCAGCTCACGGAGCTCCGTGTAGTGCGGCAGAGTTTTTTTTGCACTTCGCGGATGAATGCTGTGGAGTGCCCTGGGTTGACCACGGGACACCCTACTATCTGAAAAAAAACAAAAGCAAAATGTTGCCAGCTCCTGTGCAGTCCATGGGGTTGCTTGCAGGGAGCCAGCGGGGTCCCCCTCATTGCCCTAAGAAAAATAATGCTTTGGGGTGTCCCAGGTTGGCACCAGGGCACCCCATTTAAAAACAGAAATATTGCCAGCTCCTGAATGGCCCAATGGAATGGGGCTGCTTGCAAGGAGCCAGTAGGTCCCCAGGGGCTTTCCCCGTGGCCCCCAACAGAAATAGTGCTGGGGGTTGCCTGAGTGGGCACCGGGCACCCCTTTAAAAAGAAAATGTTGCCGGCTATTGCGCAGCGCCGTGGAATGGGGCAGCTTCGAGGGAGCTGGTGGGGTCATGGGGACCTCCAGCTCCCCAATGGCGCACAATGACATTTAAATCTGTGTGTGTCATGAGTGGCACTGGGACACCCATAAAAAGGAAGAAAAAAGGAAAAGAGAATAATAAACGAGCAGCTGGAGCCACTCATTTATTATTTGCTTCTCCTAAATAGGAGTGCCCCATAATGCCCTTCATGGGCTTATTTACATATATTTTACTGCTTTTGGTACCTCCAGTCTGGGAAGAGGCACCACCAGTGGGTTGTTTTAGGTTATTGTGGGGTGTTGCAGGTATTGCAGCAGCCCCCCTCACCAGTTTCTCAGTCAAACCATGCTCCCAGTCATTCACTCATCTCTCTATACACTAGCAAATTAAATGATTGACTCATTCTCACATTCACATTCTCACTACTCCACACAATCCTGCACACAGAGGTTCACATTATGAGTGACCTGGTAAATCTGAATGTTGCTGATAAAGCAAATTACCAATGGCGATGGAATAATGAGATTAGAGCCCCGCAGAGCCATTTTGTTTCACCTGCAGATTTTCGCTGTTAAAATTTTGAAGTGAAACTTTAAGGGAACATGGAGATTTACTAGGGAATTCGGAGCTGGAATTACTGATTCTCACACTCATTTCTCAGGGGAACCCCAGGGTTCCACCTATCATCACCAATAAATCCCCCTTTTGTACGGGTTACTCTTGGGGGCAGAAAATTGTTCAAAACTGGCCAGTCATAATGATTCCCAAATTTGATATTTGAAGAGAGATTTTTGCTTATACATATGCCAGATCTATTGACTTGACCGATGTTTTTATCTGAAGTGTTAGCATTAGCCATTGGAAAGGAATTTTTGGTTCTGGGATTATTGAAACTGGTACAGTTACTGTGTTGCCAAATACATAGTTAGCCAGTGTTAGAAATGGGGGTCTCTAGTTGGCAAAGGTAGGTACCTTTGTCCAAATAGGGTCCCTTGCTTCTAGTCAGGGTAAGGGGGATACACACTCTAGATAACCCCTGCTCACCCCCTTGGTAGCTTGGCACGAGCAGACAGGCTTATCCCAAAGGCAATGTGTAAAGTATTTGTACCAACACTCACAGTAACACAGTGATAACACCACAAATGGACACCACACTGGTTTAGAAAAATAAAGTATCTTTATCTAAACTTAACAAGACCAAAACGACAAAAATCCAACATACAAGTATTAAGGAAAATGACTTTCAAAAGGTTTTAGCAACTGAGTCCATAGAAAACTATGGATGTATGATTTCTTGCAAAGTACCTGTCGTTGCGACAAAATTCACCAAGCCAAACAGCCGCAGCGATGGGAAGCATAGAAAAACAAAGAGATGCGTCGTTTCCTAAGACCTTCGTGGATGCGATGCGACAGTTCCGCTGGACACAGGGGAGTGGTGCGTCGGGTCCGGTCTGTAGGGAGAAGCGATGAGTTGATTCCGAGATGACTCCGATCCGCGGGTGATGCGTCGGGGAAAACTTGCCGCACAGGGACGATGCATCGAAATTCAGGATGCAGCGACAAACGATGCTGTGGCGTCGAGCGGCACTGCGTCGATTTCTTCAGCTGCAATCCCTCCATGTGTCGATTCTTGCAGCAGCGAAAGGTGCTGCGTCGGTTTCAGCTTACTAACAGCAGAGGGTTTTGACCCTTAATCAGTAAGGCTGAGCCAATTAATCATAAATAACAACAAAATGCCAATACTGATATCCTTCTGACCAACTCTTCCTGAAGGATTCACATAGAACTAGTCAATGTGACCCAAACAAATTATTCTTTAGCATTGACAGTTTTTTATTCTTTTAAGAGTTTTTTCTTTTTAAATTCATATCACAAACTAATCCAATTTATAGAAACATTACAATATTTAAAATCTACACCCACCATTGATAAACATTATATTCTCTAATACACATTCTAATGTCTAACAACAATTACAAAATATAACGACCAAAACAAAACAAACAACATATAACAATTCATCACACCATTTATGACATTGACAATAACGTATAAATATATAAATAAAACACCAACATTCTTTAGACTTTAGCAAAAACATATAAACACATAATTGTGACAACAAACATTATAAGCAAGACTGAATTATAATAGCCTATTTGACCCTTATTACTTTAGGTCAGTAAACCAAACAATGCACAATTTACAACATCCCCACTGTATTCCAAGCCTAGTATATCAATCTGAACATAACCAGGGGTGATTTTCCTTTTAAATTGCACTCGTTTGGATAGTCAGTGGTCGACGCATTTCAAACCCCAATAATTAATTCCAAGGGTTCTCTTCAGGACCAAAAAGCTAAACAAGACAAGAATTAAACTTGTATTACGAGCTGCGTGATACTTATCAAAAAATCATTACAACAATAACGCACCCTCTGTGCAAAGATAACTCCAAAGAAATACCAAAAAATACCTCTTTTTTTTTTAGATCAGCCGATCTCATGTGTTCAATGTGAATCATGCACTATGTTTTACAGCTAACCAGGAAAAGGGAAAGAAAAAATTAAAACTTTTTAGTCAAAATTCCGTTTTTGTCTTCAAATATATGTATAGTACTCTCTTGTTTGGTCAGACACTTACTTGTATCTGTAGTGGTACTGTCTCTTGCGAAACCTTTTCTTTTAACGACTCTTTGGGCACCTATTTTTGAACAAAGAGGGAGATGGACTCAATAAACATCTATTTGAACAAGGAGACTCCAGATAGTCGTAACGGCCCTTGAAAACTCATACCTTATAGTTCACGTACGCACTGTATGAGTCCGTTTTTAATGCCTGTATGAATAAACAAACCAAATTATCTAATTGCCTTGTTTTCATGAAAAAGAGCATTTATAAATATGTCCAATCCGCTCTGAATTTTCACTCAAATCAACTCTCAATTTTTAAAGTGTGGTAAGCAAAAATGAGCCGAATTATCCAACGCGTTATTTGTTGTTTTTGTAGAAACGAGCACATGTCAAATGGGACCAAGCCGCTTTTAGTTCTCACTCAAATCAAATTGAAGTAAGGTTATCTGCCCGAAATCATCTGTCCTGCCGTGGAACAATACACGTGCAAAGGGGCCATCTCTATTTCAATCTGATAATCCTACTCGCGCTAAACTTTCCCATATCTTAAACGGGCGACTATAACATCTGCCGTTTGCACTGCTTCATTACATATGTTGCGCGGAGATATCTCATTCTTACCTTTCCATCCTCTGACTCGAATCCAACGGCTACTTTTCCGGCGGGCGTATCTCTTCTTCGTGAAAGCTCCATGGTTAAAGCAGTGTGTATAAACTTCCTGGATCAGTCTGTAACTCCTCCCACTCAGTGGAGAATCTTGGGAGATGTAGTTTCCCATTGTTTTTCGTTGGTTTTTAACCACCATACTAACTAATATTCCTCATTTTGTGCCTAACCTAGACTACTTCCTTATAAAACGCGACATTGATAAAATTTGATCAAAAATGAGCATAAACCCATTTTCCAACTATTCGCTCACAGCCAAATCTAAATGGTTCAACCAAATTTATAATTTGTAAATCTCAGATATCTCATTGAGGCCGTCGATGGCCGTGTTAAATTTCACGATTAGCAGGGCTTCTCTTTGAGTCCGTTTTCTTTTCAAAGCACCCCCTCATGGGTCAGGTTCAATTTTAGATATTACGGTCCATCGCAAATCTTTTTCTTCATGATTGTAGTTGATCCAATGGTTTACCAACAGCACCATCTGCACCTTTTTTCAGATTCTAGATTTATGTTGTGTTATCCTGTGACGTACCTCTTGATTGGTTTTTCCAACATAAAGTTTTGGACATGGGCACAAAACTCCACACACAACGTTTTTTGTCTTACAGTTGGTAAATGTGTCATGCTTCCAATTCACATTTTTATGTGAAAAAACAGAGCCTTTCATTGTTTGGTCGCAGCATACACAAGTACCACACTTTCGGTGGCCAGTGATTGATGGCAAGCTTAACTGCTCACATAGTGTATTTCTCATTACTGTTCTGGGTAATGCTGCATGGACCACTTGATTGCCAATGCTGCTTTCTTTTTAAGGGTAAACAAAGGGGGTTGTTGAAATGCGATATCCAAATTCCGGACCAAGTGCCAATTTTGATGGATGACATTAAAAAAAAAAAAAATTAGTATTAGGACAAAACGTGGTCACACACACTAGACGATCTGTACATGCTTTCTCTTTTTTCTGTAACAGAGCCTCCCTAGGTGTCCACCAGGCTCTTTTCATTGTATTTTTTAGTAATCTCTTAGGGTAACCACGATCTTTTAGCTTATCTAACAGATTGTTTGCATGGAGAATATATTAATCTTTAAAAGAACAGTTACGCCTAATTCTTAAAAACTGTCCAAATGGAAGGTTGTCTTTTAAACTTCGCGGATGGTGACTTGTATAATCAAGTGCTTTGTTCCTGTCTGTTGGCTTTTTAAAGAGTGTTGTAACCAGACTTCCATCAGAAACATAGACTTCAACGTCCAAAAATGTCATCCTTTGGGATGCATGATTAAGGCTAAACTTAATGTCTGCTGTCCTCTCATTCAACCATCCGTGAAATTGTACCAAAGTGTCTTCATTCCCAGTCCATATCATGAATATATCATCAATATAGCGAACCCAGTTTGAAATGTGTTGAGAGAATGGATTATTATTATACACATATATCTCCTCGAATTTCGCCATATATAGCACTGCCAACTCTGGGGCAAAAGGACAACCCATAGCACAACCTTTTGTCTGAAAATAAATATCTGTGCCGAACTTAAAATAGTTCTTGCGAAGTGCAAAATTCGCTAACTGCATTATAAATTCTGTGCGCACTCTAACCGGTCTCGGTCGACTTTCCAAAAAAGTTTCAATTGCAGATAGTCCGTCGTCTAGTGGTATCTGTGTATATAAAGACACTACGTCCAATGTTACCAACATTTGTTGTCCAATCTCAAAATTAGCTGATTCAATTTTAGTGATGAAATCTGTTGTGTCACGGATATAAGATGGAATCTCTTCTAAAAAAGGTTTAAGGAAAAAATCAACGTACTTTGATATCGGCTCTAGTACGGATTCACACCCCGAGACAATTGGTCTCCCAGGTGGATGGGTTTCATTTTTATGAACCTTAGGGAGGATGTACAACAGGGGGATTCTTGGATGTTTTTTGTTTAGGAAATCCAATTCCTTTGGGCCCACAAACCCTTGATCATAACCATTTTTCAATAATGAGCCCAACTCTCTGGGCCTGATTCACAGAACTAACTTACGTCAAAAACGTAAAGTTAGTACTTTTGGTATTCACAGAATGAACTTACTCATTTCGGTATTCACAGAAGTTAGTAGTCCTAACTTTAGGACTCCTAAATGCCTTCTGTGAATACCGAAAGTCTTAAGTTAGAATTTTCTCAGTTTAGGAGTAGTAAAGTTAGGACTCCTAACTTTACTACTCCTAAACTGAGAAAATCCTAACTTTAAGACTTTCGGTATTCACAGAAGGCATTTAGGAGTCCTAAAGTTAGGAGTCCTAACTTTACTACTCCTAAACTGAGAAAAATCCTAACTTTAAGACTTTCGGTATTCACAGAAGGCATTTAGGAGTCCTAAAGTTAGGACTACTAACTTCTGTGAATACCGAAATGAGTAAGTTCATTCTGTAAATACCAAAATGAGTAAGTGTATTCTGTGAATACCAAAAAGTACTAACTTTACGTTTTTGACGTAAGTTAGTTCTGTGAATCAGGCCCAGTCTGTATGTCGCTCGCGGGGTCCTTTTCAATCTTCCGATAGCACTCTTTCACGTCCAGTTGTTTTTGAACTTCCACAGTGTAATCTTTGATGTACCATACAATAATGGAACCACCTTTATCGGCTTGTTTTATCACTATTGATGCGTCACTTTTCAATGTTGTAATCGCCTCTTTTTGTGATTTTGAAATATAGTGTTTTACAAAATTCCGTTTCTTTTCTCTATTTGCAATGGCAGACAGGACTACCTTCTCAAACATAAGAATTTCTTTTGGTACTTTATTGGATGGTGGACAAAAGATAGACTTGTTTCTCAGTCCTGTTACTTCTGTACTTGTAGATATTGTAATCTCTGTAAAGAATGTTTTCAATCGAATCTTTCTACAGAATTCAATGACTTCTGACTTCATTTTCACAAAGTCAGTATTCTTTGTCGGTACAAAAGTTAATCCTTTCTTAAAAATACTTTCTTCAGCTTGGGTCAACTGGCGGTTTGATAAATTGAAAATGGGAGACCGAATCAGGTCTTGTAGTATTGCCGCCTGGTTGTCATTTCCCATGGTTGATGTGTATACCTGTTCCTGCCTCGTGGTTTTGTTTGGCCTCTGCCTAAAAAAGGCGTGGTCTCTTGTTGCTGATTATTTCCTCGACGATTGATGTTAAAACATCCTTCACTATTGTCCGTTTCACCTCCCAAAGATGATGAGGTATCTGAGAAAGAAATACATTTATTTCTGGACCTTCCTTGATACTCTGGGAGAAATCTTCATGATTCTTGGCGAGTGTAAAAATCGGTCTGTAAATACGGGTAAGTAGTTTCCAGAGAAAAGTTCTTCCTGTCTTTTGCGAATTTTATTCCTTTTTGATTTATAGTAAAATCTTTGAACTCCGGTATCTCCTTCTCTACTTTCAAAAGTAGATTTTTTGCATTGCGGCGGTTTCAGCAGCGGCGCGGCGGTGCGGGCAGATTCTTCTCGCACCACAGCGTTGCATCGGAAAAACTGTCGCAAGAAGAGCAATGCGTCGATTTTCTTGTTGTTGCTTTGCTTTCCAGTTCCCAGCAGCGGAAACAACCTCCAGAGGCCCCACACAGTCACAGGCACTCCTGGCAGGTCAGAACTCCCAGCAAGGAAGTTCAGGGGAGCTGGGGGTGAAGTCTTTGTGTTCCTGAGACTTCCAAACAGGATTCAAGCTCTACTCAAGCCCTTGGAGACTTTCCTCAAGCAGGGGACACACCACACAGCAAAGTCCTTCTCCTTTCCTTGGCAGAAACAGCAACTGCAGGCCAACCCCAGACACACAGCAAGGGCAGTACTTCTCCTCAGTTTCTCCAGCTCTTCTCCTTGGCAAAGGTTTCTCTTGATTCCAGAAGTAGTCTGAAGTTCAGGGGTTTTAGGTCTAATACTTATACCCCAAAATGTCTTTGTTCTCTTTGTGCAAGTGTCTCTGATCCCAGTCCAAACCAGTTCTGTCCTCTCTGGTGCAGCTGCCCGGCAGGAGGTGGAGACAGTATTGTGTAAGGCAGACAGGCCCTATTCAGGTGCAAGGAAAATCTCCTCCCACCACTCTAAATGCAGACCGGGCCTATTCAGGTGCTAGTGAGAACTCCTCCCCCTACTCTGAATGCAGCCCAGGTCTATTCATCCCAACCCTGACTCATACAGGAAAGGCAGGACACACATCAACCCACGCCCTCCCCCCCCCGGTGGCTGTCTGAGAGAATGCACCTCCCCAGCCCCTGTCACTTCAAAACCAGACAGTCAATACACAAACAGGCAGAGGCAAAGAGAGTGATTAAACAAGAAAATGCCTACTTTATAAAAGTGGCTTTTTCAAACACACAATTTAAAAACCATCTTTAGTGAAAGATGTGTTATTAAATTCTGAGTTCAGAGAGCCCAAACTTTATTTTTCTATTTATCCCTATGGGAAGATATGCTTGTAAAATGTTACAAAGCATTCCCCATTCTGTCCTATGGGGCAAGATAGCCTTTCAATAGTGAAAAACGAAATTAGAAGTATTTCACTATCAGGACATGTTATACACATCAGTACATGTCCGACCTTTCACATACACTGCACCCTGCTCAGGGGGGTACCTTGGGCCTACCTTAGGGGTGTCCTATATGTACGAAAAGGGAAGGTTAGGATCTGGCAAGTGGGTGCACTTGCCAAATCGACATGGCGGTTAGCAAACTGTGCACAGGCACTGCAGTGGCAGGCCTGAGACATAATTTCAGGATTACTCATGTGGGTGGCACAATCAGTGCTGCAGGCCCACTAATAGCATTTGGTTTCCAGCCCTGGCACACTTAGTGCACTATACTAGGGACATACTAGTAAATCAAATATGCCAATCAGGGAGAACCAATCATAATAACAATTTACACAGAGAGCATATGCACTTTAGCACTGATCAGCAGTGGTAAAGTGCCCAGAGTCCTAAAGCCAACAACAGCAGGTCAGTAAAAAATAGGAGGAAGAAGCAAAAGGTTTGGGGACAGCCAGGAGACCTGAAGATCTTGATCTTCTCTTAAAACCTTAAATAGTTGTAGTTGACACCTATGAGCAAGTCCAGGCATCATCTGAGGATGATCAGTCAAAGCAATGTTCTTTCCTCATTCTAAGGCCTTGATTATGAGCAAGGGTGTCAATTCCGATCCTTACACAAAGTGTATTGTTTAGGAGTTACAAGTAATGGCAACAGTCTTGTACCATCTGAATTTCTCCTGACATTTTCTTCAGGTAATACCCATTATGCCTATTTCCCAAGGCGGAAACTCAACTTCTGCCCCCAAAATTATCTCATTTTGCACACAGTAAATGTGTTCTCAACATCCCCCACTCCCACACACACACACTACCACCACCACCACCAAGTTTCTACTAGTTCGTTATCGGGTCCTTGTGGCATTTCAAGTGCTATGTGCCCAAAATGAGAGCAAGGATGCATCTCGTGCTAAAAATTAAGGCAAAATTCCAGACCTGCATTTTGCGTAGTAATGCATAATGTCATGCATAATGTCATGCAATGTTCGGGCATTTAGCATAATTTCCAGATAGAAAATTATGTGAGTTTTACCCAGACTTAGTTAGTTCCTGTATAGAAAACAGAGAATGGCTTTGGCCTCAGAGAGATTGACTAGTACACAATCAGATTCCGTAAAAAATTATTAAATAAATATGGACAAGCAATACAGCAGGTTGCACTAGATGCTCCAAAGTGAAACTCCCTGACAAGATGAATGGAGTAGGACTCAGATCATCTTGGCATCTTTTAGCCAAAAGTGTCCAATAGTGCTTCACTGCTAGAGGATGAAGATATTGGGTATAGTCCCTGATATTGAAACTCTACCCACATGAGATTCCAGCTGCTTAGACAATGGACAGGACGGAGCGAGATATTAAGTAGATGGAAGCTGTGAACATAAAATGCAACCTCTCAACAGATATAAAGAAATTGACATTTTGTGTACTTCTTTCACTGGGTTTTAGAATCTAGATACAGAAGTTAACAGAAGATAAACCTCCGTCATTTCCACATACCCAATGCAACTTGTATAGGGGTCTTTCATATGAACTAGTTATATCAATGTCGCATCCCAAGTAGATGATGTCTTTGCAAAATGAGTATGGCAGTGGGAAGACATTTCAAAATTAATAAAGCAGAGACTCATGTTGAACCGTCATGGCAATTGAGGACAATATATAGGAAAGAGCCATGCAATAATGAGCACTCCTAATTACATCCTGTGCAGCTACAATTTTATAGGAAGGTGCTACCCCGTTTTAGCCCTATAAATAACTTTCTAAGCAAATGTGGGTTTTAGCACTTTTTTAAGGTGCTGAACTTTGGAGCATGGGACACTTAAATATATTTTTCAACCCTCAGATTGATTTTCTCAGAGCAATAAGCTGTCTCTTGCAATCAACCCTCCTGATGTACTTCAGCAAAGAACTGGAAGTGGAAAGTAGTACCCAAGTCGCGGTCATAAAATAATCCTCTTCTAGATGACCCTGTGGTCCAGTCCTATAGCGATTCTCTGGTACTGCCCTTCTCTAAATCAGACAATTAGTGCGGTGATATAAAGAATAAGAACAATTCAACGCTAATAGAAAACCCGGAAGAATCAATTGATTCCCTCCTAGAAACCTAGTGGTACATTAGAGTCCTCCACTACTTGCCCTCTGTGCCAGGAGAAGCAGTGAATGGAAAGAATGCAAAGGGCATTTTATAAACTGCATTATCACAGTGGATGAGAGAAAACAAGACAAGACTCATGATTTTATTCCACGAAGGCTGTTGAAGGAGCAACTGATGCAAATGAATTTGGGCACCTTTTCTTCCAGGCTGTATTGAAATTTCAGCTCTAAGATATAAGATAAAGGGTCTAGCAAATTGAATCATCTAAGAATAATTAATAGTGATAAGGAGTACATTTACGTATCTCACACTTCAGGTTGTATTTTCTTTGCACACTGATTGCAGGAGTAAAACAGACTTCTACGTTATCATACGCCTTCGAGCCTTTGTTTTTGATTATCTCAACCGATAAGAATCCATTTTTACTTCCATTTCTTCAGTGAGCCGAGGTGTACCCCAGATACCTTCTAAAATACTTGCAATTAAATCGCCCTCACCTTTTATTTTACTTTGCAAAATTATTTGTTATTTACCTCTTGGATGATAGAATCGTGATTGTTTTGTGTGTGTCATTAAGAACAGCTTGTCTGCAGCTGACAATAGTATGAAAATAAATCTGTTCGGTTGTGTAGTTTTTTTTTTCTCCATTCTGCACAAAAGTGAAATAACTAAGTAGTGGAGAAGGATACAATGAGAGCATGACAGCATGAATAAGGCAGGCACATTTAAAGGTCACTGCCGACCGAGCAGTCATCTTGCATTCCATCAAATGTAGCAGGAAGTGCATGTTTGGAATCTCTTGAGAGCCATCCTGGCTAAAAGACATTCAGATTACTGGGTCAGATATGTTTGTTTATTTAAGATGCATAATGCATTAGGGAGGTGGGCCGGTTGCTGGTTTCCAACAAATATTTTTCTTCTTAAATACTTTTCAAGCAAACACAATGAACATGGTTCTGTGCGCTTGAATGGAATATATTTTCCTATGCTTCAGCAGTTAATACACCCTAGAAAAGTAATAGGTGGATTAGTAGGGTACATCAATAACTTATTTCGAGCTCTTTGAAAACATCCTTTAATGTCAATTTAAAATCAAAGCTATAAGTGACATTGAGAAGAGGAGAAGAGAAAAAGGCTTACGCTGCTCAGAGGCAGACCAGTCCAAATATCAGAGCCCTGCTGGGGTGTTTGAGTTTATGGATTTTACCTGCAGCTCTCCCCTTGAAAATGTGTATTAACTTTGGCACACCAGTCACCTCTCATGCTTGAGGGATTGGCTTAGGGAAGTTGATGGGAGTCAGTTACACTGATTGGAGGTATGCCAATCATCTGCATTTGGGGAACAAGAAACATGGATCAGCCTAGCATTTTGTGGCCTCTGTCAGCCCACGAATATTGCAGAAAAGTGGTGCCCAATGATTCCTATAGAAACCTATTAAGTCTTCAGTTATACAAGGTACAGAGATCCTATGTAGTATGTTCAAGAATGGAAACATAGAGGCCTATTAACAAACTGTACTTTGTAGTACATTTAATAGTACTACTCGTACTACAAAATGCTATTCACAATCTTACATGCCGAGACTTCTGACTGCGCCTCTCCAATCTTTTCTAAGTGAAGATCTCTGCCCTGATTGCGGGGATCTCCGCACTCATACACCTACATTTTTGCAGTAAATGTGGAAGGGACAGGAGGAGTGGGTGGAAAATGGGGAATACTTATTACAAAATGTGAGGTATTTAAGGGGATAATGGGATGAACGGAGGGTTAAGGAGGGTTTTAGCAAAGGATAAACACTTACCCACAAAATAGTTAGCCCACAGCTATTCACCAACTGTTCTTCTATAGTTTATATCTTAATAGTAGAACAAAATATAACAAATGCTACAGCACTATCAACTTTATTTTCAAATAAACTTTAATAAAACAAAATATATTAAACAAAAATATAAATTAAAATTATTTTTCCAAAGTTTAAATCAAGAACTAAATAATCACCAAAATAACAAATGTTTATGCATGCATTAATAATATTTAAAAAGTGATTTGTATAATTAATGCAAATTAACGTGGGTACATTTAATAAAACATTATTGTTACAAAAAAATTAATTCAAAAAAGAGTTTAAAATATTTTATAATTAAATAATAAATATGTACTTTTTATATTTTAAATGTTTTAAATTGTATTGATTTATATTTTTAACAGCTTTAAATAATTAAATTTCATTTAATATTATTCTCTAAAGGGGTTTTATTTTAATTCCCTACCACAATTAATTTCTACGGGAGGGTGTTATACTACCAATAGTTGCCCAAGTGATGCTGGAAGTACTGCTGATTTATTTTTAAGTACTAACTTACACTCAGAAGATTTTGTGAAAACACAAAAAGTAGCAAACTTTCTCAAAAGTGTAAATTACTCAAAATGTAAGTTACCTTTGTAAATCAGGCCATTTATGAATAGCCAAAAGCAGCAAAGTTACTAAAAAGTGTAAGTTGCATTTGTGAATCAGGCCCTCAGTATGTGCAATGTTCTGTAAGATGTTTCTTCCCAAATTCCCTTTTGAGATACAGGCTTTTACTGTTGCCTTACAGTTGTGTGCACATGGGTGATTCTGCTCACTGTGCTGAACATTGGTTTTTGCATGTGTTAGGTGCTGTGTGAAGCTTGAGTAAGGGTGTCCCAAAGGTGAAGTGCCAACAGATGGTGTTACCTTGCTAGAAATGATATGCACAACTCTTTCGCCATAGTCTTTATGAGGAGGTTGGATAATGACTTAGAGGTTGTGGGCAAAAGCAGGAGGAGCCTTTGAGCTGAATCTCCACCAGATTCATAAACATGCTCCGATCTTTCCCAGTGGGCCTTGGTCTTCTCAGCATGGCAGCTCCCCTGTGACTGTCTGTAGCTCACGTTCTTGAATAAGCTCTGCATCAATTATTGTGCAACAGGAGGAATGACTCAATTTTACTCTCTTGGTGGAGGGAATAATGAAATATCCAGTCTCCTGATTTGATTTGGGGTTGCAAATTCATATATTGGTGGTAATGGCCCAGCATTTGGTCAAGAATCAACTATGTAGTGTTTTGAGTGTACCTTAAAGGGAACAACAGCATAGGTTATGTTTTCCAAGCAATAGTAGTTTGTTAGCTTTCATGGTGTATATCTAACCTTTCACATAGAATTGTGGATCGATTCCTGTGTGATAATGTAGGTTGAAATTGTAGAGTGAGTATGGCCGCGAAGGGTAGTTCAACTGGCTGTGAGGGTTTTCTCAGGTGGTTCAGTTCAGTTTATTGATATTTAACTCACACATTTGAAAATGTTTTAAAACTCTGTGAGTACTGCAAAGTGCAAAGCATGCAACGTTTAAAAAAGAGGGTCATCAGCGGCAGGAAACAAATCCTGCCACCAAAAAGGTATTTGATGGAGTGGCACCACCTGTAAGCTTTCCATGTGACAGCCCGCGGCATGTCCTCTGGTCCACTCTACCAGCCCCGGCACATTCCTGCCTTCTGTTTTGCTGAGGTCCCTTTTCTACACTTCCCCTTGCATATTACAACCACGGATCCATACCCCCTTCCTACTTCTTGAGCCCCAGCACCGGCCCTTTTTGTATACCTCACCCCTGGCAATATCTTTATTTATGGCTGCTAGGCCACCCCCACTTTGAACATGTTATTGCTCCTTAAAGATAGAGTAAGAGACTGGATTGTCCAGAAAAATCTTTCTGCCTGCTATTTAAATACACCAGAACATAAATCGGAATATTTTAGTATTGCATTTTCAGTAGAAACATATTTTATTTCCTGTTATGCAGTACAGTTGCCATGAGAAATATGTGCTTACGTCCTTGATAATTCCTAAAAGAACAGCGATAGAAACATCATTTTCTGGAACGCTAATTACACAGTGCAAATTTTAACTTTCAGTGAATTGTGATCAATGGGACAACAGTTACTGCAAGACTGATATACACTTACATTATTTCATCGTATTCAACGTCACAGTAGTAATGACAATTCGGCGCTATGTAAATTAATATCACAATATTCGTTTTATACACAAATACGTCCTTTCCTTAATATAAAAACTTCTATCTGCCCACTCTAAAAAGAGACCAAAAGATCATTATACTTCCGGGAAGGTCTCCCCAAGGAAGTTTTCAGTTTGCTTTGAAAGAGGCGCTGGTTGGTAAGGCGACGCAGCCTACCCACTATAGAAGCTGCAAGTTCTTACAATCAACCGAAGATGGCTTTTAGTGAAGTGGAGAGAGTGGTTAAAGTGATCTCAGAGTGCTGCTCTCCTGGCTGAAAGCACCCAGAGAGCCTGCATGCAATCAAAGGGATAGGACAGAATACCCAAGTAGAAAAATTGTAATGTCAAGTGTGCATGCTATCAGTGCCTTACCCAGCAAAGGTGTTATGATTTTTGCTAGAATCTGAAAGATTTCGTCTGTGATTTTAGAGCCACTGTCATATTTTTGCTTGAGGACAAAGGGAAATAATTATAGATTAATGCATTTCATGTCATTTCTTCTCCTGAAATATATTCTCAAAGTTCTAAAGATTAGTGGCCCAAAAGAATATACGATTTCAAAATTGTTGACAGTAGCTCCCTTTTTATTAAAAAAAAAAATGGTTGTCGTTGTTCCTTTTCAGCCAATGTTCCCTCTAATTATTTAATGCTATGTGCAGAACCCAAATGTTTGTGTGTGTAATTTACTCGGTCTCCAGTGGAACCAAATAATAGAGTGGGCTAATTTTTGGAGTGCAGCGAGATAGCTTCCCCATCTAGGGTGGGCTTTGGGTTCTCCTCAAAATGTGTTTGTTTCCATAGTGTTAGAAATGGGGGTCTCTAGTTGGCAATGGCTGGCCACTGTCCAAGTAGGGACCCTTCTTCCTAAGTCAGAGTGAGAGGGCTACCCTCTTTAATACCCCTGCTCAACCCTGTGGTAACGTAGCACGAGCAGGTAGGCTTATCTCAGAGGCAGGGTGTGAAGCATTTATGACCATACACAGTAACACAGTGAGGAACACTACAGAGGGACACCACACAAGTAGTTATAAAAATAAGTATCTTTATATAAAGGCAGATTTATCACAAGACCAATAACTGTAAAAGCCACAATACTGTCAAAAATAGGATAGCTGTTGAAGGGCTGTCAAAGATAGTTCAAAGGTGGCAAGAATAAGGTTCAAATTCAAGGCAGTGGTCTCTGCGACCCTTTCTCTCATAAGACTGTCAAAAATAGGATGGCGGTTGAAGGACTGTCAAAAAATAGTTCAAAGGTTGCAAAAATAAGGTTAAAATTCAAGGCAGTGGTCTCGGCGACCCTTTCTCTCACAAAGTACCTGGGTTTAGTAGCAAAACCAACAAAATGTCGCAAAGAAGTGGTAGCGATGATTTTCCTCATGCGAGGCCGGCGATGCGTTAAAATCCTTGCCGCAAGGGAGGATGATGTGCCGATCTGCTGATGTGTGCGGAGACGATGCGACCAACTTCTGCACGCTAGGCCGCCGATGCGCTGAGACCTTGCCGCGAGGGCGAAGGCGATGCGACGATCCTGTTGCGTGTGCGGAGACGATGCGACAAACTTCTGCACGCTAGGCCGCCGATGCGATGACTTTCTTGCCGCGAGGGAGAAGTCGATGCGACGAGCCTGTTGCGTTGTGCGATCGTGTTGCGATGCAAAGAAGTCGAGCCCGCGAGGGAGCGACGAAATACGGTGCGATGCGATGAAATGGCGGACGCACGGCGTCCGCAATGCGATGTCTTGAAGCAATGATTCTGTAGGGGTTGCGAGCGCCGGCGACAGCCGCGCGATGATTTTTCCAGCGCGCCTCGGCTGCAGCGGCTCGCAAAGGGGCGTTAGCGATGGTCTCGTGTTGCGAGCACTCAGCGGCAGCAGCGCAATGATTTTTCCAGCGCTCTCGACTGCAGCGGCTCGCAAACGTGCGTTAGCGACGATTTCCAGCACTCTTTTCTCTGAAGCAAACTAGAGGCCCTGGAACTCACAGGAGCCTCATCAGCAGATAGCAATCCTCGCAGGGAGGAAGCAGGAGGTTGGTGGTGGAGTCTGATGTGCCTGAGACTCCAGCAGGAGGCTAGCTCTTTTCCTAGCCCTTGGGTAATTGCTGTAACAAAAATAAAAGTTCTCTCAAAAGTCCTTTTCTCTCTTCAAGGTCCAGTGGTCACTGCTGCAGGCCAGTGCAAGAAAAACACACAAGCACAAGGACAGTCACTTCCTGCAGATTCCTCCAGTGGCACGGACAGAGTTTCCTCTCCAGATCCAAAAGCAATACAAAAGTAGGGGGTTTGAGCACAGATATTTATACCCCAAAAGCCTTTGATCCTTGAAGCTACCAGTCCCTGAACCTAGCCAGAACCAGTTCTGCTCAGGCCTGGAGCACTTTGTTTACCAGGCTGCATCCTTCCTTTCAGAAAGAGGGGTCTGCTAGCAGACCCACAGTGGGAGGTGGAGCCAGCATTCACCTTGCCAGGCACAGCCCTATTCAGATCAAAGAGCCACCCCTCCCCACACTCTAAATGCAGATCTCTCTATTCAACCCAGGTCTGACTCAGCCTGTCCTGCCCCTCTAAAACCAGACAGCCAATACACATAACGGCAGAGCACACTGGAAGGCTTAGGCAAGAAAATACCTACTTTCTAAAAGTGGTATTTTTCAAACACAGAATATAAAAATAAACTTCACTAAAAGGTGTATTTTAATATTCTGAGCTCAGGCATACTAAATTCGTTTTTCTACCATGTTCCTGGGGTCAGTTAGGACTATAGCATGTAATAGTCAAACTGCCCATTCTAGCCTATGAGGAACAGGTAGCCTTACAGTAGTGAAAAACGAAATGGTGCATAATTCACTACCAGGACATGCTACACACACCAAGGCATGTCCTACCTTACACATACAATGCACTCCTACCCGAGGGGCGACTTACAGGATGCCAAGGGAAGGTTCAGGGGCTGGGAAGTGGGTGCACTTCACAGCCAAGATGGCAGTTCTGGACTGCACACAGACACTGCAGTGGCAGGTCTGAGACACACTTTAAAAGCTGCTTCTGTGGGTGGCGCAAACCAGCGCTGCATGCCCACCAGCAGCATTTGGTTTACCAGCCCTGGGCACACACAGGCCACACTACTAGGGACTAACAGGTAAACCAAATAAGCCAATAAGGGATATACCAATTCACATAGACATATTTACCAAGGGAGAGCATATGCACTTTAGCACTGAACAGCAGTGGTAAAGTGCCCAGAGTCATAAAACCAACAGAAACAGGTCAGCAAAAATACAGGAGGCAGGCAAAAAGTTTAGGGGTGACCCTGCAAAAAGGGCCATTTCCAACACAACCCCTTCCAGCCAAAACGCAGGGTAGACCAATCACTACTTTGATGGGCTTCCTGCTTCGGGCGATAGAGCACGGAACTGGCCCGCAACTGCAGGGGCATATGCCAGCTCTACTCCTATCTGAACCCTGGTGGATCCCTCTGTCCACACTCCCAGGGCCCACTAAGATAACCAATGGGGAACTCTGCCCCTCACCTGTGGACACCACCTGTGCAGCACCTAACCTTAACTGGCCCCCAGGTGTGTCCCAACAGATAAACAATAAGCCACAGTAGCCACTGACAGTAGTCAGGGATGAGACCCAGGCCTTATACCTCTCAGGGCTCACTAAGGCAACCAATGGGGAACTCTTCCCCTTACCTGTGGACACCACCTGTGCAGCATCTAACCTTAACTGGCCCCCAGGTGTGTCCCAACAGATAAACAACAAGCTCCCAGTAATCACTGACAGTAGTCAGTGATGAAATCCAAGCCCTATACCTCTCAGGGCTCTCAAACGTTTGTGGCATCAGAGAGTGAGGGGCAGTAACCCCAGGTGCCTGGCACCTTTGTACACTCTCCCTCCTGTCAGGTCAGGCAGAGCACCCGGACACTGACCCACCAGCCCTGGGCCTGTACCCAGCGGCTGGGCCAGAGACTGGGGTGGGCTCTCCCACACCCGGTCCTCCTCTTTGGGGCTCGGTACCCTCCCACCTGGAGCGATACCCCCTTCCAGAATTGTCAGGGCACCTGAGGCAGGTGTCCTGCATAATTCGCCCACCAGTTCAGGGGTTCTATCCTGCAACTGGTATCCCAGCATAGGGTCTGTACCCTTAGACTGGGCGGAGGTCAGGGGTGAGGCTGCCCTCTCCCCGCCCCCTTTACTGGGGCCCGGCACCCTCCCACCTGGAGAGGTGCCTCCATAACACAAACCGGGAGGGGAACTGTTAGCAGTTGCCCCTTCCTCCAGATCAGGGGGACACCCTGAACCTGGCCCCCAACCTAGGGTCTGTACCCTTGGGCTGGGCCTGTGCCTGGCAACCCAGGACTTCTGGGGCGTACACCAATTCCCCCAAGGAAAATACACTCTTCCACTAGTTCAGGGCCTTGTCCCTGCAACTGATCCATCAACCTGGAAAAACCCTCAGGTGGTACTGGGGTCAGAGGCGAGGACTCCCTCCCTCTGCACCCCCTTCCAGCATACTGCACCCTCCCACCTGGAGTGGTGCTTTAGAAAAGAAAATGGTCGGGACACTGCTTACAGTTGTCCCTTCCTCCAGGTCAGACAACACCTGGACCTGACTTACCATCCCAGGGACCAACCCCTGTGCTTGAACAACTGCCTGGCCAACCAGGACTTCCTGGGGAGCACACAGGCCCCCTCAAGGGAAACACACCCCTCCACCAGTTCAGGGCCTGGACCCTGCAACTGACCTACCAACCTGAAAAACCCGCAGGTTGCACCGGGGTCAGAGGCGAGGACTCCCTCCTCTGCACCCCCTTCCAGCATACTGCACCCTCCCACCTGAAGTGGTGCTCTTAGAAAAATGGTCGGGACACTGCTTACAGTTGTCCCTCCCTCCAGGGCAGACAACTCCTGGATCTGACTTACCAACCCAGGGACCAACCCCTGTGGCTGAACAACTGCCTGGCCAACCAGGACTGAAGTGGTGTCACCATGGTCACTCCTAGGGGCTCAGCCCTTCTGACTGGCCCCTGACCCACTGGCTCTTCCACTGGGGACTCCTTCCCCCTTTCATCCCTCAGACTGGACTTCCGTACCCTCCCCTAGGAGTGGCACTGCCAGGCACAAGAACTGATGGAGGCCTGACTACAGGCACTCCCAGCTCACCTAACACTGGGGTACCCCCCACAATGGACGGTCCATCCAGACAGACTAGGCTCCCCACCTGGTGTTCCCTCATGGAACCATCCAGTCCTGGGGACTGAGGCTGGGGCACTTCGGGACCTATCCCAGTCTCACTCCTGCTCCCACGAGACAGGATGTGAGGCCCTACAACCTCCTCACAACAAGGGGACCCAGCTGTAACACTCCTAACCTTTCCCAGCACTCTGGGTTGGAAAACTTCTGAACCACTTCTCTTAGGGTCATTCCCTAATGCCTCTACAGAGCCTCTGGTACTCACCCAGAGGTCTGCCTCCTGTGCAAGTTCCCTAGGATCAGAGAACTCGCACTCTAACACATGTTGGTTTAGCTCTGGAAAATAGGAACTCACAATATGCTCTCCCACAATTGGATTACACAGTTCCACGCAGGTGCTAACCTTTACCTCACAATCCAGTGTCTCACACACGTACCCCACACCACTCTCTTGAAGTGGGCGAGACATTAACTGACTGTCTCTATCACTCAACCCACACTCTTCTGGGCGGTCCTCACACTCATACACCAGGACTTCAACCACGGGGGAACCCTCTCCCTGCACCTCTCATCCAGAGTCGGTAGAGTATCCCTCCTTTCACTAGGACTATGGGCCCCTGCGCTAGTTCCCCAATCCACCTCAGGGCCACTGCATATTAATGGGGCTACCTCATATCCTTGAATCCCCTGGTGTAGATCAATCCCCTCCTTCAAGTCAGGTGCTACATCTCTGGGTGGGGGTACTACACAGTCTTCACTATACACTTCAATTTTGCTGCCACCACTGGACCCCACCCTCTCTGGGGAATCCAGACAATTAAAACTGTGCTCCAGGGGTAACCTACCCTCTTGAGCTAACTTCTCCTTTTCTGCTATCTGCGCTAGGTGCGCCTCCAGCTGGGCAATCTCTATTTGGAGCCTCTCCAATTCCAGCTGGTACTCCCTCTCCCTCTGTCGGCCCAACTCCTCTGGGGACGATGAAGGGGATTGGGTGCTACCCTGTGCACTAGATCCAGCAAGGGACTCCCTACCTATGGGACCTTCCCGCCTGTCCACCAACTCCTCTGGGGACCCTGAGGGGAACCTGGCACTACCATAGGCACCAGACTCATCAAGGAACTCCCCACCTATGAGATATTCCATAACACTTTCTTCCTCCTCTTCAGACTCTCCAGAGCCACCCTCAGACCAACTACCCTCTTGGTAGGTGTACTGGGACTCCAAGAATCTCCATCTGTCTTGTTGCCAAAGTCTCTGGGATGTCTGCAGGGATAGCTGAGTCTCCGTCCTACTCACTGCTAAGCCCCTCTCCTCACAGAACCCCTTAGCTCCTCTAGACTGTAGGTCAACAGATCATCTATATAAAAGGTAGGTCTCATTTCAGCAAGACCCATTGTAGCAATATCTGGCAATATCAATAATAAAAAATAGGCTTGCCCGTTGTAACAATCACGGGCAATATCAATAAAAGATAGAAGAAAACTTCTCAAGAAAATGTATGCGGGTAAAAAATCACCGGCAATATCAATCACAATATAGGATCCAACAATTCTCAAAAATGTATGCGGGTACTATCACCTGGCAATATCAATAAAACATAGGCTTGCCCATTGTAACAATCACGGGCAATATCAATAAAGGACAGAAGAAAACTTCTCAAAAATGTAAGCGGGTGAAAAATCACCGGCAATATCAATCACAATTTAGGATCCAAAACTCTCAGAAATGTGCGCGGTGAAAAATCACCGGCAATATCAATTACAATAGGGGATCAAAAACTTTCAAAAATGGGCGCGGGTGAAAAATCACCGGCAATATCAATCACAATATAGGATCCCAAAACTCTCAGAAATGTGCGCGGTGAAAAATCACTGGCAATATCAATTACAATAGGGGATCCAAAAACTTTCAAAAATGGGCGCGGGTGAAAAATCACCGGCAATATCAATCACAATATAGGATCCCAAAACTCTCAGAAAATGTGTGCGGGTGAAAAATCACCGGCAATATCAATTACAATATAGGATCCTAAAAAACTCTCAAAAAATGTATGCGGTACATTATGGTCTGCACTCACTAGTAGTGTACACTATAATTATTGTATGCGATCATAAATGCAAGTCCAGATCCTCACCGCTGACCACCAATGTTAGAAATGGGGGTCTCTAGTTGGCAATGGCTGGCCACTGTCCAAGTAGGGACCCTTCTTCCTAAGTCAGAGTGAGAGGGCTACCCTCTTTAATACCCCTGCTCAACCCTGTGGTAACGTAGCACGAGCAGGTAGGCTTATCTCAGAGGCAGGGTGTGAAGCATTTATGACCATACACAGTAACACAGTGAGGAACACTACAGAGGGACACCACACAAGTAGTTATAAAAAATAAGTATCTTTATATAAAGGCAGATTTATCACAAGACCAATAACTGTAAAAGCCACAATACTGTCAAAAATAGGATAGCTGTTGAAGGGCTGTCAAAGATAGTTCAAAGGTTGCAAGAATAAGGTTCAAATTCAAGGCAGTGGTCTCTGCGACCCTTTCTCTCATAAGACTGTCAAAAATAGGATGGCGGTTGAAGGACTGTCAAAAAATAGTTCAAAGGTTGCAAAAATAAGGTTCAAATTCAAGGCAGTGGTCTCGGCGACCCTTTCTCTCACAAAGTACCTGGGTTTAGTAGCAAAACCAACAAAATGTCGCAAAGAAGTGGTAGCGATGATTTTCCTCACGCGAGGCCGGCGATGCGTTAAAATCCTTGCCGCAAGGGAGGATGATGCGCCGATCTGCTGATGTGTGCGGAGACGATGCGACCAACTTCTGCACGCTAGGCCGCCGATGCGCTGAGACCTTGCCGCGAGGGCGAATGCGATGCGACGATCCTGTTGCGTGTGCGGAGACGATGCGACAAACTTCTGCACGCTAGGCCGCCGATGCGATGACTTTCTTGCCGCGAGGGAGAAGTCGATGCGACGAGCCTGTTGCGTTGTGCGATCGTGTTGCGATGCGAAGAAATCGACGCTCCGCGAGGGAGCGACGAAATCCGGTGCGATGCGATGAAAATGGCGGACGCACGGCGTCCGCAATGCGATGTCTTGAAGCAATGATTCTGTAGGGGTTGCGAGCGCTCGGCAACAGCCGCGCGATGATTTTTCCAGCGCGTCTCGGCTGCAGCGGCTCGCAAAGGGGCGTTAGCGATGGTCTCGTGTTGCGAGCACTCAGCGGCAGCAGCGCAATGATTTTTCCAGCGCTCTCGACTGCAGCGGCTCGCAAACGTGCGTTAGCGACGATTTCCAGCACTCTTTTCTCTGAAGCAAACTAGAGGCCCTGGAACTCACAGGAGCCTCATCAGCAGATAGCAATACTCGCAGGGAGGAAGCAGGAGGTTGGTGGTGGAGTCTGATGTGCCTGAGACTCCAGCAGGAGGCTAGCTCTTTTCCTAGCCCTTGGGTAATTGCTGTAACAAAAATAAAAGTTCTCTCAAAAGTCCTTTCTCTCTTCAAGGTCCAGTGGTCACTGCTGCAGGCCAGTGCAAGAAAAACACACAAGCACAAGGACAGTCACTTCCTGCAGATTCCTCCAGTGGCACGGACAGAGTTTCCTCTCCAGATCCAAAAGCAATACAAAAGTAGGGGGTTTGAGCACAGATATTTATACCCCAAAAGCCTTTGATCCTTGAAGCTACCAGTCCCTGAACCTAGCCAGAACCAGTTCTGCTCAGGCCTGGAGCACTTTGTTTACCAGGCTGCATCCTTCCTTTCAGAAAGAGGGGGTCTGCTAGCAGACACACAGTGGGAGGTGGAGCCAGCATTCACCTTGCCAGGCACAGCCCTATTCAGATCAAAGAGCCACCCCTCCCCACACTCTAAATGCAGATCTCTCTATTCAACCCAGGTCTGACTCAGCCTGTCCTGCCCCTCTAAAACCAGACAGCCAATACACATAACGGCAGAGCACACTGGAAGGCTTAGGCAAGAGAATACCTACTTTCTAAAAGTGGTATTTTTCAAACACAGAATATAAAAATAAACTTCACTAAAAGGTGTATTTTAATATTCTGAGCTCAGGCATACTAAATTCGTTTTTCTACCATGTTCCTGGGGTCAGTTAGGACTATAGCATGTAATAGTCAAACTGCCCATTCTAGCCTATGAGGAACAGGTAGCCTTACAGTAGTGAAAACGAAATGGTGCATAATTCACTACCAGGACATGCTACACACACCAAGGCATGTCCTACCTTACACATACAATGCACCCTACCCGAGGGGCGACTTACAGGATGCCAAGGGAAGGTTCAGGGGCTGGGAAGTGGGTGCACTTCACAGCCAAGATGGCAGTTCTGGACTGCACACAGACACTGCAGTGGCAGGTCTGAGACACACTTTAAAAGCTGCTTCTGTGGGTGGCGCAAACCAGCGCTGCATGCCCACCAGCAGCATTTGGTTTACCAGCCCTGGGCACACACAGGCCACACTACTAGGGACTAACAGGTAAACCAAATAAGCCAATAAGGGATATACCAATTCACATAGACATATTTACCAAGGGAGAGCATATGCACTTTAGCACTGAACAGCAGTGGTAAAGTGCCCAGAGTCATAAAACCAACAGAAACAGGTCAGCAAAAATACAGGAGGCAGGCAAAAAGTTTAGGGGTGACCCTGCAAAAAGGGCCATTTCCAACACATAGTATGACAGATATGTTTTAGCAAATCTGTCCATGGTCTTCCACTTCTTTATGGCTGAGATCTCCGTTCCAATCACGCCCTTAAATGACAGATATTTCCCGTAATTTACACTGTTGTTTTAGAGATCCTTTTTGAATCTTTCTTCCCTGTTTATATACATAACCCCTAGCGATTCCCTCCCAGTGTTCCCTTGTTAAAGATAATATCTCCTCCTTATGCTTCCCTTTTGATGCCTGAAATACCTTACAATGTTATGAGAAGGGTGTGGAATTCAAACGTTAAGAACCTGGGATCAATATAATATTCAGCAAAATGGGGGTTCAAAAAATATACACTACACAAAAATATACACCTACATATAGTTAAATAGTACAGTAATTCTTGTCCTTGAGTTACCATTGTGCCGTTATTTGGCTGGGTTAGCAGCATGCACTATTTAAAAGCACCTAATTCTTTTTTCTGTTCATTGTGTACTTATTAGCTTATAATCTTTATTTATATATGTGTTGGACTTGACCCTCACTGCAGTGTCACCCTTAAACTTTTTGCCTTCACCCTTCTATTTCTACTGAATTTATTTTTGCTGACTTTGCAACTCTGTGCATGTTACCACTGCTAACCAGTGCTAAAGTGCTATTTTCACAGCATAAAATATGGTAAAATTGGCTTACCTCTGATTGGTATATTTAATTTACTTATAAGTCCCTAGTAAAGTAGTACACCATATACCCAGAGCTAGTAAGTTAAATGCTACTAGTGGACTTGCAGCACTTATTGTGCTATCCACTTAAGTACATCATTAAACATGTCTCAGGTCTGCCATTGCAGCCTGCTAGCAGTTTTAAACTGCCAATTCGACTTGGCAAAATAACTCCCATGCAAGCCTTAAGCACCCCTCCTATTCCATATATGTCACCCCTAAGGTAGGCCCTAGACAGCCCATAGGGCAGTGTGCATTGTAATTAAAAGGTTGGACATGTACCTTTAAGTTTTGCATGGCATGGTATTGAAAAAGTCACAAATTTGTTTTTCACTACTGTGAGGCATAACTACCCCATAGTATAACATTAGGTTGCCTTATTATATAAGGCAACCTAATAAGTAATACCCTGATAAGTGCTGCCTTTCGATTGAGGGCAGGTAGGAATTTCATGTTTGGTGTCTGAGAAATTGCAATTTAGGAAATTCATGTTTTGTGTCTGAGAAATTGTGCACTAAAATCCTCTTCATTGATAAAGTCAGATTTTCAATTACAATTTAAAAAATGCCACTATTAGAAAGTTGGCCATTTTCTAACCCTATTTGACATCTGCAGCCTGTTCCTGGGTCACATGACGGGATGCAGTTGGCAGTTGGACTGTATATGGTCTGCCTTGACAGCCACATAAAGGGATTAGGTGTGCCTAAATGGGCAATCAATGGCAGGATCAGCGATGCCCCCACCCAGACCCATGCAAGTCAATAGGCTGTGTCCTGCCTTCACACAAAGAACTTCACACCAGTCCATTGGGCCTGCAGGCAGGCTGGAGCCAAGGCAGGAAAGCACGAAATTTCAAGCACTTCATAGGAAATCTCGAGAAACTTCTTCTACTTTAAAGAAGGCAACTGGTATGAAAATATGACCTTCAGACCCACTTATCAGGATACTCCTGTTCCGGTGGATACTACATAAGAAGAAGGACGGCCTGTTGCTCTGGTGGTTGAGGCCTGCCCTGCTTTCTTAGAAGGAAGACTGGACCCAGACTGAAGTGACACCAAAGGTTGGCTGACTGACCTTCTGTTAGAGCTAGAGGGACATAACAAGCTCCAGAGACCTTTCTCCATCTGCTCAGCTGTCCGGCTACATGGAACTGCAACTGGACCTGCCTCAGCCCTGCTAGCCTCTGCTGGTGTGAATTTGTGATCCCCAAGAGGTACCCCTCAGGGCCTGGACCCTTGGTGTTGCAGCAGTTGTACTGCTCCTTGAAGAAAAGGAGAAATCCTGAAGTTATGGGCTCTTCATGACCACAAACTAGCCTGTTTGCACCAAGATCTTGCAGCCCGCACTGACCGACCAAAGCGAAGATCCGGTCAAACAGACTTTTTGCGATACTGCGACCACCAGTGAAGATTAGCAATGCAAGATTTGCACTTGGTGCTACAGCAATGACCAGCCATGACACCCGGTCTGCTCTTCACACTACAGAAACAACAAATGGCGACGCTCTCCCTGGTTCTCTGTACCTCCACCGCAAACAGAACACTTCACGCTGGACTTTCGGCAGTAACTTTTTCAGCAGGATTATGCTGGTCCCTGCAATCTGTCTGCGCTCCATAGTGTTCGGCCACAACTTGTGATTTTCAACCGGTGTCGCACTAACAAATAACCATGAGTGTCGCTTTGTGCTTTTAGGTGCAAGACTTACTTTAATTTAAAATTGCACATCTCTGGTTCTACCAATTGGAGGTTTGTAGTTTTGGTGTCAAATAATATATTACAGTTTACTCTATTTTTCTAAATTGGTGTGGGATTTTTCTTGTGTTATGTTTTCACTTTATTGCTGTTTGTGTGCTGCATAAATACTTTACACACCCTCGTAGTTAAGCCTGACTGCATTTGTGCCAACCTACCAGACCAGTCTGATAGGGATTATGGCTGTTGCTTAAGCAGGGTTAACACCCCACACAACAAACACTCCAATTTCTCACACTGGTGGCAGCAGTGGTATCCAGTACTTGTGTTTGTGCAGTATTATACAGTGATGTGTGTAACACAAAAATCCCATATAAATATTTTGACACCAGAGTTGACCTCTTTTAAATTCAGTTTTCCATTGGCTGTTTTCTCCTTTTCTTTTAAATTAACATACCCTACCTCCCTTTTTTGTACCATGGAGATGGAGCTGCTCAACATTGACACCTTCATCAGGGCTGATCTGCAGAGGTTCTGAAATGAAATGGGTCTGATTGCAAGCAAGAAGACCACAAAGTTGGACCCTACGGGGCTATGAAGAAGTCAAGAGGCAGCAGCCCGCAGCAGAGGAGGACAACTGTGAGGAGGAGGGAGTAAGTTTGGATGATGAGGAGGACCCAAAAATGAGTACTGAGTTGCAGGAGGAGCACAACTGACCCCAAAGGATGCCCATGAGGGGACAGGAAGCAGTGTGTCTGCCTGGGGTCTGTCCCCAGAGGAGCTGAAGGACAGGAAGGTAGAGAGGGAGCTCAAACTACAGCTGGCCAAGATGAAACTGGAAGCAGAGGAAAGGAAAGCTGAGGCAAAGAGACCCTTGACCAGAGAAGGGCTGAGGAAGAGAGAGTCTTGGTCAAAGAAGAAACTGAGACTGAAAGGGGCTTGGCTAAAAGAAAACTACTGCTGGAGCATGAGAAAAGCATGAGGGACCAGGAGTTTAAGGCCAGGCAAGCTTTTGAATCCAGCAGTGATGGTGGCAGCATACCACAATGTCCATGGAGAGATGAGGGTCCGTGTACCACAAGGCCTGGAAGGGAAATGAGGCCCTGAGAATGTACACGGTCGCAATGGAGTTTTGAGTTGCTAGCATTTGGAAACACATGCCCACAGTTTAGAGGGACACACTTCTTACAATTGAGATGGGTGACCAACAAAGTACACCCCCATGAAAGCAATTGTAAGAAACAGGGTGTCTGTTGCTGTATTCCCCCACTTTTTGCCTGGTTTTTAATACAGCTTTGACTGAGGTGTACTGGGTCCCAGCCAACCAGGGTCCCAGTACCAGTGTTATTTCCCTAAAAATGTACTACAAATGGCACCCCTTCAGCTACCCCTCTAAGTCCCTAGTAAATGGTACCCCTGGTACCTAGGGCATGGGTACTGAACAGGGTCCACTGAGGCTGCAGTGCAAATAGTGCCACTAGAGAGACCCCTCACCAAGACCCTGAAAACTGCCATTGCAGCCTGCATGTCTTGGTGCAGAAAAAACTGAAGAGTCGACATGGCACACAGCCCTGTGAGGCACACCCTCATTCACTGCATGAGATATAGGTAAGTCACCCCTTGTTAAGGCCTTACAGCCCTACGACAGAGTGCAATATATTCTTTTTTGTGGACATATCTGCACGAGCAGATATGACCCTGCAATATCTGGCATTCTTGGATATTGTAAGTGCACAGGGAATCCATAGAGAGTACATGGGCTGGATACTTGTCATTACGAGCTTCCTAGCTCCATCATACCTTCACTGTATCCTAAGATGTTTGGTACCAAATGTCTTGTCTTAATAAATCCTCAATGATGCCAGTGTTGCATTTATTAATATATGTACACAGGAGAACCTTTAGAGGGTCCCCTGCAAACCTACCAAGCCCTGGTGTGGTCTCTGACTAGTCATAGGCAAACTACCACCACCAGACATGTTTCTGACCTCATGGGGTGGGAGACGGCTCTCTCAGAGGCCAGAAACAAAGCCTGCTGTGGTGCTTCACACCTCCTCTAGGCTGGAATGGTCTGCCAGAGCCAGAGGCTTTAAAGGCGATTCTGCCTTTGAAGTGCAACCCAGGCTCCCCCAGAAAGTGGGGGATGCCAACCTCTCTGTCCTGCTCCACTTTTGGCAGGAGGACAGGCGGGAAAATTAGTTAGATGAGGAGGAATGTCCACATTCATCCCGCACCAGCCCTAAGGTGTGGCAGGCAATGTGGACCCCTCTCTTGAAAATCCACCATCTTGAGATGGTGGGAAATCAACCTATCAGATCCTAGGGTAGTGCCCCTTCCCAAAAGAAGTGGTCACTTAGAGGGTGTAGACACCCTAAAGGTGGTAGCCCATTGGCTGCTACCTGTCTCCCCTTTTAATGCCCCTAAATTTTGTATTTATGTGGCATCCCTGGACCTTGAACTGTAGATTGGACAGACAAGAAGAAGACGCAGACAAAGAAGACCTGCGGCTCGAGAACTGAAGCCCTGCTGCAGAGAAAATTGGCACCAAACCCTGCCTGCTGCATGAAGGACTCGACAATCGTGGTTGTGCAGTCTCGTGCTGAATGTGTCAAGACTCCAAGAACTCTGGAGCTCCTCTGGCCTTTGAGAAATCACTGACAACCTCCCTTGGAGTGAAGGTAACACTCCCCAGCACACCACAGCACTGATCCCACTAAGCCTGTTTGTCGGCTTGCTGCTCCCCGGTGACTCTGGTGTAGCATCTGAATCATAAGAGGCACATTAGCTCCAGATGGTCACATCTGTCTCATCACCAAGTTTGGAGACACCAGGACCTACTGGAGCAGCACCATACCAATACACGGGGCACCAGACCCTCTTCAGCAAACAGTGAGACGAAGAGTCCATTCCGGACTCCAACTACCCCAGAAGCAAACACCTGCCAAGGGATGCTGAGACCCCTGAGACCCATGTTGTGAGTGGCCCAGCTGTTCTGAAATCACCTCTCCAAGTTGTCTGCTTCTGACTATGAGGACATCTTGATGCACGACACACGGCTGACCTATCTGCTCTACACCCGGCCCGACATGCCCATGTAAGAATGATCCAGCTGTGCTCCTGTGGTTCTGAGCCCCTTGTGACCTCCTCCTTCAATTGGGACCCACCGGATTTACCTTTAAGTCCTCCTGTGCAGTTTCTTTTCAAGTGTCCCCCTTCGTCATAGTGCACCAGCTACTAACACCCTCAGCACCTTGCTCCCTGATGAATCTGGGATGCTCCTGATCCTCTGCTGCTGGAACATTGGACCTGGCCCTGCTATCGACCTAAAACGGTGAACTTCATGAAGTTAAAACATGATTTTAAATGCATTTTTCTGCTTTTCCCCATTGACTTCAATGGTGCTTAATTGGACATAAAAGTGATTTATTTTGCAAACTCCAAAAATTGTAACTTTGAAAGTACTTACTGCAAATCAAAGTTCTTCATCTTAAAAATTACATAAAAATTGGTACTATTTTTATAAATTGTTCTTGGATTTATTCTTGAGTGTGTGTCTGATTTATTGCCTCTGTGAGCTCAACAAATGCTTAGCACTACCCTCTGATAAGCCTAACTGATCGCTCACACTACCACAAATAGAGAGTTAGTATTATCTGCTTTTTAGTCTGTACACCAATAAGGGACTCTCTGGGCTCTCTGATAGGGGTGGGTGGAGCTCATGGAGTTTTACTCCGCAGAATTCTGCTGGGTTACATAGAAACTCCAAGAAATTCAACTGAGACCCACCTGCCCTAAAGCTGCTCTCACACTGAGGTATATTGCTCACATGAAGATGCACAGTTAGACACCAGGTTGTGGCGTGACTATATTTATTCAAATAAGCTTACAAACAACAAAGCAGGGCCCAATGTTGTACACAACTTTTAAACTCATAAGTACCATACTATACCGCGAAGAATACTATAAGAATACCGGTCTGCCCACAACCAGACCCCCCCCCCCTTGGGCCGATTGCAAAGCAGGTGCTGGGGGGCTGCCACCAGTGCTCCCTCGTGATTGGGGCCTGCCCTCTATAGCTGTTCCACTTGTTATAGGCCCACAGGGTGAGACACTCCTCCTTACCTGCAGGCAGTAGTAAGTGTCCGTGAACGGGGGAAGGCAAATTCCTGCTGGCACGCAAGCAGCCCCCTGCCCTCAATGCTTCCTCTGGTGACCTGATGATCGCGTGCAGGCACCAGGCCACTCGCTGCTAGACCCCACCGCAGGCCTCTCAGCCGCGCACCAGACCCGCCAGCCTAGTCACCCAGAGGCTTACTTCTCGTACGAACACTGCTTCGTGTCCCCCGCTGTAAACTCCAGGCTCCTCCATCGACACTCCACTCCGATTTCCTCAGTAAAGCCACTCCGGTGAAAAGTGAGGGTCCTGTGTGCCCTCAAGACACAGTGGCTGTCATTTTAATTATGCTGCCCTGTCGCAGATATATCTGCTGCTGTCGCTCAAGGGCCACACCTAAACTACTTAGGGATGATGTGGCATCTGCTGCCCCATAGCGGTAATTAGGACTTTGAAATTAGGCCCGTTTAGAGGCATCAGTATAGAGAAACAGGAACCCGGTGCCAGAGTTTCAGGGTAGAGTAAGACACCTCTTGACCAGTCTCCACCCTGTCCATGCCCCCCGAAGCCAGGCTGCAGATAGAGTTGTTCTAATCTATCCGAGGGGAGGCAGCCTGCCATTGGCCCCCGCGCTGTGCGTCACCTCTCTGTCAGCCCTAGATGATCACATCAAAGCCTGCCCGACAAATACAAAAGTGAAAACACACTGCAACCTCCTTGTGCTTTCACACCATCCTGTGCAAGAAAAACTCTAAGGTGAGCACCGCGCTGGTAAACCAAGCCACGCAGCATAGGTGGAGATTTTTGCCAAACTCCAAGCAAAGTGCGGATTGGCAAAAGCTCTGTGAACTAGGCCTGTGTAGTGGAATTTACTGCCCAGAGTTGCTGTCTGAACAGTGTACTAAATTTTAGTGCACTATTTAGAGAGTCAGCTTCCTACAGCCATACTTGTCTTCAAATGTGGGTTGACACCTGAGAAGTACTGTTAGAGGTTCAAGGACAGCCAAAAACTCCAAAACCAGTCTTTGGTCGATTTGGTTGACTATTCCAGCAAGGCACTGAATGGCTGGGTGAGGGGCAGCAAAGTTGGCACTTATGTTAGGTTGTACAACTTAATCAGGGGAGGAGGTATCGGATCTAACTAGAACTTACAATATTCCTACACAATGCGCTCCATTGCAGGGGAAGAAGAAAAGCCGTAACAGTCGCTTTCTTGAAGATTTAGAACATCAAAATCTTCGCGCACTGAATGGAAGATTTCCGGAAGACTCTCCCCCAGTTGAATCCTTTTACTCCACGACAACAAGCTCTATACTGGATTACACCTTTGCAAGTCTCGCGCTGTTCCCATACATCCTCGGGTTCAGAATGGGGGACAAGGGTGATAGCGACCATCGCCCCCAGGAAATCCAACTAACAGCTACTGCACCTAGTTTAATTAGGCCAGACACATCCCTGGGGCCTATTCACTCCTTAAATCTAAAAAGGATTAAATGCACGACATACAACTCAAACTTGAAAGCTGAAGCTGCAATACAATTATTCAATTCGCAAGCTCCCAGTACAGATGATCAAATCACTCACTGGGGACATTTCACAGTCATACTGCTAGACAAGCTTGCAGATACTTTCCCTACAAATGATAACTTTCAGAAAAAATGTGGAAAAAATAAAATTCAGAAAGAGCAGAGAGCCCAGCTCAAGTCACTCAAAAGATCAATAAACTCGATTTTGCGTAATCTGAGAAGATCTCCCAGAAATATTAATGCACGAGCTTTCCACAATCATCAAAGGGCAGCGTTAAAAAGATTGACATGGAACATCAAGAGAGATTGCGAGAACAAAACCTGGGCAAAACTCCTATACGATATGAACTGTAACAATATTGCCCGCTTTTGGAAAACTGTGAACGGGATTATGCATCCACAATTTAATGGCATTGGGTCTCACATCTCAGAAGCAAATTGGATAAAATATCTTACCAGTCACTTTAACAATCACACAGAAATCGCAGGAGCTCAAATGGTTAGCAGCTGGATTCCAGAGGGACAAGCTAAACCAAGCATATCTGAGAAAAGGGAACAAGAGGATCGAGCCACAGGAATCAAACCATCAGGCGAAGTGAGCTGCCCATTGTCACTCTTAATTCAAAAGCAGATCGCCAAAGGGAGGAAAGAAGGAGCCCCGGGACAAAATGGCATGCCACCTGCCCTGTTCAAAGCGAAGAGAGAAGATTGGGCAGATATCCTACAACCCCTCTTTATGGAAATTAGGCAGCTAATAGAATACCAGAATCCTGGAGGGGCTCCACAATAGTCCCAATTCATAAAAAAGGGGACAAGGCCGAGCCCAACAACTACCACCTAGTAGCTTTGATTGATAATGAAGCAAAATATTTTGCAGGCATCATATTAGAGGAGCTCACATTCTGGGCTGAGATGAACCAGATAATACCGCTGAATCAGACTGGTTTCCGCAAAATGACTAGCACATCTACGAATATCCTTGCAATCTCACTAATAATTGACGCAGCAAAAGCTTCCAAGTTCCCTTTGCACCTGTGTTACATCGACTTCAGTGCTGCCTTTGACAACGTCGAGAGAGGCAGACTGTGGGGGAAACTGGCGCGATGGGGCATTCCACAGTCCACCTTAAACATGCTGATGCTTTTACACATGGACACTTGGGTGCAGGTGAAACTAGGCGGTGGCACCCACCTCTCCTCAAAAGTACCAACAACAAAAGGACTGAAACAGGGTTGTGTGCTTGCACCAACCCTGTTCAATTTATTCATGGCTGACCTACCAAAGGTGCTTGACGCCTGTAACTCCCACTCTCCAAGGGTGGGAGGGAGAACTTTGACCAATCTCATGTATGCAGACGACATAGTTCTGCTTAGCCACACTCACGTCGGTCTTCAACATTTACTGACGGAAATGCAGAAATACGCAACAGAAAACAACTTAAAAATAAACCTGAGTAAGACAAGGACAATGTCAATAAATAACAAAAAGAATACACAGAAGAGCTAGTTCCTTGGCGGCACTGAAATTGACTCTGCTTCTGAGTATAAGTACAGGAGTTATATTCGATAAGGAAGGGTCGTTCTGGCGCCAAAAAGAGGAAATAAGAAGGAAAGGTTTGTTGATTGCCCTAACAATGAAAAATTTGGCAAACCAATTGATGGGACCGACTTTGACCCCGCTACTGAAGGTAGTTCAGGCCAAACTTCTCCCCTCGATCACTTATGGTAGCGAGGCGATGCGGGGAAGAGATGCTAAGGAGTTGGACAGTACGCTGGTCAAAGCTTACAGAACTATGTTCTGCCTTCCGCTCTATACATCACCCGCTCAAATAAGGCTGGAGTTTGGCCTTCAACAACGAGTTTTAGCCAGGTATGGTGCATACATCATCTGTTGGCATAAGATAAGAAGTACCACTACAAACACGCTTAACTATTTGTTGTGGCACGATATACAACACAGGGAGTTCTCCCAGGCAAGACATTTTCTTCAGTTAGCCTTGAATTCTACCAAACTCTCCGGATTTTGGGATGCGCAACTCGGCTACCTCAATTAAAAAAAATTAGTCTGGAAAAACACAAAACTAATCTCTGTAGTGGAGGACAAGGCAAGCTTCGCGAAAAGATCTCATGCCTGGATGACCCTCAACTCCTACAAATCACTCGCCCCACAACCATACTTTAATCAGGGCTATCCCAGGGCCATAAAAATGAACTTCCTAAGGTATAGAATGGGGATCCTTCCATGTACCCAGCATCTACCACCATGGCTGAGGACAAAAGGACAAAATACTTGCTGGCTGTGCAATACCAAGAATGGCGATATTCTTCACTTAATTTGCCTATGCGAAGAATTGGATGAAGCGCGGCAACTGCTCCTAAAAGAACCTCTTAAACAGAAAGGTATCTGCACCAGAAGGCAAGCAGTGCTGGCCTGCTTCAACCCAGAGAATATTCAATTAAACTGCAGATTGGCAAAATTCCTGTCGATGGCTGAACAAAAAATTCCAAAAATACCAAAAAATGCTTCACAAAATTCATCGCCGCAAAGCTGACTAGCAGATGGAAAAAAGGTCTTAGCGGAACCTCATCAAAGATGCTTACTAGCAGCAGAGAGACAAATCCTGCAATAAACAGAGACAATGTGATCGGAATAATTGGGCAAGCAGGGCTGGAATAAAGACAATGTGAGACAAGCACATGACAGCATCCAGCGACCTATTGACTTTCCTTAAATCTAGCACAACCTAAATGCGATTTTAACCTGCAATGAATTTTCCATCTTTGAATTTTAATTGGTTTTAATAACGATTTTTTAAAGAATTTTGTAGTGTTACTATTGCAATGGTTTTAATTAACTATGCTAAAATAAAATAAACTTAAACTTAAACTTAATCTTGAGGGAGCACATGCTCAATAGCTGTTTTACAGAGCTTTCTGACAGCTAGTAGCTAGTAAGGTCACTGACCCCCAGGGAGCTTGCTAAGTAGGAAGAACTCCAGATCAGCAAAGAGTGTCTAAGAAGGTACCTGGGAGTGACCCCAAGAAGAGTGGTTCAGGTTCCACCCAGCAGAGTGAGCGCGAGGTCAAGGAAGACATACACAAGTCCCAGAGGAAGGTGGGGGAAAGGGTTCCCATGCATCTTCATAGAAATGGGGGGGTCTGATGGGCGGTGGCCCAAGGAGCCCCATTTCCAACCCCTCTGCTTTGAGTGTTCTTAGTTAGGACACAAGCAGGGGGACTCTGTCCTAAGAAACCACCCACTGGAGGGACCTCTTCAGGGGTGACCAGTATGGCCCTAAGAGTAAGCAGTCCCAAAGGGCAGGAGGTAGACCATGCCCTAATCTCCCTTAGTTGGGAGGTGAAATTGGAGGGTAGGCTTGTGACCCCTGAGGATGGGAGTCATCACGTCCACCTGGTGAAGGTGAATAGGATCCCTGTCACTGCTCTGAGGGACACCAGGGCCAGCCAGACCATAGTAGGGGAAAGACGGTTTCCCCAGAGCAGTGCACTGGCCAAATGTGTAGGGAAATTCAGGCCCAGGAGCAGGACTTTTTCCACCCCATGGCTCTGTTATTCCTGGAATGAGGTGGGGAGGTCACCCAGAGTAGGGTCATAGTTAGTCCGCTGATCCCCATCGACTGCATTTTGGTGAACGAATTCCCCCCTATAGGGGTTCCTGGAAGCTCATATTTATCTGGGTACCACTCCCAAACAGAGGGTATAGAGGCCCAGATGGATGGGCAGGAGGAGGAAGGACTCACCCAGGGTACAGACACTGGGATGAGTGGCCAGTCTCAGATTTTCTACCCTGAACTGGAAGGAAGAAAAGTGGAAGAAGGGTACCTAACACCTGGGGCTGTTGTTCCCCACTATGAGGAATCTCAAAGGTCAGAAAACCCTGTGTTGCTGGGGCCTAGCTCTTGACACTGACAGTTGTCAGTGGCCTTTGTCTGTTGCTATCCTTATGGACAGAGTTTTCCTTTGGTTGGAGGCAGAAGTCTGATCTAAGGGGTGGAATGGGCTACATCCCTTTGTTGGGCATGGTGGTACTGTCTTGCTACCGGGATTCATCTGTGAGCATATTAAATTAGGTGCTGTACAGATGGGGTCCACAGGTGAGTAGAAGGGTTCCCCATGGGTCAGTTCAGTGGCTTAATATCAATCAATCATGGTTTGTAAAGTGCGGCTACTCACCTGTGAGGGGCTCATTAGAGTGTAGACAAAGGGATCCAACTGAATTTAAAGAGGCATAGTACTGGCAAGGGCTTCTCCTACTTCAGAGATGTCGCAGGTATAAAAATAGGACCCTTAGACCCACTCTTCTGTACACTCCTGGACCTGTGGATATTGCAGAAGGACACCATGCTGCTCTGATGCTTGAGTCCTACTGTGCTTGCTGAGAAGAACAACTGGATTTACATCCTTCATCCCAGGCTGAAGTGACTCCAAGGGTTAGCTGACTGACCTCCTGTTAGATCTACAGGGGCATAAAAAGCTCCAGAGCTCCATGCCTTCCTGTATCTGCCCAGCTGACCTGCTGCCTGGAACTGGACCTGCCTAAACCCTGCTGGCTTCTGCTTGAGTGAATTACTGATCCCCAAGAGGTGCCCTTCAGGTCCTCAACCCTCGGTGTGGCATCAGTTGGACTCCTCATTGAAGAAAAGTAGAAATCCTAACAATTTGGGCTCTTCATGACCACAAATGAGCCTGTTTGCGGCAAGATATTGCCACCCAAGCCACCCACAAATGCAGAGCTCTGATCAACACACCTCTTTGTGCCACAGCGACCATCAGCTATGACCTGCAACATGAGATCTGCACTTCACACTACAGCGACAACAGCCGCCTGCGACGCCCTGCCTGCTCTTCGTGTACAGCAAACAACCATCCGTGACTCCCTGCTCCTTGTGGTCTTCTACACTGTGAACAGAAATCTTTGCAGTGAACTTTAGAAGGTAACTATGAGAAATGGAGTTGTTGGTTGAGTGGGGTGTTAACCTTGCTCAAACAACAGCCACAGCTCCTAAAAGATCAAACCGCCAACCATGGACATCTAGTGGTGCGAGACTGGGTCAAAGCAACAAAAAAAAACGGCTGACTGCAATGGTGCATGAGTCGAATACAAAGAGTGGATTGGGCCTGATTGGTGCTTACCTTTGGACTTAGAAGAAATTTCAAGAAAAAGTCTCTGAGAAGGTAAAAAGTCAGCTCGTAAAGGCTGCAGGAGGTGTCCAAGCAGGAGAAGTCATAGCCAGGGAGCGGCTGGACAAAGTCAAGGTGAAGATTTCCACATTCAGACTTAGTCTCTTTTTAGGAAGTTGAATTCATCACCGGGCCAAGGCTGGAGGCTGTAGATGACGAGGGTCCCACGATGCAGGATACCCCTTCTGGGAAGGATGGTTGAACAGGATTTGCTGGTGAGAAGAAAAACATAGCAGGAGGTGTCACAAAGTCAGGCCAACTGATGATGCACCTTGGGCAGATAAACGAGCAGGTTGGTCCTGGTCTCCTCATTTCTCAGACCTTGCAGAGAGGACCAAGTCCAACAGTAACTTTTTCAGTGGGGCTAACCTGGTCCCTGTATCTATGCTGCGCTCCATCATGGTCAGCCTGAAATTGTGACTTTCACCTGGTCAGCAAGACCAGATAACCGTGAGTGACGCTTTGTGCTTTTAGGCACTGTACTTAAGTTAAATCTATACAATTGTATATCTCCAGTTCCACTAATTGGATTTTTGTCATTTTGGTGCTAAATTATTTATTAAAATATCCTCTATTGTTCTAAATTGCTGTGATATTTTTCTTATGGTGTGTTTTTACTTTACTGCTGTTTGTATGCTGCATAAACACTTAAACAAAGAGAATGAGCTCAAAGCTAAGCTTTAAATAACCCAGTCATCAGGGCCATCAGAAAAAAGTTTCCCTTGCAGGAAACCCATGAGGTTTGTAGAAGAACTCTCACCCACCAACCTAGTTGGTGGCATGCTTCATCATCGGGTTCCCAACCAGGAAGCCGAGTGGCTCCTAGGAGTGCTTCGACGCCTGATTACAGCAGAGCTGGTTTTTTCGTTGTGTTTCGTTTTTAGTGAGTAGTGGATACCGTGAGAGTGAAAAGTTAAAACTACTTCCGGGGTACCAAATTCTTTATTATGTGATCATTAGGGTAGGGTTAAAAACGAGATGTTTGGACGTGAATGAGAGAGTATGATCTCGCACGACTCTTCAAGGATGTGAAAAAATAGTGATCCAAGTGAAGTGGTCTACATGCTTCAGCCAATGAGTTTCCAGCTTGTACTGAATCATTACAATACAATGGTGCAAGGGAGACACGGAACGAGTTATTGAGTGTATTTTAACTAATTTATCAGATGAAAGAATGAGACATCCCTTTCAAATTTTTCAAGTTTTGGCCTCTATATCAGGGGATGAGCGCACAGTTATCATCCTACCAAATGCAAGCAAAAAATATTAAATGTCATAGGAGCCTCAGAATGAGGGTGGGTTCAATGAGTTTAATGCACCAAGGCTAAAGAAGACAGAAACATAAAGCAAGGTGCAGAGCGATAGAAAACCCTCTTATGTTCAATTCAATGAAACCCCACTAATAAAATTCAATGAAACTACAGACTTAAGCAGGTTGAAAAAGGAGCCCCTCTCCAAAATAGGGAAGATTTGACATAAACATTCTACTTGAAAGCCATTACAGTTTCCAGAAAGACAATTGAAGCAAAATGTGCAGATTTATTATGAATAGAAAGTTATTCTGAAGGCAGGGACACCCACAAGACATTTTCTAGCTGGGTAGCAGGCAAAGATCTTGATGTCTTAGCAAATCAGCTACTTCTAATGCAGCTACCAAGCGTTCCTATGTCGATCATGACACGCACAGCCTGTCCTCACTTCTTTGTAGTTGAATGCTTGAATTTTAGAGACTACGGGGCATATGCATGAAGCCATTTTCCCGTTCGCAAACAGGCCGATTCTCAGAATCGGCCCGTTTGCGAACGGGAAAAAGCCTTTTGGGATGTATCATCCCAAAAGGCCCTCTCAATATAGGGAATCGCAAAATTTGCGATTCCCTATTTTGCGAATGCATTTAAGGAATCGCAAATGGCGATTCCTTAAATGCAATGCAGGAAGCACCCAATTTGTGCGATTTTGCCCTAAGAAATCGCAAATTACCACCAACTTTAAGTTGGTGGTAATTTGCAATTTCTTTGAAAAATGCATTTTTGCATTTTTCAAGTGCATGTGGCGCACATACATGCCCTTAGGGCATGTATGTGCGCCACATGTGCACACATACATATTTCAGGGGTGCAACAGGGTGTCCTTTTGACACCCTTGCACCCTTGAAATTGCATTCGCAATGGGTACTTGCAAATTGCGAATGTCTGCCCATTCATTCCTATGCCTCTAGGCCCATAGGAATGAATGGGAAGGTATTCCTTAATTGCGAATCGCAATTTGCGACTCTCAATTAAGGAATACTAAGGAATAGCAATTATTATTGCGATTCCTACATACATTCCATTTTGCGAGTCCTTAATAGCGATTCGCTAAAAATCGCTATTAAGGACTCGCAAAATGGTTTGTTCATACATGTGCCCCTACATTCTCAAAATTAAAAGGAAAACTGTAATTCCCAGAATAAATAAAGCAAACGGATATAAGGTCAGGACTGGCTTCCAGTATCACACCGCATGTAAGCACATGGCATAAAATGGTCTGGATAAAAGGAGTGCCAAAGTACATCCTAAAATACTCCGCCCATTCTCTACGCAAATAGAGCAAATCTGCCCCAAATATATTGAAAAATGATTAATTAAACTTCCCACGCAAAAAATAATTTGGCAAAAGGCATTCTCATAACATGGTTGAGCTGTAAAACTAGACATGACTGCTGCACATAAATGCCCTTCTCGAAAACACTGAGGGGCATATTTACGTTCCCTGGCGCATCCCTGCAAATCAGCAGGGATGCGCCAGGGAAGATGAGTCACGCAAGTTTGCCCTATCGCCACCGCCGATGCGCACGGATGGGCAGATGCGTGTCGCATCCCCCGACGGAAAGGCGGCGCATTGCTGGAGTCGCGTCGCAAGCGCGACGCGGCTCCAGGAAGGCTCGTGGGTGCCCTATGCCTAACATGCTGCGTCAATCCTTTCGCCTGCTTCAAGCAGGCGCAGGGTTTTGACGCAGCATGGGTGTAAAAGTGACTCAGTGAAATCTTGTAGATTTCACTGCGTCACTTTTACGAGGCGAACCTGCGAGGGAACGCCCACCCTGCGCCGGAACGCCCACATGAAACCTGACGCAGGTTTCATGTGGCGCAGGGGTTTACAACGTGACGCATCTCCCTAGATGCGTCACGTTGTAAATATTGCGCAACGTGGCGCATGTTTTGCGTCGCCGCTGCGTCACATAAGGGACGCAACGGCGGCGCAAAAGTGGCGCAAGGGGCTCGTAAATCTGCCCCTGAATATCTGCATTATTTGAACTTGTGTAATGATGTTCGGCTCCCGTGTGTGATTGCGAGAGGAAGGGAGACTTCTGGAGCAAGCTTCCAGGCACAGACACAGCGGTGCCAAGGTCCCAGCTGCTGAAGGTGGCGAGCTAAGTGCCAAGGGCAATAAGGCACAACGGGAAGACCTGGACTGCTTTTCAGCGTCCAAAGAGAGCAGGGGAACAGAAGAAGAAGCCTTCATGGAGCTATGAGTGTACATCAGCTGTTCTGCAACCAGACTTCGCCATTGTTTGCTCAAGAGTATTCTATTTCTATGAAGGACAGTGTGCAGACCCAGGAGTAAAGCAAAAGAGGTACCCTGTGCTCTTGGTCCACGTGCAGTGGAGATTGTCTACTCTGATATACTGGGTGGTGCATGCAAGCTTTAGGTTTCCCTTTGCACAGCATAGGAGAGGCAAGTGTGTGGAAACTCACACACACAGACACACCCACACACAAACACACACACACACTCACACACACACACACCTTAGAGGGGACATAACTCCCAACCTACAATTGATGATTTAGTTTCTGCTAACATGTTGCCAGAAATACACACATTTTGTAAAGCGTGGACAATGTAAATAGTGTTCATATTTTATTTATGTATTTATTTATTTATAGGGAACAAGTTTCTTCGTGGTAATGAGAATACCAAAATAGAGATGGGAACCTGAACATAGGAATAGCAACAGGTTCACAAAGAAGATAAAACTTCAGAGCTCCACGAAACTGAAGATGATCTAGGATCAAATGCGGCATAAGTGGGAGGACATTTCAAAATTTTGGGTCCAAGACCTGAAGTCTCTGTAGCAAATACATCTGTAGTAGAGAATTTCCATATGGTGTAAAGTCATATATCTAAAACATTAGACAGAAAAAATTTCTCTGATCTGAGATAAGCTAGATTGACAAATCAAAGCACTTTATAATCAAAATTGTTCTTCATTCACAGTCAAACGAACAATGGACTGAAGAAACATGGTCAGGCTTGTGAAGCCCACCTGAAAGTCAGATCTTCATGTTCTGCATCCTTTGCAATTTCCTGACCAGAGAATATGTCAGCCCAAGATGCATGGCATTTGCTATAGTCTAGAGGTGAGAGTACTATCGCTCAAATGACCATGGTATCCTTACATACGGCAACATTGTCTGCGGAAAGCATCACTGTAGATGTACATGTTTGGGACTGCATCAAGTGAGATGTCAGATAAATAATTCTCTACTGATGCCTCATTATTGCAGATTATAAGCCAGTATGGGCACAGAATATGTGCCTGATGGTGTATATCTTTCATTAAACTTCTAGACACTGGTACTGAAGAAAGTCCTGCCTTACTGGTAATTGTTAATGCGCAGCTTTAGCACACCACTGTGGTCTACATTTAGCTGAGCGGAATTGCATCTATTCAGTGGAACCTCTGGTAGATTGAATGCATAGGTCTCCTTCCTGACAGCTCCAATGACTTCGTAAAGATTTTATCTGATCTTCGGTGGGTTTCAAGTTTATCTCGCCAGATCACATGCATCATACTTTGCAGTGAATATAAGATACACCTGTTGGCTCTGCCTTCTTGTGAGGTGTAGCCTAACTCAACTATGGTGTCTGCAGTGTGAGTCCCATTGTATGAGAATCTTCCTCCAAATGGAAGCATCAATGGTAATGGTCAGTTAGGTAAGGTATCTCTTATCTAGCTTTATCTTAGATTGTGTAAATCTGCATGTATACTAGCAATGATGGGGCTTGATTTTCCTAGTTTTAGTTAGCTGTCGTCAGTTGAGAGGTAATAGTGCGCATAATTCAGATTTTCCACAGCTGGCGTGGGTAGAAAATCATGATTTTATTAAAGACACAGAGGGTGATATTATCTATTACCTCTTTAATTGCAAATTAACAGCAGCAACAACAAAAAAAGAACTTAGAACAAGAATCCATTAACATTCCATTCTCTATATAATTCCCTGTCTGGCAGCCATCTTCCTTCTTTTGCTGCGAACAAGTTTATTATTCCAACTTTGATGAAGACTCATAAAATAACCGAATCTCAACCAACTGGAACAACGTCTCTCGTCTCCACCATTTCTTATTTATTTCCTGTATCTCCTCCTGAAAATAATTCAAAAATACATTATAGGGTGGGAATTCATAGGGTGGGATAATATCAGCCTCCTTGTCTTTGATAAAATCATGATTTTCTACCCACCCCAGCTGTGGAAAATCTGAATTTTATGGCAAGGCACAGAGGCTAATTTATGCATGTTTAAAGCCTTACCATAATATTTCTTACCGCACAATCTACAGGTTTGAAATATATTTTCTTAAATGCTGATTCTGATCTGCTGCAGCTAAAATACCAGTTAGTCCACCACCTAACAAATATGCTTTGGATGCCATCGCCCCTCTAGCAGAATGCACCCCAAATTTAGAAAGATCTATTCCTGCTCCTTTCATTACTTCCCTCACCCACAGAGCCAAAGTAGGTGTAGACACTGTTTATAAGGTTTCCTGAAAGATATTATCAGTTGCGCATTCATGACGTCCCTCAAACTCTCCATTCTTCTTTCATATATTTACGCAAACATCCCACCACACACAACTTTCTACATTCATCCAAATTCAGATTTAAAACAATTCGGGACATAGTCTTTGTTCTCTCAGTAATATTGAAACAACCCCCTTACAGCAATATTTTCCCCCCAAAATCTCTAAAGCCTTAACATTCGAGACCCTCCTAAATGAAATTAGACAAAGAAGCATACCTAATTTCAAAGAAAGTCTTCTTAAATCTAGAAATTAAATCTCAGATCCACTTGCTAACTCTTGCAGAACATTATCCACGTCCCACAAGGACAAATACTTAAGTCCTGATGGGGCCCTTAACCTTACACTCCTTAACAGTCTTTTTACCACATCATGCTGTCCCACTGGTAAACTATCAATTAGTTCATGGCCTTTTGAAATTGCCGACCTGAGCTGTACAACCTTCCCCCTAAGAAAACCTCCATTAAGTAATTCACCACATCTAGCATAGGTGCTGGTATGGGATCCAAACCCCTCGAAACACACCAACAAACCCATCTTCCATGCCAACCTGCATGCCTTGAAAGTCCCTGGAGCCCATGACTCCTTAATGAGTTTTGAAGCCTCCAATGATAACCCTGACACCTGCCAGGCTCTCCCAAAATCAACCAAGCCATCAACTGCAACTACCCCTGCAGAACCAACTCGTGCCTGTCTCCCACTGCAATCACTAACAAATCTGCAATTTTCGGAAGAAGTACTGGGTCGGCTATCAACATCTCCATGACATCTGTATACCAAACCTGGGCCGACCAAAAAGGTGCTCCCAACACCACTTCTGTCTCCTCTCTTTTCACCTTCAATAACACCCTCTGAAACAAAGCAAATGGAAGGAAAGCCTATCCCTGAATTTTGCTCCAATTCTGCAGGAACGCATCCACTGCTTCCGCCTCTGAATCGGTCTCCAACTGTAAAATCAGCTTATTTGAGCATTTACTCTGTTTGCAAACAGATCCACCATAAACAGACCCTATCTGTCATTGATCAACCTGAACACCTCCCTGTTCAATCCCAATCGCTGAAATCCTTCAACTCCCTCAAATTCCAATCTGCTATCTTATTGTTCATTCCTGGTATGTATTGTGCCTGGATCATAATATTTCTGCTCAGACAAAAATGCCAAAAATATCTTGCCAAATCTGCTAAAGCTTTGAACCGAGGTCCCCCCAACTTGTTTACATAGCATACTGCAGAGATGTTGTCCATCCTTAAAAGTACACAACATCGCACACTATCCTTGATAAAACATTTTATTGCAAAGGAACCTGCCAACAATTCTAGGTAATTGATGTGCATCTCCTTTTCCTGACCTGTCCGTTTCCCCCCTGTCGTCAATGAGCCACATCTTGCTCCCCAGCCCTGAAGACTGACATTTGATTCTATCACTTCATCCGCAATATGATCGAAAATTGCCCTTCCATTCCATGTTTCCAAATTCTCCAACCACCATTTCAACTCTTTTCTCGTCTCTCCATCTATCTGTATTTTCTGTGAACACCTCACTCCTCTGTGCAAGAAACTTGTCTTCAACCTCTGAAGAGCTGTATAATGCAGAGAGGCTGGGAAACCTACCTGAACGGAAGCCAATAACAGACCTAATATGCTGGCTATTTGTCTCAAAGTTATCAACTCGCACATCAACATTCTCTGAATCTCCTTGCGAATCTTCTTTGCCTTTTCTATGGGCAATCTCAACATACAATCTAGCTTCCAATTCTGAAAACCCCAAAACACGGTCTCCTGTGTCGGCTCCAGACATGACTTTTCCCTGTTTACTACAAAGCCTAGATCCTCTAACACATGAACTGCAAGCATCGTATGCTCCTCTGCTCACTCTCTGCTCTGAAACATAATTAGGATATCGTCCAAGTACACTATCAATTGCACTCTTCTCATCCAAAACCAAGCAACTTTTGGTCTCATCGCCTTTGTGAAACACGAAGGAGCCAACGTCAAACCAAAAGGGAGACTTTTGAATTGCCACATAATCCCTTTCCATTGAAACTTCAGATAATTCCTTTGTTCGTAACATACTGGGACTGTCAGATACTCATGCTTCAGATCAAATTGCATCAATCAGTCTCCTTTCCTCCAGAGATCCCTCAACATATGAATCCCTTCCATTTTGAAGTGATTGTATTGCACCTAATCGTTCAACTCCTTCAAATTTATCACAGGTCTCATGCCCTTGTACTTTTTCCCTACAAGAAATAAGGTTGCTCACAAATCCTGCTGAAACATCGTCTGCTTTTTCCATGCCACCCTTCCTTTTTTTATCTCCTGTACTTCCTGATCTACTATCTCTTCTTTCTTTTATTCAAAAGCACAAAACTCTTGGTCGCCTTAGTTGAGTTGGACTTTCCTCAAAATCTATTCAATATCCACTCACCATTTGAAACACCCAAGGATCTGAAGTTATCTCTTTCAATCTGTCTGAAAAATGGGTGAGTCTGCCACCCAACATTTTCACAATACACAAAGGGTATAAAGAGAGATTAATTTTTAAAGTGTAAAGTTGAAATATAGCCAAAAAGCGAATAGTGCCAGTGATAGATTATGGAAGCTGTAGCCTGGGCCCTGGCATGATTTGACGCCAATAGTGTTCAAAACGTTTCTAAATCCCAAAGTAGGAATGGACTTTGTCACTTTTCTGAAGTGAAGAAAGACATTGAAATTACTTCTAAGTCCCAAACAACCACAGGATTACACTTCTAGTCCCGAGAATCACCGGGGAGGGCACTTACAGACACTTAGGATTTCAGGCACAGAGGCCAACAGCAAAGACCATTCGAAGTTCAGTTGCCAATGGTCAGCTGGTCACTTTGGGAAAAGGCCTCTTGAAGCTTTTGTGTGTATCCCTGAAGCCACACAGGAGGTCAGCCATCTGACCCTTGGAGTCCACTTCTTTGTTTTGGGTGCAAAGGAGAGCAGGCCTAGTCCTTCAGGGCTCCTCTCAGCTCACAGACGGCAGGTTCAGTCCTTGTCAGTTGTTCAGTAGGTCCAGAAAATGTTCTAAGGATGGTATATTTGAGTGCCAAATGTGTGCCTTCCACCAGCTAGTGGGTGAGGGTGAATCCTGGGCACTCCCTAACCAATGGGGTAAAAGATCCATGGGGCAACCCTTATCTATTTTTCATTAATTCCCATTTTCCTTACTGCTAACAGGTGCAAACAGCCATGTGCAAGAGTATTTTCAAGCTGGGTCACACTAAACTTGGGCTCTGATGAGTGGGGTATGTGTGGGAGTGTCATAGGTAAATGACTAGTGTCCTCCAACATCCAACACTAAAATCCAGTTTGAAGCAGGCCCTGGGCCCACACCAAACCAGGATACAGAAGTCTAGTGAAACAAGCTGTTTCCCTTAGTGTCCATACAGGGATACATAATAATTGTTCTCTTGTCATGTTTTATCCCTTTCAGAGTGCCTCAGGCAGACCTGTTAGACAGGAAGTGAGACTCTTTTTTCCAACAGAATGCCCACAGCCCCTATCTTGAACATTCTGCCGACCTCAAAGGAGTCATCCCTGTCCTTTGAGGTCTAGCTATTGCGTTGCTCCTGGGGGCAATTTCACACCTTGCTCACACCTCATTAAGGCTAAGTACAGGCTGGGAGAAACTGGAAAGGTACAGCAAATTAGCCCCCATTAGCTGCAGGCAATGTCTAAATGTTACTTTTCCTTAATATTTATTAAACATCCAACTCCACAATTGAATTGGATTTCTAATAACTAATAAAAATAGTGATTTCATTTCTTTTCTAGAATGTCCCATTCATATGATACAGCTTTATTATTTTAATTTGTACTCTGGTTTTCGACATAGGACAGCTAGGCCTGCCACCGCGAAAATGTATTCTGGGCCTTGTCACTGTAGAGACATGGTGATATTATTGTCTATATGCCCCACTTTTAAATACCATGCACCCTGCCTTGTGGACTACAAAGCCTACATGGTGTTGATTACTAAACATTTAAAAGGGAGGACGTTTCTTGTCAATAGGGATAGTTTGACCGGTCTTCCTACAGATTTTACACTGCAGCAGGCAAATTCAAAAATTCTCCTCGTATTGCCATTCTAACGCCTAGTATTCCACAGCACTAGTTTTTGCCGCTGCCTAGGCCTTGCAAATCTGGGGCAGCATCAAAAATGAATGGATGTTGGGGTGGAATGCCCACAGCAACACCCATTGCAAGCCCCTTTTCTGCAGAGGACTGCGGCAGAAAGGGGCATAATTACAAGGTGGCGTTAAGTCACGCTAAGTGGCTTAGCACCACATTGTAAATATGAAAAATAGCACTACCCCACTGGAGCGTCAAAAAAAGTGACACTCCAATGGTGATAGGGGCTTGTAAATATACCCCAAAGTGTCCAGAAAAAGGTGATAAATCTGAGGTGACCATGCAGAAAAGGTGGATTTCCTACACTTTGGAACTTAAAAGTGCAAGGGAGAGAATGACAATATTTAAGCAAACGAGTATGCAAAGAGTGGCACAGACACAAAATGGATCTATTGGAAACACACAGAATAGAAAATACAATAGAAATATATATATCACTTAGGGGTAAATCAATGGACTTGAGGATTAATGGGGTGGGTGTATCTTTAAAATCAAGAGGTAAAAGGGAATTCAGGGTGCAGGTGAGTTCAATAGCAGTTGAAGCAAGACTGAGAGGGGAAATCAGGAGAAGACTCTACATTAGGGTACAGGCAGAAGAGCATACTTCAGTGGAGAATGGGTCATTCAAACTGTGGGAACTGATATGACAACATTAGATCTCTCAAAGGCCGAAAGTGAGATTGAGGCTTTGTTTCATAGAAGAAGAGCAAAGTCAGGAGAAAGGAATACCATAGGGACAGGCAAGGGCCTACTAACATGCAGGTGGAAGGTCTGCAAATCATGCAAGTAAAGGCATGGAAGAGTGGTGCAATGCTCCAGACGTCACATAGGTAGCAGGGGCCCAAATGTTGATCGGTGACCTAGAGGCTAGAATGATACTCAGGGAACTCACACGAAAAAAGGGAAAGCAGACAACTTATGGGTAAAGAATCTTGATTGTGTTGGGCAGACTTGTAAGAGGTTAAGGAACTCACGTGTCTGAATTAGACATGCACGCAGAGGATGGGTCTTGCATGCTGGGCACCTTCTAGAGGCACAAAGGGGCATCAAAAACAAGGTGATAGGTGGAATGCTTGAAATAATCTTAGCCACTGTCAGTCGCTCGGGCCGCATCCCAATGGATTGTTTTTCGCCCACCATGCCACCTCAGTTTGGACCTGGCCTGGCAGTTCGCGCATGACTGTTCCCTTTGGAGCAGGGTCAATACTGATTTGCATATGGATGGGTCCAAACTGAGGTGGAATGGTGGGTGAAAAATGATGGGTTGTGATCAGCGTGAATGATTGCCAGTGTCTGAGATTAATTCAAGCATTCCATTCAACACCTTATTTTTGTTACTCAAGAGGGACAAGGGTAAGAGGTAACTTTATTGGGAAAAGGTAAGATGGAAGTTGACAGAGGCATAGCAATGCAAGGATGAAACAATGGACTGCTGCAGATCAGGGATCCTAAAGTATACAGGAACCCTAAAATGACATATAACCCAAAGGGCAAGAATGGCACTTGTGGGAAGCATGGTATATGACAGATATGGATAGAGTGGAAGAGGTGTGGCGCAACGGCCAGGGCGACTGACTCCGGAACACGGGGGCTCACGGTTTGATCCCCGGCGCCGGCGACAGGTTAGCCCAGCACCATGTGACTCTGGGCAATAGCTCGCTTAATCTTTCCGATGGCCCCAAGCACCGGGACACCTCGCCTGAGGTAGCTGCACGCTTTACAAATATTGGTTATTATTATTATATTATATGCCACATAGAGTAAAAAAGGTGGGGGGAGGGAAGATGGCTAAATTGAGACCGTGATGGTTACATAGGGTTGGTAGTCCCAAGTGACAAAATAACTAGGGTCAGAAGAAGGGGGGCAAAAGATGCAAGATCTTAGAGTGAACAAGAGAACAAAAGGCAGAATCAGGGGTCTTGCGGGAACTTATACAGGCATTTGTCGTGATAGGACTGACACAGGAGCAAAATATCTAAAAAGTTCAGGAAGTTGACAACAACCAAATATCTTGATATGTAGCAGATAACTCAAAGAGGACAAAGTCTTAAATAGGGAATTGATGTAAATGAGGACCGTCAACATAAGCAGCGGTTCACCAAACTTAAAATTATTGGGGCACTAGTTGGCAGGCAACATTGATGGGGGCTGAATGTAAGGTGGAATTTGAAAGTCAAAGAAGGTATGAATTAGCTCTTGAACAAGTGCAGTATATTACAGGAATATGATAAACTGTGAGAGGGAGAAGAGAGTTCTAGGGATATCAAAGGACTAAACAAATGGGACATATATCTGTACGTATGTTAGGTCTGCTGTATCTTCCCTGTATGCTATGGAATGCATGCAGCAGTTGAATTTGAAATGTGATGGTTTGAGTGTAAGTGAAGTTATGTGTGACTGTTGATCTGAGGCTGCCGCATGTGTGGCACTTCATTGGGGTAGCTAGAGCTTTACCCTTGGAATAGTTCTTCTTCTAGTTATTATTATTATGTTTTCTTGCTTTCATTTTAGGCCCCCTCCTTAGCCATAGCCATGGTTCTTCTGCTGCCATCACCTTTATATGAATCGTAGTATCGAGTTTATCACGAGACTTGGCAAAAACAGCCTGTAAGACCTAGTGCAGCCTAGCACGCCCAGATTCAGCTTGGCTCAGTTTGTGTAGCCTCCTCCAGCCCCCTCCAGTCGGTGCTGTGCAGTGCAATGTGTAGGAGAGTAGGATCTGCTTCACATGGGTACCCCCACTTTTTGCTGATGCTTCACTGTTTTTCGACTTTAGTCTGGCTGGGGCCCTGCTAATCAGAACCCCAGCCTAGCTGCTTCCTCTCTAAAATGGTTTCCATGTGCCTTAGGCACATCTCTGATTGGAATCTGGAGTGCCCTTATAAGTCCCTAGTATATGGTATACTATGTACCCAGGGCATAGGTACCTCAGAGGCCTGCCAGGGGCTGAAGCATGTATTATGCCACCCCTGGAAGGCCAGCCAAAAGGACACCACAGGTCTGCTACTGCAGCCTGGGTAAGGTGGTGCATGCACCCCTTACTGTGATATAGGTTACCTATATCACTGCATATGCACACATATAAACCTATAAGTCACTCCTATGGCAGGCCTTATCAATCCTGAAGTCAGAGTGCTTGGTTCTTATGTGAGAGGGTGCCCCTGCATGAGCAGAGCCCATCTGCAGCGGTCGGAGACCCTTCTCTGATGCTGTTTGTAGTGCAGCCTGACCATATACTCTTAAGTGCATTATATCCTCGCGGTAGAATGCTAACTTTGGACTGGCTGCACCAAAACATGTCGTGTTTGGTGTCAAACATCTTGGAATACTACCCCCCGCCAATTCTGGCGGCGGGGTAGCATTGCACCCTTCTAGAGGGAGAGACATGTACCCACCGGCATACCCGGTAACTTCTTTCCAGAGTCCTGGCATCACAAAATGGATGCCGCTGCCACAGACACGGGTCTGGCCTCCTGCTGCTGACTGAAACTCCGGCAGGGGAGGCCTGGACAATAGGTTTCCTGTCCCAGGGAGGTGTAACCACCTCCCCAGACAGGATAATGTGTATTGGGGCTGGGCGGGAGTACTCTCTGGTGCTTTGAAGTCCTGCACTGGGGGCACATTTGGTGTCCCTGTGCATACCCCAGTTCAAACCGGCTCAGGGGCTTCCGGGCCCTGCTCTGGCGCGAAACTGGACAAAGGGAAAGGGGTGTAACCACCCCTCTGCCCTGACCCTCCCATAGGTGGGTCCCCAGAGTATGTCCAACCCCCTAACTTGGTATAAGTATGTGACCCCAGTCCTTAGGACTTTAGATTTACCTGGACGAAACTCTGATACAGAATCCTGGACCTTCGACGCTCTACTTTAAGATTAGAGGACTGAAGAATCTCCCTTGGGGTCAAGGAGTGACTCCCCTGCTTGGCAGGCACCTAAGAAGCAATTGTCCGGTCTGCATCGCTGAAGCTCCCGCCGGACGCCAAAGTCTTTGCAACACCAGTCCAGTCATTCCCTTACCCAATTTCCTCCCATTTCTCTGGAAAAGTCTCTTGACATTATTGGAACATTGAAGTCGGGTTCTCCTTCTGATCCCTGTCCAGCTAGGATTCTGAAGAATATCGCGGAACCTATAAATTCTGCGGTTAATTCAGTCCTTAATTCTTCGCTTGGCCAGGGTATGGTACCCAGTTGCTGGAAAAAGGCAAAAATTGTTCCCCTTCTAAAGAAACCCACTGCAGACCCTGAGGTTGCTTCCAACTATAGGCCCATTTCACTGCTGCCTTTTTTCTCCAAGGTCCTTGAGAGGTATGTCAACTCCGTGCTAACAGATTACATTGAAGGTAACCATGTCCTCCATGACAGTCAGTCAGGTTTTAGACCTTCTCATAGCACTGAGACTGCTCTTCTTGAGGTTTCGGAGACCATCAAATCTCAGGTGGATAAAGGGGTAGTGCGGTGTTGATACTGCTGGACTTGTCCGCGGCCTTTGACACCGTGCCCCATGACCGGCTTTTGTGCAGGTTAGCCGAGTGCGGCATTGGCGGCGCAGTGTACAATTGGTTTGCCTCTTTTTGTCTGAGCGGCAGCAGGAAATCTGGTCCCCGCCCTTTACAGCTGCTATTCCCTCAATGCAAGTGGGTGTCCCGCAGGGCGCTATTTTGAGCCCTACGCTTTTTAACATCTATATGGCCCCACTTGCATGTCTGGCTGAGTCACACGGAGCGAAGATTATTTCTTACGCTGATGATACTCAATTACTGTTCACGTGTGACAAAGGGGCGAATTTTCATGGAATGGAGATAAATAGATGCTTAACGGAGGTTTTTTCCTGGTTGCAACTTAATCAACTTAAGTGTAACCCTGAAAAGTCAGAAATTATGTTTTTGGATGTCCCCATGCGTCGACTGGAGCTCATGGTGGCCGTGTGACATGTCTCCTCCGGCTGCTCCAGTCGACACAGTAAAAAGTTGGGAGTTAAGTTGGACACTAGTCTATCAATGAAGTCCCATATCCAAACTGTTGCTGGTACCTGTATTGGGCTGATTAGAATGGCAAAAACTTCCTTCCTCTACTCCCGGTCGAATCCCGGAAGATCGTAGTGCAAGCCTTAATTACATCCAGGTTGGATTATGTAAATATCTTGTATCTGGGGCTCCCTGAATATTTGCTCAATCGGCTGCAGGTTGTTCAGAATGCCGCAGCCAGAGCTATCCTTATGGTTAGCCCCAGAACACGCATGTCGCCTCATCTGAAAGCACTACACTGGCTCCCGGTGAGAAAGAGGATTCAGTTTAAGGCTTTGGTGTTTGCCTATCGTGCTTTCTACGATACGGGTGCAGTCTATCTGAGAAGTAGGATCCAGCACTATCAGCCTCAACGTGTTTTAAGGTCCTCGGGACAATCCCTGATGGTGATTCCCGAATTCACTCGTTCTCGGATTGGAGGTCGTTCCTTCCAGGTTCAAGCGGCCTGTCTATGGAACACCCTGCCCCTTCATCTTAGACTGACTCAGGACTTGCTGTCCTTTAGAAGACTACTTAAAACATGGCTGTTCCAACAATAATACGATGGTAGGTAGGTTGGGGTTTCTGTCTGGTGGTTTTTGGAGATTAGCGCCGGGACACTCTTTGTGAGTAACCGTGCGCTTTATAAATCCCTATTTCATTTCATTTCATTTCACCAGAGGTGGATTTCCAGACTTCCCCGAGGCTGCCCTGAGTCCCCAGCAAAGCTGAGGCTCGTAGATGTCGTGGGTAACGTGGAACTGTGACCCCTGGACACTGAGTACTTTTGCAAGTGCATCCTCTTCTGGGTCTCTCCCGAAGTTGTGCTTTGGGCTCCGAGTAGCTCTTTCCTTCAGCACCAACTGCACCGAAGATCACTGGCCTCCACTCCACGAGTGTCCTGTGAGCCAGCTCCAAGTGCGTCCACTTGAGGCTCCTTCGCGGTCGCTAGTCTGTTGGCTAGTGGGCCCTCCTGAAGGCAACTCTTCTTCTGCTTGGGCTTCCCTGGTTGCTCCAGACGTGCCCTGACTTACCGTCGCTGGGTGAGTCCCTCAGACCTTGCTGGTCTGCACCACCGTCCTTCTTCTATTTCCACAAGACTTGCCGTTGCCAAGGCTTGTTGGGTCCAATCCGGTCGCCGATACCCCTGCAATCGACAGACGTCGTGGAACAGCTCGAATCCAGCTCCTGGTCATCGTCGACGCCTCCTGGACCTCGTAGCTGAAGAGTCAAGACGACCGTCAACCTACCTGAAGCACCCGACATCGGTGGGCATCCGCTCATCGCCTTCCTGGTCACTGGCTAGTGACCCAGACTCTGTCCCCTCTGCTTTCAGGTTCTTCAGATCTTCGATCCACCTTTGGATCCACCCGAACACTTTCGACTTGGCCGCCAGCAGCACTTTGCAGCAGATCGCCATTGAAAACGACGACGAAACCCGACCCCGAAAGACACCTATGCACCCGGCTTCCCTGGGTGAGGTAACTCGTGTACTTCGGTGCTCCCGTGGGTATAGACTCTAGAACAACCTAGTTCTAAAGGGGTTTGCTCCAAGTCCTCCTCTAAGTGTCCCTTTTCTTTAAAACTCCAAACGCGACATTCCCCATAGAAGTCAACGGCGGCTCGCGGCTGTGTTCTCACACTGCACGCGTCCCCGTGGGTCCCTTGTGTCACTACCTTGGTTGGTTCCTTGAGGGCCAAGCACTTCTACAGGCTCTAGGACTTGTGTCAAGCTCAGTCGTGGTTCTTATACCACTTTATTGGTATATGGTTTGGTACGCCCCTAGGGCTCAAACGTGTATTTGTGCTATTACTGTTGATAACTAACTTATAACTTATGTATTTCGAACTCTAGCCTCATAAAGAGACTAGAGGGGTGTGTTTAGCAATAAATACATATATTTTGAATATATACATGGTGTGGTCCTCTTTCATTTGGTCACTCAAGAGATTATAGACTGGTAAAACAAGCTGCTTTACATTCCTTCAAGACTTAGCCTGAAGGCTGCTCTCCTTAGCTACCACTAGGATAGCTTTCAATTAACCTATCTCCAATAAGGGGTTGTTTGGACTGGTGCAAGGTGCCCACTATAATTAGTGGACAGCATATACCAGGCCAACTTCTCACACAATGTAACCTATGAAAATATATCAGAAATTGAACGTAAAATACTGAGTAGGCCTTCTCTGTCAATCAGACAGTCACGGCCGGCATGACTCGTGGGTGGGGGGTCGGGGGGTCACGCAGGGGGGTGTGCAGGGGGAGGTTTAATTTTAATTTTTTTAAAAATAACCTACCTTAGCCGGCCCAATCCGGTCCCGCGCCATCTCTGCTTCTCTGCTCCTCGCAGGAAGCAGGCAGCCTCCCTCCCCTCCCCTAAGCCAATCACAACGCTGCAATGGCAGCGTTGTGATTGGTGGGGAGGCACCCAGCTCGGCGCCTATGGGGAGGCCTTTGGAGAAAATAGCAGAGTGCGCATGACTGGTTTGGTCGGCCCCAGAGGGCCGGCCAAACAGTCAGGGCCCGCAACATTGGTCTAGCTACTCCTCCCCTGCCCTATGCAGGACCGCCCGCCCGCCCCCAACCAAACCCTTCTGTTTTCTCGCAGTGTGAGAAGCAGTAATATAAAATGGTATTCATACAATTTTATGTTACTGCTTCTCGCACTGCGAGAAAGCAGTGGGGTGACGCTCCTCCGCCCTAATGGAGGAGCCGCCCCTGCAATCAGAAGCAGCAAAGCAGGGGTTCCTTAAAGTGTGAACTGATGGGACATTTGTGAATTGGTGGCCACTTACCACAGAATCAGTGGTTTGCAAAGCAGGCGAGGCCTGAGATTGGCCTGTAGTCAGATAATTGGTCAAAATGCACACATTTTTTTCTATAGAAACATTTCAGTTGAATGCCTGAATTTTTAATGTTTTGATAAGTGATGTGTTTATGAACCTCCAAATGGAAGAGGAATGCTTCTTAGGGGTGCGACGACTGCAACTTCCTCGGAGCAGGAGTGTAGAGGCTGTTGGGTTGTAAAGGAAGATAGCATCTTCACTGCTTCTCGACGGCGAAATGTTGAAAACTCCATCGTAATTGCGTACCCTTTCACCTCAGTAGCTTGGCAATTAGAAGGAACAGACCACATTTGCTGGTCAAATTCATCAATCGCTCATCAATCTATTGAGACATTCCCTGTGCTATTAAACTGGTATTGTGGGTTTGTAGCTGCCATTTGTAAATCTCTGTAGAATGTGCATACTGACTCCATGCCGTAGAAGCACAACAGTGATTAAATATTAAAACATATGACAAGAACAATATTCCTAGTGAGGCAGACACAAGTGAAAGGTCAATAATATATATTACCAACCTGCAACAAATACCTGCTGCGAGTTTTGATTTATGAGATATAACATTTATGTGACAGATGCAAGGTGAAAGGAAGTAAGAGAATAAAACATACTGTATACAATAATGCAAAGTGGCAGATCAATTTAGAAATAGACCATGATGCTATTTTGGAACTGTGCAGCTTCAAGAGTTTTGATTTGTAATTATTTACACTACAAAACATTCTACGAATGATATAAATTATAACATTGCATTACAGCCTTCAGTTTAGCTAGACTAGAAAAATGTTATCACTGTAACATTGAAACCTTTTCTTCAATTAAACTATTTTATAAAAACCATCAAATATTCTTCAATTCTGCAGTAAAACCTTATACTTCGAAAACATTTTTATCATGGGCCGCCAATACCTTTTGAATATGACTTGTTTTGGCTGCCACCGTGACTTTATCACTATAGCATCAAAGGGTTTCTTTTGAAGATCAAAGTTACATTCTGGCCCCTGTGCAAACAGGAGTTAACTTTGCACGAGGATCAGAATTACGAGTTATGTGATAATGATTACATTCTAGTAGGTCTCTCATGATTGACTCAGGGAGGTCAACATTTATCGGGGAGGGGAAGGGAAGGCCCAGAAAAAAGGCAAAATGTGGTATTTGGTATTCTAAAAAACGATTCTGCATTTTATCCCCATATTAGTTTTGCAAACCTAGCATCAGAGGAATTTAACACACCTGGTAAATACCACACCATGGTGTAATGGTAATACAAATCAGTCTGAACCCTGCTCCCCATGGGAACAGTATAGCATGAACTACTGCACCAGGTCCTCCCTAGACCGAAAACAAGTATCTTGGAACCTGTTTCAGAGTATCACCCCTCATCAACCAGGCTACCTTGAATCCATTGGCACAGTGAGCACGGGACCAATGTCTGGGTATACCCTTCCCACTTAGGGCAGCAAAGGCAAAAAGAGCAAATGATGGAGAGAATGCTGAACAAATCAAACATTCACCCCAAGTCACCGAACTGGGTTTAATCCATCGTTTTGTTTGCTCACCACGCCACCACAGGTTGGACCCAACCATATGTAAATCAGTCTTCACCCTGCTCTCCATGGGAACAGTCCAGTCTGAACTACCAGGCCAGGTCCTTCGCGAACTGGAAACAAGCATCCTGGGACCGGTTTCGGGGGTATCACCCCTCATCAGCTAGTTTGAATCCAATGACACAGTGAGCATGGGACCCACGTCTGGGCATTCCCTTCCCACTAAGGGCAACATAAGCAAAAAGAACAAATGATGGAAGGAATGCCGAACAAATCAAACATTCACCCCAAGTCACCGACCTGGGTTTAATCCATCGTTTTTTTTGCTCACCACGCCTCCACAGGTTGGACCCAGCCACATGCAAATCAGTCTTCACCCTGCTCCCCATGGGAACAACCCAGCTTGTTCATCACTCCGTCCATCATCTGTTCTTTTTGCTTTTGACGCCCTAAATGGAAAGGGTATTCCCAGACATGGGTCCCGTGTCCCTTTGTAGGACAAGGTCAAGGCAGTAGCATCTGTTGGGTTGTTATATATGAGAAAAAGTTGAAATCATGAGTAAGGTTGATGTTGCAGAAAGCTGAAGCCACGTGCAGATCATGGTCATTGAATCATGCAGGGAATTCATCTTTTTTTGCTTGCCCCCCTTGGGTTTTTTATCTTCTTCTGTTGCCTAGATTTGCTGGTGCTAGGACTCTATGTACTGTGGCACTGATTTCTACTGCAACAGTGCATGTGCTCTGACCCTAGAATGGTACTCTCAAAATTGGTTACACACATTTGGTCTGTTACCTTTCTTGTAAAGGCATGGCAGATGGCACTGAAAGTGCACCAATGACATGGAACTTGTATGTCATATGCGAGTTACAGTTTGTATTGACACAACACACATATATGAATATGACAAAAACATATGGTTACCAGGAGCACCTCTGTCTTCAGGATAGGCAACAGATTAAAAGCATTGAAGTGACACTTGGAAAGCAAAAGACCCTTTGTCATGTAGGAAATCCTATTTTAATATGGCAATGAGTCTTTGCCTCACTATGGAGGTATAGGCTACATTCTCCAGGTCTAGACCTAAATATGATTAACATTCTTAATTTGTATCTATGCCTCGGAAAATGCTGGCAAAATGAATGAAAGTTATTTTTCACTCAATTTTCTAAATCTAATTCAATGGTGAAATCAGATTTTTGATAACTGTAGTCAAAAAGTAGTTTTGTAAAAATGAGCCTAGGTCAAACCAAAGTACCTGTATTGTCACTTATTCCACCGGTAGAGGCCCAATACACATTCTTGGCTGGAGTCCACAACTCTGCTCTCAAGAGAAATGTAACCTGTCTTCTGCACACAGAAAGTCAGAGGTGTTTTTTTAACAACTAGCCATCTAGCATGGATTACATGTATATGAGGGGCACCAAAGATTGGTGATCAAAGATGGTGGCTTGATCACTGAGCTCTGTCGGCCTGTTCCTATTATGTAAATTCCCACATGCTGTTTTGCTGCAGAGAAGCGCCTACAGCAGGGTCTCTCTCCATAGCCTCCCTGGGAACCAGTAGTTTCATCAGATGCAGTCCAAAGTTGTCAAATCTCCCTGAGGCATAACTGCCTGCATCTGCCAGGGCTTTGCCACCGTCCTCTCAAGGGTGTTGCAGTGACCCGAATTCTGGGATGGGTGGGACTGGGGCAGTCCAAAGATGGATGATTGATTGCTGGACCAGACCTGGGTGGGCTGCCCAGGCTGCGACCCTCAGAGCAACAGGTGCACTGCCTGAGCCCTGCTTGGGGGAATCGGATCGGTGCCTGCTACGGCCGACCCTCCTATCACGCTGCCGATCCAGGTGTGCCCCCAGGCTCCAGAATATTGGCCAGAGGACACATGCCCTTATTCCCTCTCAGCCCTGCGGAGGTTACCGGGCACTGTGGGAGGAGTGCTATACCTGGGGCTATAAGTGTCACTGTTCTCAGGGTCCACTCTGGCCCTGATGATGGAGACCATCTGGGCCTGTCAGGACCTGACTAACTGTTGTGCAGCCTATCCAGTCTGGCGGCAGTGAGAGGGAGACAGTGGTGAGGAGAGTGCCCATGCATGCTGGCACTATTTGAAGCTTGGAAGACTGTGCCAAGTTCCTCAGGTGTTCCCCCCTCCACCGGCCCACACTTGGACAGTCCTTGGAATTGTAGATTGCAATGATTGCTGAGGCTACAGCCATCAGAGCACTTGGACTGCCAGGTGTGCCCCTACCAGACCCTACTCACAGAGAAGGAGTAATGGGCTGTTATTGCTTGCTGTTGGTGGCCCTGAAAGGATGAGCATGCATTCATTTAACAATTGTCCCATCTGAGCAATTGACGGCAAAATAAATCAGCTGACACATCGGGTGCATTTTCTCAGGATCAAGTCCATAGACATGAATCTCAAATAACCAGGCAAAATCATGGCTCTCTAATGCAGAGGATCCACAACACCAATTGGATGAGACTCTCTCCTAGATTACCTGTGAGCTGAAAGCAGTATGCACTAAGAACAAAGATCTGAAAGGTCGATACCACTACGATAACATCCGTAAAATGGGGGGTTCTGAATGGACCAACATAGTCAACATGGAGCAGTTCGTAGAGAAACTCCTGGATTCTCTATTTGGTCATTATTCTTTATCCATTGTATTCATAGTAGAGTGAACACTGCTCCCTGACTCCTAAAACATGGCCAGGCGCCAAAACCCTAGGCCCATCATAGCAAACATTTTGAGCTATAGGGATAGAAATCAAGTCTTCTGACTCAATACAACAACCCCAAATCTCACTTGTCTGGGAGTACCTGTTACACTCTATCCTGATTTCATGCAATTGGTGAAGGAAGCATCGAGGTCCCGTCTTGCAGTCAAGAGAATCCCCTACGAAAAGCTACAAAAGACTCTATGCTTTTCCCGGTTCACCTTCGTGTTGACTATAATCAAAAGAATAATTTCTTCACACAACCTCATGCTGCCATGGATATCATAGACCTTCACCTTCGTCGAAGTGGTACTTTTGGGTCTGTGGTAGCTCCAATTTAAGTGATAATGATTACCTTTGAAACTTATAATTTTTTGTCAAATGTTTGCTTGCTATTTGTATACCAGTATATATGATATCATCCTGATGCTGGGAGGGTCAATGGGCAAGTGGTGTTTTTTTGTCATTTGTAATCAGATGGAGATGGGGAGCAGTTGTATACCCCCTCTTAATGGTTCTCTCATTTGCTCTTCCTGGGTTCTGTTCTCTATATGTTCCAATCTGAACTGACGTTCTCTGGTTGAATGCACTCCTGGTTCTGACATGCACTGTTTCAGGGACCATAGTTTTGTGTGCAATCTCCTAATGGACTTGTATGTTCATGTATGCCCCCCATTTCCTATTGCTTCTTATGTTTCTCTTTGATCCATATGGCATTATTCAGTATTGGTGATAGCAAGGGACATTGTCTCATGGCCGGCTTGTGCCCTCCCTTTTGTGGAGCGCAAGCACAGCATTCATGACTGATGCTGTAATGGGTTTGATCTTTGTTTTTTCAGGTTATTAGGAATTCGATGATGATTGGAGGTGTCGTATGTGGTGGGTTGGGGGAACAGAAGTTAGAACCATTTATTTATTCTATCATGATCCTAGCAATTACATTGAGGGCTCCTATTTGGAATTAGGTTTTATAACTTGGAGTTATTTAGGCTTGAAACTGTACCTCTCAAGCTGATTATTACCATCTATCATGGTTTGATTTGATAGCTGGAACATAAGAGGTCTCAACAATCCTTGCAAGGCTAAGCAGGTATTAGCTTAGCTTGATAATCACAATATTGAGGTTGCCCTATTGCAAGAGACCTGCATGGCACCATCAACTGGATTCTCATTTGCATCTACCTGGGGCTTGCATCATTATTTCTCTTCCTACTCAGACTATTCTTATGCAGTGGTCACAATTAACTAAAAATCCCTGGGGTTAACACTTAAGGAGTGTATAATTAATGATGAATGCAGCATGGTGATAGTAGCTGTTATGATGAACTCTCAGCCCATGTTACTGGTAAATGTATAGGGCCCCAACATTGATGACCCAAACTTATTTAATGATGTTATGTTATAATGTGCAAATTAAAGTTATTGGCCCATTTTGTGGTGTGGGGATTTTAATATTGTACTGCATGCAGGACTGGACAGGCAATCCAAAACACGTTCCAGGAAGACTGGAGAGCTGCTGGTACATATAATGCAATTATACTGGTTGATAGATGCATGGAGGACGTTAATCCTGGTGCAACTTAGTACACTTTTTGCTCATCAGCTCATGACCTGGCATCACGCACTCACAATGATTGGTTACCCGGAGTATGATGGCAAAACCCTTAAGGCACATATCTTGCCCTGGAAATTGTCAAATCAGTCTCCGGTTGTGCTGACTATGGAGGAATAACCCGATACCCCTGCCCATTAATTCCTGGCACTTAAAGTGATCAGAGCTGAAGGATCATTGTTCCGCGTGGAGGTGCATGTGCCATATTGGAATACTATACTATAAACACACACTCAGTAGCGGAGGCTGACACTTTATGGGAGGCATTCAAGGCCCACATACAAGGAATATGTATCGACAAAGAATCAGAAATTCTTAAGTCCTTGAAAGGTATGCTGCATCATCTGGAATTGCAACTTAGAGCATTAGAATTAAAATATGTTGGCACAAAAGAGAAAACAATGTGCACAAGTTTCAAACTACACTTGAAGAGTTCAAGGCGGTGGCAGACTGAGAGGTCCTCTCTCTCTGTCTCTATCTTGGGAAGCATGCACAAGCGTGACCATTTGGGAGGGTCCATTTTGCTTTCATTCCACAGCAGCATGAATGAATAATTTTTTTCTACTGGATAAACTAGGAGAGAGGGAGAAGTATTGACCCATTCGCCGTCCAAGCCTATAAACAAAAATTGGAACGAGTCTCCTACCTGTTTCCGTCTGTGTTCTAATATGTCTCTTGTTCGAGACTGCTAGACGTGTAAAAGAGGGTGAGGCACCTTGACGAAAGTGTGACTACAGGGCCCACCCACCCCATTGCAGTAACACAGGGGGAAAGAGGCATACAAAAATAAGGATACATACAACAGGTATCTGTATCAAAATCATCAGGGGCTTTGTAAGTATTTATTACAGATACCCCTCTCTTGCATGTCTTAGTAAGCGGGCAAGCATGTCGCATTTGGTCCTGAAGAAAGCCACATTGACCTAGATGGGCAACTATAGGTGGCTGAAACATGTAGACCACACCAAGGATAAGTGGGACCAACTAACCATCCCACCCTTATCCATCACTTGTTTTTAATATTGACCGAGAATCCCAAGAATAAATCCACTACCAGAGAGGGGGAATCTCAAGCCAATTTTAACCATCGCTTCACATCGACGTACACAGTCACTGGATCACCAAAAAAACCTGCTCCGCTGTAATCAGGTGTCGCAGCACACCCTGGGAGCACTCAGCAACCAGGCTAGGAACCCAATAATGAAGCATGTCACCTACTAGGTAGGTGAGTGAGGGTTCTTTTAGAAGACCCTTTGGGTTCCAAGTCTCTGGCAATGAAAAGAGATTTAAGTAGTGGTTCTTTAGAACACAGAATTTTTGTTCTACACCAGCAGCAATTAACAATGTGTACGGCCACTACGGGTGCATAAGTTCTGCTTCTATTTTATATTCATCTCACAGGTTTTGTATGATGGTGCCTTGTACAAAAGGTGCAAGATTCACTTTTCTACACAGGGTACTAAGAGAATTCACATCACCTCACCTTTTTCTAAAATAACTTTCTTAGCACACACTCTATGAATTGTGCAGTTTATGAGACTGATTGATCTTTTTTTCTATTTAAGCTGGGGTGACAATTGCTCTGCATAGTCCTGAAGAGGCCACAAATTACAAGCCCAAAATGCATCGACCCATATTTCCCAGAACCTATGCCAAACAAGAAGAAATAATAAAGAATTCAAATTTTGTTGTAGACCAATGATACAACTATAGCTGTATGCAATTGATTTGTGCACAATATAAACTAGTCTACCATAACTTGCCATTTTGATCTGGAGACATCACTCTCTTTTTGCCTGTAATAACGGTGTACTGTCCATCATCGCGGTCCTAATGTTCAGCTACACATAAATGCAGACGATGTTCACAAATTCCTAATTTTGTTTGAAAAATATGTAAGTGACATAGCACAAGTAAACATTGTGATGTAAACTGTTTTTTAGTGTCAGTGTTGTTCTTGATTTTAGCACAGCAATGCCACTAAGAATGATTGTACTCTGTTCTATTGAATATATAGGATTCAATCTTAATGGGTGATTTCAGTCCCAGGGAAGATACAAATAATAAGTTCACTTCCTTGTGAAATTTCATTGCATCTATCCTGCTAGAGGAGTTTTCTATTGTTTCTTTTCCAGAGTTGTAGCCTAAGCTCTAGAGGGTTATAGGGGTTCCCCCCTCCTTTTTTGTTTTACATAGATTCCTAGCGTGGTCAGTGGGGGTAGGAGTAGGTCAGAGTTCTGAGGGCCACCAGGATGCATCCCATGGGGAGCTTTTGTTTCTCAAAATCAGTACCTCTGTCTTGTCCAAGTTGAGCTTCAGAAAGTTGTCTTTGATCCAGTTGGCAATGTCTCTCAGGTAGTTGTGGAAGTAGGTTTTGATGTTGGTGGTGTCTTCAGAGAGGGAGAGGACGAGTTATGTGCCGTCAGCCTAGGTTATGATGTTGAGTCTTTGAGTTTTGGTGATGCTGGTCTGAGGTGTCATATAAGTGTGAAAGAGAGTGGGCCTGAGCGAGGATCCTTGGGATACTCCACAGATGAATTCCTTAGGTTCGGTGGTGAGGAGGGAAGGCAGAATTTTTGCATTCTCCTGGTGAGAAATAAGGAGATCCATCAGACAGCGGCTCCTTGGATGCTCTTCTCAAGGGACAACTCCCACCAGCGATTCTCAAGGCCACTATCACTGTTCTATTAAAACCCAGCAAAGACCCAACATGCTATGTTTTCTATAGACCTTTCTCACTGCTCATCACAGATAACAGTGTTTGCAAAAATCCTGGCACAATGTCTGCAGCCACGTATGCAGTCTTTGGTACTACCTGACCAGTCGGGCTTTACTCCTAACAGATTCACAGCCTTTAACTTTCACAGCCTGATGGCCATGCTTCACCACGTATATTCACACCTCTCAACTGTGGCAGTATTACTTGGCACTGTAAAAGCATTTGATTCACTCAAGTGACCTTTTATGCATGAGGTTCTTTGACCCATTGTCCTTGGCACCCACTTTCTGAAAATTGTCATCCTGATTCATACGAATCCAAGCATCCGAGTTAAAATTAATAAGCAACACTCAAAGTTGATACAGATTATTAGAGGTAAATAGCAGGATGCCCACTGTCTCCTCTGATCTTTGTACTGGCTTTGGAGCCTTTGGCATGCTTTCTGCAGGAACATCACTTTTACCCTGGTCTGGGTGTTGGCGGCAAAACACTCATAGCCTCCATGTATGTTAACAGTATCATCCTCTTTGTACAGAACCCGTACACTAATATTGAACCTATTATTAGAGAGATTATATTGTTCGGGGGATTCTCTGTTCTCCACATTCACAGGGAAAAGTCTGAGCTGTTCCCAATAACCGTTACGACAGATAAGAAAGCTATAGACTATCCGGTAAGATGGTGCTCAGACATAGTGAAATCCTTGGGAATTCATGTAATCAGGGATGTCACCAAATTGATGAGATGTAAATTTGGGGTCACATTAGACTTATAAGAACACATGAGAAGACTGTTGGCTGTGTTTATAAAATTTAATGCTTGACCGGATCCACCTCATCAATATTATCATTCTGATTCTTGCCTGGTCGTAGTACCTCCCAAAATATTAAGCATCTTTTCTATGTGCAGGCCAGGTCTCATCTCATTTCCCACATGTTGCGTGCTTGATCCCGGGTCTCGAAAAAACATTTGACACACTGATGAGGGAATATCTGTTTCGAGTATTAACCCTTATGGGGGTAGGCATTCGTCTCCTATGGGACACGAAATTGCTTTAAAAAAAGCACACGTCCAGGGTGCGACTTCGGACGCTCATTTCACTGGCCTTTTTGGTGGGCAGGGGGTCCAGACAGGTTTGCCCATTGTCCCCCTTCTTTACGCGATAGCGATGGAGCTGCTTGCTATCTGCCTCCATCAGGAGGGGCAAGAGTAAGTAATCCCCCTAGCGGATGGCCTAAATGTGATGTCCCTCTACACAAAAGACTTGCTACTCTACCTCCACGACACATGCTCGTACCTCTCCTCCCTTGCTGTCACGTTCAACGAGTTTGCCAGTGTTATGGGCGTCTGAGTTAACTGGGCCAAATCAAGTGTTTACCCACTATGTCTGGGAGTTCTTCCCCGAGAGGTGTCAATGGGTGGGGCCACAGTCAGTTGGTGAGGCACCATGGTCTGGTACCTCGGGATACACCTGCATCACTGATCCGCTGATCTCTTCGATGGTAACCTGGGCTGGGCCCTATCAATGCTGCAGCCCCAAGTGTGCTTCTGGAAGCAGTTCCCATTAGCAGTAACCGGGAGAATAGCGCTATCCAAAATGGTCATACTTCCCCAACTTCTATATTATTTTACACATCTCCCCCTTGTACCCACCTGCTCCTTTTTCCAAGATCTGAACATCCTATTGAGCGAGCTCTTATGCGGGGAACAGCACCACCGCATTGCCTAGGCAAAGTTGCAGCTACTGACGGGTATGAGCAAGCTGAGTTTCACCTTTTACAAGGCTTATCATCTGGCAGCTCAGTTGCAGTGTCTGTCCCACTGGCTAGCAGGATGAAACCTAGGAGAGATGGGCTAGGGGTTGCACACCCTCATGATGGCCTCAGCCCAGAGCCTTCTGTTCCCAAAACACACATCCCCTCCCTGGAGTCCCTACACACAACAATAGCCTGATGCTGCATGATCATAGTACACTTTCTTACATGACATATCACACCATATGCCCCTATGCTCCCACTACAAGGCCTTCCATGCCCCCGTGGCATACACTTCACTAGACCTATGCCATTGGCAAGAGCATTCCCTGGACACGGTAGGGGACCTCTTTACTGAGGGATGCCTTGTCACCTTCAACTAACTCAGAGCAGATTATTGGATACTCCAAAAGCAAATTACTCCTGTACAGACAACTCTACAGCTCCTTCCATGTTCTCTGGCCCAAGGTGGATGATAAGCCCCCAAACCATGAGGTTCTTTAGGCGCTGCTCCAGATAGGAAATTGGAGGCATCTCATTTCCTGCCTCTACATGGCACTCAGGGAACACACCCGACCCTCTCTTGCGACCCTGTGCTCCAAGTGCTAGGATGATATTGAGAGGGTACTACATGACAAAGAGTGGGAACAGGCTTTGGAATTCCCCCAATCGGTCTCACAAAATGCATGGTTCTAAGGCACCCAATTTTCCATTCCGCTTTGGGTCTAACTAACACCTGATCAACTAATTTGCTACTTCCCCCATGAAAACCTATGCTGTCCCTGGTGACGATTAGCATCCGCCGACCTACGTCATATGCTCTGGTCCTGCCCGTCCTTTTCCCCCTATTGTACTTATATGCATGCAACCCTTAACTATGCCACAGTGCTCCCAGATGTGGGCTCATAGGCCGGCACCTTGGGCATCTTCAAACGCCAGAAATGGCCCAAGGTACATGCCCATTGCACCAGCTTGACTCTCCTGTTAGCAAGTACCTTGACTATGCACTGGAGGGTGCCGTCAATGCTGCTGGTGTCGGCATGGCATGGGGCAGTTTGTAAGTACCGAACGGCTGAGGCGAGGCCCTCTGATATGAGGAAGCATATCAACAATGTAAAAATCCACTCTCCCATGTCTGGGATACACTACTGGACTAATTTTGCCAACTGCCCCCCATAGCTCCCTCCCCCACCCTGGGACCTAGTGGACCCTCAGCCCTTTTTGAAGGGACCCCAGTAACAAGACCCTGACCTGGCCCACAGCCCTGAGAGGACCCCTCTCTCTCCATGCAGCACTCACTGGGCACACACCCTCACCTCACACCCTTGCGCCCATGTAGGTCATATCCCCCACTGACCATCTATTCAGGCTGAGACTCTAGAAACTCCTCATGACTCAGCCAGCCCACTGCTTCCCTCAGGCGCACAGATCCTCCCTCTTATGAACCTGGCTCTCCCCCATTACACTCCCCCCCTGTGTTTCATTAGCACAGTCTCATAGGGCACCCCTCCTGGATTCACTTCACACCATGGGTACACCAGACTCATCAAACTTGCAGTGCCCCATATCTGACCTGATGGAGGCCTTCCCCGCGGGGTGGTCACCTACCGGCACCTGTTCATGATACTGTCCTGTTGCTGTCTTTATGCTCTTGCCGATTATACTGTGATGTACTGTGAGAAGTTGGCCTGGTATATGCTGTTCACTAGTTAAAGTGGACACCTTGCACCAGTACAATTCGACTCTTATGGTAGGTAGGTTTAAGACAAACTTTATAGAAAGCTATCCTAGTGGTAGCTGTGTAGAGCAGCCTTCAGGCCAAGTCTTGGAGGGATGTAAAGCAGCTTGTTTTACTACACAATCTCTTGAATCACCAAATGAAAAGACACCACACAGGTATATATATCAAATATATATGTATTTATTACTAAACAACTCTCTACTAATCTCTTTATGAGATTAGAAGTCAGGAACATAAGTACAAGTCAATGTTTTATCAAGTAAATATCACAATCTTATCTTGGCTAGACCGTGTTCTAGAGCACATAGAATCGAGGGACCCCAAAGAACCACCCCAGGTAGTTGTAGGAGACCCACAGGGGACGGACGCGGTGTTCAGACACTGGTGCGAGTCCTGTACGAGTCTATGCGAGAGAACGCGATTGAGTTATCAATGTTACAGGTCCCTGGCGTGTTCGAGGCGAACACACCGATCGGTCAGTACGAGTCGAAGGACGCGGATACTGGTAGAGTTACAAGGGAGTTGGATGTCGGGGTTTTCCAGTCCCACAACCAGCTGAACCAAGATCCGCGGGAGCGAAGATAATGCCCCTTCACTCCCAAAGGGTATAGTCACCTCTAGTCAGGTAAACACACCAAAGGTAGACTGATGCCCCCCTAGGGAGTGGAGAGACCAAAAGGACCACCTGGGCTTCTTTCAAGAAGGAATATCTGTAGATCGGGGAATCCTGCAGATAACAGAGAAACAGAAGAGAAAAAGGTTATAGAGGGATAACTGCCCATACAGAAATATAAGACTACTAGTGTAAAGAGTCACTTTGTATGCTTGCCCATACTCACTTGCACATTGCCAGTGTGACACTTTAAAAGGTTCTCTCCAAATAACAATAAAAAAGGTGAAGCGTAAGTAGTGTTCCTTTCTTGCACACAGTGTATAAAGTTCCAAGTAGAATCCAAAAAAAAGCAAACTAGACTCCAGCGAACCTGACTTCAAGGTCTTAGGCAGATTAAGCTGATGTTTGTCCAGTCTTCGCAAATGAAGGGAAAGGGGGCTGAATCCGAAAAGATGCAGATAATCAATAACCAAGAAAAAGGTCCAAGTTTAAACAGCGACTTATCCTGCGCCGTTATCTGTGTGCTTCTGAAAGATGGCAGCGCTTGTTTCACCCACCGCACTCAACCATGCGTGAAAAACGGGTCTGTGACCGGGATAGGGATTAGCGCGACTCCGCGCACCAGGGAAATCCTCAGCGCCTCACAGCGCGGCAAAGTGAAGAAAAAGAAATAATAAACATCCGTTATCAGCGCGTCCTCGCGCTAAGGGCAGAAATAAAAGCAGCGTTTCACGGCCGCTTGCCAAAGTCCACACAAGGGGAGGGGAGAATAGAATTGCTGGGGAACTTCAGAGAGGAAACCAAGGTATTACACGGGAAGCAATCCAGCAGCAGTTCCACTCAGGAGAGTTTTCCAAACTCGAACAGGCAAGGAAAAAGGCGTGGTCCTAGCCAAGGATGAAAGCCAAGCACCTGGTAATGGGAGCTGGCTCTCTATATGCTGGAAAAGGTCACCTGACCTCTCCTAGTGCAGCATGGGAAAGCATACAACTTGATAGCCATCGCAGTGTATTCTGGGAATTGTAGTGCCTGAATTGTTATTAGGCAGGGAAAGGGTGCAAGAAGCCTGACGCCTGACAGTTCTCCCCTAACGGCCTAATTACAGGTCTAGGTTTAGAAGGGTGTAATGCATGGAATCTTCTCACTAATACTGGAGCATGAATGTTTTCCGCAGGCTCCCAGGTTCTATCTTCAGGTGCATATCCCACCCAATCTACAAGATATTGTAGCTTTCCCCTGTATCTTCGGGAATCTATAATACAACGGACTTCGTACTCTAGTTCCCCTTCAATGGTGATGGGAGGGGGTGGTGGTTCAGAACAGGAAGGAGTGGCAAAAGGTTTGAGCAAAGAAGTATGAAAGACAGGATGTATATGCATGTCTGATGGAAGCTCTAATTTCATTGCTACAGGGTTAACTTTCTGTATTATAGAAAATGGACCCATATATCGGGGCTGGAGTTTGCGTGGTCCAGGTAGCCTAAGGTTTTTTGTGGATAGCCATACCCGGTCTCCCACCACATAATCAGGTGCAGGACGTCTGTGTGTGTCAGCGTGTTTTTTCATCTGTTGTTTGGCTTCAAGTAACTCTAGTTTGGCCTGTTCCCATATGGACATAAGGAGTTTGTGGTGTTCAGTGACTGCTGGCACGTCTAACAATTCGGGCGGAAGGTGTAGTGGGAGAAATTTAGGATGGCAACCAGTAACAAAATAAAAGGGAGAAATCTTGGAAGCGGAGTGCATAGAATTATTATAAGCAAACTCAGCTAAGGGAAGGGCTTGGACCCAATCACTGGTAGTGGTGCTAATCAAACATCGAAGAAACTGCTCAAGGGTTTGATTGGTCCTTTCTGTCTGCCCATCCGTTTGCGGATGGTAAGCCGAAGAGAGTCTGTGGTCTATGTGAAGCACGTTGCACAGTCCTTGCCAGAATTTAGATACGAACTGCGGACCTCTATCTGATACAATCACAGTGGGTAACCCATGCAGTTTCACTATGTTTGCTATGAATACCTCTATGAGGTCTTTAGCCTTCGGAAGTTTCTTGAGAGGAATGAAATGGGCCATCTTGGATAACATATCCACTACTACCAGTATGACAGTAAACCCTCTGCTCCCTGGTAGATCTGTGATAAAATCCATGCTGATACAGGACCAAGGGCAGTCAGGGACAGGTAAAGGCTGTAAAAGCCCTGCAGGAGCACAATGCAGAGGTTTCTGTCGGGCACATGTAGGACAGGCTTTGACAAAATTAGAAATGTCTTGGGACATACCCTTCCACCAGAACCATCTCTGACAGGTTTGCAGGGTCTTTTCTCCACCGGGATGTGCGGCCATGGGTAGGGTGTGACACCAGTTCATAATCATAAGTCGTGTTTTATCTGAGGGGAGAAACAGACGGTCCTTGTGGTAAAACAAACCCTTCGCTATTTTATTCAAAGGGTCTGCCAACCATTTCCCTCGATCCAGTTTGGTAAACTCCTGTTCTAACAGCAAGAAAAAAGAGTCGGAATCAACCTCTTGCCGTTCACCCAGTGCAATGATTTTATTCTCTGATATGATGGGTACAGGGGTCTCCTCTATGTACCTATGATCTTTTCCCAACCGTGATAGGGCATCTGCTTTTCCGTGCTTGGTTCCTGGACGAAATGTAATAACAAAATCATATTCACAGAAAAAGGATACCCATCTCATCTGTCTGGGGGTAAGGGCTTTGGCAGACCGGAAGAATTGGAGATTTCTATGGTCAGAATAGATAGTTATGGTATGAGGGGACCCTAACAAATAATGCCGCCACTCCTGGAACGCCATCTTTATAGCCAAGAGTTCTCTTTCTCCTATTGTATAATTCTGTTCAGCTTGTGATAGGGTTTTCGAGAAGTAGGCTACTGAATGGAGGGTGCCTGACTTTACGTCCCGCTGGGATAACACTCCACCTACTGCATACTGGGAAGCATCAGCTTCCACAAAATAGGGCTGCGTCTCATCTGCGTGTCTGATAATGGGTGCCGAGGTGAATCTGTTCTTCAGGGCACGAAAGGCTGCCTCCGCAGCGTTGTCCCATTCAAACGAAACTCCCTTTTTTAATAATCTGGTTATGGGAGCCACTAGTTCAGAGAAGTGATGTATAAATCTTCTATAAAAATTAGCGAATCCTAAGAAGGATTGCACTTCCCTGACGGTTTTGGGGCTAGCCCAACTGGTGATAGCAGACACTTTGGTAGGATCCATATGAATACCATCAGGGGAAATAACAAAACCTAAGAAGTCCACTTTCTGGGTATGAAAAAGACACTTGTCCAATTTAGCGAACAAATGATTATCCTGGAGTCGTTGTAGTATTAGCCTCACGTGCTCCAAATGCTCTTGTTCAGTCTGAGAATAGATGAGAATGTCGTCTATATAGACTATAACAAATATGTCTAGGTATTCTCGGAGTATCTCATTCACAAAAAATTGAAAAGCCGCAGGGGCATTGCATAAGCCAAAAGGCATTACGCAATATTCATATAATCCAAACTTAGTACGGAAAGCCGTCTTCCACTCATCTCCTTCCCTGACTCGTATCAGATGATAGGCCCCTCTCAAATCAAGCTTGGTAAAGATCTTGGCCTTGCGCACCTGATCCAGGAGATTGGAGATGAGTGGAAGAGGGTATTTGTTTTTTACCGTCACTTTGTTCAGTGCACGGTAGTCCAGGCACGCTCTCAATCCCCCTTCTCTCTTAGGAATAAAAAAATAGGAGAGGACACGGGGAGGTTGAATCACGGATAAAGCCCTTCTTTAACATGTCCTGAAGATACTCAGAGAGATATTTAGTCTCGGGTTCAGTTAAAGCATATACTCTGCTAACCGGCAGCTCGGCGCCAGGAATCAAATCTATCCTGCAATTATAGGCTCTGTGCGGGGAAGTGCAACAGCCTTCTCTTCATCAAAGACACCAGCGAAGTCGAGATACTCAGAAGGCAGGATTGGGGATTTGGAATCGGAAAGAGCGCAACACAAAGGGGCTTGCCATAAGGTGGTTTCTTGATAGCAATGTGTCATGCAATAGGAGGACCGTAGCGTTACTTTTCTGGAGACCCAATCTATATGTGGATTGTGCAGTTGTAACCAGGGCACTCCTAATATGGCTCCAAAGTTAGGGGTGTCAATCAGATCGAATGAGACAACTTCGGAATGTCCATTATCACATACCATGATAAGTTCCGGAGTGTGATACTCTACCAATCCAGAGGATAACTCAGTCCCATCTACCGCTCTTACTTTTTCAGGTTGTGTCTTAGGAATAAATTGCAAACCAAGTGCCTTGGCTACTGTGATATCTAGAAAATTCCCTGTAGCCCCTGAGTCTATCAATATAGACATAGATTTTCTATGTTGGGTGGGTAAAACAAAGACAACAGTAATAGTGAAGTGTTTAGGCACAGGAGACAGGGTGTTGGCCAATGGCCGTGAGATCTGTAACAAAGACGGACTTGGAGGAGCGATCTCTGGACTCTCCAAGTCAATTAGTTTTCCAACGACACAGCAGCCCCTGACTTAACCACAGTACTCCTCAGAGCAGCACTGGGTTTGACGGGACATTCCCTGGCAAAATGTCCACCCTTCCCACAGTAGAGACAGAGTTTTAGTTTTCTTCTTTTCTCTCGTTCTTCTGTGGACAAAGGGCCTCTTACCCCTCCTATTTGCATAGGCTCGCTAGAGTCCTTAGTATCTTTCTTTTCACTTCGAGAAAAGACAAAACGAGGGTATTCTCCCTTGTTCTTTTCTCCTTTTCTTTCTGTCAAGCGATGGTCTAGCTTGACCACTAGGTCCATAAATAATGAACAATCCTCTGGGGGATCCACTATCTGGGACAGGATGTCTTTAAGCTCATCTTTGAAACCTCTATAGAACAGAGAAGTTCTCTTCTCCTCAGGCCACTGAGTCTCCGTGACTAACCGGTTAAAGGTGGTAATATAGGTTAACAGGTCTTTCGAGCCCTGTTTGAGATTAAGCAATTCATTGTCGCTTGCCTGCATGTACGAGTGACGAGCAAAAAGACTTCTCATTCGTTCTTTGAACTGAGGCAAGCTGTACAGAATGGCATCGTCATTTTCTACAAGAGGTACTGCCCAGAGGGCTGCATTCCCACTTAAATAAGATATGATAAAGGCTACCTTAGCCGCATCATCTGGGAAGGAGGCCGCACGACATAGAAATTGAAGGTGGCATTGATTCATAAATACAGCGTACTTGTTGCTATCCCCATTGAACCTCTCCGGCATGGCTAAGGGTGTGTGGGGTGGAGTAACTACAGTCACATTAACTGGGGCGGTAGTAGGAGTAGAGGGAACACTTGTAGCTGTAGGAGGACTTTGAAACTGACCTGGCTGAATGTAACTGCGTTTGAACTTAGGGTGGGTTTCAGTCCCTGTGGCCTCCAATTGTTTGTGGGTTTTTAGAATATCTAGTTCCGTTACAAGACGCTGATTCTCCCCACGTAATAGTCTAAGCTCAGTTTGCAGATTAACCACAGTAGTGGCTAACTCAGTCATGGTAATTTCAGGTTTGTCAAGGGACATGGGATCAGTCATGAGCGCGTCATAAGAAGCGCCTTTACTCATCTTCGCTCAGGGGATTTTAAGTTCGTGGGCTTGGCTTTCTGTCGGGGTTTTCCAGTCCCACAACCAGCTGAACCAAGATCCGCGGGAGCGAAGATAATGCCCCTTCACTCCCAAAGGGTATAGTCACCTCTAGTCAGGTAAACACACCAAAGGTAGACTGATGCCCCCTAGGGAGTGGAGAGACCAAAAGGACCACCTGGGCTTCTTTCAAGAAGGAATATCTGTAGATCGGGGAATCCTGCAGATAACAGAGAAACAGAAGAGAAAAAGGTTATAGAGGGATAACTGCCCATACAGAAATATAAGACTACTAGTGTAAAGAGTCACTTTGTATGCTTGCCCATACTCACTTGCACATTGCCAGTGTGACACTTTAAAAGGTTCTCTCCAAATAACAATAAAAAAGGTGAAGCGTAAGTAGTGTTCCTTTCTTGCACACAGTGTATAAAGTTCCAAGTAGAATCCAAAAAAAGCAAACTAGACTCCAGCGAACCTGACTTCAAGGTCTTAGGCAGATTAAGCTGATGTTTGTCCAGTCTTCGCAAATGAAGGGAAAGGGGGCTGAATCCGAAAAGATGCAGATAATCAATAACCAAGAAAAAGGTCCAAGTTTAAACAGCGACTTATCCTGCGCCGTTATCTGTGTGCTTCTGAAAGATGGCAGCGCTTGTTTCACCCACCGCACTCAACCATGCGTGAAAAACGGGTCTGTGACCGGGATAGGGATTAGCGCGACTCCGCGCACCAGGAAATCCTCAGCGCCTCACAGCGCGGCAAAGTGAAGAAAAAGAAATAATAAACATCCGTTATCAGCGCGTCCTCGCGCTAAGGGCAGAAATAAAAGCAGCGTTTCACGGCCGCTTGCCAAAGTCCACACAAGGGGAGGGGAGAATAGAATTGCTGGGGAACTTCAGAGAGGAAACCAAGGTATTACACGGGAAGCAATCCAGCAGCAGTTCCACTCAGGAGAGTTTTCCAAACTCGAACAGGCAAGGAAAAAGGCGTGGTCCTAGCCAAGGATGAAAGCCAAGCACCTGGTAATGGGAGCTGGCTCTCTATATGCTGGAAAAGGTCACCTGACCTCTCCTAGTGCAGCATGGGAAAGCATACAACGTGATAGCCATCACAGTGTATTCTGGGAATTGTAGTGCCTGAATTGTTATTAGGCAGGGAAAGGGTGCAAGAAGCCTGACGCCTGACATTGGACGCGATGGGTCTAACACAGACGCGAACCCTGTACGAGCCAGTGCGAGAATCGCACTGGGAAAATAGGAGTTTTAGGGCACTTCTAGGGTAGCTACAAGCAAGCCACTTACAGGGTAAGTAGTTCTAGGGCCCCCACCCACAGGAGCACCGTAGTGCTGAAGTTACCTCACCCAGGGGAGCCGGGTGCATAGGTGTCCTTTGGTGTCGGGTCGCGGCGTCGTTCTCAATGGGAGCCAGTGAAGACTTGCTGCTTGCGACGACAGAAGAAGTGTCCGTTGGAATCCAAGCCTGGATTCGGAAGGAGGAAGGAGGAAGACCTGAAAGCAGAGGGGACAGAGTTCAAAGTCACTTGGCAGTGACCCGGGGCAAGGAAGATGAATGCCCACCGTTGTTGACAGGATTCAGGTCGTTCACTGATGTCTTGACTCTTCACCCACGAGGTCCAGGAGGTGTCAAGGATGGCCAGGAGCTGGATTCAGTGTATACCACGAAGTCTGCAGTTGACTGCGGTGTCGGCGACCCGATTGGAGCCAACAAGCCTTGGTAGCAGCAAGTCTTGTGGAAGGGACAAAAAAGTCAATGGTGCAGACCAGCAACGTCTGGGGGACTTACCCAGCGAGGGTATGTCAGGGCTGGCCTGGAGCAACCAGGGGAGCCCTTTGGTTTTGTTAAAAAGTCTTCTGGGGACCCACAAGTTGGCTGGCAAGGGATCGCAAAGACGCCTTGGGAGGATTCACTCAACAGGGGTCCACGGTCACTCAGGATGGTGTAGGCCTCTGATTTTGGGAGGGATCTCTGCTAGAGGCTGGGACCACACGTGGTCCAAAGCACAAGTTCGTAGAACGTTGTGAAGGGGTTGCACTCGACAATAGTGCACAGTACCCAGGGGCTGTGGTTCCTTGTCGCTCGTGGGGTCCACTTGCCTCAGCTTCGCTGGGGATTCACGATGGCCTTGGAGAAGTCAGGAAATCCTTTTCCTGGGCTGCAGGGACTTCGGGCTCCGGCGGGAGTGGTGTAGTTTGCGACCATCATTGTAGTTTTTGGTGCCTGCCAAGCAGGGGAGTCACTCCTTGACTCCAAGGGAGATTCTTCAGTCTTCCAGAGGTAGTGGAACGTCGAAGGTCCAGGATTCTTCTTAAGAGCGTCGTCCAGGGGTATCTAGGTTGCAATGCACAGGTTCCCCCTCTTATACTAAAGAGAAGGGAGGGACTAGCTCTATGACCCCACCTATGGGAGGGTCAGGGAGTGGGTGGCTACACCCACTTCCCTTTGTCCAGTTTCACGCCAGAGCAGGGGCAGGTAGCCCCTGAGCTGGTTTGAACTGGCATATGCACAGAGGAGCCTTCTGCTCCCCCAGTGCAGGACTTCAAAGCACTCTAGGAGTGCACCCACCCAGCCCCAATACACTAAACCCTGTCTGGGAGGTGGTCACACCCCTTGGGACAGGATACCTATTGTTGGGCCTCCTCCACTGCGAGTGTTGGTCATCAGCAGGAGGGCAGCCCAGTGTCTGTGAATGGTGGCATCCATTTTGTGATGCCAGGGCTCTTCAGGATTCTACTGCGTTTCCACAGTAGGTACATGTCTATCCCTCTAGAAGGGTGGAATGCTACCCCCGCCGCCAGAACTGGCAGGGGGGTAGTATTCCAAGATGTTTGACACCAAGCACAACATGTTTCCGTGCAGCCATCCCAAAGTTAGCATTTAACGCGAGGTTATAATGCGCTTAAGAGTATATGGTCAGGCTGCACTACAAACAGCCTCAGAGAAGGGTCTCCGAATGCTGCAGAGGGGCTCTGCCCATGCAGGGGCACCCTCTCACATAGGAACCAAGCACTCTGCCTTCAGGATTGACAAGGCCTGCCATAGGAGTGACTTATAGATTTATATGTGTGTATCTATGTAGTGATATAGGTAGCCTATATCACAGTAAGGGGTGCATGCACCACCTTACTCAGGCTGCAGTAGCAGACCTGTGGTGTCAGATTTAGTCTGCTTCCAGGGGTGGCATAATACATGCTCCAGCCCCTGGTAGGCCTGTGAAGTACCTATGCCCTTGGTACCTAAGGTACCATATACTAGGGACTCATAAGGTACCACAGTATCCAATCACTAGTGCACCTAGAGTGCACTCCAAGTCGTTTAGAGAGAACAGAGAGGCTGGGGCCCTGATTGGCAGGGTCCCAGCCAGACTATAGCCAGAAACCAGTGTAAACATCAGAAAAAAAGTGGGGGCAACATAAGAGGCAGATCCTACTCTCCTACATGTACCGAAACTAATGTGATCCTATGTGTCCTTTTTTAAAAGAAATCTTAATAAAAACAGTAAAACACAAAAGATTGTTCTGTACTGGTTTCTGAATTTATTCCTGAATCCCCTGTGGATGTTCCTGCAGAATGCTTCTGACCGTTTCAAAAACTGCTCACGCGGTCATATGGGGTAATGAACAGCCATGCATATAATAGTCTATCCTTGTCAGGCTGATGACAGACAGTGGTTCCATATGTCTACTATCTGGTGGCACAAGTGCCACAGTCACCACCCATGCATGCACGCATAGAGCATACTCTGGCTCACCTTACTCTGTTAATCACCACTATCTGTCAAAGACCGCTGTCTCTGCTTGATGATGTGGACGTGATTGGCACAGTTTGCAGAGCCTGGTGGGAACTAGCACATCTCGCTTAATGTGATTCCCCAGACTCCCCACTAATGCCAGCATGCTGTAACCCACTGCTGCCTGACTGCGCAGTAAAGAACATACACTAGAAACTGGGGATAGTTGCTCTGGTCGATCTTTTCCCTCATGGCCCTTGAAGAATATGAAGTTAAGGATGGTGACACTCTTTTAGTCATCCTCTATTATCATTGGCTGCGATCTGCAGCCAAAACTGCCTTCCCACATTTGCTGAGGACCCTTAATGAATGTATTCTTTTTACTAAGTATATACAGCATGCTGATGCGGGTAAATCTAGCTCCTTTTTATATTCAGAGATGATGGTACAGGGCTCATTTCCTAATTTAAAGGCTAAGATGGACTGGGAGATGGAGCTAGGATTAGCTATCACAGATAAGGAATAGCTATATTGTTGTGCACAGGTTAAGCATATACCTTTTAATTTTAGACACATGCTACTACATTTTCCATTTTTCCATGTTTCTAATACCCCCCCCGGAGAGAATGGCTAAATTTAGCCCTAATATTCAAACATCATGAAAAAGTGTGGCATGTTCAATGTGGGTTTTTTGCATAAGATGTGGTCATGTCCTAAACTACAAGAGTATTAGGCTAAAGTTTTCTCCACACCAAGTAACATGGTGACCACATATCTTTTGAAGGATCCAAGTTTGGTGTACTGGGGGCCACTGTGTACAATCCCAATACTGGGTGATGATTTGTCGATAAGACCCTCTTGTTAGCTCAGTGACGAACAGCAATTTCTTGGTCAATTAGAGCTGCGCCAAAAATAAAATTTGGCTACAGGACAAGACATACTGTAATACTCAGTAGGAAGTGTATACTGAAACATTGCATCTTCAACCATGCTCTATGGATTTTTGGGACCCTCTGCAATCCTATATTTTATTTCAAGTACCATAGTGTTGTCCAGAGATTATTTGTTTATTCTTTCTCTACCTGAAGGATTCTGGGTGTCTCTAACACTTGATTTGTATCCAGATGAGGTTGTAGGTTGAATGGATTCATGATATATTTTGCTGTAAATGTTGGTATGGTTGCCTTGCCCATCCATGTAACCACTATGTCAATTTTTCCTCTGATGCCATTATAATGTTCTCTGTATTATCCTTATCATTTTCAATAAAAACCTTGAAAATACATCTATGAGGTGTACAAGAAACGTTTTTAGAACGTTTTTAGAACAAAGGTGTCAGGATCCAACAAGGAAGGACTAAGAGATGGAAGAAGCATCTCATAAAGATTAGGCATAATCAAAGATAACAGAGAAGACCTGAAAAGTGTGAAGGTCGGTTTATGGAGGCTGGGGCTGAGTAGGAGGAGGGCCTGAGGGGCAGAGAGCTAATCAGGCCAATCGGAATAGCAAGATCACAAGGGAAATACCTCCTTCATAGCATAGGAAGTACCAGTACCTGAAAAATATTAGCACACACCTTTCTTGGTTGTATGGCTCCGCTGACCCTTTACCCTCAACTGTGTTATTTGTGTTTGCCTAACAATTCTTCTTACTAGATTTTACTTGACGTCAGACTCCTGGCAGTTCCATGACTTTGGCATCCTGGTGTTCCTGAACATGGATGCATTTTCCTCTCCCTCCTGGGATCATTATGGGCTAATGTCATCGGAGTATCGGGTAATACTTCCTTATGCAAAAGGTGATGAAGCTTGTGTATGATCAATGTCCATATTCAGAGAGATGTCCCTTGTGCTTTTCTCATAGGAAAATGACTGTACAGTCTACATTACTGAGGGACATAGTGTATTACAAGAGGATGAGGCCGGTGAGAGATGAGCTGAGACTCCTGTGTTTCTTTCTCCTTTCTTATACCTTAACCCCCATTTACACTTGGAGAAACATTTCATTGTGGTTCTAATGCTCCACCCTGTTTCTAATCTCTCCCATGTGGAAGACTGGAGGATTATCATTGACGTTTGTGACACCTTGTACTCACATCCTCTTCAGGATCAGGATGAAAGAGCTACCTTAACACTGCCTCTTTTGAGTTGGATATACCAGATGTGGATGGCAGGATCTTCTCTCCTTAGTTTCCAGGCTCTTTATAGACTTTAACTCCTACCCCAAAAGGAAAGAGAACCAGGTTTGACCCTGTCAGAGTCACTGTCCCACTTAGGTCTTTTCTTTTTGAAAAAAGAAAACAGTTAGAAGTACGGTTCTGTCTTGCTTGACAGAGCCATGCATCAAAATGCAAAAAACATTGGCTGGAACCACCATGACGGCAATTCCTGGCAATGCTTTAAGAAATGACCGCTGGCTTAGTGATCATTTCAGAATTTGGCAGGTGGAGGAGCTGTCAAGGCGATGAAGCAAATTACTCCATTGCCCTGGCTGCCAAACCTCCATTGTGAGAAATTATAAATCAGCCCCTCAGTCTTTTTTCCACCCCTGAAAGACCCATACAAGAGAGGTTGCACCCAAATTGGGTGACAATGTTATGTCGTGCTTCCAGAGATACTTGCCGATTTCAGCCTTGTACTGTTTTTTTCTGGAAAAACTCTAACTTCCAGGAAACAGAATAAGGAGCTGATTGATATGTTAGTACAGAAAAAACTCTGTCACAATGGTGACGGAGTTACCTCCCATCCAACACAGTGGTCCGCCCACCTGATTTAGAAGCGGACCAACCTTAGGTTTGGCCACTGCAGTGCTTAATCCATCGATGCAATGGCTGTCAGAGAATTGGCTATATGTTTGCCTGCCCGATTAGGATTGGTGGACATATAGCTTTTTTTTACCTCCTTCATTGCCAAGTCAAACATAGTGGTATGTAATGCTATTAAGAACGATATATTGACCTTTGACTCCATTTTGTATAACTGACTCCATTTTCTGTGCTGACTCCATCTTGTGTAACCAACTCCATTTTCTGTGCTCACACGCAGTTGAAGGGCGGGGAGGGATGTTTTCGCTCTTCACTTGTTTTCGCTCATCACCGAGCAGAGTAACCTGTAACATGTTGTGTGGGAAGCGTGCTTGGTACCTTTCAGGGTAGAGATTGTTGTTGCCAGAGAAATGTGTGGAATGTACAGCTCTGTCTCAGAGTCACAATACAGAGGCCTGGCCAGCTTCTGTCTTGACCTTGACACATACCAGTACGATCTGCTCGGTTTTTCGTAACAGAAGAAAGGGGGAGAGGTTTATAGAACCTTCGCCTCAGGTTGAGTATTTTAGGTATTTAGGTATTTATTTATTTAATTGCATAAATAAATTCAAACCATTGCATTACAATAAAACATTTAAAAAAATAAGAACATCTCAATTCATAGAAATAAAACAGGATCTGAGAAAGTGCAATAATTAAAATGCCAGCGTTTGTTTAAAGGCTTCTTATCATGATTTCAATTGGGCGTTGCTTTTTGGCTAGACCCATAAGAAAGTGTCACCCTGCTGGCTCCTTCAAATCACCAAGGCTGCTTTAATTTCTTTTCTTTTTGCTGATACTCTTTTTCTTATCAAGTGATTATACTTGGCGACTGTGTTGGGAAATGGACTTTCGCAGGCCTGTGTTTGAAATAGTCCAGTATCAGCGTTTGAACGGTTCTAGGACTGGGTCGGGGGGGCAAGCCAAGGTACATAGCACCCCTGATAGTTTGAACGAATCTTCCACAGCGAGCCAGGATATAAGGTTCATTTTGTGTAAAGCATAGAGCAGAGGCTCCCTGGCAGGTGGTTACTTTTTCTTTCAAGCAAAGGTCTCTAAGGAGACGCCTCCTTTCTGTTGTTAAAGTCGGGCAGCAGCACAGAAGGTGCAGCCATGATTCTCGTTTATATTCACATAAGTGGCATGCTCCTCCTGTGTTTTGATCTGCCCAAGCTTGACTGAAATCCGTGACTGGGAGTGCCAGCAGTCGCATATACATAATCTCTCTTCTGGCCTTAGGGTTGAGCAGGGCGGTAAAATAAGGCTGAGGTTTATTTATAAAATATGAATCATTCAGCGGTATCTGGAAGGGTAGTGTTTTTAATGCTGCCTGGTCTTGCTGATAAGAAACTTGTTGTACTTGTTTGTTGATGCGCGTTTTCCAGATCATATAGGTAATACAAGTCAGAACAAGTGCTGATTTATTTATTTCAAGGGAATCCATAGCTTTCATGAGCTGCTTGTTCCATGGCGAACCAGTTTTTTCAAATATGTCTCTGAGGCAGCTTTTTAAGGTATCCCCTGAAGATTTTAAAATTCGGATATAGTATTTAAAAAAGTCGGCCTCGAGGTTTAGTGATTGTTTAACTAACCGGAGCTCTAGTCTAATTCTCGCCCTTGGAAGATGTTTTGGTAGTTGAAAGATTCTTTTATAGGCCACGCACTGAGCTCGCTCTATGGTTTCTGAACAAGCACCCGGAAATGCTTGAGGCCCGTACGAGAGTGCTGGGAGAAGTGAGACTTGAGTGACCTTTCTTATAGCCTCTGCTGACGGACTATCTAGCTTGTTGTTCAATTTTGTTAAACCATACGTTATAGCCGTCGATTTATGGATCAGATCCTTTTTATGAGCGGTTGATCTTGCTGTTTCTGTGAGCCATATCCCCAAGTACTTATATTTCTGCACTGTAGTAATTATCCTAGAGCCAATTGTACATGTAATAAGTTTTTTCTGTTTTTGCCGACCTATTGCTAAAATCTTGGTTTTATCTGGATTGATGGTAAGATAGTTAGATGTACAATATTCATGAAAACTAGTCAGTGCTCGTTGGAGGCCCACTTTGGTATGATCCATGATGACTATGTCATCTGCATACTGAAGAATATGTATAGAACGATTTCCTAGTCGAGGAGGGGCCAGGCATTTATTAACAAGAGCTTTTCCTAAATCGGCAGTGTACAAATTAAAAAGAAGGGGGGCAAGCACACAGCCCTGCTTCAAACCACCAGCGGTGTATATTTTGGCCGAGAGAGACGTGGGGCCTGTTTTCACCTGCACCCAGGTTTCTGAGTGGAGGGACATTATAGCTGTTAAAAGTGAGGATGGAATGCCCCAGTTCGCTAATTTCTTCCACAACAGTTGTCTGTTAACCTTGTCAAACGCTGCAGTTAAATCGACAAAGCAGCAAAATAGTGGAGGTTGGTGCAGCTGAGTTGCGTGGTGGCAGAGGGCAGATAGAGCAATTATATTGTCAGTTGTTGCTGCTCCTCCTCGGAAGCCTGTTGGAAAGAAAGGGAGCAACTCGTTTTCTTCGGCCCAATTTTCCAATTTTTTCAAGAGGATACCTGCATATGTTTTGGCTTCCAGGTCTAACAAAGCTATTAGGCGATAGTTGTTTGGATTAAGCCGATCTCCTTTTTTGTAAATCGGACATAATATTGATCCCTTCCAGGCTTCATGGGTTTTTCCGAGGGTATAAGCGGTATTGAATAGTGGGGTCAATAACATTGCCCAGCCCTCTGGAGCGGATTGGAAGATCCCCACAGGTAGGCCATTTGGGCCCGGCGCCCGCTTGATTTCATGCATTTTATTAGTCTTGTAATATCTCTTGGTTGGATTGGGGTTTGATGGTCACCTCTGTTCGATGGGACTAGAGCCATGGTAGATGTTAAATTATGTGCCTGGAACTGAGTTCTCACATGGTTCTCCCAGACAGGGGCCGAGACCGCATTTGTCTTCAGGGGTCCAAGAGATTTTAATCTGTTCACATACTCCCAAAAACGAGCTAAAGATCCTTCTTTGAGCATGATGAATAACTTTTTCCATTCTTCGTCTTGCTGAGTGCATTTCAGGGCCCAGATGTTTTTTTTATGAGTTTTCCGTGCTTCCTTTGCTGCCAATAAGTTTCCATAAGTTGGGTTTAATTTAAACAGACGAGATTTCTTCCTCAGGTTCTTCCGCGTGAGGTTAATGGTTCGTTCTGACAGAGGTTTTTTAATGTCACTTGGCAATTGTTGGGATCGCTTTGAAAAGCCTTTATGGCCCTGAAGGAGTGCTCCCAACTCTCTGGTCATGAAATCCCAATTTGCTAAAAGAAAAAGAAAATTCCCCGGGTGTTCCTGTAATCGGAGGTTCACCTCATTGAGCCAGTTCGTCACCTGGGGCGAATAAAATGGTTGCCTATTTATCCGTTTCACCATGTTGGTTAGTTCATCTTCTGTGGAGTGGCCTAGCTCTTGGCCTGTATCTGCTATCTGGTGATTTAAGTTCAGATTTATTACCAGGGGATTGTGGTCACTTTCTGTGCGATTTACGATGGCAAAGCTCTGAAGATGATTAATCAAACCACTTGACATGAAGATGTAGTCGATTGCGGAGATTTTCTTAAACGTGGGACAGGCATCCGGAGTCTGATTTGCTGTTTTTAGGCCATATGTGATGAGTAGATTGTTAAATTCATCGCATTTGCTATTACTCTGTCCCACATTATGTCGACGGCCCAAATGTTTGGTGTTAAAATCGCCTACCAACAGGTTTTCATGCGTGGGATAAGATTCGATGACTGTCTTGATGGTCGAGCACAGATTACTCATGGCGAGCACTTTTGAAGTTTTACGGGGATTCAGGTAGCAATTTATGAGGACCAATGAGAAAGCCTTCTGACTGCTTCTTAGGCCTTTTATGGCTATGGCTTGTATGTTCTTATGGGTCCGCGTGTCAGCAGAGAGCGAGACCATGAGAGATTGCTTTAGAAAGATCGAAAGGCCCCCCGATGGCCGCACAAATAAGCTTGTTTGTGTTGCTGATTGAAAGCTTTCACGGTACCCATAGATTGCTGTTGGAGTGAGTGACCAGGTCTCCTGGAGACAGATAATGTCGTTGTTGCTTAAGAAGTCACGCCCTTGTTTAGAACGAAGCGTTGAGGCCAGCCCCGCCACATTCCAAGAGATGATGGTGAGTTGGTCTTTTAATGCCAATTTCCCATGCTGAATGGGCACTACAGTTGGCCTGAGTGAAAGTTCTCTCCGGCTAGGTAGCGTAAAGGAAGTTATTATCCTTAAGAGCTGAATTTGTCGTTGCCCCCTCCTAATTCTGGTCTACGGGTTGCCAGCTGATTGTCCGCTCTTTTTCGTCACAGTGGATCATTAATGAATTGAATGCTCGTGTTGTACTTAATAACCAATCATGGGTTGCCCCCCAAGCTCCCTTCAGTGTACATTTTCTAGCGGTAGGTCTGTGGTCCTCAATTAGGACGTGTGGGTATTTCCTTGGCCTGGTGGGCTCTAATTCTATGCCCCATTCATCAAAAATGGAGGCTTCTTTGAGGATGGCATCTCTGGTGGCAGTTGAGTCCCAGCTTGTGATGGTGGATTCAGATGCCCTTGTCCCCGATATATGGGCAAATTTTACAGAATGTAATTTCACTGAGGTTAGATGCTTGAGAGAAGGAATATGTTGAATTAGTTTTAATAAGTTCCCTCTATTCAAAATATCAGCCGGTCAGTTAGAGACGTAATGAGGGATAAATATTAAGCCGGCAGATGGATTTTCTTCCTTCTTTTCTCCGTCCCCTCTGGTACGGGGATGTAAGACTTGCCCCAATGGATGAGACTGGAGATCTGAACTTTCACTTACTCCCTGGCCTGTTTCCTCACAGTCCCTTAACGCTGGGGACCGGCTAGCGCTTCCTTGTGTGTGTAGCAAGAGGCTATGGCTTTGCTTCCATGTAACATTTGTCTCCGCAGATGGTTTCATAAATTGAGATGGACTGGGATTTCTTGTGCAGTCTCGTGTATTTGTGTTCCCCCTCAGCAAGGTTTCCTGCACCTGTTCGTCATTCCTTGTAATGTTGACCGTTGTGTGCGTGAGTATACCTTGACGAGGTTTGATCTGTGTAGTCATTGTTGATGGACTAATAGAAGTGGAAGGCAAAGTAGAAATGGTATATATACCATTCTGTATAGCTGCTGTTCCTACATTGGAAGGGATGCCAGGGGCCATAATTTGACCCACGTGCCTATTTGGAAGATGGTTTCCACTCTCGCTGTTTAGTCATTTTCCTGAGCTGGACTGATGTGTCGCTGGAGTATCAGCCAGGGGCCCGACCATACCCATTGATTGTGTTGAAATCGATGGACAATCACCTCGCATGCCATTTACTAGTTCGTCTGTGTTTAGTATTCTTTGAGTACTCTGAGTATTTTCTCGTGTCGGGGAGGACTCCTTTTTCTGGATGTTGACAACTAAGTGATTGGAGTGTAAATTGGAACCTGAATTTGGTCTTTTATTGAAAATGGGGAAAAGTTTAACCGGCTTTCCTTGTTGTGTAATTGTGCATGTTCTTTGTCCTAGGCCTGTAGTCACCTGAAACCTTTTTTGTAAGCGCTGTTTTTTGGGAGCTTTTTCAGCTTCTTTTTGCTCTTCTAGATAGAGGAGCTTCCCTGAGACATGAATAATAGGAGCTTGCTGTGAATAGAGAGATTCCCCAGAGACATGAGTATTAAGAGCTTGCTGCGAATCAATAGGAAGTTCTTCCGAAGCGTATGCATTAGGGATTCACTTACTGGGACTCTCGCTTAGGTCTGAGTTTGTGTGGGGGCTTAGGCTGGTGCTGAAGTGAGCATTTACGTCCGTGCTTTCGTTGTTGCGAGAACTTATCGCCTGATATACTGGTTCCCTTGTCGTCCTTATGTGGCTGGTTGCGGCCTCTCCGATATCCTTAGATGTAATTGTGGGTGGGGCGTTCTTCCTGGCGTTATCTAATAAGGCCAACAAAATTTCCGGTAATGTGATTAGTTTGTCCATTAGTTGAGTACAAGAGCACGATTGGCCCATTTCCGTCTGGTCTAATTTGTATTCGATCGTTGTTAACCTGTTCCCTAGAACCACTAATGTGGTTGCTATTGACTGAATCAGATTGATCTGAAGCTCCATTTTTTGTGACTGCCAGAGTAGAGCTTTGGCTATTGTGTCTTGTTTGTATAGACAGAAATCTTCACAGTTATAGTCTGCTGGACTTCCCATACTGGCTTGGTCATTGCTCACTTCGTGTAAATGGAGCGGCGATTGGTAGTTAGTATTTGTAACACACATAATGTCTGGCCTTGGTGTTTGAGATAGAGATGCTTCCATTTGTGTATCTATTTGAGCTTCTAGGGTTGATAAAAATTCCTGTGATAGGCCCCCCTGGGCAGGAACGGGTGTAATCCTTTGCTTCTGCTCCTCTTCTGGGGCTTTTACTTCTGTGGAGATCGGTAGGCTTAGCTCAATAACCGTTCCCTGTGCTGAGGCGTGAACTTGAGCTGTTGTTACGGTATGGGCATCTCCCCCAGCCAGCTTGAGTGAATCTCCGACTTGTTGGAGTGTGGGATGGGAAATTGATCTTTGTAAATCCTTAGGCTGGGTCGGTTCTGAGCTCGGTGAGGCTGCCCTATTTAAAGATCGAGAACGTCTAGGTTTTTCCCTTGGGTCCTTCTCACTGTTACTGTTGTGTTTTTTATTACCGGTGGAATGTGAAGAATGCGTGATTCTTTGAAAGAAACTGTGAATTTTTCCCTGTATGAAAGGGCGCACGGGAGTAGTTGCTGGTCCGTCTTTGGATGGACTCCAGTTCGAATGAATGCCCGTTTCCGTTTCCGTTTTTATTTCTGTTTCCGTTTCTGATTTAAGTTACATCGGTGGGTGGGTTTGTGAGTGTTTGAGCGTGGTCCCCAAGGAATCTAATACTGGGCTGCCTTGCCCCCCTTCACCCACGCCTGGGCACTCTCTTGCTTCATCAATTTGCCCCTTCCTACCCGTGCCTCTGCCCGGGCATCGCTTTCTGCCCATCCTTGGCCTTTTCCGTGAGCCTTTCTTATATGATCTTTCACCTTAATTGCTGATGCCTGAAGGTGCCGAAAGAGTGCCACTGCTGGAAAGACATCCGCTGAGTGCTCCTTCACCGCTCCCTTGACCGAGGATTCCTCTGTGCTGGCAAGACTAGACTTGGCGCTAATAATGCCAAAAGTGCCAAAGTGCCAAGGCAGCAAGAGGCAAGGGGCGGGAGGAGATGGCGGAGATGGCAGGAGGAGATGGCGGCAATTGACGGCAAGGTCTCAATGCGGTTGCCAGACCCAAGGCTCAGGGTAAGCGGGACGAGTGGAGCTCTACAGGGTGGGCTGCACCCGGAACTAACCGGGCCGCCTCCGCACCCCCCAACGGCTCACTCTCTGCAGCCTCTCAGTGCTCCCGGATCCTCCTCCACCTCCAGCTCTCTCAGGTCTTCAGGTCCCTCAGGTCCCTCTGCTCACCTCTCTATCCCACAGGTGCTGTGAAGCTGTGAGGCTCCTCGTTGCCACCAATTCTTCTGTCCTTCGAAGTGGATCTCCTCAGCTCCTCGCTCCGTCCAGCAGCAGCAGCAGCAGCAGGAGGTCGTGGCTCAAACGCTTCTGGAAGTCAGACTGAAAGACTCAGACTCAGGAGCGCCTCAGGAGTGCCACGGGGAGGCGAGATTCAGCCGAGCTGCGGCTGCACCAGCCCGCAAGAGCAGCTCGCCACTGCTCGCCACCGCTTACTGCCGGCAAAGGCAGAAAACCAGCAGGCCGGGTCGCGAGCAAGGACTAGGGCCAGCGGGAAACCAACAAGAGACCGGCGAGAGACCGGCGGTAGCAGGAGCTGCAGGTCGGGAGACGTGAGGCAGGATTTGGCATCTTCCTCGTCTTCCTTGCTCTCTCTCGCTCTCGGTGATCAACGTGAAAACGTGGCGTGGCACGCAAGAATTGCCAGTGTCATCTGGAATGCGTATTTGATGGGATCTGAGGCGGTTCCTGTTCTGCCCTCTTACGCACTGTATTTCTTCTCCCATCTGCGGCAGGTAATTGCAGACACAAGTTGCTTTGTGTTGAAGTTGCAGTTATAATTGAAACGGAATTTGGAATCAAGGCCCTGCAGGCAGCACTTGTTGAAAGGAGAAGTAGCTGTAGCCGGGCCTCAGGTTGAGTAAAGGTATTAAAAGCGGGGAATCTTGGCACCCAGATGGGAGTTTGCTTGTGGGGCAGACGTGTCATCACAAGGGAACATGGGTCCCGATCGAGAATCCTGCCTGGTCTGTCAAAAGGGCTCCTCCAGTTTGAGTAGGCAAGGATGTCGAATGAACGATCGGTGAGGTGTTACTTACTTTGTGTATATAATTTCGAAGTTTCTCTGCTCCAGGTATATATGCTACATGTTATTCTGGTTTTGTGCCTAAGTTACTTGATATTTGGGAGTCTGCATTAACTGATATATTTTGCCTTCCTTCTGAAAATATTGGATTAATAAATATGTGTGTGTCACTTTAAATGCACCTGAAATTGTTTTCTTGCCTCGCCTTAAGAGAGTGCTGGGTCTTGTTTTATTGCCTCGTCTTTTGGGAGTGCTGATTTACATGTGTTATTTAAAGGTGCAGAAATACATTTCTCTCCTCTCGGGAGTGCTGGTTTAAGGTGTGTCCTATTGTTTCAAATCAGAAGCACTACATTTTGGCGTCACTTGCAGGATTAAAAAATTAAAGGGGAAAGAAAAATGTTTTCCAGAAAAACAAAGGCAGATTCCCAGATACCAATTGAAATACCTGGGTGGGAAGTAGCCCCCTATGGTATGCTTGCCCACGAGTGGGCTCATTGCGCTGGGCTGAGTGAAAATTGGAATGTGTGTTTAGCTGAAGCTGAGCCAGCACAAGTGGCTGCGTGTTTGCAAAAAGTGCCTGTTGAGAAAGGGAAAGAGCTTAGCACGTTAGGGCGAAGAGGCTGGATCCTCATGTGCTTATCGTAAAATGCATGAAAAATGTTTTAATCTGCAGCAGGAACATGAAATAATGGAAAAATAGTTTGTTGAAGCCAAAAATACCTCTACGTTGTTAACTTGTCAGAATATGCTATTAAAAGATAAGTTGGAACTTACCAGACTGCAGCTGAGAAGGCTGCAGTATGTATCACGAAATACAAGTATAAGAAAAGGAGGGGAAGGGTTAACAAGAGAAAAGTGCATTTAGCTATCGCAAAGGTAGGAATTGACTAGGAACCAGAAACTTGGGATGGAAATATTTGGGATTCTTCAGAGTTTTCAGACTATGGGGGAGAGTCTGTTCAAACTAGCAGCCAGGGTGAGTGGGAAGAACGAAAAGTGGTTCAGGCACAGCCCATATATCGTCGGAAGATACAGGGTGGTCCAAATTTTCCACAGGGGGTTGCAATGGATTCTATGGAGGATTTTACTCAGCAGGAGATTAATGACAGTTTAGACAGATTCCGACAGAGGCCCGGAGAAGCTCTGCATACATGGATGGTGAGGCTGTTTGATATGGGAGCCTCTGGGGTGATGTTGGATCACGGAGATGCAGTGAAATTTTGCACACTCAGTACTGATCCTACTGTGCAGGAGCAGTTTTGAAATTACCGGGACATTAATCAAACCAACCTGTTACAATTAGCAGTGGTTGGATGTAATCATAAATACCCAACAGAATCGGACTGGTCAGTGAATGATAAACCTTGGTATACATTAAGAGATGCTATACAGAGGCTTAAGGAGGAAGTGATGAAAACTGCTATTATTTGTCTCCGCCAGCTTACAAACAGGTGATAATGACTTTGCTAATTAACCAGACTGTAATAATTTGGCGCAGGTGATTGAGGCAGTCCATGAGTTGGGAGAGTTGGGGGACTGGATAAAGACTGAAAGAGCCTCTAGGTCTGAGACTCGTACAGATAATAACAAGCTGTCTAGGAGAGACATGTTTATGGCTTTGTTGAGGGAAGGAGTGAAGAAAGAGCAGATTGTTGGAATAGACACTAGAAGTCTGTTGGAGATGTATCGGAAAAGAGGGTTGAACAAAAAAGAAGGAAGCAGGAAAGTGAATAAGCAGAATACAATGCAAGTGAGTCAAAGAAAGCCAGAGGTGGATCAAGAGGAAAAGAAGGGAGCGAGAACTGCCCATTTGAAGATGAAGGAAGGGAGAGATTCAGAAAGTGAATGGCTCAGTGAGAACCGGAGGGAGGAGGAGTTTCCTCTAGAGTATGACAGGTTGTACCTGGATTTGACCTGGGCAAGGGTTGACAGATTGAAGGCAGATTAGGAAATAGGTCAAGTTCCGGTACAGAGATGGGCTCGTAAAGATAATATACCTTATGTTGACATAGATATTTATTGGAAACATCGTAATGTTCAGAAGGCCTGAGCCCCAGTAGATACCGGAGCGGAGGCCACTTTGATATGTGGAAATCCGAAAAAGTTTAAAGGACAGTATTTCACAATCACAGGTTTAGGTGGAAAAGAGACACCAGCTGTGCAGATAAAGGGCCAAATGACAATGGGAGAATACCAAAAAGAGAGTACACTGTATTGATTGTGCCCCTCTCTGAATATATTATTGGAATTGATATCTTGAAGTGAATGACTCTGCATTTGGAGGACGGGTATATCAATTTGGATCAAAAAGATACATTTCAATTGGCGCCGTAAGGGTGGGTCACTTGAAGATTTCTCCAGTGAAGGTGCCCCAGGCTACTAAGGTAATTCATTTGAAACAGTACAGAATTCCAGGAGGGCATGAGGAGATCAGTGCAACCATACAAGACTTGATAGAGGCAGGGGTGGTGATTCCAATCACTACTGCCTGGAATAACCCCGTGTGGCCTCTGCGCAAAAGTGACAATAGTTGGCGCATGACACTTGATTATCGTGAACTGAATAATCACACACCTCCTTTGACTGCCGCTATCCGAGATACCGTTACCTTAATTGAGAAAATACAGAAGCATCCTGCGACTTGGTATGCACTATTGATATAGCCAATGCTTTCTTCTCTATACCAATAGCCCCCGAGAACCAAGAGCAATTTGCTTTCTCATGGGCCAGTAGGCAATTCACGTTAAAAAAACTATCTATGGGGTACTTGCACAGTCCTACTATCTGTCACCATCTGGTGGTGGAGCACTTAGATGAGGTACCAGTTATTCCTGGGGTACAGCTTTGCCATTACATTGATGACGTGATGATACAGGGAGAGACACAAGAGCAAGTGCAGATTCAGCTGGACAGGATTGTGGAGCATTTGCAGAGTAAAGGGTGGGAGACAAAACCCGTAAAGGTACAAGGACCCTCTCAAAGTGTGAAGTTTTGAGGCATTCAATGGCATCAGGGACACAGAGAGGTGGTGCCACAGGTGAGACAAAAGATAAAAGAATTTGCTGTACCACGAAATAGCAAGGAAGCTCAGAGGTTCATTGGGTTGTTTGGTTTTTGGAGACAGCATATCCCTCACTTGAGTCAGATTTTGGTCCCTTTGTACAAAGTTACCCAAAAGAAAAATGCATTTGAATGGGGAGAGCAGCAACAAATTGCATTTGAATCAGCAAAAGAGGCTAAACAGCTGGCTTTGGATTTGTGGTCAGTGCGAGAGTGGGATGTTGAGCTGAATATGACAGTGCAAATACTGTATACTAATTGGATCTGTGGCAGAAGCAAGGAAAAATGAGGGTGCCTTTAGGATTTTGGACAAAGAAATTACCGTATGCTGGAGAGCAGTACAATCCCTTTGAAAAACAGTTGCTTACATGTTACTGGGCCCTAGTGGATACTGAGCAGTTGACCCTAGGGCACAATGTGATTTTGAGACCTGAGATTCCGATAATGCAATGGGTGATGAGTTCACCCAAGACTCACAGAATAGGAAATGCGCAGGAAGCCAGCATAATCAAATGGAAATGGTACATACAGGACAGGGCCCGAGTATGTTCCAAAGGCCCTGCAGTGTTGCATGAGCAGGTGGCACAAGCCCCAATAGGAGATACAGAGGTGTTGCATGATGTGCCTTAGAAACAGGAATCTCCTGTGAAGTGGGGTGGGCCATTTGAAGAATTGTCTTCAGAAGTCAGGAAGCATGTGTGGTATACTGATGGTTCAGCCAGGTATGTGGGGGCTAAAAGGCACTGGAAAGCGGTGTCATACAATCCCATGACTAAGAAATTGTTGACCACTATTGGAGAGGGAAAGAGTAGCCAGTTTGCAGACCTATATGCTGTGTATCAAGCCTTGAAACAAGAATTGCCAGGAAAGTGTCATATATACACTGACTCTGGGTCCACTGCCAATGGGCTAGCCCCTTGGCTTTCCACGAGGCATGCCCATAACTGGATGATACATTCAAAGGAAGTGTGGGGTAAGGGGTTGTGGCAAGAGATCTGGGAAATGTTAAAGGGAAGCAGATTTATCGTGCATCATGTAGATGCTCACTGTCCCACCAACTCACTCGACCACTGTTTTAATTCCCTTACAGATGAAAAAGCTAAAATTTCAGAGGCCAGGGTGGCAACACAAGATTCTGATCTGGTTGGGATTGCAAAATGAGCACATCAGAAGTGCGGACATTTCGGGGAGAAAGTTACTAGCAGGTGGGCAGAGAATAGAGGGATACACATTCCCCTAGATTTGATAAAAAACACAATTTTGCAATGTCCTATTTGTCAGCATACCCAACATAGATCAGTCCCACAGATAGTGAGAGGCCAACTAGGCAGGGGAAAATTACCGGCACTGATCTGGCAGATTGATTACATTGGGCCAATGCCAACTAGTCGAGGATGTCAATATGTGTGCACGGCTGTGGACACATACTCTGGATATTTGATAGCATTTCCATGTAAGCATGCCACCCAGTTGAACACATTGAAAACGTTAGACTTGTTGATTTTGTACTATAGAATTCTGCTGAAAATTCAAAGTGACAATGGGTCTCATTTAAAAGGCAAATTGGTGCAGAATTATTGTGCACAACACAATATTGAGAGGGTCTTTCACATTCCCCGCAGGCTGCGGGCCTCATTGAACGGATGAATGGATTGTTGAAAGATCAATTGAGAAGGTTGTCTGATAGGTCATTGAAAAATGGGCGAGATCATTTGAATGAAGTGTTACAAATCCTGAACAATAGACCCTTAGAAAATGCAGAAACCCCTCTGATGTGGATGCTAACCCCAGCTTTGCAGATTCAGCCTCATGTGGCCACTAATACAATTCTCTATTGGGAGACAGCTCCCGGAGCCTTGGCTCCGTACCAGGCAACACCAGAGGCTACAGGTCTTGATTTGCATACTTTGAAACTGTACAGACTCAAACCAAGAGATATAGCACTCATTGAGACAGGAGTGGGAATCTAGATTCCTTCAGAGCACTTTGGATTGATCGCCCCTCGATCTGGGTTGGCTCTTAAAGGCATTCAAGTGCTGGGAGGGGTGTTTGATGCAGACTATCAAGGTGGGATCAAGGTTATTCTGTTGAACAGTGGAGACACTGATTTGATAGTACAAACTGGAGACAGAATCGCTCAAATAGGGATTATGCCAGTATACGGAGGTATAGTCAAGAAGGGGACTGCCACAGCCCTTTTCACCATGTGAGGGAAAGGAGGGTTTGGCTCCACTGATAAGAATCCAGGGGGCAAGGTGTGGGTAGAATCTCCAAATAGTCCCCCCGAACAGGCAGAAGTTATTGCAACAGTAAAGGACAATGTCCTGTTAATCATGAAACCAGGGCAGGAGAAGTGGGAACATGTGCCTGTTGATAAATGTTACTTGTGAGAATGAATAATACCTGTTTGTTCTCTGTTCTTTTAGATCACAGCATGGCATGTTTTTGCTCTGCTTGTGCACTGTGGAGTGTGTTTGGTCATGTTCGAGTGGGGCCGGGAGGGACAGGAAGCCCCTTACTATGAAATGAGCAGCCGGCAGAGCAGACTGACATTGTTTCTGAATCGACCTCACAACGTGTAGTCCTATCTTGCACAGACAGTCCTCAACAGCTCGTACTTTTGCATGACGACATGAAGAGCACCATGGATATTATTTCCACGTGCCTAGTAGCTATACCTACACCAGTCAATGTACTGCTGCAGTCATTCAATGTCACAAATCCAGACATGGCAGTGGAGGAAAATGATGTGAGAACTCACATGTCACCTTATGAATTTTGCCGGTTTTGCCCAGAAACTACTGATGATTCTTTGAATAATCTAACACAAGTGATAACATACAATGTCACTGAAGGTGACATTTGTTATAATCTGACCTGCGACACAATTAACATTGGGAAATGTGCTCAAATACGACTTGAAGAAACTGAATCGAAGATGATGTGGGAACAACAAATCTTATGCAAAAATCGAAATGAGAGTACATGCAAAAATATGCATAACAATATGACATGTAAAGATGCAGTATCTGCTGCTAGTCATATCAAACACGTTAAATTGCCTGTAGGGTGGTTATTTTCTTGTGGTAATGATACATACAAGTATATCCCAGCAAATATCACAGGTGGACCATGTGCCTTTACTAGATTAGATCTCATGATGTTCCCATTAAAGCCAACAGACACATGTCCAGAATACGAGAGAAGCTGTTCAACTCAGTGAACATTGGGATTCTGAAGTTCATTTATTATCTAAGTCTGAATATATTATTTTAGCTTCTTCAATAGTAGGAATCGCAGGCCTAACCATTTATAATTCTAGGGCTGTTAGTGAATTAGCATGTTTGATAGTGAAAAAATTAGTCATACATCAGTTGCTTTAGCAGAATTATTATTAGATGTGTGGGGGCAAGAAAAGCTATCTTACAAAACAGAGCTGTGATTGATTATTTACTCTTCAAACATGATCACGGATGTTCAGATTTTGATGGAATGTGTTGTTTCAATCTTTCATATCATTCTAAATCAGTTCAGTCCCACATTGAAGCTTTAAACAAGTTGGCCAAAGATGTCAAGCAGGATGTAGAAAAAGGATGGTGGGATTGATTGTTTGGGTGGTTGCCGGATTTTGGTAAACTTCCCTCTGTTTTAGGTGGGGTAATATTAGCAATATGTATCTTGATATCATTATGTTGTTGTATCCAGTGTGTGCCTAGTCTCTTATCTATGCTTTGACCTAAAGCATTTGATTTCAGACCAGTATGTTATGAAAGTCAACTTTTTGTATAACTGACTCTATTTTCTGTGTTGACTCCATCTTGTGTAACTGACTCAATTTTCTGTGCTCACATGAAGTTGAAGGGTGGGAAGGGATGTTTTCGCTCTTCACTTGTTTTCGCTCCTCACCAAGCAGAGGGAATGTGTGGGATGCGTGCTTGGTACCTTTCAGGGCAGAGTTTGTTGTTGCCAGAAAAATGTGTGGAATGTACAGCTCTGTCTCGGAGTCAAAATACAGGGGCCTGGCCAGCTTCTTGGCCTTGAAACAGACCAGTACGGTCAGCTCGGTTTTTCGTAACAGAAGAAAGGGGGCGAGGTTTCTAGAACCTTCACCTCAGGTTGAGTAAAGGTATTAAAAGCAGGGAATCTTGGCACCCAAATGAGAGCTCGCTTGTGGGGCAGAAGTGTCATCACAAGGGGAACTTGGGTCCCGATCGAGAATCCTGCCTGGGCTGTCAAAAGGGCTCCTCCAGCTTGAGTTGGCAACGATGTTGAGTGAACGATCGGTGAGGTGTTACTTACTTTGTGTATATAATTTCTAAGTTTCTCTGTTCCATGTATATTTGCTACATGTTATTCTGGTTTTGTGCCTAAGTTACTTGATATTTGGGAGTCTGCATTAACCAATATATTTTGCCTTCCTTCTGAAAATATTGGATTAATAAATATGTGTGTGTCACTTTAAATGCACCTGACTTTGTTTTCTTGTCTCGCATTAAGAGAGTGCTGGGTCTTGTTTTATTGCCTCGTCTTTTGGGAGTGCTGATTTACGTGTGTTATTTAAAGGTGCAGCAATACATTTGCCTCCTCTCGGAGTGCTGGGTTAAGGTGTGTCCTATTGTTTCAAATCAGAAGCACTGTATGGTAAGACACAGTAAAAAAGAAATAATGCTGCCCTAGCCATAGGACATGACTCCCATGGCAAGAGGGCATTATGTATATATTTTTTTAAATCCTGCTTTACGATTAAAAGAAAACTGTTTGGTGCAGAGCTTCGTCATGTTGCTGGAGCTCTGCGCCAAACAGCAAAAAGCACTTACAGGAAGCGCTGTGAAGCCTACATGGCAGTCATTTATAAATCAAGCTGGCGGTACCTCCTCCAGGGTGACTGAGTTATTTACTCCTTCACCCTGGCAGGACAAGGAGCCATCCACCAGGATATATGTGAGGCCCTAAGTCAGAAGATAAACACTTTGATCAGGCTGCTCTTGGTGAAACCTACCTCTGCTCCATTGTGCTTGGACAGAAATTGCAGCTAGATCCTGTTCAGCTGCAAATTGTTCTTTTTCAAAAGCACGTAATATTTTCGAAGTGTTTTTTGTTTTAAAACATAAGTTCCTATCTAAAGTTCCTTGAATGCAATTTTTATTCTTTTGGTGAATTTTTTCTCATTACATTATTCTCTCATTTCAAAATTGGTTTGAGGTTTTTGTTATCTTGTCTTTAAAAATATTGGTACTGCTTAAAGGTAACAGTTCTCTGAGGACTGCTTGCTGCTTGTGCCAATGCTACAAGTGGGTTAGCAGAAATTCAGTAAGAACTCTGTTTTGGACAAATAGGAGTGTGTTTATTAAGTTTGTAAGTGTCCCCCTTCCCATATAAATAATCCAATCTCTGCCAATTCACTAGTTTAAATCTCCAAAAGACATTAGGTGGCATACATAAGGCCCAACAGTTTCAGAATGTGAGAAAAAGAGGAGTGTAAGACTGGATGCATGATGGAAATGGGGATGAGCATGAGCCTTCATAGAAGAGTTATGGAGATGAAAATGATGAATATTTCAGTACGATTCTTGCAAATATTATTTTCAGCAGATTTTTATGCTGTTTTCCAATTATAACGATTAACAAGTTATGGATTCTGTTTATTACTTGATTTTTCACAATATTTGATATTATTTATTTTGTTGGCGATGATAGCATAGTAGATAAATGTATGAAAATCGATTTTCTAGTTTAATGAAGATACTTTAGAAAATCATTAACCTTTCCTTTTTGTACTATGGCAGAAGAATATTGACACACAAAGGGATATTTTATTTTGGAGAAAATAATTGTGATAATTATGCTTGCAAAAGATTTTTAGCCTCTGGAGAACAGTAGTACATGACTATGTTTGTACATCAGAGCCCTTAATATTTATCTTTTTGTACTGTTGATGATGTGTGATTGAGATGGTTCTTTACGAAAGCCGGGGCCAGTAGGCACACTTCACTGGTGATGATGTCCAATTATGCAGTCATTCATCTGGGTTTGCTTTTGCGTTGTATAAATATGCTGAAGGTTAAGCATGATTGTTTCTTTCAGAGCTGGCTTTGAAGTAATTTATTTATGGTTAGCTCAGCCACGTAAAGGTTCAATAAAGCAAACCTGCAACCTCTGGGAATTCTGCTTAGAGAATTGTTTGGCTAGATATACTCACAAAATTCACAGTAATCAAGCCTTGGAAGTGAGCATCAGACAGAATAAACAGGCAGTAGGATGTTGAGCACATATTCATTGATTGGTCCTTTGTAAAAATGAAGACCTGATCCAAAGTTGGGTACCCCCCCCATATTTCCTCTGTTGTATATACCAGGGAAGTTTCACCAAATGTTTGTCTGCTGACCTGGGAGGAACAATCATCATTACATAAATATATTACAATAGTATATTTATTACATATATTATAAATAAATAAAAAATATGCACTATTTATATATGTTTTTTGAACATGTTAATACTTTTTACTATTTTAAATAATTGTATTTAAATTAGCATTATTTCCTATTGGGTTAAGTCCCTAGCTCCATTCATTTCTACAAGAGGTTTTTCAGGATGGCAGTTGGCCATGTGTAGTGCTGGACTTACTACAAAAGTTTAAGTTACAACACAATTGTAAGTTACTACAACATGGCAGCTTGTGAATGCTTAAAAGTAATTAACATACTCAAAAGTGTAAACTTACTCAAAAGTGCAACTTACCTTTGTGAATTTGACCCAAAATGTTTATACTGTTCCTATCATGATGTTACCACCCAGAATGTCGGTAGTAGCTCAGCATGAACGAAAAGTCCCAAATAAAGGAACTAGACATCACAAGCTCCTTGCCGTAAGTATTGAAAAAGGTGTTGGGAGTCCATCTCATCAGCAAGTTGGTGCCAGTGGTGTTCCAATGTTTAGACGGCAAGATATGTTGTGTTGCTGTGGTGTCTTTGTTGTTTTGTGCACTTTGGCACTCATGCAGGTAAGGGGCTTCACTGTGTGACTCATTTGTTTGTACTGATTCTGATGACTCATTCGTTGTTTCCCTTTGGCAGCAGGTATCAGTTCTGGAGCATGCTCAAATGAGTTGCTGACTCTGATGAATCATTTGTTTGTGCTGACTGGTGACTTCATTATTGTTTTGCTTTAGCAGCAGGTGAACGCCTGGAACATCCTCAAATTACCAGCTGTCCCTGGTGACTCATCTGTTTGTGCTGACTCTGATGACTTCTTTGTTGTTTCCCTTTGGCAGCAGGTGCAAGTTCTGGAACATGTTTGAGGGCAATGGCGTGTGACGCAGCACCTCTATTAAAAGAGGTTGTATCCATTCAGCTGTGCTTGCTACTAATGTTTGGTTTTGAAATGAACTGCCACATTGAGGAGCCAAACACTCAAGAGGTTTTCTCAATTTCAGAGAGCTGTTCAAGTCTTCCTACAGATCAAGGTGGTATGTGATACCTGACACAGTGCACTTTAACTGCGTGACTTCATTCCCTGCTCAACTTGTTCAGACGGTCAGATGAGGTGCAACCTTTTTTCGCAGAGTAGAAATTCTTCTGGCAAAGTTGGAAAAACCAGCCCTCTGGTAAGGTGGTAAAATGGGGGGCACGTTTAAGTCTGCACTAGTGGTTGGTGAAGGGAGATTACCCAACTGTAGCACAAGAGACACATTGGGAACTAACTCCTAGTTACCCCTCAGTAGAGATTTGTCTTAGGATACATAGACTTGTTTTGGGAAATCTCAATGAATCTTGAAAATATCTGGTACAGCTTTAGATTCAGGAATATCAAGAACGTTTTGTTATTTACCATAAGGAACTGTAATTCTGGACTTTACTCTCTTAGTGGAAACAATCCTCCTTTTCTTGTGTGAATTGTAAAAGCAATTCTTCATGAAAGTAGAACTAAGAATTGTTGACTTTTTCCTTCCAGGTCTCCTTCCTTGCAGTACCCACACTAACTTCCCTTTCTCCCATTTAGTCACATTGATACTCTGGTGAATGGCATCTTAAGAGCATTGCTGCCAGGGAGCCTGACCTGACTCAATAGCAAGCTATAAGGTAATTGTTCCTCCTGAGCAGGTTTTTCAAGATGTCATCGATGTAGTACTTGTGTAGAAAGCTTGCAAACATGCAGAACGATCTGGCAGCGGCCTGCACAGAAACGTCAGCTCTAGCAACTTAAGTGGCTCAATTCCAGGGTCTTTTGAGTATGACTAGATCCTCCCCAGTAACTCTCGTATCAGTAACTGAGGCATCAACACCCCATATGGTCCTTGTTACCATTCCCACTGCAGTTACTATGGCTCCACAAGAGAGATTTTCAGGGGACCCGATTCAAACCCAGACCTTCCTTACCCAAGTACAACTCCATATTATGGCTAAACCAGCAGCCTTTCCAGATGTACATTCACTTATAGCCTTCATCATCTCGTACCTGAGTAGGATGCCGCTGCTTGAGCTGTACCTTTGGTAAATTCTGACACCCCTCATCTTTACAACTGGAGAGATTTTTAAAGGCAATTTGAGAAAATGCTTGATCAATGTATTGCCGCAATATCAGCAGAAAGAGAGTTGTTAGATTTAAGGCAAGGAGGTAAGGACCTAATGACATATATTGCATAGTTTAAAAGCCTGATTGTGGAAACCAAATGGCTGGAGGCTAAAGATACACAATGCTCAATCACAGACCTAGAGATGATCTAAAGGAAAACACAGCTCCGATTGATCCTCAGCCTCAGAATAGCAGCGATTTGGTTGACCTTGCCTTACGCTTAGACCATAGGCTATCCATTCAAAAAGGTGAGAGGAGGCAGCCTGAAACTCAAGTCTTTCTGCATTCAAGGTACAGGGTTTCTGATTCTTTCAATAAAGAAAATACGGAACCTATGGAAATAGGTGGTGTCCATGGTCCTCTTACTTTAGAAGGAAAATATTTATGATGTAAGAACGGCCAGTGTCTGTATTGTGGAAAGAAAGGTCACATTGTTCGGGAGTGTTCTGCCAAACCAAAGGCCCATGCAATCTCGAAGCAGAATGCTAGCATCACTGTGTGTAAAGGGGCAGAAAAACTAACCAGCTCAAAGGATAAGAAGGAGGACCATTGGAACTTGACTGAAACACCTCCAGTTCAATCAGCACCTACCACTTTGCAGAGCTTAGTCCCTTTGAGCTTCACTGAAACACCTCCAGATCAATCAGCAGCTAACACTCTACACAGCTCAGTATCTCATCCAATCTTGAACACCACTCTAAAGTAGAAACAAGAAGAAGTCGCTGTAGTGGTCATGCTAGACTCTAAGGCCACTGGCAGTTTCAGGGATACTTCATATTGCTCAATATTAGGGATCCCTACCATAAAGAAAAAGAGACCCTAAACAGTTAGGACCGTAGATGGTTCTTTGTTGACTTCTGGTTCAATCACCTACCAGACTCAACTGGTTCACATGACCTGTGCCTTTGAATCTCAGAATCATGAGGAAGAGCTAAGTTTTGAATTAATGAATGCACAACAAATTGGAACGATCTTAGGAATGCCATGGTTAATGGTTCATAATCCTGGTATAGACTGGGCTAAAAGGAACGTGAGTTTCCCCTCAAACTGGTGTTGCCAATCTTGTCTATAACCATGTGTAAAACTGGTACCTTTGACAACCAGGGTTCCAGTGATCACACATTTAATCTCAACAGCCACCAAGCAAGATATAACCTTGCCTATGGAACATGATAACTTTCATGACGTCTTCAGTGAAAGTCAGGCAGAGACTTTACTTACTCATCAAGCATATGATTGCCAAATTGATCTGGTTCCCCACGCTACAATACTGTGTAGGCAGATCTATGTCCTCACAAAGCAAGAGAACATATACCCACGGAGTTACTTAGATAAGTATCTCCAGAATGGATGTATTCACTCATCAAAATCTCCGGCAGCCTCACCCTTATTCTTTGCCCTTTAAGCAGTGGGGAGTTTTGACCCTGCATTGATTACAGGACTACCAATAATATCACTGTAAAGAACCAGTACCCTCTTCCACTTATTACAGCACTATTGGACCAAGTTAAAGACGCTAACTTCTATGCTAAAGTTGATGTAAGGTGAGCAACCCATTGGTCTGTATTAGGCCAGCAGATGCATGGAAGAAGGCTTTTAAGCCCTGTTTCACGCTGTTTGAGTACTGCGTGTTGCCGTTTGACCGATGTAATTCTCCTGGGGCATTTAAATTTGTTGTCAATGATGTACTACTCAAATTTATAGATACATTTGTTATTGCATACAGCATTTGTATTTAGTCTCAGTCCCAAAATGAGCGCAACATCATCCATGTGAAAACTATCCTTAAAGCTGTAAGATAAGATGGTCTTAATTGTTAACTCACTAAATGTGAGTTTCACACCACCAAGATGGAATTCTTAGGACTCATCCTAAATCCTCAAGGCATCTCTATGGCTGAACGTAAGATTAAGGACATTACTGATTGGCCATAACCTCAAGAAATTAAAGATATCCAACAGTTTTTGGTGTTTCATTGATCATTTTTCTTCTAAAGTCACCTCCATTACTAAGCTGCTTAAAAAGAGGGTACCATTTGCTTGGACACAAGAGCAAGACCAGGCTTTTCAAGACTTGAAAAAGGCCTTCACTAGCCTCCAAATTCTGTATCATCTAGACTCGTCTAAACCATTTATAGTTGAGGCAGATGCCTCTGATGGAGCCATTGGAGCAATTCATTCTCAGTGGGTTTCAGAGAATGGCCAATTACACCCTGTTGCTTATCTGTCCAAAAAAATGTTACAAGCTGAAACAAACTACAACATAGCTAAAAAAGAATTGCTGGCTATTCTACAGACTTTCAAGCACATTATTTGCTTGGGGCTAAATTTTCTGTTACAGTTTTTACCAACCACTGTAACCTCCAGTTTCTCAGGTGTGCCCGAGCACTGGCTTTCAGACAATTAAGGTGGACCTTGTTCTTTGCAGAGTTCAATTTCATTATCACCTTTTACCCTGGAAGTGATAACCAAAAAGGGGACACCTTTTCCCGTCACTACCTTGAGGAGACAGAAACTATCAATCAACTACCACCCATGATTGCCCAAGATCTTATTATCGGAGTAACTATCAGAGGAATTTCCTTGATCAGATGAAAAAATACATACCTATAAAAAAAAATTAACAATCTGGAAATCTCAGGATTCAACTTGTGAGATTTATAATGGGCTACCTTTTCAGGAGAATAAACTTTATATTAACCCCGGGCAGAGACCTCCGCTCCGCCCGCAGAGTGTGCGGAGATTTGCCTACTCTGCGTTCCGCGGAGAAGGCAAATCTCCGCACACTCTGCAGTGGAGCGGAGTTGGCCAGCCCCGCGCAGTTTTCTCAAGCATTACCGGTATGGCGAGGAGGAGGGCAGCCCGGGGACGCCACAGTACAGAGGTAAGTGTTTTAAGTTTATTTTTAATTAATGTTAACTTACTTATTAATAGGTAGGTGGAGGCGGGCGGCGGAGCGGAGTTCCACAGAGTTTGTTTGCAACTCCGTGGACCTCTGCGTAGCCCCGCTATGCCCACTACACCCAGGGTTACTTTATATATCAGGTAAGACCTAACAATCAAAGGTACTACAATGGTGTCATGACATCCATATGTTTGGCACCCAGGTCATATCAGAACCTTGGAATTAGTAAACCGTAATTTCTGGTGGCCATGCTGGAGACAAGATGTTTTCGCTTACTTTCAGCAATGTGACATCTGTAGTCAAGCCAAATCCGACACTCAAACAAAGGACTTTTACAAACCTTGCCCACTCCTAACCTGATCTGCGGGAATATTTCCTTGGATTTCATCACCGGTCTCCTTGATAATCATAGTAAAATTACCATTCTGGTAGTAGTGCAGTTCTCTCCAAGATGGCCCACTTTATAGCCTTAAAAGGTCTTCCGTCTGCCAGTGACATTGTGACCCTCATACTCAATCATGTGGTCCATCTGCATGAGCTACCCAAAGTAATAACATTAGATTGAGGCCCTCAATTAACTCCAATCTCATCTTTCCATGAGTTTCCATCCAGAAATAGATGGCCAAACTGAGCAGGTTAACCAAGAGTTGAAGAAATACCTTTGTTGCTTCATCTCAGTTCTAATTGCTCATGGGGAGAGATATTGTGGGAAGCGAGTTTGCTTACAACAACTCATACCATGCAGCCCTTCGCATGCCACGATTCTAGGCAAACTATGGATATCACCTTAGGTACCTACCTTTATTACAGCCTTTACATCACAGTTCCATTCCTAGTCTCGCCCTGCACCTCAAACACATGGTGCATTTAGCACATACAATGCGACACAATGTCATGAAGGCCAAGACTCAGTACAGCCAGGTTGTTGACCGTCGTCACCACCCTGGTCCTACTTACTCAGAGGGAGACAAAGTGTGGCTCGCTACAAAAATCTTAATCTTCAAACACCGTCCTCAGTTTCACCCACATTTCAATGGGCCATTTGAAGTAAACTCTCATATTAATCAAGTTACCTTTAATTAAACTTCCTCGGTCTATGAAGACTCATCCTATTTTTCATACTTCCTTGTTAAAACCAGCTGTTTCCAAATTTCACTCCCGACCACTCCCGGTGTTAGTAAATAAACACTGGTTGTACGAAGGATATGAAAATTCTCCATGGTCACCCATGATTTTTCACTTCCGGAAAAGGGTAGGGTCCAGAAGAAGATTCCTGGGAGCCCACAACTGCCATTCATGCTCCCCTCCTGTTACATCGCTTCCAAGCTCGCCACCACCAGTGAGAGTCTATGTTTCCCTTTTCTTGATGGATTCTTGGGGGAGAGTGATGTTGTAAGCTCCTTGCTGCAAGTATTGAAACAGGTGATGGGGTCCATCCCATCAGCATATTTGTGTCAATGGTGTTCCAATGCTTAGACGGCAAGATATGTTGTGTTCTGTGATGTCTTTGTTATTGTTGTTTAGTTTGCTTTGGCCCTCATGCCGGTAAGGGGCTTCACTCTGTGTCTCATTTGTTTTTGCTGACTCTGATGACTCATTTGTTGTTTCCCTTTGGAAGCAGATATCAGTTTTGGAACATGCTCAAATGACCTTCTGATCCTGATGACTCATTTGTTTGCTATGATTCTGGTGACTTTATGGTTGTTTCTCTTTAGTAGCAGATGCACGTCTGGAACATGCCCAAATGACCTGCTGACTCTGTTGACTCATCTGTTTGTGCTGTCTTGTATGACTTCATTTTATTACCTTATGGCAGCAAGTGCAAGTTCTGGAGCATGCTTGAGGGAACTGCCTTCTGAGATGACATTTCTATTGAAAGAGGTTGTGTCTTTTCAGCTGGGCTTGCTATTCATGTTTGGTTTTGAAGGGAGCTGCCACATAGAGGAGCGAAACACCCAAGAGTTTTTCTCAATTTCAGAGAGCTGTTCCAGTCAAGGCTGCATATGCTTCCTAACACAGAACTCTAACTGTGGTCTTACAGTCCCCACTCACCTTCTTCAGATGTTCAGATGAGGTATCGCACTCTGGCGCATGAGCAGAATTACTTCTGGTGAATTGAGAAATATAAGCTCTCTGATAAGGAGGAAAGTTGGAGGGCACGTTTAGGTCTGCACTAGTGGTTGGTGAAGGGAGATCAACCAACCATTGCACGAGAGACACATTGGGAAACTAACTCGTAGATCCTCCAAAGTAGAGGTTTGCCTTAGGATATATTTGCTTGTTTGGGAACTTGCAATGAATCTTGAAAAGAACTGTACAGCTTTTGATTCAGGAATATCAAGAAAGTTGTGTTATTTAGAGTCGGTGCTGCCAGAAGGAGGTCATCTTGAAAGCATTGCTTCCGAGGAACCTGGGAATGACACTAGGTGAGTTGTGCACAGAGCGGCAAATAACACAATAACTCTACCTGCTACCACAACTCATGGTTTCCCACTTACTGTCCCACAGATTACAATACACACTCTTCACATGCATGGTTGATGACACCATACCACTATTCTATTATCAACGAACAGATCAAATATAACAGAGCAGATGTCTGGACATGACACTGCACCAAACAAGCCATTCAGATTCTGGAACAACTATTCCTATGCCAGCACAGAGGTAGACACATGAGCCAGGTTCAGACACTTAAGGCACAATCCAGCCAGTGAACGCATATCCATTGCTGCACCTCCTCCTATGGAGCCTAGACTCCATGGCTTATTCACTCGACCCACTTGCATTCACTACACCCTGAGTAGGGATGTCAAGGACTACAGGAGTATTTGCAGGCAGCACAGCAGTGACAGCACTGATCAGGCTGACAAGAATAAACACAGCCACATATGCTAGAGGTGAAAGGGTGATGCAAGCAACTGATGTAGCTTTTACATTGTGTTTCAAGCTCAAAGCTAGAAAGGCTTACTCAAAGTCAAGGTTACACTGGACAGACCTATGAATCTACATGCCCGCAATGTTGTATTCAAATACCAATTTCCAGTGGTTGAGCACAATGATGCACAACAGAAAGACCTATATTGTCTCCTACCATTGTGGCCTGGACCCATAGACTTTGGAAGTATAGCATAATATGTTTCTTTCAACACTGCCAAACGTTCATTTTGCATTGCAGACACCATCAGCTGTGTATTGTCCTTCATTACCCATGTACTGTAATTTACTGCCTTGCATCTTACATTGACAGAGTGGTGAACGACATATAATGCTCTTCATTCCTGTTGAATTCTATTCCCAGCAAATTCAGGTAGTACACTTTGCCAAAATGACATGCCATCCTTCCCTCACTCTGTTTGTGATAGTACAATCTGCCTTTGTCTTTACCCTTCCTCTGTTCTTCTCCTTTATGTATTGTTGATATCTCCATTTATGCTTGATGTACCATGCCTCTCAGTCAATGCTTCTTCTTCCTCAGTCCCAGTGTCCTGTACGAATGAGTGAGCGATATTAATGTCCTGCTCATTGAAATATTATCAATTCAATTGACCCCATTGCCAGTATCCAAAGGATGAATGTCATCCTGCTCACTGCAACCTTCTCATCCAGGAACTAAGCGTGAGCAATGTCCTGCTCCATGGCACACTATACCTTTATTTCCTCTGGAGATGTTATAATTGGTGATCAATTAGATTCATGTAGCTGAGGGAAAGCTTGATTCCTGGACATGGTCAGGTCAAGATCTGGCATGTGTAGAAGCAAGTAATTGTCACAAATTGTACTGTGTTCAATTACTCACACAGTGACACAAGCGTGAGTTTTCAAATTCAATGTAAATTGGGTATTACTTAGCCAATTCACTGAAAGACCTAAAAAAAGGCCTAAACCGTCTTAGCTCCTCTGTTAACAAAGCCAGAATGATTTCAGGGATCTAACTTAGTGGGGCACATTGTAAAAATAAAGCAAAACCATAGCCATATCCATATATGTCTGCATATGAGGAAAGCCTAATAATGTTGGGAAGAACATGTGAATTAATCTCTGCACTTGTAATTACTCTCAGTCTTGTTCCAGTCAACAATTCTTTTGCCTACCATACGCCGCAGATGGGAACCAGCCATATGCAAATCTGCTTTGGTTACACACCAATAGAATCAGCCCAGCTCAAACTGCCAGTTCAGGTCCTCATTGATCCTAAGACTGACTTTGGCCTAGTAAAGAATCGTCATTGAAGTATAGCATGATCCCCACAGTGAGCATGAGACCCACATCTGGGCACATCCATCACATTTAGGGTATTGCACTGAAGAAAACCTGGAAGTCTGGCTGCCTTTACACAAGTCTCCTAGCCCCACAAAAGATTCCATGGTGAGACTGGAAAACAGAAGTGAGTAAGTAAACCTGTCTGTTAAACGCACCTCTACACCCTGAAAATACACATACATATTAAATCATTTTAAATTCTAACCTCTTCAACTCTGTATAGCTTGTAAATAAAGGGCTACAATCTATTCAACAAATTTCATATCAGTCAAGGTGATACATTTTGGGGATTTTCCTCTAGAATACGGCCTGTCAATGGAGTTTCTAGACTCCCTGGCACTAAAGACTCTGTGAATATGCCAACCAGAGACAGACAGCCAACTGGACTGCAACCACCCCACAACCCACTGAGCAATGTCTGAGTGAGATGCATTTAAGGAGGAAAGTTGAAGGGCACGTTTAGGTCTGCACTAGTGGTTGGTGAAGGGAGATCAACCAACCATTGCACAAGAGAGACACATTGGGAAACTAACTCGTAGATCCTCCAAAGTAGAGGTTTGCCTTAGGATATGTATGCTTGTTTTGGGAACTTGCAATGAATCTTGAAAAGAACTGTACAGCTTTTGATTCAGGAATATCAAGAAAGTTGTGTTATTTAATGTCAGGAACTGTAATTCTGGACTTTCCTCTCTTAGTGAAAATAACCAGCGTTTTCTGTGAAATGTAAAAACACTTCTTCGCGAAAGTAGAACTAAGACTTGTTAACCTTTTTCCTTCCAGGTCTCCTTCTCTGCAGTAGCCACCCTAATATCCCTTCCGCACATTTGGCCACATTGATACTCTGGTGAACTATATAGATTAGAGTCGGTGCTGCCAGAAGGAGGTCATCTTAAATGCATTGCTTCCGAGGAACCTGGGACTGACACTAGGTGAGTTGTGCACAGAGCGGCAAATAACACAGTAACTCTACCTGCTACCACGACTCATGGTTTCCCACTTACTGTCCCACAGATTACAATACACACTCTTCACATGCATGGTTGATGACACCATACCAGTATTCTATTATCACTCGACCCACTTGCATTCACTACACCCTGAGTAGGGATGTCAAGGACTACAGGAGTATTTGCAGGCAGCACAGCAATGACAGCACTGATCAGGCTGACAAGAATAAACACAGCCACATATGCTAGAGGTGAAAGGGTGATGCAAGCAATTGATGTAGCTTTTACATTGTGTTTCAAGCTCAAAGCTAGAAAGGCTCACTCAAAGTCAAGGTTACACTGGACAGGCCTATGAATCTACATGCCTGCAATGTTGTATTCAAATACCATTTTCCAGTGGTTGAGCACAATGATGCACAACAGAAAGACCTATATTGTCTCCTACCATTGTGGCCTGGACCCATAGACTTTGGAAGTATAGCATAATATGTTTCTTTCAACACTGCCAAACATTCATTTTGCATTGCAGACACCATCAGCTGTGTATTGTCCTTCATTACCCATGTACTGTAATTTACTGCCTTGCATCTTACATTGACAGAGTGGTGAACGACATATAATGCTCTTCATTCCTGTTGAATTCTATTCCCAGCAAATTCAGGTAGTGCACTTTGCCAAAATGACATGCCATCCTTCCCTCACTCTGTTTGTGATAGTACAATCTGCCTTTGTCTTTACCCTTCCTCTGTTCTTCTCCTTTATGCATTGTTGATATCTCCATTTATGCTTGATGTACCATGCCTCTCAGTCAATGCGTCTTCTTCCTCAGTCCCAGTGTCCTGTATGAATGATTGAGCAATATTAATGTCCTGCTCATTGAAATATTATCAATTCAATTGACCCCATTGCCAGTATCCAAAGGATGAATGTCATCCTGCTCACTGCAACCTTCTCATCCAGGAACTAAGCGTGAGCAATGTCCTGCTCCATGGCACACTGTATCTTTATTTCTTCTGGAGATGTTATAATTGGTGATCAAATAGATTCATGTAGGTGAGGGAAAGCTTGATTCCTGGACATGGTCAGGTCAAGATCTGGCATGTGTAGAAGCAAGTAATTGTCACAAATTGTAATGTGTTCAATTACTCACACAGTGACACAAGCGTGAGTTTTCAAATTCAATGTAAATTGGGTATTACTTGGCCAATTCACTGAAAGACCTAAAAAAAAGGCCTAAACCGTCTTAGCTCCTCTGTTAACAAAGCCAGAATGATTTCAGGGATCTAACTTAGTGGGGCATATTGTAAAAATAAAGCAAAACCATAGCCATATCCATATATGTCTGCATTTGAGGAAAGCCTAAATATGTTGGGAAGAACATGTGAATTAATCTCTGCACTTGTAATTACTCTCAGTCTTGTTCCAGTCAACAATTTTTTTGCCTTCCATACGCCACAGATAGGAACCAGCCAATGCAAATCTGCTTTGGTTACACACCAATAGAATCAGCCCAGTTCAAACTGCCAGTTCAGGTCCTCATTGATCCTAAGACTGACTTTGGCCTAGTAAAGAATCATCATTGAAGTATAGCATGATCCCCACAGTGAGCATGAGACCCACATCTGGGCACATCCGTCACATTTAGGGTATTGCACTGAAGAAAACCTAGAAGTCTGGCTGCCTTTACACAAGTCTCCTAACCCCACAAAAGATTCCATGGTGAGACTGGAAAACAGAAATGAGTAAGTAAACCTGTCTGGTAAACGCGCCTCTACAAACTGAAATTACACATACATATTAAATAATTTTAAATTCTAACCTCTTCAACTCTGTATAGCTTGTAAATAAAGGGCTACAATCTATTCAACAAATTTCATATCAGTCAAGGTGATACATTTTGGGGATTTTCCTCTAGAATACGGCCTGTGAATGGAGTTTCTAGACTCCCTGGCACTAAAGACTCTGCGAATATGCCAACCAGAGACAGACAGCCAACTGGACTGCAACCATCCCACAACCCACTGAGCAATGTCTGAGTGCGATGCGTTTCAGGTAACAATCAATCCTATAAGATGTCTCAGGAATAATTAGTGGAAATCAAATGCTTTTGAACATGAGGGAACTAGAGGTACATTTTATAAATGTATTTTAAAAAAAATCAAAAATATATCGTAGTGCATACAATATGACTAGTAACTAGTATAAATATAATCAATATATAAGCAGCAAAATTCATGAGAAATGTGAAAAGCAAATAAAATTGTAACATATTGGTAAAATCATTAAGTTTTCGGTATCTCAATATTTGCAATACCACTCTCACCTGTTTGGCTAACTGAACTGACCTTAGCACCAAAGAAAGAGCCTAATTTGAGCTTTAAAGAGGATTCACACCCGCATACCTTTTCTGAACAAAAACACAGTGTTCAATAAAATAGAAGTGTCTGTTACTGTTATCTGAGTCGGCAGGCTGGCAGATAAACCCACAGAATGATGGCTGTATGTCCCTCCAGGTAGCTTTGAGCAAAGAAATGTGCTAATGTTCTGCATGGCCTTAGCCCAGAGTCTCTGGTATGATGTTCCCCTCTATTTCTAACACTCTGTTCTTAGTTTTTATAACATACATGATCATTGTTGAACCTTTTAAAATGAGCAATCAGCAGAAAAGGCCTTGACACCCTTTCACTTACTTACATGCTTAAAACCATTCTTTCTGTTTAAAAACAGAAAACATCTGAAGCAAAGTTATCAGCTTCCATGAAACTTTGTTCAATATTTAAACAATTAAGAGAACAGGGAGTTTGATTCATATGAAATAACATGAATACATTCATGAGGACTTGATTATCTCATGGAATTGAGCAAAGGCATTTATGAATGTCCATTATAGATTTCAACATTTATACTTTAATACCCTACATACATAATTTAAGAAGGGGGACACTTAAAAGGGAAAAAACATAACATTTATAAAAATGACAAAGAGGAACTACTGCAACACTGAGTAAAATGGTTTTGCACATATAAACACGGCCACTGCCTTTTTAAATGTTCTCACTGATGGTAAACACAAAACATTCACCTAATATTAAGGTTAGTTTACTTCTGAGTGATGAGGCCAGTCTCAAGGGTATTAATGGAATATGGAATACATTTCATCAGCCAAGCCAGCCAAACTCACAATTAGAATCTAAAGTTCACACTGATTAATAGCAATTTCTGTAGTATCCATATTTTGTAAACTTCATGCTCTAGGTTTTGCCAACCAAACGATCATCTATAAAAGAAACTTCAGTAAAACTGAATAGAAACATGGAATTAACATCAACATTTATAGTAGCACAGTTCGAAACCCAAAATGTAAATATTATCTGGCATATTTTTTGGGCGCTCACCAACATATTCACGCGCCACATTGACAAATAAGCTCAAACTCAAATCTACACTAATCTCTGCAGGTAAAATTGTGGCAAACAAAATTTATTAAAATCCTCAGTTCCTCCAAAATATTTTTTTAATATCTTTTGTTTGCAGAGCATATCAATAAATTAATTAGAAATATCAATTAAACGTCTTATCAACATAATTTACCTGTGGATTATCCCAGGAATTAGCAGCCTCAATTTTCAAAACTGTTCAGTTGATGACAAACATACATATGTATAAAAACAGTAGGACATGTAAATCAAACAGAACAAACATTGGCAAATCCATTAAGTCTGGCTTTGGCTGTCAGTCTTTTCGTTATGTCTCTGCATGTTTTGCAATGATTTTTTCAAATCTTTACTGCTGAGGTAGCTGACTGGTCAATCCAACAGAAAACTCTGGCTAAAAATAAAAAAAGATTTGGTCCCAACAAGCACACTGTTGTAACCTGTATTGTATTTATCTGGTTACTTTCTCCCTAGCTGCTCAGCCAGTGTGAATGTGATGCATGGAATGTTGGTGTGAGAGTCTTGAATGGAATGTTTGGATGCACGATTCTTCTTCTTTGTTCACGCCACAGATTTTTGGCGACGATTCTTGAAACGAAACTACGCGTGTTTTAAAAAGGACCCTGAAACAACAAAGCTCTAAAGGAAAGCTACAGAAACTAAGAAGAAACCTTCAGTCTGAAGTACAAGGCGTGCCAGCCCCACCAGTATCTCTTTTACCAGACAGCCCAAACCTGCTTGTACTTCATTGGGTCAAACCATTGGGAATTCCTGCTTCCATGACAGCTTGTGTGATCCTCAGCACTCCACCTTCCACATTTTAACTTTTGTACACTCTGCATCTATATGGATTTTGCCTTCAAGTTACAGTCAATTGGAAGCTGTGGAGTTTTATTCAATGGATTTTCACACGTTTCTGGTGTGGTCAAGTAGGGCAATGGCAGGAAACTCGAGTACATCACTAGCCCTATCTTTCTGCGAGTTTTTGATTCGTGTGTCCACAGACAACACATTTGGAGTATTCTACATTGCAGTTTGGACATGAACAAGTGTGCACAAGGAAGGTATTTGCTCGACGCTTTGCACACGTAGTGTCTACATTTGGCTTTACTGGCATGGGAAATGTGGTGTTTGACCCTCTTTGCTGTATGCAGTGGCATGCTTGCCGGCTACTAGCAATGACACAATGTTTTTTTTGTCAAATTGGACTCGGTACCGGAGGCATGTAAAGTGGGTCAACAACGGCAGTTCATCCGCTGCAGTGCATTTTCAAACGGTGGCACGAGTCGTCAATTGCACGCGCCCACTTACTTTCAGCTTTGGGGTCATACGAAGTTTCTTCAGCGACGTCCTCAGGTTCCTGGAATTTTAATTTGTGACGTTTTACCCTTTCTCCGCGTCAGTACCTCTGCGTGGCAACGTTTTGCACACGCACGCGCCTGAAGCCACCCGGCGCACGTAATGCATGCGTGCCGCCATCTTGTGGTTGGATGCAGTGCACAACCCACGGAGTATCCGGCAGTCTCCAGACAGTCTTTGGTCACATTCGCGGACAGATCCTTGTGCGCTGCTGCTCCGCTCTGTGATTTGAAAAAAGGAACCATTCGATAACGTCCTGCTTTGCCCAGCTTTCATCATATTGCACCCGAACATTTGCGTGTGTACCTGCATAGTAGAAGGTGAATTTGATGAAGATTGGGCACGTTGCAGTTTCCAAGTGTACGGCTGTTCTGCTCAAGAAATAGAACAAGTTGATAAAGCACCTGTGTCTGGGGGCCACCCTTTCCTAAGTTTGACTATGGTTTAGTTTACGAAACTTTACTACATAGTTACATGCTTCTCAGTCAAATGTATCAGTATGCTGCAAGTAATTCCCGTGGGGTCCTCTGACATTTTCATCCAAGATCGAAGTAATGGTTTTGGACATTAGTTTGACTGTAAATCTGGTGTGAATTGTCAGAAGTCTTTATTTTAACACTAATGTATTTAGACCATGTTTTCTTGCCTCTTGTTGTTAATGTATTATGACTTTTGTTACATGCTTGTTGGGGTCAGCAAGACTAGAGTTTGGGCATAGTAGCATTACTCGGGTGAGGGGTCGCTCACCGGCGAAGGATTTTGTTTATGGTAATTTTGTCTTCATTTGGCCATGTTCTGCATTGTATTCCTGCCTTTAGTTTTTTATGTTTGTTTTGATGTTATTCTGACAGTATTTACATGTATTTGTTTATCCTACATGGGATTGTTGTTGGGTGCTAGTCCCACTCAACACTGTTGTTGGGTTTTAGTCCCTTTCAATGTAGTTTTCACAGTTCATGGGTGTAGTCATCTTGTGATCCACACTTTGTTTGTTGTAGTGGGTTTTAGTCCCATCTACACAGTATGTGGTGGGTGTCAGTCTCACTTACACAGTTTCTTAGGGGTACGAGTCCCCATATGTTCTTCTGCTCTGTGCACATTTCTATCCTCCACACAAGGTTTCTATTGGGTAAGAGTCCATGTGTTCTTTTGTTCTGTGCACGTTTCTAACCTCCACGCAGGGGTTCTAATGGGTGTGAGTCCCATGTGTTTTTCTGTTCTGTGCACGTTTCTAACCTCCACACAGGGGTTCTAATGGGTACGAGTCCCATGTGTTCTGCTGTTCTGTGCATTTTTGTAACCTCCTCACAGGGGTTCTAATGGGTACGAGTCCCATGTGTTCTGCTGTTCTGTGCACGTTTCTAACCTCCTCACAGGGGTTCTAATGGGTACTAGTCCCATGTGTTCTATTGTTCTGTTCACTTTTCTAACCTTCATATAGAGGTTCTAATGGGTACGAGTCCCATGTGTATCGTTGTATATGCGCACTTTTGTGAACACTCGTGGTTGTCTGCCTTTAAGCCTCTCTGGCTGTATGGTTAGCAGTCAACGCTGTTTTCTTTATTCCCCTTATCTATTTTCTTCAGTTTATGTTGAGTGTAGATGTTCCATGTTTCTGGTCCATTTTTTTTTTCACCTCTATTTTGGGGAAAGTCAGTTTGGGTGTCCGTCACCCATTTCTACCGTTTTTTCAAAAAAAGATTTATAGGTGGATGATGGATGGGTGATATATATATATATATAATGTATATTTGTCTATGCATCTCCTCTGCATTGTTTATTCTACATGTACTTATTGTACATCTCTTGTATATTTCTCTGAATTTACTTTCTATTTCTCTTGTACTTCGGTCTCAACCTTTCATTTCATTTTCTCTTGTACTTACTCTTGCATATCTCCAATATATTTTCTTCTTTGTTCACGCTTGATTTTTCTTGGCATATTTGCTTTGATCCCTTCACGTTTGGGTTCACTTTCTTCTTGCTTTTCTCCACTTTTCCATTTTTCCATTTCTTGGGGTTCTCCTTGTTTGAACCTTTTTCTTCTTTGTGGTTTCCATTTTTGTTTTGTGGAAGAAGGAAAGGTATGTTGTAACCTGTATTGTATTTATCTGGTTACTTTCTCCCTAGCTGCTCAGCCAGTGTGAATGTGATGCATGGAATGTTGGTGTGAGAGTCTTGAATGGAATGTTTGGGTGCCTGGATGCTTGAGTGTGTCAGTTGGAGTATGGGCTGAGCAGCAGGCAGACTGCTCCTGGTGGGGCTGCATCTCTACAACTCAGTTGAGTTGTAGAGATGCAGCCCCACCAGGAGCTTAATAACTGAACTTAATAAATCTACATGAAACTACATCTTGGCTACGGACCTCATCACTACGCACACGTTGCCTTAGAAGTCCCTGGCATTGAGGGGAACTACTTTGTGCACAGATGTGCTACTTATGAGAGAGCAGAATGCTGTCACTCACAGTAAGCCAATGACTGGAATGGGCTGACCCATTATCCCATGCTGTATGCCGTAGTGGGTTGAGGAAAGATGGAAATGACAAAAACAGACGAATGGATGAAGAGGGCTGGATGAAAGCCCCTAACAGTAAGTAAATCACACAAATAATTTTAGTAAAATCAAAATGTTTTGGCTAATTCCAGACCTAAAAAGCAGGGTTTATTAGCATATCTTGAGTTTCCAATTTCAAAGGCACCATAGTCGGTATGAGCAGCACACAGAAAGATTTTCCAAAACTGTTGGACTATAACATCTTTATATGACCAACAATGGTTGAGATCAAAGCTGAAGCCAAACAGGAACTCAAAAGTCATACAACTCATACCATCACAGTGCACCATCTTACAGTGGTCAATATCATTGACCATTTAAAAAAAATGTGATTACATTTCTTTTAAAGAAAATATTGTCTCCAATCTTTCCCAGAGGAGCCAAAAAAGTATTATGCAATCAAAAATTTAGGCAATAGATGAGTCATGTCAAATGTTTTCTTTAGGGGCTGAAGAGGCCACGGCCTGCCTTGCCACATAGACTGATGGCATTATCAGCCTCAATACAGAATTGAGAAACATACCGCTCACCACACGAGGGCAGAGTGGTACTCTACTGCACCATGTTTCTGCTCTGCGATCTGCTAGGGCTCTCATTTGGAGTGACCCAGTAATCCACCCTTTGACTCTTCTCCACCAGCCTCGAGTTAATGGTTTTGGGGACACCAGAACTCTCAAGGAGTAGTGTTACTGGGATTGCAAGTAGGATCCGGAGGGACCCCTTAAAAATGAGGAATCCTGGTCTGATTCCCCCTCATTCATCCACAGATTTATAACCTAAACAGATCTGCAGCATTCCAGTGGATCTCATAATTCCAAAGGGCCCTTAACTGCAGTTACGGGCCCATTGGAATTAAGGGGCCAGTCATAAAGTGGTCCCATGTGCCAGGTCCTTTATCCATTATTCCTATTGCCACTAGTCACCACTCGGGTCCTTTAGTTAAGAAGTTGACAACAAGCCTTTGATACATTTGAGCAAACACGTTCAATTTTATTTTCATGCGAAAACATATAACTATTAGACCTCTTTTTCATGTGGAAATTTTTCTACATGAGAAGGGAATTTTCCTGAAAAAATAGCCAACAGGTGTAGGGCAAACAAGGAATGCGTTGGTAGTTTCAATTTCGTCTGACACTATAATGCAAACAGACTTACAAATTAAGTTATTGTTTGCCCATCAACCTGTCAGGGTGTTAGCACATAACGTTTTGCTCACTTTGGTATGATTGATTACTTCACATTGTGTTACCTGTTGTAGGAACAGGATGGCCCGTCAACAAATTGTCTCACTGTGCTGTTGTTGATTTGCTTTGCCACATCATGTTTTACATTTTCACCTCTTCCTTTAGAGGCTCCCAGAATACATTTGAAATGCATTAAAGTTAATACAACATATGTTTCAATTGGTGTGAAGGCAAGATTCAGAAAATAAATTATTTTCTGTTTTCTCTCTCTATGTGTCAGTAAATGCAAATAATATGCCACAAGGTTTCTGCAGGGAAATATGCTTCCAGCAGTGATGTGCTGAGAGTAAAACACATTCAGCCTGGCTTCACTTCCAGTAAATACCAAATAGCAATTCAGCAATCATTTCTTTGCCCTCAGAAAGTAGTCAAGTCTATTGGTGGTTTCTTGTTTTAATTGAGTGACTATGGTGCCATAGTGGGTAGCACAAGGTCAAACACTCCACATATGTTCAATCATTTCAAATTGTTTACTGTTCTTTTCAGTTTTCTGATATTTTCCTTCAGCATCGTAGATAGTGTTGTGAAAACACTTCTACAACGCATGAAATGGTAGTCAGCACGCTAATCAATGCTGAACTAAATACATCAACATACTGCACTGAGAAGAGTAGAATAGAAAATATGTCATGAACTATAATGAAAGCAAGTTAAATGGGCCCCAATTTACTCTGGTTGGGTAGTGACATACAGTCATATTTGGGTGCCAGGGCCCCCAGGGGCGTAGGAGACACTAAATGTCTGGGGGGGGACAAGGACAACCTTTTGGACTTTCCAGTGACACTTTACCAATCGTCCATTATCTGAGATTCGTACGCTCCGTTAAACTAATACAATCGCATAATTTTGTAGTGAAACATTGATAAAGGCAGGCATGTAGGCACAGTTTGCAAGTGTGCTTTAATTATTATTTGCATTCATAAAGTAATTAGACCAAATGTGAAAAAACATGTATTTGAATCTAATATCTTCTAAATCTGGGTGGTGAACTCTGCTCTGCTCGCGGAGTTTGCGGAGTTTTCCACACTCCGCGTTTCGTGGAGATTGCTGAGTTCCCAAAAACTCCCCTTCGCATTGCGGAGCGTAGTTTTTTTCCACGCTTGCGTTCGTCAACATCATGTTGGTGAGCGCGAGCGAGGAAAATCCACCTCCTGGGAAGATTTTTCCTCGTTCGCGATCATCAACATCAAGTTGGCGAGCGCGACCGTGGAAAATCAACCTCTCGGCGAGATTTCTCAACGCAGGCGGTCAGATTTCTCATTGTGAGTGGTTTCGTATGCTCGCGACCACTCGCATAGAGAAACTGTCCGTTCGTGTTGAGAAAGCTGCCGCTCGAGTAAAAATCTACTCGAGCGGCAGAAAGGAGGCAGTGTCCTCTTGCGCTGTGCATGGTGTCATTCACGATGATTGCACAGTGCAGACAAGCACCTGGCACTGAAAATCACCGTGAACGGCATTTATTTAATGCACTCCGCTGCTTGCGGAGCTCCGCGTAGTTTGGGGGAGTTTTTTTGCACTTTGCAGAGTTCTGCATTGCGGAACTCTGCCAACCCCGCCCAGGCTTAATATCTTCATGCACCAAGCAAAGGTGGGGCGAAAAAAAGGAAGAAGAAACTGAATTCTCTTCATGACATTCCTAAACTTCAAAATGCAATTGGACTAATATTGGAGTGCATTGGAGACAGGCTGCAAACACACAGAGCTGTAAGCGCAGAGAAATGTCCACTTTCTAAAAGTGGCATATCTAAAATAATAATCTGAAATCCAACCTTACCAGTAAAGAGGATTCATCATTGCTATTCCAAAGATATAAAACATGACACAGCTACTCCTTTCTAACCTGGAATTACAGCTTAAAAGAGTGTATTAAGGACACAGAACTCCGTGAACTCCGCCCAGGCTTAACATCTTCATGCACCAAGCAAAGGTGGGACGAAAAAAAGGAAGAAGAAACTGAAATTTCTTCGTGACATTCCTAAACCTCAAAATGCAATTTGACTAATATTGGAGTGCATTGGAGACAGGCTGCAAACACACAGAGCTATAAGCACAGAGAAATGTCCACTTTCTAAAAGTGGCATATCTAAAAAAATAATCTGAAATGCAACCTTACCAGTAAAGAGGATGCATCATTGCCATTCCAAAGATATAAAACATGACACAGCTATTCCTTTCTAACCTGGAATTACAGCTTAAAAAAGTGTATTAAGGAATTACCAATGTTAATCTATGAGAGGAGTAGGCCTCACAGTAGTGAAAACTAATGTAGGTGTTTTTCACTACAAGGACATGCAAACCTTAAAAGTACATGACCAGCCTTTTAGTAACAATGCACCCTGCCCTGTGGGCTACATATAACCTACCTTAGGGGTGAGTTATGTGTAATAAAGGGGAAGTTTAAGGCTTTGGAAGGGGTTTTAATACCAAGTCGACATGGCAGTAAAACTGCACACACAGGCTCTGCAGTGGCAGGCCTGAGACATGTTTAAAAGGGCTACTTGAGTGGGTGGCCTAGTCAGTGCTGCAGACCAATTAGTAGAATGTAACTTACAGGCCCTGGGTGTATGGCATACCACTGTACAAGGTACTTACAAGTAAATTAAATATGCCAGTTGTATATACACTAATGTTACCAGGTTTAGGGGAGACGCCCATGCACTTTAGCACTGGTCAGCAGTGGTAAAGTTCTCAGAGTACTAAAGCCAACAAAAGAATCAGCAAAAAGAGGAGGTAAGCAGGCAAAACGTTTGGGGGAAGACCACCCTAAGGCTGGCAGGTCTAACATTATAGTATAGGATTCAGTGTGTCTGTTTGAGTATTGAAGTTAGTCAGATCCCTTTTGAAAACTCCTGGTTTAGCAGGGCTCAAGAAGGAGAGCAAGAATAGTTTCTTAAACACTGGAAGTTTATCCCCTGCAATCCTGTGGTTGAAGACTCGATACTGGAGGGGGGAGAAGCCTTTAGTGCATCGCAAAGTATACAACACAATACAGAAACTTTTGATGTCTAATCTATGAGAAGCCTTATTGCAGATGGATGGTATGAGTGTAGAGTGCACTCAAACAGCATTATTTTGCACAAAAATATAAAAAGCCCTATGAGATAAATTTGCAATAAGAATTAGCCTTGTGTGGGATGCTCACAAAAATGAGATGTATAGTGTTTGTGTGGAAGAGAGATGCTTACCAATGTAAAAAAGCCTGCTGTGAGAGACACATATGAGATGATCACTGAAGATAGGTATAGTCAGTGCTTAATTTGTAAAATATTAAGTGCCAGGGCTCTGACCAGGAGACCACTGCAGTTTGCACCACCCATCGACCTTGTCATCGCTACCAAAACAACTACTAACAACCATTGTTCTGCTCATCTCTAAACTAGATGAGCAGCGCCACCATGTGGTAGACTGTTCTAAATATGGTGTTGACAATTAGGTGCTGGTGCCGAGCACCGGAAACCAATTAAGTGCCGGTGCTGAGTACCGGAAAGCACCAGCTCAAATTAAGCACTGGGTATAGTGAGATATACAGAATGAGGTGTGTGGGCAAAGCTCAGATATGAAGTATTAGTGATGAACACCAGAAACATAGTGTTTGTGTGTGAAGCTTACAAATTAATACAGTGGGTGGAAGGTCACAAAGGAGCAGTGCTTGGGATGCACTAAAGCACAAAATCTTTGTTATATGGGAGGCTCACAAAAACTATAAAATGCTCAAAACTAGTAAATATGCCTCATGCTAGGATTATTTGAGCCAAAATATTGAGCATTTAATTGAAGCAATGATTGAAGGCATGGATGCCTTAATCAAGATTATGATGATTTATTTACAAGTGACATTTGGAGAGTTGCATATTAACAGTGAAGTATTCTTTGGGGAACAGTTATTGCTACCAAGAAAAGGAGTGACATGGTTTGGTAGCTATGATACAACTTCATTTTCTTGAAGCGTTTGTATGGTTGGTGTATTTGCTTTTATGTTAAGAAGCTCAGAGGAAAAACACACCTTTGGGTAAAAACATTGACAATATTGGGATGTGAGGTAGATGATTATTGTGCTTGACCTCTTTGAGGACAATATTTGCCCAAAGGTTACAGATTTTAGAGATGCATGTTTTGATTGCTGGAGAAGCTTGAGAGAAGATGCCCTTGATCTGGTAGAATGGAAAACATTGAGCCATGGAGGGGTTACTGATTCACCATGCCATTTTTAAAACACAATTTTTTCCCTTATTTTATAGAACAGTGCATTATAGATACAACCAAATAACTTCTCATCTATCTATCTATCTATCTATCTATCTATCTATCTATCTATCTATCTATCTATCTATCTATCTATCTATCTATCTATCTATCTATCTATCTGTCTGTCTGTCTGTCTGTCTGTCTGTCTGTCTGTCTGTCTGTCTGTCTGTCTGCCTGTCTGTCTGTCTGTCTGTCTGTCTGTTTGTCTATCTATCTATCTATCTATATATATATATATATATATATATATATATATATATATATATATATATATATATAAAAGAAAGAGAGAGCGAGATAGATATATTTATATAGAGATATAGATATATAGATATATATTTTGATATATAAACCTGCAACTTTTGGGAAGTGTGAAGAAGGAGATCCAGCAGCAGGAAAAGAAAGAATTATATTTGCCATTTGACCAGATTTGCAGAACAGGAAAAATGTTTGTAGAGGAAGCTGGGATAGGAAAACATTGAGAAACAGTACTTGGGCCATGTTTCAGGGAAGAAAACAAAAAGCATGGAGACAAGGTAAAGCCAGCATGCGTAGAAATGCGCTTAGCAATGAAAATATGGATAACAGTCAGTAAGGGGGCTAAAATACACTTTATATGTGCCTCTTAGCAGCCACTTTCTAAGAGTTTAGCAGTACCTGAAGTTAAGTGAGATTGAAAGACGTGTCCAGGATCACACTACATTGAGTGGTGGTGGAGGTGGATGGGGAGCTAGAATTAGAATACAAAGTTTCTCCCTCACACTGGCTGTATTGAAGACCTTGTCTTTTCCTCTACTTAAAAACAACATTATTTAGACACAAACAGCAACGAGTAAGGGAAACTCTCAGAAGTGTCAAGGGAAACGACTTCCATTGCCTTGGAAGCGAGCAACTAAAATATGAGTTTGTCTATGTACACAACGTATTATTTTTAAATAAACAAATCACTTCTTCTATACTGTGCAGATAACTGAATGCTGGATAAAAACAGGTAGTTTCACCTAATCAATGAAAAAACAATGAAGAACACCACAAAAGGTTAACCGACATTGACAAATGTGAACTTTACAGTATCACTGTGTAAAATGAGAACATATGTGCATTTCAGCATCACTGTCAACACTGGGCAAAAACGTGCTGTCCTACTCTCCTTTGGATACTGTAATGCTAGGCAGACGATCATTCATATAGGATTCTAGAAAAATAGCATATACATGCTATGGTGGGGTACTCTGTTCGAACTGTGTTCAGAATGTAAAATTATGGCGATAATCATCGCTAACCCTGCTTAGCGTGATTTATTTTATCGCCGGCTATCGCTGGAATATTTCACCACGCTAACGCTGTATTAGCGACATTTAGCGCTATGGCGATAAATATTCCAGCGATAGCGGGAGGGAAGGGCCAACATCGCGACAAAACCAGCGATGTTGCATGGGGGAGGTGGAAAACCTTGCTGATATGACCCTGTGGTCGTATCAGCATAATCCACCCCCATGTAATGTATGGCTAAGTCAGGAAAATAGCAGGTGATAAAAAAATGGCGATGGCCCCGGTTAGCGCGACTTTTCACGTCGCTAACCGGGGTCAGGGACTCCTTGCTAATAGGTGATAGGCCTGTTAGCGTCTGTTTACAGGGTATGTTGGTCGGGAACGCCTACTTTGCATGTCATTAGCGATAAACATCGCTGACATGCAAAGCGGCACCCAAACCGATCGCTTTCGGCAGAAAGTTGTCGCTAACTGCTGTTAGCGACAGCTTGCTGATAGGGCGATAGATTTATCGCCGCTTCAGCGGCAAAAAGTGCCGCTAAAGCGGCGATAAATCGCTTGCTAATATGCCCCTATGTTTTAATAATGGGGCTTGTATTTATTATGGTTTTGTGCTAACTTGGGCCATCAGGAACACTAAGCAAAGTCAATGTGATGGGCTGGCAGTGACATCTATTATATCTCATCTTAAGTAAAGATATATCACTGTGGAAAAATCTGAGAAAGGTTAAAGTGTAGCAAGGTTCTCTGAGGATTTGGGGCAGCTATCTGGTGGATTAGAGGCTCATTTTACGTGTTTGCATTAGGACCCATGGTCACCAAGTTATGTAACTGGTGAAAAGAGATGTTTCCATCCAACAATACCTAGATGACACCCTAATCTACCTTAACACGTCTTCACCACTGGACATGCTCATTCTGTACTTTTAAACATTTACAACATTTAAATAACTTCTTTATTCTAAATCCACAAAAAAATAGTTCATCCTGTTCTTCTCCAAGGACAAAATGTCTTTCAACCCTTACCTGCTGAAGCAATTACACATTATTATTATTATCGTTTAAAGATTATTAAAGCGCAACAGCTACTCAATAGAGTGTATTGGCACTAAGTAGCAAGTCTGCTCCCTAAATAACAGAGGTACTAAAAGGCAGAACCAAGGAGCCAGGTCTTAAGAAGTCTCTTAAAGGTCTTAAGAAGTCTCTTAAAGGTCAGAATGTCCCTGGAAGCAGGGAGCTGAACTAGGAGGGCATTTCACTTCCTGGCGGCCAGATAAGAGAAGGAGCTACGCCCAACTTTTTTCGACTGAAATGAGGAAATACTATCAGCAAGGATTTGGATGACCGAAGAGACTGACCTGGTTGGTAAGGTGTGAATCTGTTGGCAAATACTGAAGGCCATTGTGGTAAAAACCTTTGTGTGCCAGAACCAAACCTTTGAACCTCACACACTCTTTTGTAGGTAACCAGTGCAGTTGCTTTAGGCCTTGTTGAATGTGGGCTCTCTTGGGAAGGCATCTCAGAAGCCTGGCAGCAGCATTCTGCACCAGCTGTAATCTCTTCAGGAGATAGGCAGGTAGGCCCCAGTAGAGAGAGTTAGCATAATACAGCCTTGAGTTGATCAAGGCCTGGATCACAGTTTCTGCTTCAGAAGTGGAAGGAGTTAGAGAAACTAATGTTTTTAGCAGGCCACAGCGGGTGCCTACTACCCAGCCACATGGTGGAAAATAGAAGCAGTAGTATCGAATTTTACCCCAAGGTTGCGCGCTACCATGGTAGGGGGAGTTGGCGGGGAACATCCTTGGGCCAATGGCCAGGGTCCCAGCTGGGGGGGGGGAGACCCCAAAGAACAGAATTTCTGTTTTGTTACTATAACATTGGAGGCCACTATCGCGCATCCACTGAAACACAGACATCAAGCAGGTCCGGACATTACGCAGTACATTCGTTATATTTCTGTCAAGGGTGAGAAGCAGTTGTATACCATCTACATAATATTGTCTGTACTCCAAAGAATTCAATTAGGGGAGCCAAAGGGGTCATATCCACATTGTAAACAATGTGGGACTTAGTGCAGAACCCTGAGGGACCCTATAACCCAATGGTTTAGAATCAGAGGCAAATGGGACCATCCAGACTGACTAGGACCTGTCTGTCAAAATGGAATGGAGCCATGCCAAAGCAGAGCTACAGACACCTATTGCTTTGAGGTGCTGCAGGAGTGTCGAATGTGAGACGGGATCAAAATCCGCGGATAGATCAAGGAGGTTTAGTGCCACCTGCTTCCCTTGATCTACCACTAACCTAATTGTATCTGAGATCTCTAACAGTGTGATCTCTGTGCTGAAACCCGGTCGAAGCCTGACTGGGTAGGGAGAAGAAGCGCATTTTGTTCTCAAAAAGCAGAGAGCCGCTTGTTTATGAGCTTCTCTAAAATCTTGGTCAAGGATGGCAGCAGAGTAATGGGACGAAAACTAGCAAGATTGGTCTTGTCTGCTGAAGGTTTGTTTAAAAGAGGAATCAACTTGTCCTGCTTACAACCACTGGGCACTGTGGAAACAAACTGACTGATTTAGAAGCTGGTTTACAACAGGGTTATGGTGTACAATTGGCAGCAAGAATGTGAGGAGGATAGGGGTCATCTGGAAACTCTGATTTGCAGGCACGCAAGGCCTGACCGGACTCCTCAAGTGAAATCAAGGCAAAATCTTATAGCAATTGGGCACGGGAGGGCACTATTTCTAGCTGCAATTCAGTGTGGCCACTGATCCTCATTGAGGGGGGGTCTGTGAAATGTAAGGCATCCACGATGGTTCGGATTTAAGTGTCTAAGAAGTTAGACAATTGGGTACATAAATTAAGAGAAGGTATTAAAGGCTGAAGCAAGGCTTCTGCGTGCATAAACGTTTTGACGATTTTATTTGCACAACGGTAGATATTGAGGGGCATATTTACAAGCCCCTATCGCCACCATAACGTCACTTTCAGTGACGTTGTGATGGCGATAGGGGCTTCGCCTTATTTACAAGGCAGCGCTAAGCCACTTAACGTGGCTTAACACTGTCTTGTAAATAAGGCTACTTTTCACGCGGTACTCAGCATGAAAGCAGAGGGCAATGGGTGATGTGATGGGGTTTCCACCGCAACACCCATTGATTTTGAAGCTGCAGCCAATTTACAAGGGTGACATAAATAGGAGGCAGCGCCAGAATTAATACCAGGGAAAACCTGGTCTTACTCTGGCGCAACGAGAAGTAATGCTTTATTTCTCCTCATTTTTGCTGTTTCTATGTGTGCTGCCTTGTACAGCACACATAGAAGCAGCAAATTGCCATTGATTGTGTATATGAAGGAAGGTCACCCTTCCTGCACATAAACAATTCCCCCAAAAAATGATGTTTTCCAACTTTTGTGTTTGCTGCATTAAGCAGCACAAATAGAAGTTTCAAAACGCCATGAATGATTGTTTATGTGCAGGAAGGGAGAACTTCCTGCACATAAACAATCATTTTCCCCAACGCAGACACTCTTTCACTATGGTGCAAGGGTGCCTGCATTGGCGCTAGAGAGCTGAACTCAGCGCCAGTGCTAGGGAAAAGGCAGGGGTGCGCCGCATTCTTGTGAATACGGCGCACCTGTGTTTTCAGAATGGAGAAGCGTGGCGTTAGCAATGTTAATGCCACGCTTCTCCATTCTGTTGTAAATATCCCCTTAGAGCCTTCTTGTGGATTGCTTTGTCATTACAAAGGTAATGACGCCTCCAATTAGTTTCCATTTTCTTACATTGCTTACAAAGCACTTTAAGCTCCTCACTAACTGAAGGGGTTGACTGTCTTTTTCTTGAGGAATTAACATCTCTGTTTATTAATAGGTACAATGTGGTTAGCCACCTTTGTAGGCTAGGAGACGACTGACTGACATTGACCTCCATGTCCTCCATCATACGTGGAGTGTGCTTGCTCAAGGCAAGACTAAACTCCGTTGAAGAGACAGTGGCCCAATTATGATGCGGTAGCGAACAGCAAAACCCGCATCCATGAGGGCTGAGGTCTAGTGACCAATAGAAGTGAATGAGATCATGGTCAGACCAAGTCTGGGGACTAATGTCGAGTACTGAAACTTGAGTATTAGAAAAAATGGTCACAAACTGTGACATATCCCAAGATGACATATGCTCCAAAAGAAGCTGACGATGCGGGTTAAAACATGTGTCCACATGTATATTAAGATGCCCTAGAACCGTGAAATCCAAGTATTTCAATACATACTTCGAAAGGAACTCATCCAGGGAAGACAGAAACACCCGTGCATGCCCAGGGGCACAATAGATCAGCATGCCAGCCAGGAATTTATTAACGGCCTAATAAATGCAAAAGCCCATAGACTCATAGACATAGTTGACTTCCCATCAATCTCATCCGCTGTTTCATTGCTCATCATCACGTTTGACTCCTCTACTAGTCACTAGTATATGGCACGAAGGTACCCAGGGCATAGGGTACACCAGGGGTCTCCCATGGGCTACAGCATGTATTGTGCCACCCATGGGAGCCCACTTAAACTCTGACTACATGCCTGCAATTGCAGCCTGTGTGAGATGGTGCTTGCACCTCTCGCAACAGATATACGTTTCCTTATATCTGAGGTCACTGCGCTAAAAACCTATTAGTCACCCCTATGGTAGGCCCTTCAGTCCTGAGGGCTGGGTGCTTGGTTACAAGTGGGAGGGTGCCCCTGCATGAGCAGGACACCCCTACAAACCCCAGGGTCGATTCTCCAGGCTTTGTAAGTGCGGTCAGCCATTTTAAGGTATATAGTGGACATTAGTCATTACGAGATGTCTAACTATATAACGGCTGCCCTGAACCTCGTCATGTTTGGTATCAAACATTTTGGAATCATACCCCAACACCGATTCCGGTGCTGTAAGTATAATCCTATGTACTGGGGGCTCTTTAGGATACCCCCTGTACTCCCGGTAACGGCCTTTCAGGGCCTGATAGCAAGCTAGTGCTGCTGCTGACCGCAGACATGATTCTGCCCTCTTGCTGCTGTGCTGAGCTCGAGCAGGGGAAGGTAGAACTATATGTTTCCCATCACAGGGAGTTGTGACCACCTCCCAGACAGGATTCAGTGTATTGGGCTAGGGTGAGGGTGCTTTCCAGCACCCCCAGACTGATTTGAAGGGCACCTTTGGTGGCCTCCTTGCATACTCTGGTTTGAGCCAGTTCAGGAATCCTTGGTTCCTGCACTGGCGCAAAACTGGACAAAGGACAGGGGAGTATCCTCTCCTCTGTCCAGCCCTTCCACTGGGAAGGACCCCGAGTCATTCCAACACTTTCCCCAGGGTACTTAAGGGCTCCCCTGTGGGTGGGTCCTCAGATTCATCATGGAACAAGACTCACCTCTGAAACCAAGACACTCTTTGACTGTCTGGACACGTGGACTTCAACTGGAACCGAGACTGCATCAAGGAAGACTCTTGCTGCTCCTGGTCTCGCTGTTCTACAAGTCTTCTGCGTTGTCTGTGCTCCATCCAGGTTCTCCAGAAGGCCTGTAGGTGTCAAGGACATCTGAAATAATCTCCCTTGGAGTGAAGGAGTCATTCCCCTGCATCTGCAGGCACTGCAACAAAGCTGACTGGTTTGCAGCTCATGTCGTCCTGCGGACTTCCCGAGGCCCAGCAACACAGGGGGTGGCTCTGCAGCTTCTGAGAGGCCTAATTGTCTTCTCTGCAATTTTGAGGACAGTATCCCTCGTCTGAGCCACTGGGACCAAACCCCTGTGCACTGCATCGACTTGCCGTTGCCAAGGTTCGTTGACTCTGCACTCCAGAGATCTTTGGACTACAATAATCTCCAGCCTCCAGCACCTGACCCTTTGAAGATCAGTGTCCTCACTGCATCCTCTGCACTGTGGGCCTCTGTCGTTGATGAGCTGCCTGTGATCCTCTTGCGACTCCTGTGCCTTTGGCCTGTGGGTCCTCTCGAGGGTCTTCCTTTGCTTCAGTGGGCTCCCCTGCTGGCTCAGGCCTGCTCTGACTCTTCTGCACTTGGTGAGTCCCTTGGACCTTGCTGGTCCCAACGTTTGCATCTTTTTGCTTTCCACACCAGTTGGGGCTACCAAGGCTTGTTGTTGCTCCTGCCGGACACCGACCACCTGGACACCGATACCTGACATGGGACAGCTCATGCACAGCTCCTGTTCTTTTTTTCAGCATTGCCTGTTCCTCACAGCTGCAGTGACAAGGTCACCATCTTCACTCCTGAACCTCCCAATATCAGTGGGCATTGTTCTTCTAAGCCTCCTGGTCACTTCTGAGTGGCATAGACTCTGCCTTCTCTGCTTGCAGGTTCTCCTCTTCAAGAATTCACTCTTGGATTCCACTGGACTCCTTCACAGGCTTCTGCAGAGGCATCTTATTTGAAGTCTTCCATTGTCGTCTACGGGAGAGTCTGACGCCACTGCACCCTGATGCACCTGGCTTCCCTGGTGCAGGTAACCTCATTCCTGGGGCATCCATGGGAGGGGTGGCTTTCCAACCTCCCGTCTTCCAAAAGGTTTCTTCGGGGTCCTCTGGGAAGGGTCCTTCTTCTTTAAAACTGCAACTGCAACTTCTCCATTGACTTCAATTAGGCACGCAGCTGTGTTTCCACTCTACACACAGCCTCTTTCAGTTCCTGGGTACTTACCTTGGGTGATTCCTTGTGTACCCAGCACCTCTGAGTCTTCTGGTCCAAGTCCTGTTCTACTTTGCAGTTCACATTCCAATTTCTTAGTATATGGTTTGGTCTCCCCTGTAGACCAGTGTATATTTGTCCTACTTACCTGATTATTTTTAAGTATTCTTGTGTGTATTGTTAATATCTCCGGGTAGGAGGTATACCAATGTGTTAGTGATTGTGTTGCATAATAAATAGACTTATTTTGATAAACACTGTGCGGTTCTTATTCATCCAATCTACACTTTTGATTAAATGTGGTATATCAAGCTGTCCTACACTCCTTTAAGTTGAGTTTAAAGACTGCTCTTCACAGCTATCACTTTGAGAGCTTTCTATGGTTATCAAAGACCACTAAAACCACCATAAGGGTTGTCTGGATTAGTGCAGGTGCATCTCTCCTGAGAGTGTGCACCATATACTAAGCCAGACTTCAACAACCACCAACAACAGTTCTCTATTATACTTCTCCCACCAGGGCACAAGTCCTAAAAAAAGAAGTGGGTCACTAGCCATGTTAGGCAGTATGTAAGTGACATCAGAGCATGTGACATCTCACGTGACATCACAACCTATGACTTCACTGGAAGTGTTATCACAAAAAAAGACATCAGATTCTAAGACCTCACATATGTTAAGCAGGTCTATCATGTGTACGTTTGAGTGCATTACAATATTTAACAAATTACATTTTGCGTTGGAGTTGTGCCAAAAAAGTGAAGCAACCCGGCGCAAGATCTAGGCCTCCACGTATAAATGTATTTATTAAAACTCTGCCAGAAAGAAATTGACAAAAAGGAGAAACTTGTCAATAGATCTGTTCTGCTTAATTGGTTGCAAAATCTGCATTTTAAAATATCTTATGGAGTTAAGGCACCTGCTGCATAGATCTTTATGTACCCAGTACATCTCACGAAATAATAATAATGGTAAGATAACTCTGGAGGTTGATGCACTTGCTGGAGAGACAGGTGTTTTGTTTAGTTCCAGTTTTGAATCAAAGTAGCATAGAGGGTTAATATGTCTCCCACAAAGCACATCATGTGACACACTATTGACAGATTTTTATTTTATATAGATGGGTAAGTGGGTTATTGTTTTTAACACAGAGATTCTTTAATTACTTGCAGTTCAAAAAATTGTAATCCTTCTATTATAGCACAGTGAACTTTGAAGGAAAGGACATGTGACTCCCACACCTTGTAACCCTCACTATCTTATGTAACAAATCCTGTAAACTGAATTACACACACATGATTTATTGTCAATGTATGTGTAAAGCACTCCGGCACCCTGGAATGGGTTGAGTAGTGCTATAAAAGAAATAAGACAAAATAGTGGTATTTAAATTGTTACTTGTGTAAATCTTAGGACAGACCAACAAATCTGACACAGCGTAATGCAAGATGTGGGCTTAGACTACATCTGATGCTAATTGTTCTCATGTTCCTGGGCAAAGTTACACATGTCATTTGAAATGTCATCAGTGATGTCATCCATGATATCACTGACCATGTCATGAGTGATGTAATATGTGAGGTCATAAGCAGTGCATTGCGGTGGCGCAAGTTATAGTTAGCTCAGCTAACTATAACGGCTGAATTTCTCTGGTTTTGTACGAGGGAAATGTCAGCCTAACTATAACGCCCCTGTAATCTTTGTTTTTTTCTGTGAATTTCTAAGGTTTTTTAAATGCTAATTTCTAACTATAACGTCCCTGAAACTTGTGGTTTCTTCAGTGACTTTCTAAGGCTTTTTAAATGCTAATTTCTAACTATAACGTCCCTGAAACCTGTTGTTTTTTCAGTGAATTTCTATGTTTTTTTTAACTAGCAGTCATGTTTGCAGAGTGGTGGAGAAAAGGGGCTGGGCCTCTGAAGGCCTCTTAGCAATCCCACTGTGTGGGACTTACTGGAAGTAACAGGAGGGGTAGTTGGCCCCCAAGGACGTCCTTGGGGGCCAACTACCACTCCTATTACCTCCAGTAAGTCCCACACAGCAGGATTGCTGAGTTCTGACAGCAGGCCACGCCCCCTTTGTGCACCACTCTGCAAATGAGCTTCCTGGCATGCTCTTGGTTGGGGGATGAAGTCCCTTTTGCTCCTGGGGGTCCTTAGGGGCCAGCTAGTCTACCTATTACCTCCAGTAAGCCCAACACATTGGGATTGCTGAGAGGTGGTCGCAGGCCACACCCTCTTTCATCACCACTCTGCAAATGCGCCTCCTGGCGTGCTCTTGGTTGGGGGATGAAGTCCCCTTGCTTCTTGAGGGTCTCTGGGGGCAAACTAGCCCTCCTGCTATCTCCAGTAGGCCCCACACAGCTGGATTGCTGAGAAGTGGTCAGAGGACATGCCCCCTTTCTCCACCACTCTGCAAACACGCATCCTGGTGCACTGCTGCTTGGAGGTTGAAGTCTACTTTACTCCTGAGGCCCTCAAGAGGCAAGGGGACCTCATCACCCCACCAGCAGTGTGCAGAGAGGTGCATTTGCAGAGTGGTGGAAAAAGGGGTGTGGCCTCCAATCACCTCTCAGCAATCCAGCTGTGTGGGGCTTACTGGAGGTAGCAGGTGGGCTAGTTGGCCCCTAAGAACCCTCAACAACAATGGGGACTTCATCCTCCAACCAAGGCGCCAGGAGGTTTGCAGAGTAGTGAAAAAAGGGGGCGGCTTCTGTTTTTTTTTAATTCTAGGAAGGGGGGCTGTGTGCCCCCCTTCTCTTGATGCTTTTGGGCCCCTGGGACCCAATCCCCCGGAACCTGACCCATTTTTTTTTGGTAATAAAATGGGAGGGGAGCCACGCAACCCCCCTCCCGAGGCCGATTTCTGCCCGGGGGACCCCATCCCCGAGTGCTGGGCCTTTGCTATTTTTTTTATAAACGAGAGGTGGGCCGTGCGCCTCCACTCCTCAGGCCTATTTCGGCCATGGGGACCCCATCCCCCAGGGCCCAGCTTTGTAAAAAAAATTTAGGGAAGGGGGCTGCGTGGCACAACTTTCCTGGGCCAGTTTTGACCCCGGGGACACCATCCCCCGGGGCCTGTCCTTTATTTTATTTTTTTGTTAATTTTTACTCTACTGAATCAAAACAAATCATGAGTATCCTATGCAAGAACTGGAACATACTGCATCTAGACCCAACTATCTCTCAAATTGTGGGAAACCACCCGAGCCTCACATTCCGGGGAGCAAGAAACCTAAAAGACCAACTCTTCCCAGCCACTTCTTAGCTAAGAAGAAACAAGACACATGGCTGAAACAAAAAGGCTTTTACAAATGTACCAACTGTAAGGTTTGTCAGATCGCAAAGAACACTAAGGAGATTCGAATGGCCAACAAGAAAATCTGGATAATCGATCAACTTATTACAAGTAAGAGCCAGTTCGTCATCTACATTATTGAATGTCCCTGCACCCTCAAGTACGCGGGGAGTACAATTTGCGAATTAAAGAAGCGCATTCTGGAACATGTTAGGGCGACGATCAACACTGACCGAAGCAATGCAGTTGCAAAACACATGGAAAAAGTCCATGGAGGAAAATGGAAACAACTTAAATTCTACGCACTGGAAACAGTAGAGTGCCACGTGAGAGGTGGCGACAGGGAACGGATTTTAAGACAAAAGGAGTCACGGCACATTCTCGCCTTCCGCACCCTAACCCCGATTGGGTTGAATGAAGATGAAGAAATGCATTCACATCTGTAAATATGGACCTCCCCCTCTAAGACGTTTATGAAATCAGCTCCCCTTCTCACAATGGTTTTAATTTGCACATTGTTTCACCTGCAGTTTTTCACTACACTCAGATCAATATGTGTTCCATGCTGACAATCGTGGCCCTGAAGGCACTTTTTGACTTTAAACAAATCATGACTGTCCCAAGTTATGTTATTTAATTTTAGAGCCTATGCTAGTGTAGTAAATCTAGCTCCATTAAACTACATTGGAAAAAACACACAGACACTGTAGGCCCATTAGAGGGAGAGATTTTGCAAAATACGGGACTATCCCAAAAATGCTGCCAATGTAGAAATTCGTGATTGGTCAGGCGTAATAAATGTGTATGTATTGCATTGCCCGGTCACTCAATTGCATAGGCCATTGTCACCACATACATTGCCTTAATAAAGGGAGACTGTCACGTCTCTTTTTGATCGCAGAAAGTGATTTTGGGTTTGTTAACAGTTATAAAATACACACAATTATAAAGGGTGCAACAAAGGGTCAATCTGAATCGCAAATCAACAAATGCGGAACACATGAGGTTTTCATTTACTTTCACGTTACTTTGCACACATTTATTGGTGATGGTATTCACACACGTGTAGTTTTAGAATAAACACACTACATTATCCACAATGCAAAGCGGTGCACTAAAGGAAGTGATGTCACCATTCCTTGATTGCATATAATGTTGGTTAAAATGTCGTGCTTTGTTTTACCCGTGATCAAGGTCTTTGATAGACTGTAAAGCGTTGGGCTGTGCTGAATTGCCCTAACAATGTTGCTGCCAGAAAAGTAAACAACTGGATATCAACTATACCCGTGAGTGCGTGTGGAATTGTTTCCATCGAGGAAAAACTGCTATGATATATATATATTATCATGTCTCTTGTTTACATTTGTATGAATAGTAATTTTATAATTGTACATATATTGATGAACGTTGTAGGAGAGTAGGATCTGCTTCACATGGGTACCCCCACTTTTTGCTGATGCTTCACTGGTTTTCGACATTAGTCTGGCTGGGGCCCTGCTATTCAGAACCCCAGCCTAGCTGTTTCCTCTTTAAAAGGGTCTCCATGTGCCTTAGGCACATCACTGATTGGGATCTGGAGTGCCCTTATAAGGCCCTAGTATATGGTATACTATGTACCAAGGGCATAGGTACCTCAGAGGCCTGCCAGGGGCTGCAGCATGTATTATGCCACCCCTGGGAGGCCATCCAAACTGACACCACAGGTCTGCTACTGCAGCCTGGGTAAGGTGGTGCATGCACCCCTTACTGTGGTATAGGTTACCTATATCACTAAAAGCATACACACATATAAACCTATAAGTCACTCCTAAGGCAGGCCTTATCAATCCTAAAGGCAGAGTGCATGGTTCCTATGTGAGAGGGCGCCCCTGCATGAGCAGGGCCCCTCTGCAGCGTTCGGAGACCATCTCTGATGCTGTTTGTAGTGCAGCCTGACCATATACTCTTAAGCGCATTATATCCTTGCGGTAAAATGCTAACTTTGGAATGGCTGCACCTAAACATGTCGTGTTTGGTGTCAAACATCTTGGAATACTACCCCCCGCCAATCCTGGCGGCGGGGGTAGCATTCCACCCTTCTAGAGGGAAAGGCATGTTAACTCTGATGAGTCCGGTAACTTCTTTCCAGAGCCCTGGCATCACAAAATGGATGCTGCTGCCACAGACACGAGTCTGGCCTCCTGCTGCTGGACGAAACTCCGGCAAGGGAGGCCTGGACAATAGGTTTCCTGTCCCAGGGAGGTGTGACCACCTTCCCAGACAGGACAATGTGTATTGGGGCTGGGCGGGAGCACTTTCGGGTGCTTTGAAGTCCTGCACTGGGGGCACATTTGGTGTCCCTGTGCATACCCCAGTTCAAACCGGATCAGGGGCTCGCAGCCCCTGCTTTGGCGCGAACTGGACAAAGGGAAAGGGGTGTAGCCACCCCTCTGCCCTGACCCACCCATAGGTGGGGCCACAGAGTAGTCCATCCCCTATTTTTAGAATAAAGGTAGGAACCCAGTCCTTAGGACTTTAGATTATACCTGGACGAAACTCTGACACGGAATCCTGGACCTTCGACGCTCTACGACAAGATTAGAGGACTGAAGAATCTCCCTTGGGGTCAAGGAGTGACTCCCCTGCTTGGCAGGCACCAAAGAAGCATCTGTCCGGTTCGCATTACTGAAGCTCCCGTCGGACGCCGAAGTCATCGCATCACCAGAGGTGGATTCTCAGACTTCCCCGAGGCTACCCTGAGTCCCCAGCAAAGCTGAGGCCCGTGGCTATTGTGGGTGACTTGAGACCGTGACCCCTGGACACCGAGCACACTTGCAAGTGCACCATCTTCTGGGTCTCCCAAGAAGTCGTGCTTTGGGCTCCGAGTAGCCCTAGCTTCCAGCACCACCTGCACCGAAGATCACTGGCCCCCACTCCATGAGTGTCCTGTAAGCCAGCTCCACGTGCGGCGTCACGAGGCTCCTTCGCGGTCGCTAGCCCGTTGGCTAGTAGCCCTTAACGAAGGCCAATATTTTCTTTACTTGGCATCCTGGTTGCTCCAGGCCTGCCCTCACTTACCCTCGCTGGGTGAGTTCCCCAGACCTTGCTGGTCTGCATCATCGACGATCTACATCTTACTCGAGACTTGCCGTTGCCAAGGCTTGTTGGGTCCAATCCGGTCGCCGACACCTCAGCACTCGACAGACATCGAGCAACAGCCCGACTCCTGCTCCTGGTTGCCGACAACGCCTCCCGGACTTCGTGGCTGAAGAGTCAAGATGACCGTCACCGTACCTGAAGCACTCGACATCGGTGGGCATCTGTCCATCGCCTTCCTGGTCACTGGCTAGTGACCCAGACTCTGTCCCCTCTGCTTTCAGGTTCTTCAGAACTCCGATCCACTCTTGGATCCACCCGGACACTTTTCTCCTGGTCGCCAGCAGCACTTTGCAGCAGATCGCCATACGAAACGACGACGAAACCCGACCCCGAAAGGCACCTATGCACCCGGCTTCCCTGGGTGAGGTAACAAGAGTACTCCAGTGCTCCCGTGGGTAGAGACTCTTCAAAGTCCTAGATCTCAAAGGGTTTTGTCCTAGTCCTATTTTAAGTGTCCCTTTCCTCTATTTTCCCGATCCCGACTTTCTCCATAGAAGTTAACGGCGTATCGCGGTTGTGTACTTACACTGCACGCGTCTCCCGTGGGTCCCCTGTGTCACTACCTTGGGTGGTTCCTTGTGGCCCAAGCACTTCTAGAGGCTCTAGGCCTAGTGTCTAGTTCAGTCGTGGTTCGCATACCACTTTATTGGTATATGGTTTGGTACGCCCCTAGGGCCCAAACGTGTATTTGTGCTATTACTGTGATTTAAGATCTTATAACCTATGTACTTGAACTCTAGCCTCATAAAGAGACTAGAGGGGTGTGTTTAGTAATAAATACATATATTTTGAATATATACCTGGTGTGGTGCTCTTTCATTTGGTCACTCAAGAGATTATAGACTGGTAAAACAAGCTGCTTTACATTCCTTCAAGACTTAGCCTGAAGGCTGCTCTCCATAGCTACCACTAGGATAGCTTTCAATAAGGATGTCTTTAACCTACCTACCATAAGAGTCGATTTGGACTGGTGCAAGGTGCCCACTATAATTAGTGGACAGCATATGCCAGGCCAACTTCTCATAAACGTATTTTACATTTATGTATTTATTATATCAAATATATGCTTATTTTGCACAAAGTGATCTTGCAATGCCAGCGCTCATAATGATTATAACAATATGTAGTATTTTCTCCATGTTCACTAGCGGTCACCTGACTGTCACGTTTTTTGCATTTGCACTTTAAATAAGCGTTTAACGAGTGGCAACGCGTCATGTGATCAAGGCCCAGGTGGGGCTGAAACGCGTCATGGCGGCGATGCAGGGCATTTGAAATAAAGATATTTGCACAAGGAACTTTGGGTCCGCGTTCGTCTGTCCGAGTGCAGTGGATGGTTGGAGACGAAGCCTGTAATATATATATATATATATATATATATGTTTTTCCCTGAAAAGAACACAGGTTTCAGGGACGTTATAGGTAGAAATTAGCATTTAAAACACCTTAGATATTCACGGAAAAAACAAAGGTTACAGGGACGTTATAGTGTGGCTGACATTTCACTTGTACAAAACCAGAGAAATTCAGCCGTTAGAGTCAGCTGAGCTAACTATAACTTATGCCCCCGCAATGCACTGCTGATGACCTCACATATTACATCACTCATGACATGGTCAGTGACATCACTGATGACATTACTGATGACATTTCAAATAACATCACTGATGACATCTCCAATGTGCATATTTATGTATATATATATATATATATATTTATTCACTGAAAAAAACACAGGTTTCAGGGACATTATAGTTAGGCTGACATTTCACTCGTACAAAACCAGAGAAATTCGGCCGTTATAGTTAGCTGAGCTAACTATAACTCACGCCCCCCAATGCACTGCTGATGACATCACATATTACATCACTCATGACATGGTCAGTGACATCACTGATGACATCACTGAAGACATCTCAAATGACATCACTGATGACATCATCCACTTAATATCTGATGCACCTCCTCACTCCATAATATAACCTTTCATACACCCACTCTAAAATACAGACTGTCATACACGAAACCATAGTCACACCAATACCAGTTAGTACATACCCACTCACTGATTCATAGGTCTACACACATCCACTCACTCAACCATACAGTCACTCATACACGTAGTCACTCATCAATACAGCCACTGATATATGCACTCATATACCCATACAGACACTCACATACTGCCACTCACCCACAGAGATACTCACACACCTAGTCAGTCGCCCAAAGACTGAATCACACTGCTATTTACTCACCTATACAGTTATACACACGCCACCTCACTTATTCATACAGATACTAACACATACTTACTCTCTTATACAATCACTGACACAAGCACACACTCATCCATACAGCCACTCTCACAATCACTCATTCTTACATATAGTCATTTATATACTCCAACACTCACATATACTGCCTTTCACATATGCAGCTACTCACCATATACCACTGAGACATCCATACACTCACCGACACAGCCATACGTACACTCACTCAACCATACCGTCCCTCACAGATGCACTCATGAACCCATGTACCCAGTGATTTGCCCACTCATACATACATGCAGGGAGTCACACAGCCCCTCACCTACCCACACAGACACTCAGGCACCCATACAGGTACTCAGACAACTAATCAGTAAACCATATAGACACTCATGTACCTACTCAGCAACCCATGCAGCCAGTTACACACCAACTGACAGACTGATACACACATTTACACCGATTAGTCACTCACCCATATATTCACTAAGACATGTTTAATCACTCACTCAAACAGTCAGTCACGCACCCAAGAAATCATCCATGCAGACACTCATACACCCACTCATTCTTAAAATACACCTTGGCGTATATATATAAGATTCTTAAACTTTTTAGAAACACTGACACTCACTGGATGATGTCATCAGTGATTCCATCAGTGATGTCATTTGAGATGCCATCAGTGATGTCACTGACCATGTCGTGAGTGATGTAATATGTGGCATCATCAGCAGTGCATTGCGGGGGCGCGAGTTACAGTTAGCTCAGCTAACTATAATGGCCGAATTTCTCTGGTTTTGTATGAGTGAAATGTCAGCCTAACTATAACCTCCCTGAAACCTGTGGTTTCTCAGTGAATTTCTAAGGTTTTTAAATGCTAATTCCTAGCTATAATGTCCCTGAAACCTCTAGTTTTTTTCAGTGAATTTCTATGGTTTTTTAAATGCTAATACTAACTATAACGTCCCTGAAACCTCTGTTTTTTTCACTGAATTTTTAAGGTTTTTTAAATGATAATTTCTAACTATGCCTACATAGGTAGGACATGTGCAGAAAGAGGAAGAAAGGTGCAGAAAGAACCAACAGAGGTGCAGAAAGAGGCATACTTTGACTGTACCTTACAACAGACTCCTACAAAGTAGCCTAATCACTAATCCTTCTCCCAAGATGTCTTAAACCTCACTTTTCTCTTGACGGTTCACTATTCATCAACTGCTCAGAATGTTAGCATACCAGATATAAAACAGCAATCCTAAGCATATGACTGTTGTAAGTCTGACCACGTTTGTGAAGGTATGCATGCGTGTGTCTCTGCTTTTACCTAGTGACATGTTACATAAAAATAAACATACACATACTTGAATACCTGTGTTTCAAACAGCATACTCTGTACATTTGTGTACAAAAAGGTAGAAGCAAAAGAAGTGCAGAAGGAAGCAATAGAGGTGCAGAAAGAGGCAAAAGGGGTACAGAAAAAAGCAAGAGAGGTGCAGAAAAAAGTAAGAGAAGTGCACAAAGAACCAACAAAGGTGCAGAAAGAGGCAAGAGGGGTGCAGAAAGAAGCAAGAGATGTGCAGAAAGAGGCAAGAGGGGTACAGAAAGAGGCAAGAGAAATGCACAAAGAGGGAAGAAGGGTGCAGAAAGAGGCAAGAGGGGTGCAGAAAGAAGCAAGAGAGGTGCAGAAAGAAGCAAGAGAAGTACAGAATGAAGCAACAGGGGTGCAGAAAGAGGCAATAGGGGTGCAGAAAGAGGCAAGCGGAGTGAAGAAAGAGGCAACAGCGGAGCAGATGGAGTCAAGATAACTGTAGAAAGAGACAAGAGAGTTACAAAAACAGGCAAAAGAGGTGCAGAAAGAGGGAACAGGGGTGCAGACAGACAAAAGAGAAGTGCAGAAAGAGGGAAGAGGGGTACAGAAATGTGCAAGAGAGGTGCAGAAAGAAGCAAGAACAGTTCATAAAGAACCAACAGAGGTGCAGAAAGAGGCAAGAGGGGTGCAGAAAGAAGAGAGAGAAGTACAGAAAGAAGCAAAAGAGGTGCAGAAAGAGGCAAGAGAGGTACAGAATGAGGCAAGAGCAGTGCAGAAAGAACCAAGAGATGTGCAGAAAGAGGCAAGAGATGTGCAGAAAAAGGGAAGAAAGGTGCAGAAAGAAGCAAGAGAGGTGAAGAAAGAAGAAAGAGAAGTGCAGAAAGAGGCAAGTGATGTGCAGAAGAAGGCAAGAGAACTGCAGAAAGAGGCAAGAGAGTTGCAGAAACAGGCAAAAGGGGTGCAGAAAGAGGGAAAAGGGATAAAGAAAGAGGCAAGCGGGATGCAGAAATTTGCAACAGAGGTGCAGAAAGACGCAAGAGCAGTGCAGAAAGAACCAACAGAGGTGCAGAAAGAGGGCAGAGGGGTATAGAAAGAGGCAAGAGAAGTGCAGAAAGAAGCACAAGAGGTGCAGAAAGAGGCAAGAGAACTGGAGAAAAAGGCAAGAGGGGTACAGAAAGAGGCAAGAGTGGTAAAGAAAGAAGCAAGAGAAGTGCAGAAAGAAGCAAAAGAGGTGCTGAAAGAGGCAAGAGGGGTGCAAAAAGAGGCAAGAGACGTGCAGAAAGAAGCAACAGAAGTGTAGAAAGAGGCAAGAGAGGTGCAGAAACAGGCAAGAAAGGTGCAGAAAGAGGGAACAGGGGTGCAGAAAGGGGCAAGAGGGATACAGAAATTTTCAAGAGAGGTGCAGAAAGAAGAAAGAGAAGTGTAGAAAGAAGCAAGAGAGTTGGAGAAAGAGGGAAGAGGGGTACAGAAAGAGGCAAGAGGAATGCTGAAATTTGCAAAAGGGGTGCAGAAAGAAGCAAGAGCAGTGCAGAAAGAACCAACAGTGGTGCAAAAGGGGGCAAGAGGGTTGCAGAAAGAGGTAGGAAAGGTGCACAAAGAGGCAAGAGGGATACAGAAAGAGGCAGGAGGGGTGCAGAAAGAAGAAAGAGAAGTGGAGAAAGAACCAATAGAGGTGCTGAAATAGGCACGAGGAGTGCAGAAAGAGGCCACAGCAGTGCAGAAAGAAGCAAAAGAGGTACAGAAAGAGGGAAGAGGGTGCAGAAAGAAGCAAGAGAACTGCAGAAAGAGGCAAGAGAGGTGCACAAAGAGGCAAGAGAGGTGCACAAAGAAGGAAAAAGGCTGCAGAAAGAGGCAAGAGGGGTGCAGAAAGAAGCAAGAGGTGCAGAAAGAAGCAAGAGAAGTGCAGAATGAAGCAACAGGGGTGCAGAAAGAGGCAAGAGGGATACAGAAAGAGGAAAGAGGGGTACAGAAAGAGGCATCAGAGATGCAGAAGGAGGCAAGAGAACTGCAGAAAGAGGCAAGAGAGTTGCAGAAACAGGCAAAAGAGGGGCAGAAAGAGGGAACAGGGGTGCAGACCGAGGCAAGAGAAGTGCATAAAGAGGGAAGAGGGGTACAGAAAGAGGCAAGAGGAATGCTGAAATTTGCAAAAGAGGTGCAGAAAGAAGCAAGAGCAGTGCAGAAAGAACCAACAGTGGTGCAAAAGGAGGCAAGAGGGTTGCAGAAAGAGGTAGGAGAGGTGCACAAAGAGGCAAGAGGAATACAGAAAGAGGCAGGAAGGGAGCAGAAAGAAGGAAGAGATGTGGAGAAAGAACCAATATAGGTGCTGAAAGAGGCACGAGGGGTGCAGAAAGAGGCAAGAGAAGTGCAGAAAGAAGCAACAGAGATACAGAAAGAGGCAAGAGAGGTGCAGATACAGACAGGAAAGGTGCAGAAAGATGGACGAGGGGTGCAGAAAGAGGCAAGAGGGGTGCAGAAAGAAGCAAGTGAGGTGCAGAAAGATGCAACAGAGGTGCTGAAAGAGGCAAGAGTTGTGCAGAAACAGGCAAGAGAAGTGCAGAAACAGGCAAGAGATTTGCTGAAAGAAGCAACAGAGGTGTAGAAAGAAGCAAGAGAAGTGCAGAAAGAGGCAAGTGAGGTGCAAAAAGAGGCAAGAGAGGTACAGCAAATGGCAAGAGAATTGCAGAAAGAGGCAAGAGGGATGCAAAAAGGGAAGAAGGGTGCAGAAAGAAGCAAGAGTGGTGCAGAAAGAAGCAAGAGAAGTGCAGAATGAGGCAAGAGGGCTGCAGAAAGAGACAAGAGAGGTGCAGAAAGAGAGGGAAGACGAGTGCAGAAAGAGACAACAGGGGTGCAGAAAGATGCAAGACAGGTGCCAAAAGAAGCGAGAGAAGTGCAGAATGAAGCAACAGGGGTGAAGAAAGAGGCAAGAGCAGTGCAGATTGAAGCAACAGAGGTGTAGAAGGAGGCAAGAGAACTGCAGAAAGAGGCAAGAGAGTTGCAGAAACAGGCAAAAGAGGTGCAGAAAGAGGAAACAGGGGTGCAGGCAGAGGCAAGAGAGGTAGAGAAAGAGGCAAGAGGGGTGCAGAAATTTACAAGAGAGGTGCAGAAAGAAGAAAGAGCAGTGCAAACGAACCAACAGAGGTGCAGAAAGAGGCAAGAGGGGTGCAAAATAAGGAACAGAGTTGCACAAAGAGGCATGAGGGGTGCAGAAATAGGGAAGAGACATGTAGAAAGAAGCAAGAGAGTTGCACAAAGTGGTAGGAAGGGTGCAGAAAGAGGCAAGAGGGTTGCATAAAGAAGCAAAAGAGGTGCAGAAAGAAGCAAGAGAAGTGCAGAAATAAGCAACAGAGGTGCAGAAAGAGGCAAGAGGGGTGCAAAAAGAGGCAAGAGAAGTGTAGAAAGAAGCAACAGTAGTGCAGAAAGAGGCAGGAGAGTTGCAGAAACAGGCAAGAAAGGTGCATAAAGAGGGAACAGGGGTGCAGAAAGAGGCAAGAGGGATACAGACATTTTCAAGAGAGGTGCAGAAAGAAGCAAGAGAAGTGCAGAAAGAAGCAAGAGAGGTGGAGAAAGAGGGAAGAGGGGTACAGAAAGAGGCAAGAGGAATGCTGAAATTTGCAAAAGTGGTGCAGAAAGAAGCAAGAGCAGTGCAGAAAGAACCAACAGTGGTGCAAAAGGGGGCAAGAGGGTTGCAGAAAGAGGTAGGAAAGGTGCACAAAGAGGCAAGAGGGATACAGAAAGAGGCAGGAGGGGTGCAGAAAGAAGAAAGAGAAGTGGAGAAAGAACCAATAGAGGTGCTGAAAGAGGCACAAGGGGTGCAGAAAGAGGCAACAGCAGTGCAGAAAGAAGCAAAAGAGGTACAGAGAGAGGGAAGAGGGTGCAGAAAGAAGCAAGAGAACTGCAGAAAGAGGCAAGAGAGGTGCACAAAGAGGCAAGAGAGGTGCACAAAGAAGGGAAAAGGGTGCAGAAAGAGGCAAGAGGGGTGCAGAAAGAAGCAAGAGGTGCAGAAAGAAGCAAGAGAAGTGCAGAATGAAGCAACAGGGGTGCAGAAAGAGGCAAGAGGGATACAGAAAGAGGAAAGAGGGGTGCAGAAAGAAGCAACAGAGATACAGAAAGAGGCAGGAGAGGTGCAGAAACAGGCAGGAGAGGTGCAGAAAGAAGGGACAGGGATGCAGAAATAGGGAATAGGGGTGCAGAAAGAAGCAAGTGAGGTGCAGAAAGATCCAAGAGAGGTGCAGATAGAGGCAAGAGAAGTGCAGAAACAGGCAAGAGAAGTGCAGAAACAGGCAAGAGATTTGCTGAAAGAAGCAACAGAGGTGTAGAAAGAAGCAAGAGAAGTGCAGAAAGAGGCAACTGAGGTGCAAAAAGAGGCAAGAGAGGTACAGCAAAAGGCAAGAGAATTGCAGAAAGAGGCAAGAGGGATGCAAAAAAGGGAAGAAGGGTGCAGAAAGAAGCAAGAGTGGTGCAGAAAGAAGCAAGAGAAGTGCAGAATGAGGCAAGAGGGCTGCAGAAAGAGACAAGAGAGGTGCAGAAAGAGAGGGAAGACGAGTGCAGAAAGAGACAACAGGGGTGCAGAAAGATGCAAGACAGGTGCCGAAAGAAGTGAGAGAAGTGCAGAATGAAGCAACAGGGGTGAAGAAAGAGGCAAGAGCAGTGCAGATTGAAGCAACAGAGGTGTAGAAGGAGGCAAGAGAACTGCAGAAAGAGGCAAGAGAGTTGCAGAAACAGGCAAAAGAGGTGCAGAAAGAGGAAACAGGGGTGCAGGCAGAGGCAAGAAAGGTAGAGAAAGAGGCAAGAGGGGTGCAGAAATTTACAAGAGAGGTGCAGAAAGAAGAAAGAGCAGTGCAAACGAACCAACAGAGGTGCAGAAAGAGGCAAGAGGGGTGCAAAATAAGGAACAGAGTTGCACAAAGAGGCATGAGGGGTGCAGAAATAGGGAAGGGACATGTAGAAAGAAGCAAGAGAGTTGCACAAAGAGGTAGGAAGGGTGCAGAAAGAGGCAAGAGGGTTGCATAAAGAAACAAAAGAGGTGCAGAAAGAAGCAAGAGAAGTGCAGAAATAAGCAACAGAGGTGCAGAAAGAGGCAAGAGGGGTGTAAAAAGAGGCAAGAGAAGTGTAGAAAGAAGCAACAGTAGTGCAGAAAGAGGCAGGAGAGGTGCAGAAACCGGCAAGAAAGGTGCATAAAGAGGGAACAGGGGTGCAGAAAGAGGCAAGAGGGATACAGACATTTTCAAGAGAGGTGCAGAAAGAAGCAAGAGAAGTGCAGAAAGAATCAAGAGAGGTGGAGAAAGAGGGAAGAGGGGTACAGAAAGAGGCAAGAGGAATGCTGAAATTTGCAAAAGTGGTGCAGAAAGAAGCAAGAGCAGTGCAGAAAGAACCAACAGTGGTGCAAAAGGGGGCAAGAGGGTTGCAGAAAGAGGTAGGAAAGGTGCACAAAGAGGCAAGAGGGATACAGAAAGAGGCAGGAGGGGTGCAGAAAGAAGAAAGAGAAGTGGAGAAAGAACCAATAGAGGTGCTGAAAGAGGCACAAGGGGTGCAGAAAGAGGCAACATCAGTGCAGAAAGAAGCAAAAGAGGTACAGAAAGAGGGAAGAGGGTGCAGAAAGAAGCAAGAGAACTGCAGAAAGAGGCAAGAGAGGTGCAGAAAGAGGCAAGAGAGGTGCACAAAGAAGGGAAAAGGGTGCAGAAAGAGGCAAGAGGGGTGCAGAAAGAAGCAAGAGGTGCGGAAAGAAGCAAGAGAAGTGCAGAATGAAGCAACAGGGGTGCAGAAAGAGGCAAGAGGGATACAGAAAGAGGAAAGAGGGGTGCAGAAAGAGGCAACAGAGATGCAGAAGGAGGCAAGAGAACTGCAGAAAGAGGCAAGAGAGTTGCAGAAACAGGCAAAAGAGGGGCAGAAAGAGGGAACAGGGGTGCAGACCGAGGCAAGAGAAGTGCAGAAAGAGGGAAGAGGGGTACCGAAAGAGGCAAGAGGAATGCTGAAATTTACAAAAGAGGTACAGAAAGAAGCAAGAGCAGTGCAGAAAGAACCAACAGTGGTGCAAAAGGAGGCAAGAGGGTTGCAGAAAGAGGTAGGAAAGGTGCACAAAGAGGCAAGAGGAATACAGAAAGAGGCAGGAGGGGTGCAGAAAGAAGGAAGAGAAGTGAAGAAAGAACCAATAGAGGTGCTGAAAGAGGCACGAGGGGTGCAGAAAGAGGCAAGAGAAGTGCAGAAAGAAGCAACAGAGATACAGAAAGAGGCAAGAGAGGTACAGAAACAGGCAGGAAAGGTGCAGAAAGATGGAAGAGGGGTGCAGAAAGAGGCAAGAGGGGTGCAGAAAGAAGCAAGTGAGGTGCAGAAAGATGCAACAGAGGTGCAGAAAGAGGCAAGAGAGGTGCAGAAACAGGCAAGAGAAGTGCAGAAAGAGGCAAGAGATTTGCTGAAAGAAGCAACAGAGGTGTAGAAAGAAGCACGAGAAGTGCAGAAAGAGGCAAGAGGGATGCAAAAAAGGGAAGAAGGGTGCAGAAAGAAGCAAGAGTGGTGCAGAAAGAAGCAAGAGAAGTGCAGAATGAGGCATGAGGGCTGCAGAAAGAGACAAGAGAGGTGCAGAAAGAGAGGGAAGACGAGTGCAGAAAGAGACAACATAGGTGCAGAAAGATGCAGGACAGGTGCCGAAAGAAGCAAGAGAAGTGCAGAATAAAGCAACAGGGGTGTAGAAGGAGGCAAGAGAACTGCAGAAAGAGGCAAGAGAGTTGCAGAAACAGGCACAAGAGGTGCAGAATGAGGAAATAGGGATGCAGGCAGAGGAAAGAGAGGTAGAGAAAGAGGCAAGAGGGGTGCAGAAATTTACAAGAGAGGTGCAGAAAGAAGAAAGAGCAGTGCAAACGAACCAACAGAGGTGCAGAAAGAGGCAAGAGGGGTGCAGAAAGAGGCAAGAGAAGTGCAAAATAAGGAACAGAGTTGCACAAAGAGGCATGAGGGGTGCAGAAATAGGGAAGAGACATGTAGAAAGAGGCAAGAGAGTTGCACAAAGAGGTAGGAAGGGTGCAGAAAGAGGCAAGAGGGTTGCAGAAAGAAACAAAAGAGGTGCAGAAAGAAGCAACAGAGGTGCAGAAAGAGGCAGGAGGGGTGCAGAAAGAAGCAAGAGAGGTGCAGAAAGAAGCAACAGAGGTGCAGAAATAGGCAAGAGAAGTGCAGAAAGAGGCAAGAGAGGTGCAGAAACAGGCAGGAGAGGTGCAGAAAGAGGGAAGAAGGGTGCAGAAAGAGGCAAGAGGGGTACAGAAAGGAGCAAGTGAGGTGCAGAAAGTGGAAGAGATGAGCAGAAAGAGGCAAAAGAAGTGCTGAAAAAGAAAGAAAGGTGCAGAAAGAAGCAACAGAAATGCAGAAAGAGGCAAGAGAGGCGCAGAAAGAAGCAAGAGTGGTTTGTACACCATTAGTACCAATTTAATACCCACATTTAGCAATAAGTACCAGGTGACCATTCTAGGATTGCAAAGGGCCTTCCATCATGCTGGAACACGTGTCGCTGCTTTTTGGTAACGTTTGAGCCGTTTTAGCTAGAAACAAGGTTTTTTGGTTCAAATCTGCAGATTATGCAGCAGATGATGGATTATGTGTCAAAAGCGGAAAATTTATAATTGTGCAAAAGTCAGTGCAGCCAAACAGTTGCATAATTCCAGTGGCCCTGCTCATACCTCTGACTAGGTCCAGAAATGCTCCTTCTTTTTTTGTCTCATTGAGTTTATAGTTTAGCATCTAGGGAAACGAGGAAGACTAAACCTGAGGTTACCACTCCACAACACAGACTACCATACCACATAATGACTCTCCATAACACACAATCCCACTCTACATAATTCCTATACACTAAATACCACATACTTTCTATCCACATAATTTCACTGCACAACATACCACAAAATTCCACTACACACAACCTACATCCACTCCACTCCAAGAAACATTAGTAAAACACTTTTCCATTTACAATGCCAATAGCTCTAACTCTCGCAAATGTGAAACCTATACATTGCAAATGCTTCTTTAACTAGTAGTCGCAATTGAGGAGAGGTGGAGAAAGGGGGCTGAGCCTCCGACCAGTGCTCAGTAATTCCGCTGCGTAGGACTTACAGGAGGTACCAGGAGGGCTTCTTGGCCCCCAAAGTCCCTCAGAAGAAAAGTGGACTTCATCCCCCAACCCGTAGTGTGCCAGGAGGCGCATATGCAGAGTGGTGGAGAAAGGGGGGCATGGCCTCTGAAGACCTCTTAGCAATCCCACTGTGTGGTTCTTACTGTGGCCCCCCTCCAACAGATTTAAAGCCCCACGGAGGCCGGGGGTCTGCTACGGACCCCCGTATTTAAATTACTCTATGCCCTGGGGAGGTGGTGGTCCCTAGGGCAGTGTGGGGTGGGGCAGGAGCCCACCCACACTTCTTTAATTGTATTTAAGCCCCAGGGAGGTGGTGATCCCCGGGGCTTAGGGGGGCCAGTGAGGCCCCAGCTCACATAATTACAGTGATGCCCCGGGGAGGTGGCGGTTCCCACGGCAGTGTGGTGTGGTTCAGGAGCCCCCCCACACTTTTTTGATTGTATTGAAGCCCTGGGGAGGTGGAGGTCCCTGGGGCTTGGGGGGCCCATGAGGCCCCCTGCACATAATTACAGTGATGCCCTGGGGAGGTGGCAGTCCCCGGGGCACAAATTTTTTATGACAAGCCCCAGGGAGGTGGCAACCCCCAGGGCTGCGGGGGGGCACTGTGCCCCCTGCACATTACTAATCATGCCGGAGGTGGTGGTCCCTAGCAGGCCTAGGGGGTCAGGGTGTTTCTACCCCACCCCCTTTTCTTCATTTTTAACCTTTTTTCTTGTGACTCTGTTCAACCGAGTCACAAGATGGCTGCTAACACTTTCTGGTTTCAACTGTTGGCAGCCAATCAGAATCAAGCTTGTGCTCGGGAGGGTTCGAGGATACACCGCGGTCACCAGATATATGAATATTTTAAATATGAATATTTCAGGAACTACTGAATGGATTTACACCATTTACAAACTTCTGAACCAAGAGTTACGTTTTTGCCAAATTTCGTGTAATTCCGTTCAGCAGTTCGGGTTGCAGCTTTGTCTAAAGTTTCCTATGTTAATTAACATGGAGAAAACGCGTTTGTGACCCCTTTTTTTCTCAGCCCCCGCTTTACGAGTCACCCCGAAACTTTCAAGACAGGCGCTGACCAGAGCAGGGCATTAGTTTTGAAAATTTTGCGAAGATTCGTCAACCGGCGCTAAAGATATTGGCAAAAGAAAAAATGCTTTTTGAATAGAAAAAAGGTCCTAACTATAACTACCTACTGGCGACCGCCAGTAGGTAATATATATACATATATATAGATACATTTATATGTATGTGTGTGTATATATATATATATATATATAAATATATATATATATATATATACTGAAAAAAAACACAGGTTGAAGTAACGTTATAGTTAGGTGACATGTTCAGTAACAACGTAATGTTTTAAAGAAAAAAACACAGAACTTTGCCATTTATTATTATAGTTATCTCAAGTTACTATAACGTGTGCCTTAAAGTAACTATGACTCGCGTCCTCGTTTTTGGCCACAGACGACATCCACCTGGGACCCAACCAGCAGGCCTTGGAGTTCCTAAGATGGCTGCCACCACTCTCTGGTTGATCCTGTGGCAGCCAATCAGATCTCAGCATGAGACCAATCAGCCCCCACGGATCCTCCGCAGAGGGATATATACAATTTTCTTTAACTTTAATCTCTCTAAAGCTACTAAACAGATTCACACCAAAACACAAAAAACACTCTTTCTGGACCAAGATCTAGCTTTCTACCAAATTTGGAGAACATCTGTTTTGTTCAGCGGGTTAGGTTGGAGCTGTGTCTAAACATCTTGTGGAAAAATCAATGGGAAATCATATTTTGGTACCCCATTTTTTCTTGGACCCCACTTGACAGATCACTATGAAACTTTTCATGCTCAATTTAGTAAAAAGTAGTACTTGTTTTGGAATGTTTTGTGAAGATTCGTCAAGAGGTGCCAAAGTTATTATCAACACAAAAAAGGCATTTCCTATGGAAACACGATAGATAGATAGATAGATAGATAGATAGATAGATATTGTTAGACCTGGCATCATTCGCGTGGGTTTCCCCTGTATTTTTGCCCTTGCCTCTTGTTATTTTTAACCCTGGGCATAATACTTCGCTACGCTCACGGAGCATGCAAAGTTTGTGCTACTACGCACTATGAAAATTGCACGTAGTAGAGTGAATAACTGTGCTAATTGACGTAGCGTAGCAGTAGTTAAATAAACACCTTCAAATGCTTTGATAAAGCAATTTTCTATGCTAAAAAGCATATAACCAATTCACAAAAATGAATTTTGACAATAAAATATCAAGCAATGAGAGAGGTGATGATTTTGGAGTCCCCCCTAACCTAGGGGGAGGACCAAGCAGATGCCTTGAACACAAAAAGCATATCATGTGAACGATTCAATGGTGGTCCCTTCCTCCTAGGACCACCCCAAGCACTGTTATGGGCAAAAATACAATCCCAACCAAAGGCCCTGCAAAGCATTATGGGACGAGATTAGCAGTGGGCAGTGAATAATATAGTTTCCAATATCAAAATAATTCTACAAAGAGCTGCAGTTCAACTAGTCGTTACTAGGTGTCCCTCACGAGTCAAATGCAAAAGCATTGAAATTATTAATACATCAAGCTGCAGTTCCACTAGTCGTTACAAGATGTCCCTCACGAGTCAAATGCAAAAGTATTGAAAATCTTTCATGAGGCTTTTGCATTTGACTCGTGAGGGACATCTAGTAACGACTAGTGGAACTGCAGCTCTTTGTAGAATTATTTTGATATTGGATACTATAATATTCACTGCCCACTGCTAATCTCGTCCCATAATGCTTTGCAGGGCCTTTGGTTGGGATTGTATTTTTGCCAATAACTGTGCTTGGGGTGGTCCTAAGAGGATGGGACCACCACTGAAAGGTTCAAAAGATGTGTTTTTTGTTTTCAAGGCATCTGCTTGGTTTTCCCCCTAGGTTAGGGAGGATCCTAAAATCATCACCTCTCTCACTGCTTGTTAATTTATTGTTTTCACTTTTGTGTAATAACTATATGCATTTTTAGCATATAAAGACAGAGATATTTATTTTATCTTAATTTGCACTGTACAAGGTGCTTTTGGCAATTATTGTACAGTGCAGTCAAGCACACAGCTATGCACTATGCAATGTGCATAGCTACGTGTAGTTAAAAATGTACTTCACGTAGCTATGTGAAGTGCTACTACGCAAACTACGCCCAGGCTTAGTTATTTTGCTGTGTGTTGGACTTTGGATTTACTGGTCTAGATGCTTTGGGCACTTTGCCACTGCTGTTCAGTGCTAAAGTGCAAGTGCTCCCTGTAAATTGTTCTTATAGATTGGTGTTTCCATGATTGGTTTATTTGGTTTACTGTTAAGTCCCTAGTACAGTGCACTGTGTGTGCCCCGGGCCTGGAAACCAAATGCTGCTAGTAAGCTTGCAGCACTGACTGTGCCATGTACACAAGCAGCCTTGCAGCAAGGTCTCAGGCCTGAAATTGCGGTGCCTGTGTGCAGTTTAGTACTGCCATGTTGACCTGGCAAGTGCACCCACTTGCCAGGTCCTAGCCTTCCCTTTTCTTACATATTAGTTACCCCTAAGGTATGCTCAAGGTACCCCTGTGGGCAGGGTGCAGTGTATGTGAAAGGTAGGATATGGCCTTTTGTGTGTGGCATGTCCTGATAGTGAAATACTGCCTATTTCGTTTTTTACTATTGTAAGGCTATCTGTCCCATAGGATAGAATGTGGAGTTTGATTATAACATCTTATGAGTATTACTGCCCATGGGAACAAGATAGGAAGATAAAGTTTGATATGCCTGAACTCAGAATGTTAAGATGCATCTTTTAGTGAGGGTGATTTTTACATTCTGGGTTTGAAAATACCACTTTTAGAAAGTAGGTTTTTTCTTGCCTAATCATCCAGTGTGCCTCTGCTAGGGTTGTGTATTGACTGTCTGGTTTTGGAGTGACAGGGGTTGGGGATGTGCATTCTGTTCAGACTTTTGGGGGTTGAGGTGTGTCCTGCCTTTCCAGGGTGAGTAAGGGCTGGGTTGAATAGACCTGGGCTGCATTCAGAGTAGGGGGAGGAGATTTCTTTCACACCTGAATGGGCCTGGTCTGCCAAGGATTATGCTGTCTCCACCTCCTGCCAGGAAGCTGAACCAGAGAGGACAGAACTGGTTTTGCGGGGCAAAGAGATTCTCTGCCACAGAGAACAAAGGATTTTGTATTATAAAAAGAGGGGCCCAGACCCCAGACTTTTATTTCACTTCTGAAAAATCAAGAGGAACTTTTGCCAAGGAGAAGAGCTAGAGAAACTGAGGAGGAATACTGCCCTTGTGCTGTTTGCTGTCTGGGGTTGGCCTGCAGTGGCTACTTTCTGCCAAGAAAAGGGAAAAGGGCTTTGCTGTGTGCTGTGTTCCCTGCTTCAGGAAGATCTTCAAGGGCTTGAAGATGAGCTTGCCTCCTGTTCTGAAGTTTCAGGGACACAAAGACTTCACCCCCAGCTCCCCTGAACTTCCTTGCTGGGAGTTCTGACCTGCCAAGAGGTGCCTGTAGCTGTTCTGGGCCTCTGGAGGTTGTTCTGGCTGTTAGGAGATGGAAAAGCAATGCAACAACGAGAAGTGCGACGCATCCGTACCTGTTTTCAATGCATCACCGTAGAAATCGACGCAGCGCCTGCCCGCGGGTTGAGAAATCACTGCACACCGCATCAGGTGTACCGATCTCTGAAGTTCGAGATCACTGCACCAATTCCGACCCAAGCCCTGCTGTGCTGCTGCAAGAAACCATGCATCGTCCTGGATCGTCACGTATCGCATTGAGGCACTAGGTCTGTCGCTTTGTTGGGGGACACAGTAAGAAACCAACGCATCACCTCCCCACGCAGTAAGAAACCGACGCATCACCTCCTCCGAAGCAAGGAACTGACGCATCACCTTCCCTGTGTGTAAGGAACCGATGCATCACCTTCCCTGTGACCCTTTTTGTTTGTGTGCTCGACGCATCCAAGGTACTTTGTGTGAAAAGTGTTGCATCTGCAATTTGCTTTGAACAGAACTATTTCTACCGTTTGAAAGTCATATTTTTATGACTGTATTGTGGATTTTTGTCGTTTTGGTCTTGTTTTGGTTTAGATAAAGATTACTTATTTTTCTAAACTGGTGTGGTGTCCATTTGTAGTGTTTTCACTGTTTTACTGTATGTGTTCACAAATGCTTTACACACTGACTCTGAGATAAGCCTGTCTGCTCGTGCCAAGCTACCAAGGAGGTGAGCAGGGGTTATTTTAGAAGTGTATCCCCCTTACCCTGACTAGGAAGAAGGGTCCCTACTTGGACAACGGTGCAAACCATTGCCAACTAGAGACCCCCATTTCTAACAGTTATGATACTATGATGCCCCTGCGCTCCCTCAAAAATGGTAAGAAATAGCAATCTACCAATCAGTCAGTCAAAATTATTTATTCGGCTTCAGAAAACCATTAAAAAAAACAACATACATAGGACATCAAAAATAAAAAATGTAAAAACATTTTTCCATAACACAAACAAGTAGCACATCATAAATTAATTTTATACATATCAATAATAAAAAGTTCTTGAGTGCTATCATAAATTAAAAATTCGTTCAGGGCAAAATATTGCGAAACAAGGTCTTTTCCCATAACTTCCTCCTAAAACTCTGACATAGATCTCCTGATTCTAATGGCCTTTTGAATAAAACTAATTAAGCACCTGGATACCGTGTCAGTTGATTAGTGCGCTATACAAATCAATATAACATAAAATAGCATAGCATAAAAGGACATACCTGCGAAATGGATGGATTCCGTAGACAGTTGTTACAAAGAAACAGCAGGGCTACAGCGGCTAAGCTAAACAGTCTGCTGCAAAGCTACTGAGAATGATTTCTGGGTGCTACATAAAATGAGCAAAAAACATAAAATGAAGGGTAGACTGCACAGAAATGTCCCATGCATGGCCAAGGCAACACCTCATCCCCCTGATAGCCGATCATTGGGAAAGTGACTAAGAAATTAACAATATTGAGCCTAAAATGTGTAACCATAATCTGGGTTGAGTGTTAACTTCATATGTAAATTATAGTTAAATGGTATTAGTAAAGGAAAGTAAAGAATAATCTTTCACAGTTGCAGTGCTTAATTTGATCTAGTGGGTGCAGGCAGAGGCCACCAGCACTCTTTTTCAGGACCTTTTTGTATTCATCAGACATTAACCCAGAACACAGTAGAGAAAGGCAGCAAAGGGGGCAAGAAGGGGAAAACTAAATAAGAAAAACAGTGACAAATGGAGATAATAGGGATCAAGCAGAACTTGCAAGAGGGTGCCATATAGGCTGGGAGACTATGTTCATAGATAAAAGTATCATGAGGTGAAATTAAGATGAGAGAAAGGCGGACACCACGTTGAATACCCGTCATGCTCAGGTTGAGGCTGCTTCCTGGGGACTGGCAGCGTCCAAGATGGTGGGTGCGTACCGTGAGACACCTCGCTGCTACCAGGGAAGCCCGATCTTCATTTGGGCTGTATGGCACCTTTGTGGCTTGCTCCCCTGCCTCTCCCTCCACTCCTGAGAGTCTTTGTTTTATATTCTTCCTGGACCAGGGGGGTTTCTGAACTGGCATAAAGAACGCGAGCGGTCTGCTCAGAAAGGAGGTTACTGCACGTCTCCAGACAAGCAGAACCTGCAGACCAGAATTTGCAGTCAACGGCCCGAATCAGCTGAGCAGAGAGGTCTGACAGCTGCGTGGTATACCTTGCAACCCTTGTAATCTTCCAACCTATAGCAGAGTACCATGCAAATAGCATATTGCAGGAGGACTGGACAGGTACTGGGGGATATTGGGAGGAAATGTAACTTGGATTGTGTTTCAAGCTCCCCTTACCCCATAGCAACACATATTAGTGCAGTAGTACATGCTTCTCAGTAGTTGAACCGGATCAGGAGCAAGGAGGTATAACGAAGGCACAGCACGTACATGGCAGTACCTCACGGTAGTACAAAGATTGTTAAAAGTAAAAGAAAAAAAGAAAAAAGAAGATGCAAGGAGGAACAAGTAAAACAAAAATAACAAGGACTGACTACTGATATGGGGGGTGCACTAGGCACCTTTGTAGGTCGAGTAAACCCAGAAGTGTTGTGGAGGTGGGCCGTGTAACTATGGATGTGGCTTATAACCCTCCGGGGGGCCTCCAGCACTCACTTGGTCAGTTCAAGACTATGCTCACAATTGCGCTCTCACATTCACTTTTGATATCTGACTGATACCTACTTCACAAGTAGATGGTCTCAATCCTTGAGAACAAATGAAGCAATTGCCAAGGAACACCAAGATAAAGACACAACAGCTTGGAAGACGGCACGTAACATGAAGCATCATAGCCATACCTCTTCCACCTCAGGGTATGGGTCTAGGATCACAGAAATGGTGCAACAGATCTTTTCTCCTGATCGATTGCTTAACCATTGATCGCATCAGGTAAAGGATGCGCAAAGACTAGAGCTGGGTGGAGTTTGTGGTAGCGGAACTCTGCAAAGTGACCAAAAAACTCTGCGTCCCTACACGGAGTTCCGCAAGCCTTAGGTCACACTGTTTGCACTGATTTTTAGTGCTGGGTGTTTGTCCCGCACTGGAAAATTAACACAAATGACACCATGCGCAGCTTCCTCAACGTGAACGGAAGGTTTCTCAACGTGAGCGGTAGCGGCCATCTACGACCGCCCACTTTGAGAAATCACACCGGAAGGTGGTCTAGAGTAAGATTTTCCTTGAACGCGCTCGTCAACTTAATGTTGGCAAGCTATGCAGAGAGGAGTTTTTCAGAACTCCGCACACCACGTGGAGCGTGGTGTGGGAAAAACTCTGCAAACTCTGCGAGTGGAGCAGAATTTCATGCTAAGGCCTAGCAGAGACCAGAGAAATCGAGAGGCCAGGCTGCTCTCGAGGAAGGATGTAATCAGTCCAATAGAATGGAATCTACAATCTCTGAGCCATTTCCCTGACAAGTCCATCAAAATAGGGATTCATCAAGGGAGAAATTCTGCTAAAAATCCTGTGGAACAGCCTTAACCTGAAAATGCCATAAATGGATCCTTGTCTAGCAATAATGCAATATTAAAAAAATGGCCTGCTTACTCTATGTTTTCCACGGTTGGTTGTAGGGAGACACGAAGAGAAGGGCCAAACCCACTGTCAGGGTATAACATGACAAGTAATGATAGCATCGCTAGCTAAGATTCATCTGACACACATCAAATTTCTACTGTTTCATCTATGTTGGCGTCTACTTCAGCATTGCGGTTGGTATTTGAAAGTTCCCAAGAAAGTGTCCAAGTAAGCATTAAAGGGGCAAATATCCCTACTACTTCGGTGCTGGATTCTGCACAATCACAAGTGATGGCAGTATTGCAAGCCTCCAAGATGCATAAGGCACCTATAACAGATGAGATTCTACATCAGATAGTAGCAGCACTGAGAGCAATGAAAATCTCCCAAGATGAAGCACACAGAAAAACGAATGAACAATTGAATCAAATTCATGCCAATATGCAGCTGCTCACAGCACGTATCTCCCAAGTGGGGCAAAGAGTCTCTGATTTAGAGAATTTCAAGCCAAAGCAGGAATGTATAACCTTAAACTATAGTATGAATTGGCAGAATTACAAGTTAAACTAGATGATGCAAATAATAGATCATGCCGTTCCAATTTGCAATTCACAAGGATACCCAAAGGGTGCAAGAATGGCCAGACTGAAACTAAATTAATTACGGAACTTATTCACAAAAATGTGTGCCCAGAAGTGGTAGCAGAAAATTGAGGGGCATATTCTCAAGGACTCATCGCCGAGTTAGCGGCACTTTATCGCAGCCAAAGTGGCGATAAATTCATCGCACTGTTCACAAGCAGGTGCTAACAGCCGATATCCCCAGTTTAGCCGCGATAGCAGCCGCAAAAAACATCGCCACGGATGACACCGGCAACTAACGCTAATGATATGCAGAGTAGACGTTCCTGTGCAAAAACCCACGAAAACACCACTCCGCAACATTCTCAACGACCAGCCAGATCGGCGATAAGATTCAAAAACATGCAATAAGGTGCGTCAGCAGCATGGATTTAACACCTGCTCCTACCTGGTGCTAAGTCGGACGACAACCTGCACCATAAAAGGGAGCCCAGCCCACAGCCACACCAGAAGAACAACAGATGCCATGGAGCTACTGGTCATGCAGCTCGGAGCCCCAAGAGGGCCACCACCGCCAGGACCCCCACCCCCCCCCAGGATCCTCCCCGGACTACCACAGAGGCAGCGCAGACAAAGACACCGGACCTTCCGAAAACGCACCAGCCTCGGAGACTTAACGCCAGAGGAAGTCATTGCCCACTACAGGCTCAAAAGGACAACCATCCTCCGCAGCCTGACCCTCATTGCCCACAGGCTGACGGTACCAACACAGCGGAGAACCAACATCCCTCCGCAGACAAAGCTGCTGGCCGTGCTGCACCTGTTGGCCTCTGGGACCTTCCAACCAACAACTGCCATAGTCAGAGGAGTCTCACAGCCAGCCCTGTCAAAGTTCCTCACACCTGTCTTGGATGCCATCATCAGCTTGGTACCCCAGCAACTTTACTTCCCACACACTGCACAGGAACAGCTGGAGATCAAGCAAGGCTTCTACACAATAGCTGGCTTCCCGCACGTGTTGGGGGCAATCGACTGCACACATGTACTCTTCGTGCCCCCTGCCGCCACTGCACACAATTACCGCAACAGGAAACACACGCATTCCATCAATGTGCAGGCAATAGTGGACCACCGGGTACTCTTCACCAATGTCGTCGCCAACTACCCAGGCAGTGTGCATGATTCCTTCATCTTCCGACAGTCCATCAAGAACCAGCGCTTTCAGGATGGCACCTATGGAAATGCACTGCTCGTCGGTAAGTAACAACTGAACACACCACACACCTCAACTCCACCAACATACAACTCACAACTCTGGGAATGCACACGTCACAAAATCACATACAACATGACAACCAACATCCCCACATTCTAGACACGACAACACAACTTACTGTGGCAACCTGGGCTAGCCATGTACACAAGCCATCAACGGCATGGCACCTCAGCCACACAATTGCAGAATGTGGGGAGAGGTGGGAACCAGGCATGTGCAAAGGAGGCAAGTGACCCATGAATGTGAATGTACACAATGCCAAGTGTGGCGTGGATGTGCTGGACAGACTTGAGTATGCAGACCACAGACATTTCCATGTCGACATACACTGCTGGTGTCTGCAGTGTACTGGACAGTGGATGCAACCATGTTACCGCAGCCAGTGGGGAAGAATGCGGAAATGTAGCTTGTTACGTCCCCCCCTGTAAGCGTGAGCGGAGTGGGCTGGCCCGGCGTACGCCAGGAAAGCATAGGGGTGTGAATAAAAAGCCCGTTACTCTGGGCATGGTTCTCTTCCGGAATGGCCAACGTGTCTGCCATGGCGGCGCCTCTCACCCCGCCACGAGGCCGACGCCGTGAGCGGTGGTGCCTGCGATCCTGTGCGCCTGCTGCAACCCAGGCCGCTGGTCCCAAGACCCGTCTTGCCCGCCCCAGCGCACCCAGGCCTCACTGCTCACCTGCCAACACCGGCGTGTGTCAAAGAGGGCCCACCACGTGCCGGTGCACGCTCCAAGCCCGAGGCCCGCGACCATGGCAGCCTCCTAAGACCATCACGGCCTCCGCGACACAGGCCCCCAGTACTCCTTTCTCATTGACGTACTCCACCGCTGCCTCCGGCCTACACTGCGGTCCAGTAGGTCACACATTTGGAACTGAGTCTTGATTATACAATGGCAGAGTACATATGTTTATGGCAGATTTTATATCACCGTACTCCCTTCGATGTGGTTCCACCAACTCTGTGCATAGCATTCCAACAACACGTGTCTGTGGGCCCTTGCTGACTACTGCCTTCGGCCTACACTGCGGCCCAGCACCGCGGGGTCACCTGTGTACTGCCTACACTGTGGTCCAGCAGGCCTCACACCAATCCAATCCAGTCTGGACCAGGCAGGGCACGGCATCATCGCAGGCTGCACACACGCTCAGCTCTGGTGCTTCTACCTCCATCAACCACAAATCATCGCCACATGGCATTCCAACGTCATGTGTGAGAGTACCAGGAGGAGCTGCCTGAACAGCGGTTGGCCCACGCTGACCGCTGCCTCCGGCCTACACTGCGGTCAAGTAGGTCACACATTTGGAACTGAGTCTTGATTTTTCAATGGCAGAGTCCATATCATTGTACGCAAGGAGAGGAGTAAGAGGAAGACGCGGTTCAGTCCGGATGAAAAAAGGATCCTCGTTACGGAGGTGACCGAACACTACCAACAACTGCTCTGGTGCCACTAACTCTGTGCATCGCAAGCCAAGGACACGTGGCTGGGGGCCCCTGCTGGCCGCTGCCTCCGGCCTACACATTTGGAACTGAGTCTTGATTTATTTATGGCTGAGTTTATACCATTGTACAGGCCTCATCGCAGACTGCATCCCCTTTCAGCTCTGGTGCCACTGACTCCGTGCCCTGAAATTCATGGACACTCTCTGGTTGAACTTTGGTGGCATCTGAGTCTATGGCCTGGGGGTTGTCTTTATCATCATGGAGCTGATACTGACTTGGTGTCAAAAATGAGTCTGTAGCATTCATCTCCTCCATATTGCCTGTGCCTGCTTGGTACTGCCCTCTGTATCATGCCCTGGAAGATCACCTTCCACTGTCCCCCAAAACCCTCCGTGACACTCACCTTGGACATTGACGAGGACCCGCTCAGCTCTCGTGGCCCTACCTCAGTGCATCGGTAGTCACCGTCCCGTGGCGGTGTTCCATGTGCCGGCCGATGTGCATCCGGGGCCACTAACTCCGTGCAGCTCAAGTCATGGACCCTTGCTGTTTGAACTGTGAACTTCTGATTGTCTGATCACTGTTGTAGTTGTTGCCAGCACCAACCACTCCTTGAGGGCTGGCTCACACTCACCCATCCAGCACAGGCGTCACTGGACATGTGACCCTGGTAATAAAAGGGGCCGGGCGAACGTGCCCGTAGCCAGTTCCACAAACTATATAAGTGTGTCTGTGTGGTCATTGTATATGCATGAGGGCCCCAGGCCCTACCACATTGCATTGTGCTGTGTACAGCGAACGCAACCATGTCACCTCAGGCACTGGGTGCGACCTGGGACATGTAGCTGTGTCGTACCCCCCTGTAGGCATTGCCGGAGTGGGCTGGCATACGACAGTCCAACGTAGGGGTGTGGATGATCACCCCGGGGCTCTGGGCGTGGTTAAGTGTTGGGCTTGCCAATGAAGTACCTAATGCGTGTGTCTCTGTTGTAGTGTCGGTGCCACCCGTCCCGCAATGGACAAAGTTGCAATGTAACATGCCCCCGGAGTGCGGGCTCGGCCGACGGGATAAATGAATGAGCGCAAGCCCGCTCAGGGTCCGGGATCATACATGCCAACTGTTGTGTGTGTATCGCTATTGCCGCAGCATAAGCCAAAGGTCTTGCCTCGACCGCATCGCGAGTTCAGCCAGCCATGAACTCTACATCTGTGTCCGCCCTATCCTTACCATAGGCCTACACACACGTGGCCGCCCACCTTCAACGCACAACATCACAGTGTTGTTGTCAGGCTTGTGGACATGCGCACACAGGCATGACAATGGCGTGCCGTAGGAGTGCAAGTGATGCAACCGCGCAGCGCACACAAGTAATTAGGCTCGGGGGAGGGAGGAGCAGCAGTGAGGCTACGTAATACACATTGATGGCGCTCATTTGCTACAAGCAGTACATGTCAAACAGGAATCACTATAACACACATATCACACGCCAATCAACTAGTGAGCCTGCCAACACATCATGCAGAACCAACTATTGACTCATGTCTCTCTGCACTGTCACAGGTGATCAAGGATATGCACTCTGCCCTTGGATGATGACATCCCTCCGAGCCCCGAACACACAGGCCCAGAGGCAGTACAATTGGGCCCACAAACGCACCAGGGGCATCGTGGAACGCACATTTAGCGTGTTGAAGTCACGTTTCAGGTACCTGGACATCACAGGTGGGAGGCTCCTGTACAGCCCAGACATCGTGTGCAAGATGATCGTTGCATGTTGTGTGTTGCACAACATATGTGTACGCACCAATGCCCCATGGTTACAAGTGCCAGATGCACCGGACGATGGATGAGGAAGATGAGGCAGGTGGACCACACCCCACTGTAGCTGCAGCAGGAATAGCCCGTAGGAACAACATATTTGACAATTTCTTCACATGAGGACGTCACATTGTGACAGTCCTTAGCAATCATGAGACAGTACAAAATGACCACAGGCACAGCATGTGCAAATACATTCATTTCAACACACATTCCCTGAGTTTCTGTATGTGTGCTGCAGTGTGGCACAGGCATCAGCGACATGATCCAGAGTCATTGTGGGTGTGCAGTGTGCTCTACTTAATTGTGCATGTGTTCCATTGTGCCCATCTCCCCCGGTCCCCTCAGTCCCTGGTCGGTACTCACCCTGTTGATGTTGTCTCAGGTCATGTTGAGCAGTGTCCCGATCCCCGACTCCTGGCACCGTATCCCGACTGATGACTGTGACCACCATTTTCTCAATGTCATCCAGCTCCTGGTGTGCCGTTGGTCCCCCACCTCCAATCTGCGTTGCTGCTTTCATGTTGGCATCGAGTTTCTTCTTGGTTTTGCCCTTCACATCATTCCAGCGCCTCTTGACCTTTTCCATTGTCCTCCTCAACACTCCGACTGCATTCACGTTGTTCACGATGTGCTGCCATATTTCCGTTGATGTTGCCGATGACACAGTGGAGGTGACGAACAGTTGTTGGTAGTGTTCTGTCACCTCCGTGACGATGATCCGGTTTTCCTGCGGACTGAACCCTGTCTTCCTCTTCCTCTTCTCCTTGCCCTTCCCCGGCCCCGGGGTTCCTGGCTGGTCGTCTGTGGGGCTTGTGGGGTTTGCGTTCTCCTCTGCACTCGGTCCGGGTGCGTCCATGGTGCTACGCAGTTACATTTTTTTCTCTTTTTTTTTCTCTTCTTTCATAGTGCATTTTCCCGCATGTCGCGTGGGAATCGCTGATTTTTGTTTCGCGATTTGGGACATAGCAACTTTTTTAGCGTTCATGTTTTGCATTTTTTCGGCGTCGCGTTAATTTTAATGCGGGCATTTGTCGCGTTATCGTGAGACTATCGCATGGTGCCGCCGGGTTGAGAATACTGCGTTAACACGGTGTTATTTTCCTGCAATAGACTGCGATGTGAGAAGTTGCGTTAAGCGAATTTGGCGATAGTTAACACACGTTCTTCAGAATATCCCCCTGAGATTTCACAATTACTCGGGCGCATCATGTCCTGTATTTCAGCCTTCTAACGCTAAATATTCACGGATCATTATAGGCAATTTTGGTGATTTTTGGGTTAAGGAGTGTATTCTATCCAACGCCGTCAGGGTCAAAACGTACTAGACTGCAAAGAACTATTCCTTCAAAATGTTCTCCGAAATGTCAGTATTTGACTCTCGACAGCATAAGGAATTTAAAGGATTGATGACAGTTTCAAAAAAGCAAGGAACTTCAGCAGGAATTGTCCAGCAGGCCAGACTGAAAGTCTTATACAAAGGATGGAAATCCATTTTCCGCTCGGTGGACCAGGCGTAGGACTTTCTGGAGCCTATTCAATTAATTTAAGGGGTAGATGGTAGGGGATGGGGGTAAGCAATGCACATATGTAAGGATCGAATTTTATTATTTTATTTTATTTTTTATTAACTCTGGTTAAGCTAAAGCAGCCTTATAGGTGCCATGTCAGGGCATCATCAGGGAGCGAAAGAGGGGTATGGGGAGGAGGAAAGGTAACTGGTGGGAGGGGATGCACAATGGGAGTGGGTGGCGGTGGTCCCCACGTGAGCCAGGAACTGCAGGGGCAGGGGGATAATGGGGGATAGAGGGTCACCTCAGGGTGAAAAAGGGTGAAAAATCAGGTAGAGAAGTTTTCAAACTCACTGTTGCTTCAATTAGAATTTAAAGCTGTTTGGTTTAATCTACTACATACAGACACGGTGGCAGGGTATGTCTTGCTGCATCAACTACCAGTATTTATTTCTAAGTAAAAAACAATGAATTTCAAAATACTGCGTATAGTTTGCTAATAGTCAATGCCCACCTCCCGAAACCAGCCACCCAAAAATGGTTTCAAATACAACACATGAACACAAAAGATGAGAGAGGCATTGCTATAAAGGCAAACATTCATAGGGTTTAAATCCCACAGCGGAAGGATGACTGGAATGACAGAAATAGTAATTCTTTCACATTGGTGGTGTTGTAGATTCTTTTATTCAATATTTAAAACACAGCAGCCAACGCGTTTCACCCAAGCAGGCTTCTTCAGGGCAAGGTAAGTGGTCCACACAGTCCAGAAAAGGGGGGGGGGGGCATTCCAACGGGTATTAGCCCAAGTCAGTCCGCACTTGCTTAAATAATTATTTTGGACGTGGAGCCTGAAAAATATTCGATCTATGAAGAACCGTAATAGCTGTCCCCTTCAAGGACCAGGGTATATGGAGTGTAGCGCGCTCAGTCGCAAGCCTTTTCACACGGCCATCAAGGAGAATCCTGTTTCGTGTTTGGTTTAATCTTCAGGTTTTCCAATTAGGACATGGAAGTCTCTGATAGGAGTCAGTTGGCTTAGGGCTTGGGATCAAGATCGAAGCGAGTCATCGCAATTATTATGTTTCCCTTAATGATGAAGCTAGCATGTATAAGGGTAGTCTCCTGTCACATCAATGGCATTAACAATCAAATTAAGCACAGGTCTATTTTGGCATGGCTTGAATCATCTTTCTTCAGGAGACTCATTTAAGGGCTTCAGCTAATCAACCTACAACTCCCATGCATTTTACACATCAGAAAATGCAGCGGTTTGGGGGTGCCCATTTTGATTGCTCGCAATTTTCCGGGGAGGTGTTACAGGTGGTAAAGGATCCTAAGGAATGGTGGATATTAGTTAATTTGCATGTTTATGGCCAGTCCATCCATTTTCTTAGCTACCACAGGCCAATAGAAGACGATGTCACTCCCCTTGAGGAAGTTCATAATATTTTACTCCCATTGAATGTCCTATTTTTAATTGGAATTGATTTCAGCGTCATTCAGAACCTACAACAGGATTAAATAAGCAGCAAAATAAACCGAAGGTGGCTCGTTTTTTAATGAAATTAATTAGGGACCTTGCCTTGGTTGACGTTTGGTGGATCAATCACCCTTTTGGAGGAGAATATACCTGATTTTCCAAGTGCTTTACTTCTCCTTCAAGAATTGACTTCTTTCTAACATCTCACCAATGGGATTGAGATAGATCAGGCATACTCTTGAATCCTTTTTCTGACCACTTTGTCCCATTCCTAGACATGCTGAGCCAAAACCCCTCCAGTCGAATGACCTCAATGGTCACTGGATAAGTCATTATTAAGAGAGGAAAGTTGGATTATGACTATGAATCACAACTTGGAGGATTTCTTTCTTAGAAATATAGGTACAGATACAAGCTTTACTGTATGAGGGGTCTGCAAAACCTTCATTCGGGGTGAGGAGATCTCGTTCAAAACTCAAGTCAATAAATTAAGGTGAGATAAAGCCACAGCCTTACAATGCACATTTGAACATGCTTGTAGCTCGAACTTTGGAATCTAAAGCCAACTTTTGCAAGCAAGCCACAATTTAAAGGACCACTACATTTCTAGAGAATTAGTAAACCAGAACTCCTGCTTCCAGAAATACTATGAGGAAAGGGCACATGCAGGGCGGGTTTTAGCTTGGTCAGTGAAAAAATAACAGGAACTGTGAGGCTATTAAATAAAAACTATGTTCTATAAAACTAAAAACCAAACAGTTACAACATCTGATCAAATTGGCAAAGTCTTCTTTGAATACTACGCAGACCTCTATGCCTCTACTAATATAATGATTGCACCAGAAAAGATCGAGGACTTTTGACATCCAATAGAGTTGCCTAAACTGACCAGAGATCTTCAAGATTTATCTGTTGCCCCTATCTCATTAGCAAAAGTCAAAGAAGCTATTATATCGCAGCTAAAGCATGTGGTAACGATGGCCTACCAGCAGAACTATATAAGGCATTCGAGGAAAATTAGCAAGATTTCTAGTTGTTTTATTTGATGAAATCCTGGAAGGATGTGAGATACCCAGCTCCTTTACGGAGGCAGTTATTGTAAGCTTCCTCAAGAAGGACAAGCCACCGTCACAACCTGGCTCATATCACCCCCTTTGTCTATAAAATAGTGAATATAAGTTACTTATGAAGATCGTTGACCTAAGACTAGCCCACACGGCTCAATCAGTGGTTCAAGGTGACCAAAGCGGATTCTTTCCTGCAAGATTGATGTCATTGAATACTAATTGTTTGATACAATCTATGGATTACTATTCCAACAACAAACTCGAAGCAGCTATAATAATGCTTGATGCGAAAAAGGCTTTCAACCTGTGGCAGTGGGAGGTACTATTCCCCACTGTACTTCCATTTGGATTACCTGCAAAACTAGTCACATTTTTGAAAAACTTGCATGCCAAATAGCAGAAGCAAAAACTGTGGTTAATTCAGACGCCGTAGGGCACATAGCCATTAGAAGAGGTGCAAGTCAAGGTTGCTCGATGACGCCGGTCCTCTGTGCCCTCTTTATCTTGCTGCATTAAGACAAGACCCATAGGTAAGAGCTCCTCTTTTAGGTGCACTGAAGATTTAACTCTATGCTGATGATATGATTCTTTATTTAGCTGGAGAACAAAATATTCTTAACACATTCAATAAAATCCAGACATTCACTGATATAGGGGGCAATAAGATAAACCACGCTAAGTCCGAAGTCCTTCTGTATAACTGCAGACCTTCAATTCTACCCATTGATACGAGGCAACCCTTTTCAGCTTCTTTCCCTATAAGGGTTTTGGGTATGCTTGTCTCACACAACTTCTTAGACTTGTTCACGTTAAACTATACTACCTCCTATTATAAACATGCACTTTATTGCATAGCTGGCAAAGTCTTCCTCTGACCCTTATAGGACGGGTCGCGCTGATGAAGATGGCGACCTCCCGTTGTTTACTTTAATCTTCTCGAGTGTCATGATCTAAGTACAGAAATCTTTCTTTTCTGAGTTAGATCAAGCAATACTCCGCTTTCTGTGGCAAGGGAAAAACGCTCGTACTAATTTGAAGACAATCCAGATGGATCCAGAAGACAGCCGGCTGGCACTTACACTTATGAAAAAATACTATCAAGCAGCTTTCTTTGATTGGCTTAGCCTCAACAATAAATAGCCAGTCGAACTGTTTTTACCCTCATCGCATGCTGCAAGAGATAGATCTTCGTCTTCTTGTTTTTCTCAAAAACCCTAAATTACCCAACGTACCAGTGAAAGATCCTGTATATACTTGTACACAGATTTACCAAACTCAAAGAAGAATTTCAGTTTCCCCTCTTCCATCCCTTGGTGCGAATAAGAGAAGAATGCGCATTGATAGCATACCCATAGAGTTTGGCATTATCAGAAGTTGGGAAGGGTGGGATTTTTGAGATATAGTGATTTCATATTGGCCAGGGAATTAAATCTTGGGAACAATTGACTGCTGCCGACATATCCCCAGTAGTAGCACTTTCCTATTTACAAATCAGTCATTATATGCGCTGCAACTTAAGGATAGCTAGTTCATTTTTTTTGAAGGTATCAGCAAAGCCTATTTTGTGAGGAGCCTTATTGGTATAGGTAACTGGTACCATGTGTTTCACTTGCAATTCCGGGAGGCACCCATCCTAGCCATACTGGCTACGATCACAAACTGGGGTGCAAAGTAGACTTAAACTCATGCTGCACTTTATTCTCATGGCTCACAAAGCTATTTGGGGAGAAGATTGTAAAAGAATGGCCCTTTACTCAAAATGGGCATTATATTACACCTTGTATCAAATGCAGAAAATGTATCCTTCCATTTCAGCTACATGTTTTAGATGCGGACAAGTGAAAGGAGGCTTGCTCGATATAGGTTTTACCTGTCCTGCTCAAGTTGGTTATTGGACCAAAATATTCACTTCAATTAGCAAAAAGTTGCAGATCCGCATAGATCCAGACTGAAAAAGAAATTAAGAAGAGACAGCCTTGGTATTCAGCAACCCGGACATTAGGCAGCAGCACCGGCAGACTTCCGAGAAAAATCTAGACCCCGGCACTTATTCTTTTACAAATTAGGCAGAGCCCAGATGTTTTGTAAAATTATTTGTTGCCCTGACATAAAAAAATAAAGACTTACAAGTATTCATTGTTGAAACCATATATATCTTCAGGGTTCAAGAATGACTCTTGTCTGCTCAATGCATCTCAACATCTCAACATTTTTTATTAAACTTCGACCAGGGAATACAGTTTGCATTATCTAAAGTCAAAAGGCCTCAAGTAATCGAGCGATTAAAGATCTTCTCAAACTTGGACCAAATCGCAGTGATAATTCCAGTGATTGGGATCTGATTAAATTCTCCAAACGAATAACCCCCAGTTCCGAGTGGCAGCTGTAAGTGGAGCAAATGTGCGGGATAGCCAACAACCTTCTTAAGAAAATATTTCCAATAGTTTGTATACCTGCGTAATATGTGTAGGCCTATAGACCCGCTCCATAGCTTGCCATTGACAAGCAGTTGCTATTATAAACTGCTGCTATTTTTTAACGTGGTTTCCATCCTAGTTTAGAGGGAGGCAAACATGTAAAACGTTTCAATATGCCTTTCAAACTGTTGTTGCCTAATAATGCCCAGCTGACCCCAGTTAAAACCATGATTCATAGCAACTCCTAAATATGCAAAAGTACACTTGTAATGGACCTGAGAGCAGCAAATGATGTGCGAACAAGTCTTTATGGCTCGTGGCCTGCATACCATACTGGAAGAGTTAGTCACATTTGTTTGGAAGTCTAGATGGTTCATAAAACGTGCAAATGAATCAAGGCATTTCTGGAGACCAATTGCAGTTCTTGCCATTAACATCGGTATAAAGAAGAACAGGGATCGGCCTATCCCGACCATTCAAACAAAAAGAGAGTGGGAGCACACTGCCTCATATCCCAGAACTCAGCCCCAATGCATCATGGTAAATGCAGTGCATGACAACACTTCCTTCAGTGACAGTCATTAGTTATTCACCCTTTTTGGTGCAGCCACTGTTGTGTATCTCTAGTCACATGTTTCAGGATAGTTTTCCTTCTTCAGATGAGAGTATCTCAGATCTCTGTACCTCTCACAGGGCGCAGGTGTGTCAGCCAGAGCTCATCATGTCATTAGCTCAAGGGAGCCTTTTCAAACAAAAAGAGGGTGGGAACACACTTCACCATATCCTTGTACTCAGTTATCTCCATTGCATCACAGTAAATGCAGTGCATAACACTTACCTCAGTGACAGTCTTTTATTATTCACCCTTGTTGGTGCAGCCAGTGCTGTGTATCTCTAGACACATGTTTTAGGATAGTTATCCGAGAGCAACAGATTATTTTGGGGGTTCTGGAAATCCTGGTATAATGACCATTACCCTTCCGAAACATCTCCATATCCTTTACATAAAGAGCTAAAAGGAATGGAGCCTAAATGCACTCTTGTCAAATTCTCCTTCCGTTCTTGAATGAATCAGTACATTCCTCACTAGGGCCATAACTAACAATGGCAAACCCAAATTTTGACCCATTATTGCATCCAAAAGGAATAACATAAGATACACTGCATGTGTGAACATATATTTTATGCCTTGGCATTTTTCAAGTGTATTTTTCTTAACAAAAGTTATTTAAAAAAAGCCAGATTGCAAGGGTTTAAATTTGTGCAGCAGCATAAAATCCCATTGAAATGGCCTTCTCGTTTTTTTTAATACTTTATTGCTTCAGCCTGGGAAAAATAGGCTATACAATATATACGTTAGACCTGATAGCCTTTGGGTGGTCTTCCCCAAACCCTTTGCCTGCTTGCCTTCAATTTCGCTGTATTCTTTTTGTTGGCCTTAGGACTATGAGCACTTTACCACTGCCACCCAGTGATAAAATGCCTGTACTTCTCCACATAAACCTGGTTTGATTGACTTATTCACAATTGGCATATGTAATTTATCTAAACGTCTCTAGTGCATGTGCCCAAGGCCTGTAAATTGAATGCTACCAGCGGGCCTGCAACATAGATTGTGCCACCCAAACAAGTAGCACTTTAAACATGTCTCAGGCCTGCCACTGCAGAGCCTGTGTGTGCAGTGTACACTGCCATGTTGACTTGGCATTTAAAACCCCTTGCCAAGCCTTAAACTCCCCTTTTATCACATATAAGTCACCCTTAAGGTAGGCCCTAGGTAGCCCTTAGGGCAGGGTGCTGTATAGTTAAAAGGTAGGACATGTACTGTTAATGTTTGCATGTCCTGGTACAGAAAAACACCCAACTACTGTGATGTCTACCCCTCCCATAGGTTAACATTGGAGAATTCCTTATTACAGTGATAAGCTGTAATTCTTGACTGAGAAGGAGAAGCTCTCTCATGTTTCTTAACATTGGAATGGTAATGATAAGACCTCTTTGCTGGCAAAGTTGAATTTATCATTACTATTTAAGAAATTCCTCTGTTAAAAAGATGGTATTTCTCTGCTCTTAGCTCTGTGTGTCTGCAGCCTGTCTCTAATACACAACTGGGTTGGGTGACAGCTGGACTTTGTGCATTCTCTCTAGACAGCCACACACAAAGAAAGATTAGGAGTGACTGAGTGGCTGTCCACATCCTGGTGGGTCATCCTGGACAGGATAGAAGGGAGGAGCTGACACTTACACCTGAATAGGCAGTGCCCTGTCCCCACACAAAGCACTGCATACCCCACTGTAGTGAGTCTGGAGTCAGAGCTGGGAGGGAGGACTTCTGTGCACTTTAAAGCCCCTCTTTGAAGTCACCTCTATTCAAAGGCACAACTGGGTATAAGTACTGGGTCTCTGAGGGATATCAAAGTCTTACCCCCTGCTCCAGTGCCTGGTCCAACAAAAGTGGATCCAGGTGCTTGCTCCAGTGGAAATGATGCATCCTCTGCTGCATGGAGGAGAATCGATGCAAAGCTGCTGTTGTGTGAACAGAACCAGTACATTGCACTTGGAACCAGCACATCGCCATCGGAACCGACTCATTACCACCACTTCAGTGAGAAACGATTGATGCATGCCCTCAACTGCGTGGAGAAACCCAGCACATCAGCTTCGGAATCAATGCATCTCGGAACCGTTGCTTCGTCTTTGGAACCAGTGCATTACCATGGTAGCATGGAGAGAATCAGCGCATCACCTCGACTGTGGGATCGCCACCGATGCATCGCTCGACTGCAACCCACATGTCATTGTTGTGACCATGATCTACCACCCAAATAAATGCTGAGTGTTTTCTCTATTTAACATTACCAGATTCCAAAACTGTGCCTTTGACAATCTGTTGAAAAGGCTAATCAAAATTTGACCTGCCCAAACTGCAGATCAGATGTTATGTCTATGTTGATTCTAGGAACAACAGGAAAATACCTTATAGTAATGCTACAACGATGCAGAGCAGATGGTTCTAAATTGGAAACTCAAATTACAAACTTCAAAGCTGGACAAATATCAATTCCGGGAAGAACTTTTACTACTTTGATTATCATCTTTCACAAAGGAATTAATAGAACCTTTGGACACTACACTGTCTATTTAAAGAGCTAAACTGGATGGACGGAATGCAATGACATCAGCCTTAAGTTCAAACCAAAACTTCCTTTCAAGCTACCAAAGTCTTATCTTTTCTTTCTTTAACCAAAATTCTATGGAGGAATTCTGGTTAAAAGTGTACAGTGTTTCTTCTATGTGGTTTATCAGTGTTTTTGACATTATTCAGCCTATTGTGGGTAATGTCTTTAAAAGTTCTTAAAAATTCAAGAGTCCTTTTATCTTTCAGAAAGGAGTTAATATAACATCTAAGTACTACACTCTCTAATTAAAGTCTGAAACTGGATGGACACAATCCAATTACAGCAACCTTAAGTTCAAACTAAAAACTGCCTTCAAAACTAAAAAATTGTCTCCTTTTGTTTCTTCAACCAAACTTCAACATACTATTTGTAGAAAAAAACTACTATATGCGATTTTGTTTACATTGATCATCAACAGTTTACACATCATTTGGCCTACCTGGGGTGATGTTTTCAAAAGGATCTCCAAAACTTAAGAGTGTTTAAAATTTATTTGCAGTATTGTACCTGATGTAATACTTAAAAAAATATTTTTAACATAGGTTTGTTTCGATTAGTGTATTTGCTCCAGATAAAACAACTGACTAATGAATTGTAGTGAGTGCAATGCATAGTGTCACTTATGTATAGTAATGCACTTTGCAGCTTTGTTTTTGTTTTACAATCTAAATGATTGTTTTTTCCCCAAGGTTAAATGATGATGCTTTATACAGACCATTGTTTATGGTGAAGAAGTATGAACACTGAGAACAGTAAAAAAGGGAAAATGAAATTTTTACTACATTGTGATATAGTGTTACAGTATAACCAATGTGTATTGTTATGTTTCTGTAATTTTGAAAATGAAATGCTAACATATATTATGTTCTTTTTCAATAGCGGCTGGAGTTGAACATCTATAGATGTCTCAAAACACTTCTGACACAGAAATATTGCATACCCATGGAAAGTGTTTTTATCCATGAAGAGCACTTGGCATAGCTTGCCACCACTTTGTTTTGCCCATTATGTAGTTATAACTTTCAGTATAGTACAGCAAATTTACACTGTAAAACTATACACCAAAGTAGAGTCTTGTACAGCCACTCACACATACTCTGATTATAGAACGCATAGATCCAGTCACTCATCCACTCAACCACTCTCTAACCCACTAACTCATTGACACAGTTAGTAACCCTCCATCTCACTTACAAATACATCTAGTACTACATGATCTTACTTACCCATACAGATATTCACACACTTAGTTACTTCCTGATACAGGTACAAAAGCATGCACTCAGTCACCTACACACTACCTTATACAACCAGTCAGCCATACATGCAATCACTAACATACTCAGTCACTTTCCCATGTAAGTACTGATGCAGGTAATCACTCACACATACAGCTAGAAACACACCCACCAACTCATGTAAACAGTGACACATACATGCACTTACTTACATAAACAGCTACTAACACAGCCAGTCAGTTACTTATACAGCTACTGCCATACATATTCAATAATACATACAGCCATTGACGAAGTCAGTTTATCACCTATACAGGAACTCACACAGCCAATTAGTCATTGATCCAGTTACTCACGAACCCGCTTGCTCATCTATAAAGATACTTGCATACCCATTTCCAGACTGAGTCAGACTGTGACACACCCAGTCAATACAGTATATAGTACTACACCCAGACAGACACTGATGCAGACACTAACACACCCAGACTCACAATCATGCACAGAGTGACACACTCAGGTACACAGTGATTCATACACTAATATATCCATGCATACATTGATACATAGAGTAACATACCCAGGCATTCACTGACCCATCCAGACAGACTCTTGTGTATACACTGATACACCCTGAAACATACTCTTCTATACACTATTACACTCATACACATAATAATACGCCCACACCCACTGACACAGCCAGACACACACTGATGGAAACATTGACATAGCCACTGACTTACTCATAAAGGTACTTACACACACAGTCACCCACCAATATAGGCTCTCACAAGGTAAGATATTTACCCACACAACTGCTCACACTGCCAATCATCGACTTTTAATGTCTCTTACACCCCCAATCAGATATTCCTCTATTTACTTATCCAATGACTAATTTATACACACACTTACCCACCCACTCACTCATCCCTACAGCCACTAACACACCTAGTCACTCACTTATACACACACTCACCCACCCAATCACTAACTCATACAGGCACTAACACATGCAGTGTCTAACCTATGCAGCCAGTCACATGACTCATTAAATCATACAGGCACTTACACAGGCATTCAGCCATCATACAGCCACTCACACAGCCTACCACTCACTCATACAGGCACTCAGTCACCCATTTAGACACTCACACACCCAGTCACTCAGTAATGCAGGCACTCACACACCCGATTACTTACCCATATAGCCAGTCACCCAGCCAGGCACTCACCTATACAGCCACTCATACAACCATTCACTCAATTATACAACCAATGACATACCCACTTGCTCACTCATATAAACAGTCACATGCGCAGTCTCTCAATCATGCAGGCACTCACATTCCCAGTCATTTACCCATACAGCCACTCTCACAGTGGGTCACTCACTCCCACAGCCACTAACATATCCACTATTTAACTCTGACATTGCTTCACACACCCACTTGTAGACTCAAACAGCAACAGATACAGTCACTCACTCATGTAGCCTCTCACACATTCTGACACTCACTCAAAGAGCCACTCACACCCAGTCACTCACCCCTAGAGCCACAAATATACCCAGACCCTCACTTATGCAGACACTCACCCATCTACTCACTCACTCATGCAAGCCCTCTGACACCCTTTCCCTCCCCTTTACAGCCCTTTACCCACTGCCTCACCCATGCAGCCACTCACACAGTCACTTACTTACCCATAGAGGTACTCATGCATTGATTCCCTCACTCATACATCATCTCTTGCACCCTCTCACTCACATACTCACTCACTCAAACTGCCACTTACATGCCCACTATGCCACTCATACAGCAACTCATACACACACTCGTTCACTCATAAACACACTCACACATTCACTCACTTACTTATACAGTCACTCTCACACTAATAAAGGCACTCACCTATCCAGTCACTCACTCACACAGTAATTCCTGCACCCAGTCACTCACTTATACAGACACTCACCTACCCAGTTGGTCACTAGTAGAGGCATTAACACAGAACCACTTAGTACTCATACAACCACTCACTCATCCATAGAGCCAGTTACACAGCCACTCACTAGCACAGCGACTCACACATACAGCTACTCATACAACCAGTCACTTACCCATACAGCTACTCACAGAGCCGCACACTCACCCATACAGCTACTCGCACACCCACTTATTCACATATACAGCCACTCACACACCCACTCACTCACCCATACAGCCTCTCAACATGGCCACTCACTCACCCATACAAACACTCACACATTCACACAACCACTTACATATCCTTTCACACATCAATGCTAGCACTCACATGTCTGCTCACTCACCCATACAGCTATTCACACAGACTCTCTCCAATACAGCCACTCACACACCAACTCACTTTACAAACACCCACTCAATCAGCTACTCACTCACCCATACAGCCACTTAGACACCCAGTCAATCACTCATATAGCCATTCAGACACCCACTCACTCACCCATACAGTCACCCAGACACCCACTCATGTACCCATACAGTCACTCACACAGCCACTAAGTCACCCATAAAGCCACTCACACACCCACTTCACTCCCCAACACAGCCACTCACACATCCACTCACTCACACATACAGCTACTTATACACCCATATAGCCACTCATACACCCATACAGCTCTTCAGACACCCACGCACACATGGATACACACAGTCATACCAACGCACATAATATATGTTAGAAGTAGTATCACTCATTAGTAGTACACAAAGTATACAAATGTAACTTTTGTGGCACCTTGAGATGATGTCATCAGTGATGTCATTAGTGATTTAATTTGAGATGTCATCAGTGATATCATTACTGATGTCACTTACCATGTCATGAGTGATGTAGTATGTAAGGTCATAAGCTGTGCATTGTGGGGGCATAAGTTATGGTTAGCTCAGGTAACTATAACTGCTGAATGTGTGTGTATGTATGAATACCTCTTCCTCAGAACCACAAATCCAGTGATTCCAACGTTCTATCACCTACCAAAGATTCACAAGGACAGTGTTAGACCACCTGGTAGGCTCATAGTGTCATCCTTGGGAAGTCTTACTGAGAACCTGTCTATGTTTGTTGATCACTTTCTCTTTCAGTCAGTGTCACAATTGTCCTCATACATCAAGTACACTAAAGACTTTATCACTCACATTGAGAATCTGAAGTGGGAACCATCGTATAGCCTGATAGTACTAGACATTACAAGTCTATACACATGTATCAATCATGGGCACGGACTCAATGCGGTTTAATTTTTTCTCAGAAAAAGATCACTAAAATTTGTGCAACACAACAACATGCTGATCGAGCTGATTGAATTCTGCTTGTTAAATAACATCTTTCTATTCCAGGGGGACCTTTACAGACAGGTCTCTGGGACCGCAATGGGCACCTGCTTCGCCCCCAGCTACGCAGATTTATTCGTGGGCTGGTGGGAGGAGCAGGTGGCCTGGTCTCCAGCCAATGATATCTAGACCAAGTAAATAGTAGCCTGTTACAGATATATCGACGACCTCTTCCTGGTATGGAGGGGGTCGGCCGATAAAGCAGAGGAATATATTGAACATCTTAACAACAATGATGTCAATTTACGGTTCACATGGGAGATTAGTTCAGTGGCAGTGAACTATCTCGACCTCAGGGTAGAAATACTGGATGGTAAAATTTCCACTGCTTTGTTTCGAAAGCCAACGGCGGGCAATAGTATATTGCATGCCGCTAGTAGCCATCCAGTTAGACTCAAAACTGCATACCCTATGGGGAATTCCTCAGGCTAAAACGTAACTGTTCTAGAAAGTGTGATTTTGACGTAGCAGCCAGAGAAAGCTTTGGGAGGTTTGTGGCCAGAGGTTACAGTATAGACCTGCTGGAAAACACCTTAAAAAAAGTGAACAACATACAAAGAGACAGGTTAATAGGGAACACACAAGACAGTAACAAGAAAAAGAAGAATGATGAGGGAAAGTTTCGTTTAATCACAACTTACTCGGAAGATGCTGATTTTTTAAGAAATATCTTCCGTAGAAACTGGCATGTTTTAAAAACAGACATGATTATTGGGATGGATATCCCACCAGTTCCACAGATAACATTCAGAAAGGACAGGTTATTAAAAGACAGACTGGTCCATAGCCAGTTAGATATGATTCCATCGAAGCAAGGGACACTGAGCGAAATGAGAGGTTTTTATCCCTGCGGAAAGTGCAAGGCCTGCGCCTTCAGTAAGAGAGTGCTGACCTATGAGTTTAAGGGGATGAAAGCACGTAAGGTCATTAACAAGTTCATGACATGCCAAACCACCCATTCTGTCTACTGCCTGATGTGCCCTTGTGGCTTGAGGTATGTAGGCAGCACGATACATAGTGTGAAGATAAGGATATTGGAGCATATGCGTGCAATAGCGAATAAGGATTTAAGTTATCCAGTCGCCAGACACTTTGCTATCAAACATCGAAGCAATAGAGACTTACTACAGTACTTCAGTTTGGATCATGTGCCCCAAGTATTAGAGGAGGGGACAGAGTGTTAAAATTAAGGAGACTGGAGTCACAATATATTATTGATTTGCAAACAAAGACTCCAAATGGACTAAACAGTGGGGAGGAGTTGATAGTACATCTAGGTACTTAGGGAGCGTGCACATGTTTTTTAAGATGTTTTTTAAGACGAATAACTGCATTGTGTTTTTTATGATGAATAATTGCATTGTATCTTATCGGTTCTTCTTCCTGGAATATGTATGGATAAATGGGTATTATGAATTAGCCGATATACGGCTTGATAGAGAAATGATATAAATATTAAAATACTGTAGAGGGACAATGGCAATCTCTTAAAGGGGATTGCCATTAGCCGATACACGGCAAGATCAGTTAATGACATTAGTGGTGACCCATGATGATTCATAAAAGAAGTAATACTTGTATGATGTTCAGCGAGGTATAGCTTACTCGAGAACTAATATTAAGTAATTGTCGATATACGATGAAATTTGAATGGAATATTGTACATAACTTTTGCAACAAAGTATTTATCGATGTCAAATCATGCACACCACTTAAAGATGGCGCCCAAAATGTGGCGAAAAAGTCCTTCTTTGTTTTCATGACCCGTTATCACAATATTTAAAATGGCGCCTCTCAGTGTAAAACGTAAACACTGAAGAAGGAACTTTCCAAAACGCGTTTGTTTTGTAGCGCTGAAAATTAAAAAAGATTGCGAAGTCTAACCCCGTGAGTGCTATTACTTTTTTCCGGATGGGATAGGAGTTTTGGAGCTTGCATTTAACACGGGGCACCACCGTGTAGATAGCACCCGCCATACGAGTGATCCACTGTTAAAGGTGCAGAGGAGCAGTAATATATATATATACCGCGGAAGATGAACCGCCCACTGGGAATGTGATAGCGGGGCTGCTGGGATTGTAATCGAGACAACCGATATGCAGCGTGAGTGAACCGTGTATTGGAACTGGACAATATGCCTGTAGCCGACTGGAGGGCTCTAAAAATGTATGATGGCATGCAAATTGGAACTTTGAGGCACGGACTCCATCAATGGAAAAAAAGTAATACTGCACCTACCAGCATGCTACTCACCTGGGAGAGCATGCGCATTGGATAAAGATGGGTGCAGGCTTCCGTTCCTCAATGTTGTGCCATCCCATGAAGAAGAAGCAAGTGCTTTGAAACGCGTCGGGACTTTGTTGTTAACAGACGCATTGCGCAGTTCCTTAATAAAGAAGGTTGGTTACCTGTTCGCTCACGGAGTGGCGTCTTCATGATCTGAGGCACTTTTGTGGTGATATGTATATATATATATATATATGTATTTCTGTTAGAGTCTAAGTAATTACGCTCTCTCAGGGCAATCCAATGCAAAAGATTTTATTTCCAGTAATGCGTTTCGGGGAACACAGAGCGATTACACCTCCTCTCTCTCTTAACCTGCAATCTGATTTACAAGGTATAATTTCTTTTCTGTCTGTGGGATTTGAGCCCCAAACATCCATGATCTCTAGCCAACTGATCATGTACTACATAAATGTGTAAAATAATTTATGTTGAAAAGCAACATATTATGAAGCAATAATATGTTTATACAATAAGACATTTGAGTGTAAAACAATGTTTATCTAAATGCAACATACTATGAAGTAATAATATGTGTACACAATAATGCATTGAGTGTCCATATACACTGTGTACTAAGCCATTACAAAATGGATGCCGTTTTTACCATGTAAATTCTCCAATCTGGAGAACCGGATTGTCCTTTGTCACTGTCTATGTACTATATGTGTGGTGGTGTAACCCATTACCCAGTGTGTGAGCAAGGGGACTGTGTTCCCCGAAACGCGTTACTGGAAATAAAATCTTTTGCATTGGATTGCCCTGAGAGAGCGTAATTACTTGGACTCTAACAGAAAAACAAATTTACGGTGAGCTTCGCCATAGTGCGCTCCATTTACCACGGGCCGAGTGGGGCAGGAAGAAGCAGCACGTACAAAATATATATATATATATATATTCACTGAAAAAACCATAGGTTTTAGGGACAGTTATAGTTAGTTGGACATTGCACTCGTACAAAACCCGTGAAATTCCCCCGTTATAGTTAGTTCAGCTAACTATAACTCGCGCCCCACAATGCACTGCTGATGACGTCACATATTACATCACTCATGACATGGTCAGTGACATCACTGATGACATCACTGATGACATCTCAAATGACATCACTGATGACATCATCCAGTGACTGTGTGTTTCTGTAAAGTTTAAATATTTTTAATATATATAGGGAAAGGCGTATTGAAGAATGAGTGGGTGTATAAGTGTCTGTATGGATGATTTAGTAGGTGCGTGACTAACTCTATAAGTGAGTGATTAAACGTATCTTACTGAATGCATGGGTTAGTGACTAAACTGGGTGAATGTCTGTATCCGTCTGTCTGTTGCTGTGTAAGTGGCTGCATGGGTTTGTGAATAGCTACATGAGTGTCTATATGAGTTATTGATTGGTTGTCTGAGTATCTGTATGGGTGCCTGAGTGTTTGTGTGGATGGGGTGGGTGCGACTCTGTGCATAGATGTGTGAGTGGGTGATTCACTGGGTGGATGGTTTCAAGAGTGCATCTGTGATAGACTGTATGGGTGGGTAAGTGTGTGTAAGAGTGTATTAGTGAGTGAATGTATGTCCCAGTGGTACATGTGTGAGTAACTACATATGTGAAAGGCAGTATATATGTGTGTTGGAGTATATAAATAGCTATAAGCAGAGTGTGTGATTGTGAGAGTGACTGTATGGATGAGTGTGTGCTTGCATCAGTGATTGTATAAGAGCGTAAGAATGTGCTAGTATTTGTATGAGTAAGTGAGCTGGTGTGTGTATAACTGTATAGGTGAGTAAATGGCAGTGTGTTTAATTATTTGCATGACTGACTAGGTGTGTGAGTACCTCTATGGATGAGTGGCGGTGTTTGAGTGTCTATATAGGAGTATGAGTGCATATGATAGTCCTGTACTGAGTGACCGTAAGTATGAGTGACTGTACAGGTGAGTGAGTGGATGTGTGTGTAGACCTAAGAATCAATGAGTGGGTATGTAGTTATTGATGTTGGAGTGTCTATGGTTTTGCGAATGGCAGTCTGTAATTTAGAGTGGGTGTATCAAAGGTTATATTAGGGTGTGAGGAGGTGCATCAGATTATCACGTGGATGATGTCATCAGTGATGTCATTTGAGATGTCATCAGTGATGTCATCAGTGATGTCACTGACCATGTCATGAGTGATGTAATATGTGACGTCATCAGCAGTGCATTGCGGGGGCGCCGGTTATAGTTAGCTGAACTAACTATAACGGGGGAATTTCACGGGTTTTGTACGAGTGCAATGTCCAACTAATTATAACTGTCCCTAAAACCTATGGTTTTTTCAGTGAATTTGTAAGGTTTTTTAAATGCAAATTTCTAACTATAACGTGTCTGAAACCTATGGTTTTTTCAGTGAATTTCAAAGGTTTTTTAAATGCTAATTTCTAACTATAACGTGTCTGAAACCTATGGTTTTTTCAGTGAATTTCAAAGGTTTTTAAATGCTAATTTCTAACTATAACGTGCCTGAAACTGTCACGATTTTCTCCCTGCATTCCCGTGTCCACCACCAGGGGGCTGAACTGTGGGACTCTCCAGTGTTCTAATAAGCTTCCAGACCCTCCCCTTCATGTATATACTGACTTCCAGCCATTTGGACACTATTTGGGAATTGACATCCATTCCCAATCCATGCCGGGTTTTGTGAAAGCCAGCCTGCTCATACTTGAAGCCAGCCTGCTCATGTTTGGAACTCCACTACCTAGAATTCCCTGCTCACTGCTTTGTCTCCACCCCTGAAGGCCAAGGATGGGTGGAGGAATTCAGCTCACCTGTGGGTGGCTGCTGCTAGCCTGCTCACACCTGCTGCATATGATTACTGTGAGCTCTTTTAAGCCCCAGCTCCCTTCAGCCCAGTGTTGGTCATTGTAGCTGTTATCCGGTGAGACCAGTCCTTGTTCCTGAGCCTTTGCTATTCCTTGTTTCCTGAGCTGTAGCTATTTCCTGTTTCCTGAACCAGCACTGCCTGCAGTGCTACTTAGTATCCTGAGCTATAGTTAGTCTTTGTTCCTGTTCCAGGGCTTCAGCTATTTCTTGTTCCTGATTTGCACTTCTTGCAGTGCTCTCTTGACTCCTAGTTTCCTGAGCTGTAGCTATTTCCTGTTTCCTAAACCAGCACTGCCTGCAGTGCTACTTAGTATCCTGAGCTATAGTTAGTCTTTGTTCCTGTTCCAGGGCTTCAGCTATTTCTTGTTCCTGATTTGCACTGCTTGCAGTGCTCTCTTGACTCCTAGTTTCCTGAGCTGTAGCTATTTCCTGTTTCCTGAACCTGCACTGCCTGCAGTGCTACCTAGTATCCTGAGCTATAGTTAGTCTTTGTTCCTGTTCGGGGCTTCAGCTATTTCTTGTGCCTGATTTGCACTGCTTGCAGTGCTCTCTTGACTCCTTGTTTCCTGAGCTGTAGCTATTTCCTGTTTCCTGAACCTGCAGTGCTACCTTGATTCCTGAGCCTTGGCATTCCTTGTTCCTGACCTGCAGCAGTTTCCCTTCTCCTGAACTAGCAATACCTGCAGGGCTACTTTGACTCCTGAGCCTTAGCATTCCTTGTTCCTGCCCCAGCACTGCCATCTATGCTACTTTGTTTTCTTGATTCCTGAACCTTCACTATTCTATTATACCCTTGTAGCCTCCCCTTCTGTCTATCCTTTTCCAGTCCCTGCCTTTCTTCCCATTTCCGTGGTTCCAGTTCTAATTTGCTGTCTTTCTATTTCTGCTGTCTTGCTTCTGTTACCTTGTATGTTTGTTACCTGCTTTCTGCCAAGTGTGCCCTATGATTTCCTTCCTTTCCTGTTAAGCACTCCTCCTTGCTAGCTCCTTGTCTATTGTGCTTGTGTTTAGTTCTACCCCTTTGCTGTTATTGCCTTGCGTGTTCCTGTTTGATCGCCAGGATCCGTGGGCACAGCTGACTAGGTGGTGTTTCTTGTTCACTGTGAGTATTGTCTTTGAGTTACTGTTATAACATCACCATAGGTATAAGCTCCACAGACCCTGCCTTTGCATACATATCCTATATGTGGGTATTTTCAGTCAGTATCTGTAACAGCAATTGTGGGTGAGGAACTTACTGAGCTTCAGTCTTACCGTGTGGAGCTCCCGAGTGCTTTACCCCACATCCTCTTTATTGTTAATGTTGTTTTATATTTAAGTGTATTGCACATCCGTCCTGGGTTTAGTGATTCTGAATGCTGAGCCGCCTCATGAGTGCCTGTCCTTTCTGAGTCTCACCCTTCTTGTTCACTTGTACAGGCTTTCCCTTTGGATCCCTTTGTCTCCTCTTTCTGTGTACGTTTCCTACCCAGTTCCCAGTCCTTGCCCAAGTCCCTGACTGTGTTCCCCACATAGTCCCGGACAGTCCCTGACAGAATGACCAACCCACATTTCCAGGGTCACTTGTGAGGTTTCTTTGTGTTCAGTTAGCTACCTTTTTATTAAAACCCACCCTGTCAGTTCTTGCCAAGATGTTTAGCAACAGATCCATAAAGTCTGCGTATGCTGACAGGAATCCATTGTCAAGGCAGCGCAGTTCTGTACACCCTATTAGGAAGTCCTTAAACTCTAGAGATCGATTCATGGAACAAAACAGACTTTTACGTGCTGAATATTATTCCCTGTGGTTGGCTGATCCTTCTATGTTAGAGTTACATTCCATCTGTGACCCTGATCTTCACCTGATGTCAGCCAGTGATCTACAGGATGAAAACGAATTTCTGCAAACCTTGTTAGCAGCAGAAAGACACACCAGTGCATCATGTAAGTTTGTGCAGAGCAGTTCACCAGTGCCCACCAATGAGAGACATTTAGTGTCTACTTTACAGTTTGAGAATGTTCAGCCTAGTCCTGAAACAATTAATCCTCTTATGAAAAATGGACATTTACGTTCTGAATATTTTACTCATTGGCTCTTAAACACCTCTTTGCCAGATCCTGACTTGCTCTTCTGTTCTGATCCAGATTCAATGTCTGTGGGAGCATTGCGAAAGGAGAATGATACCTTACTCGGTTTGCTGAACAAGAATTCTGGTTCTAGCATGTCTGCTGTTAGTGGTTGTAAAATACAATATTCAACCACACAACCAAAGAAAGAGCAGGTGCATTTCATAACCTCTGCTCTCCATTCACACAGTGTTACCCAGTCTTGTAGTCCAGTAAATATCACAGTCCCGGATACTACAAGGACCTGTGAAGATGTCACTACTGACAACAGCAAATCTACTTTTCACAAGCTACTACCATTCCCAGAGCTTAAAGTCTATGAACCATGTGTCACTCTGCCTTCAGCTTGTCTTCTTGCAGAGTCTTCAGAGACCTCAGCCGGCCCGCTGCCTTCAGAGCCCGAGTCCTCAGCCGGCCCGCTGCCTTCAGAGCCCGAGTCCTCAGCCGGCCCGCTGCCTTCAGAGCCCGAGTCCTCAGCCGGCCCGCTGCCTTCAGAGCCCCAGTCCTGCAGCCGGCCCGCTGCCTTCAGAGCCCCAGTCCTGCAGCCGGCCTACCTACGGAACTTCAGCCTGCAGTCTGCCTGCCTCCTGAGCTCAAGCCTGCAGCCTTCCTGCCATCTAAGCCCGAGCCTGCAGCCTTCCTGCCTTCAGCACCAGAGCTTCCAGGCCGCCTGCCTTCAGCACCAGAGCTTCCAGGCCGCCTGCCTTCAGCACCAGAGCTTCCAGGCCACCTGCCTTCAGCACCAGAGCTTCCAGGCCGCCTGCCTTCAGCACCAGAGCTTCCAGGCCACCTGCCTTCAGCACCAGAGCTTCTAGGCCGCCTGCTTCCAGCACCAGAACCTCCAGGCTCCCTGCCTCCAGCACCAGAGCTTCCAGGCTCCCTGCCTCCAGCACCAGAGCTTCCAGGCTCCCTGCCTTCTTGCCTTGAGCCTATATTTTGCCAACGTTTTGACCCTGTGCTTCCAGTTTCCCAGCCTTCAGAGGTCTCAATACATATACATTCAGAGACTGAACCTCCAGCACCAGAGACAAAACTCTCAACATGTAAGCCTCCAGGGCCTGGGCCTCCTGCATACCTGCTTCCTAAGTCTCCTGCATGTGTATCTTTTGTATGTTTTCCTCCGGGGCCAGAACTTCAGGTCTGCTTCCTATCACCTCCTTCTTTTTCAGCCAGTTTGCCTTTGACTTCTGTGCCTCCTGCCAATCCGTTATCTGCTTTTGACCCTACAGTCAATCTGCCTTTGTTTTCAGAGTGCTACTCTAGCCTGTCATCATCAGGACGTCAAACACTTCTAATTCAGGTGTCTAAGCCCCTATCACTGGATTTGGACTCTTCAAGTTGTGCCTTCAATACTGCTGATATTTTACAGCCTATTATCCAACCCTCCAGAACATCACAATTTTCCTGCAATCCTCTGGCATCTTGCACTACATCTACAATGGAAATGGACTTATTTCTTAGGAGCCACGGCTTTGAATCCAGTTCCAGATTCCGGGAGAGGGTCTTTGGAGGGGGTGTACTGTCACGATTTGCTCCCTGCATTCCCGTGTCCGCCACCAGGGGGCTGAACTGTGGGACTCTCCAGTGTTCTAATAAGCTTCCAGACCCTCCCCTTCATGTATATACTGACTTCCAGCCATTTGGACACTATTTGGGAATTGACATCCATTCCCAATCCATGCCGGGTTTTGTGAAAGCCAGCCTGCTCATACTTGAAGCCAGCCTGCTCTTGTTTGGAACTCCACTACCTAGAATTCCCTGCTCACTGCTTTGTCTCCACCCGTGCAGGCCAAGGATGGGTGGAGGAATTCAGCTCACCTGTGGCTGGCTGCTGCTAGCCTGCTCACACCTGCTGCATATGATTACTGTGAGCTCTTTTAAGCCCCAGCTCCCTTCAGCCCAGTGTTGGTCATTGTAGCTGTTATCCGGTGAGACCAGTCCTTGTTCCTGAGCCTTTGTTATTCCTTGTTTCCTGAGCTGTAGCTATTTCCTGTTTCCTGAACCAGCACTGCCTGCAGTGCTACTTAGTATCCTGAGCTATAGTTAGTCTTTGTTCCTGTTCCAGGGCTTCAGCTATTTCTTGTTCCTGATTTGCACTGCTTGCAGTGCTCTCTTGACTCCTAGTTTCCTGAGCTGTAGCTATTTCCTGTTTCCTGAACCAGCACTGCCTGCAGTGCTACCTAGTATCCTGAGCTATAGTTAGTCTTTGTTCCTGTTCCTGGGCTTCAGCTATTTCTTGTGCCTGATTTGCACTGCTTGCAGTGCTCTCTTGACTCCTTGTTTCCTGAGCTGTAGCTATTTCCTGTTTCCTGAACCTGAAGTGCTACCTTGATTCCTGAGCTTTGGCATTCCTTGTTCCTGACCTGCAGCAGTTTCCCTTCTCCTGAACTAGCACTACCTGCAGGGCTACTTTGACTCCTGAGCCTTAGCATTCCTTGTTCCTGCCCCAGCACTGCCGTCTATGCTACTTTGTTTTCTTGATTCCTGAACCTTCACTATTCTATTATACCCTTGTAGCCTCCCCTTCTGTCTATCCTTTTCCAGTCCCTGCCTTTCTTCCCATTTCCGTGGTTCCAGTTCTAATTTGCTGTCTTTCTATTTCTGCTGTCTTGCTTCTGTTACCTTGTATGTTTGTTACCTGCTTTCTGCCAAGTGTGCCCTATGATTTCCTTCCTTTCCTGTTAAGCACTCCTCCTTGCAAGCTCCTTGTCTATTGTGCTTGTGTTTAGATCTACCCCTTTGCTGTTATTGCCTTGCGTGTTCCTGTTTGATCGCCAGGATCCGTGGGCACAGCTGACTACCTAGGTGGTGTTTCTTGTTCACTGTGAGTATTGTCTTTGAGTTACTGTTATAACATCACCATAGGTATAAGCTCCACAGACCCTGCCTTTGCATACATATCCTTTATGTGGGTATTTTCAGTTTGTATCTGTAACAGCAATTGTGGGTGAGGAACTTACTGAGCTTCAGTCTTACCGTGTGGAGCTCCCGAGTGCTTTACCCCACATCCCCTTTATTGTTAATGTTGTTTTATATTTAAGTGTATTGCACATCCGTCCTGGGTTTAGTGATTCAGAATGCTGAGCCGCCTCATGAGTGCCTGTCCTTTCTGAGTCTCACCCTTCTTGTTCACTTGTACAGGCTTTCCCTTTGGATCCCTGTGTCTCCTCTTTCTGTGTACGTTTCCTACCCAGTTCCCAGTCCTTGCCCAAGTCCCTGACTGTGTTCCCCACATAGTCCCGGACAGTCCCTGACAGAAACCTATGGTTTTTTCAGTGAATTTCAAAGGTTTTTTAAATGCTAATTCCTAACTATAACATGTCTGAAACCTATGGTTTTTTCCAGTGAATTTCAAAGGTTTTGTAAATGACAATTTTTAAATGTATTAATTGTTATATTTATTTTTTTGATACTGATTTACTACATTTTATTAAACTATTTATTTTTAGATATTTTATTTTTTAAATTACATTGTAATTACATTATACATTACATTACAAAATATACTTTCTCAGAATGAATTACTTTAGTTTAAATACTTTGCAAATAGGCAATAGACTTTTAAGTACAGTAGTTACAGTTGTTGCAATGGGCAACACAATTTCAAACACAATGCAACATTGAGCTCAATGTGAATTTCTAGTTAAATGCAATTAGTTACTTTATGGATTACTTTTCTAACCACAGGACTGGATCCTAGATTCAGTCCTGGGACATCTCCTGTAAACAGTTGAGTAAAAGTGTTTTGGTTACAGTAGTGATTTTTAAGGAATATTATTGTATTTTAAAAGTTGACACAAACTTTTTCACATAGAATCACCAATGTTATCCTATGGGAGGAAATTCACTTAGCAGGTAAGTAGTGTTATCGTTACTTTTTCTTACTCAGTGGTGGATCCTGGATCCAGCACTGGTGCATCTCCTGTAAACAGTTGAAAGAATGCGTTTAAGTCATACAGGCGATTTTTAAGGAATATTTGTAGTTTGTGTAAAACGGCACTTTGAAACTTTTCTGCGGATTACGGTTAGAATTACTTATCAGGGTCAGTGCTGGGCTAAAAGATGCAGCACTGGGTTCTCTCCTGATAACAGGTGAGTAAATCGGAATTCGTAGTTCGGCTTATTTTAGAGGAATATTATAAAGTTCCAAAACTCCACACTTAGAAGAATTTCCAAGTGAAACCAGTCAATGTTAGCCTATGGAAGGAAATTCAAGTTACTGGTAAGTACGGTTAGAATTACTTTTCAGGGTCAGTGCTGGGCTAAAAGATGCAGCACTGGGTTCCCTCCTGATAACAGGTGAGTAAATCGGAATTCGTAGTTCAGCTGATTTTAGAGGAATATTATAAAGTTCCAAAACTAAACACTTAGAAGAATTTCCAAGTGAAACCAGTCAATGTTAGCCTATGGATGGAAATTCAAGTTACCGGTAAGTACGGTTAAAATTACTTTTCAGGATCAGTACTGGGCTGAAAGATGCAGCACTGAGGTCTCTCCTGATAACAGGTGAGTAAATCGGAATTCGTATTTCGGCTGATTTTAGAAGAATATTTTAAAGTTCCAAAACTCCACACTTAGAAGAATTTCCAAGTGAAACCAGTCAATGTTAGCCTATGAAGGAAATTCAAGTTACCGGTAAGTACGGTTAAAATTACTTTTGAGGATCAGTACTGGGCTGAAAGATGCAGCACTGAGGTCTCTCCTGATAACAGGTGAGTAAATCGGAATTCGTATTTCGGCTGATTTTAGAGGAATATTTTAAAGTTCCAAAACTCCACACTTAGAAGAATTTCCAAGTGAAACCAGTCAATGTTAGCCTATGAAGGAAATTCAAGTTACCGGTAAGTACGGTTAATATTACTTTTGAGGATCAGTACTGGGCTGAAAGATGCAGCACTGAGGTCTCTCCTGATAACAGGTGAGTAAATCGGAATTCGTATTTCGGCTGATTTTAGAGGAATATTTTAAAGTTCCAAAACTCCACACTTAGAAGAATTTCCAAGTGAAACCAGTCAATGTTAGCCTATGTAAGGAAATTCAAGTTACTGGTAAGTACGGTTAAAATTACTTTTCAGGACCAGTACTGGGCTGAAAGATGCAGCACTGAGGTCTCTCCTGATAACAGGTGAGTAAATCTGAATTCGGATTTCGGCTGATTTTAGAGGAATATCTGTATGTTTCAAAAATCAACACTTAGAAACTTTTTCAGCAAAAAGCAGTCAATGATATCCTATGGAAGGAAATTCAAGTTACTGGTAAGTACGGTTAAAATTACTTTTGAGGATCAGTACTGGGCTGAAAGATGCAGCACTGAGGTCTCTCCTGATAACAGGTGAGTAAATCGGAATTCGTATTTCGGCTGATTTTAGAGGAATATTTTAAAGTTCCAAAACTCCACACTTAGAAGAATTTCCAAGTGAAACCAGTCAATGTTAGCCTATGAAGGAAATTCAAGTTACCGGTAAGTACGGTTAAAATTACTTTTGAGGATCAGTACTGGGCTGAAAGATGCAGCACTGAGGTCTCTCCTGATAACAGGTGAGTAAATCGGAATTCGGATTTCGGCTGATTTTAGAGGAATATTTGCACAATGGTGAAGGGAGGGGCGGGGCCTGAGGTGACATCTGTGCAAACGCGCCCCGTGGTGCGTTTTAAGTTGGGGGATTAAGTCCCCTTGAATCATGAGGGTCCCTACGGGCCAGCTAGCCCACCAGGAACCTCCAGTATGCGCCAGGGGGCTGCGTTGCAGAGACATGTACAGAGGCCACACCCCTTTTTACACCTCTCTGCAACGCAGCTCTGTGGCGCTTTCCGGACGTACCTGTTGGGCTAGTTGGCCCCTAGGGACCCTCAGGATTGAAGAGGATTTAATTCCCCATCTTAAAACGCGCCACAGAGCCTGTTTGCACACATGTCACCTGAAGCCCCGCCCCCTCCCTTCACCACTGTGCAAACACGCCCCGTGGCGCGTTTTAAGTCGGGGGATTAACTCCCCTTGAATCCTGAGGGTCCCTGGGGTGCAACTAGCCCACCATATACCTCCAAAGCGCCATAGAGCTGCGTTGCAGAGAGGTGTAAAAGGGGCGTGGCCTCTGTACACCTCTCTGCAAGGCAGCCCTGGCGCATACTGGAGGTTCCTGGTGGGCTAGTTGGCCCCCAGGGACCCCAGTATTCTAGGGAATTCGTTCCCCCTCTGCAAACGCGCCAGGGCGCGTTTGCAGAGTGGTGAAGGAAGGGGCGGGGCCTGCGGGCCCGATCGTTTTAAAAAAAAAATTTGGGGGGGGAGGGGGCCGCGTGGCCCCCTCCCGAGCCACTACTTGCCCCGGGGACCCCATCCCCCGGGGCTGGCCCTCTCGTTGGGGACTGTGGGGGGTCCCCAATCCCCCCACAGTCCCGCCGGCTCCCCGTGTCCTACGGGAGCCGGCGTGCTTACACATGGGGAGCTGCTAAGATGCAGCTCCCCATGTGGAAAAGCAATCGGCTTGGATATTGGAAGAGAGAGCAGGTTTCCTGCTCTCTCTTCCAATATCCAAAGCAAGTTTGCAATGACAGGACGGGAGCCGCGAGGCTCCGTCCTGTCATTGCAAACAACAGTGTCCCGGGGGTAGGCACCCCGGGACACTGCAGGAGCCGGCCCTGGGGGGTGGTGGTCCCCAGGGCCATCAAGGGCTCCAGGAGGGGGGCCGCGCGGCCCCCTCCCATTCAGTGCACAGCCCCGGGGAGGTGGTGGTCCCCGGGGCTCTGGGGAGTCCAAACGGACCCCCATTGTAATTTTCTTAGTGCCCCGTGGAGGTGGTGGTCCCCGGGGCGTGTGGAGGGCTGGAGCCCCCCACACAGGTTTTAATAAAAAAAAAGAAGCCCCGGGGAGGTGGTGGTCCCCGGGGCTGCGGGAGGGCTCAGAGCCCTCCCGCACCATTGTACATAAAGCCCCGGGGGTGGTGGTCCCCGGGGCTTGGAGAGCCTAGAGGCCCCCACACATAAATTAACCCCCCAGCATGCCCCAGGACTTGGCCCACCCGGGGGCAATTAACATCGAGCGCGGGAGACCGCGCTTCGATTTTTTTCGGCAGGATTCGCGCACCCTGAGCGCATCCTGCCGATTTAAAAATTTTTTTTTTTTTTTTGCCCAGGGGGTCCTTGTGGGACCCCCTGAGCAAACCTAGAGGTCAGGGTGTTTCTACCCTGCCCCCTTTGTGCGCTTTGCGCACTTGTTTCTGTCCCTCGGTTCTACCGAGGGACAAAATAACTGCCAACATTTCCTGAATCGGAATGTTGACAGCCAGCTGACAACCAATTAACATGCAGCTCGTGATCGGGAGGGTACGCGGACCCTACTCGTCCCTAGATATCACTAACTTTTTACTTTTCATTTTCTCAGCAACTACTGAACGGATTTACACCATTTAACAAAAGGGTTCTTTCTGAACCAAGAACTACCTCTTTGCCAAATTTGGTGTAATTCCGTTCAGCAGTTCGAGCTGTAGCCGTGTCTAAAGTTTCCTATGGGAAAATGCATGGGGAAAACGCGTTTTGGGACCCCCTTTTTTCTCGGCCCCGCTTGACGTATCACCCCGAGACTTTCAGGGTAGGAGCAAACCGGAGCGCCCCACGAAGTTTGAAAATTTCGCGAAGATACGTCAACCGGCAAGAGAGTTATTTCAAATAGAATGTCGCGGATTTCCTATGGATAATAGGTTGTAACTATAACTATCTACTGGCGGCCGCCAGATAGATATATATATATATATATATATATATATATATATATATATATATATATATATATATATATATATATATATATATATATATATATATATATATATATATATATACATATAGATGTATATATATACAGCGTCCTGGGCGGGAAATAGTTTCCCGAGCAACGAAGAGAAAAAGAAACACGAAAGCGGCAACTACTGACAAAGCACCCCTACCGCCGCTACAAGAGAAACGACCCCTAAATCAGCAACAACCCTCCATAACCGGCAAAAGCGACTAGAAACGAGGCCAAATACATCAGAGAACGGGGAAGCGAATAAGCCCGTTTTATTGCCTGACGCCGAAGAAACATAAGAGTGGAGCGGAGCAGAAAGCAGTCAAAAGTATTCTGTCAAATAGAGGAAAAAACCGATCCAGACACACCGGGGTCCAAAGAAAAGAGGAGAACAACGACATGCACCAACCGAACAGAAGACGACTTAGAGGTAAGCGGGACGGGGGTGGTGAGCCTGGGAGGAATGTATTGGGGGAATTGAACGGGTCGGAGGGCACGATCATTGTCTCCGTGCTCCAACCGGCTGCCATCTCTGACCGCCTCCTCCAACTCTATGTGCGTAAAAAAAAAACGAATGTCACAAAGCGGCAGTATTTCATAATTCAGCACTCAGCATTTAGTAATCTACAGAACTCTACAGAACGTAATACACAAAAGTGATTTCAGCAATAGCGCAATACACACGGGGATACATCCAATATCCTCTTTCAAGAAGCCCTGCACTAACGCTTCAGCATAACCCTTTATGTGCACTATCAGCTGTATCTAATTGACTGTTCTGTACCTTTTTTTCACCATCACTAATGAACATTACTATCAGTATCTCACTATCAGCAAGAGTGGAAAAATCAAGAAATTAAGAAAATTTTGTGCCTGGCAGTAAAAACCCTCTATTACCTTAACAAGAGGGGGGACAATCCAATTGCACATCTAGTCACAGCTATATTCTCACTCTCACTATATATACATATATTTTGTGTATACATATTTTTTGCACTACTTTTTTCTTTTTGTCACCCATATACACGCAAAATGGATGAGGAATCAGAACGACGTTTGGCTGCACAAAACGTATTTGCAAGAGCCCCTAACAAACAACAAATATTTACCCCAGCAATAAAGGACTTGACATTGCATGACAAACTAAAAAGATTGGAAAAACTTAAGAAAACGGAAATCTCAAAGTGGTGGGAGGCCATATCCTTACAAGACTACATCGATAAGGATATGGTCCCACGTGGACTAAGGATATATACTACCCCATCATATGAATCCCCTAATCCGAAAATGCTAGAGGAATGGTCACAAAACTCAGCCCAGAGCTCCAAGAACATGTTGACAATCCTTGTCAAATATGCATGGGAAGATAGAGAAGGGATATTGAAAGAACTTAAAATACTGGAAGACGAATTGAAACACCACAAAGAACAAGAAACAATCAGAAAGTATGTGGAAGATCTAAAAACACGGATGAAGGAATATGAGGAGGATATCAAGACACGGAAACAAAGGAAACTCCATCGAGACTGCATAGACTATGAATCGGGCAGGATTCTCACCTGTAGTCATAAGTATGATTATCTATATGAAAAATTAATGCAAGGTGACCCAATTGGAGAATCAAGTGAAATCACCAGTGGAACTGATTCAATAACCAGTAGTGACGCAGAGGAACTCCAAAATCGAGAGAGTGAAAGAAGAACAGATAGACAAGGAAAAACTGGAGTCCCTACAACGTTTTTAGACGAGTTTCGCATCATGAGAACAGGAAGGCAAACTCCGAGAGCAACACCAACCCCAAGAACACGAGAGAGAGGCAGAGGACAGAGAGGCAGAGGCCGGGGAAGAAACATGGACGAAACAAGCGGAGAAGAAAGCGAGACTAACAGAGGGAACAGAAAAGGCAGAGGACGAGGAAAAATGCCAGTGGGAAACAAGGCAACCACCTCCAAGAAAGCATGATGGATAACGACATGGTAAGCAGAACAATTGTAAATTTATCCAATAGGCCACTCACTACATTAGAAAAAAGAACGCTATGTTTAGGCCTTTCCTTTTGCCCAACTAATCACTTTAACTATCCAGAAACAACAATTGACATCTTCAAGTACATCAGGAAAATGAAATTTAAAAAATGGCATAAACTGCATAAACCACAACAAGAACAGATAGAGAATTTAGCCAGATTCCCTTAACTCTATGAACCATGCCCGAACCAGTGTACCAGAAGAGAATGACATACTCTGTATCAGAGACGCAGGTCCTCTGCCTAGCCATGCAAGGATTATTGGCAGAAATGGACCCGGAAGAAACAGAGACACTATCTAATATGCACATAATTACCAACCAATCGACCATAACAGACTTTAGACCCAAATCCAAGTTCTACTTACCCTAATCTTTCCCATAACAACATTGATACATTCCATGATACCATGATGCATGAATTGATCAAGACACGACAACAAAAGAATAAAAGTGCTACAAATTGGAATATATCCAAAACTCAAAATGAAATAATACAATCACTAGCCAAAGATGAAACTATAGTGATTCGTCCCTCAGACAAAGGAGGGAACATAGTAATATGGGACAAAGAAATGTACATACAAGAGGCGATGAGACAATTGGAAGACAAACATTTCTACTCCAAAAGCGACATTAAGGAATACAACCAAAGCATCACCGCCATGTGGGAAAAACTAGATGGATGGAGAACCAACGCCATACTGCACTGGGAAGAATTTTGTTACTTGAAACGTGATTACCCGAGACTACCCATCTTTTACTTACTTCCAAAAATACATAAGAACCCTACTACACCACCAGGAAGACCCATTGTCTCCTCCATTGGGAGCGTCACTGAAAACATCTCTAAATACGTTGACTATTTTCTCAGAAACTTTGTAACAGAACTACCATCACACATCAAGGACACTAAGGACTTTCTGAGAAAAATACAAACTGTACAGTGGGCCAATGATCTCATTCTGATAACAATGGATGTGAATGCATTGTACACAATTATTGACCATGATTTAGGGATAAAATCTTGCCAACATTTTCTAGAACTGAGACCAATCAGATACCTGGAACACACAAATATGTTAGTTGAGATGGTAAGATTCTGTCTCACTAACAACATTTTTATGTTCAACAATGAGATCTACAAACAAACACTCGGTACAGCAATGGGGACTTGCTTTGCCCCCAGTTTTGCAAATCTGTTCCTGGGGGCGTGGGAAGAAGAAATCCGCAGAGAACCCACTATGCATCTAATGTGGAGCCTCCTCTACATAGACAATATTTTCCTAATCTGGAAGGGTAGCGAGGAGAGTGCCATCAAATTCATTGAACTACTGAATACAAACAACTGCAACATCAAACTCACATACAGCATGAGCAGAGAAGCAATTGAATTCTTAGATGTAGTGGTAACTACTGACGGTGGCAAACTTAACACCAAGCTCCGTAGAAAGAGTACAGCAGGCAACAGCCTTCTCCATGCTCTCAGCAGCCACCCGGATGTACTCAAATGGAGTATTCCATTCGGGGAACTGCTGAGAGCAAAAAGAAACTGCAGCACTAATGAAGCATTTGAAACAGAAAGCAATACCATGCAGAAAAGATTTAAAGAACAGGGCTATCCCAACTGGGTTATTAAAAAAGCCATCAAAAAAGTACAGCAAATAACCAGGGACCAAACCCTCATGGAGAAACCCATAACTAAAGGCAACAACGTAAGTAGAGTGATTCTCACTTACAATGAAGAATCCCAAACAGGTGGCAAAAATCCTGAACGCAAACTGGAACATTCTCAAGAGTGATCCAGAAATCAGACAGGATCTGCCAAATCGCCCCATGATAACTTACAGAAAAGGGAGAAGTCTTAGAGACATTCGAGTAAGAGGTGATATCACTACACAACAGAGGGAACATCAACACAACCTACAGGGATTTTTTCCCTGTGGACATTGCAAAGCGTGTAAGTCCAGCTGCATGGTCAAAACATATGATACACCTAGTACTACCAAAACCATTACCCAATTTCTTACGTGTAGTACCACTCATTGTCATCTATATGTTAGAATGCCCTTGCAAGCTGACGATATGTAGGTAGCACCACCTTTGCAGCAAAAAACGAATACTGGAACATCTGTGGGCCATACATAATAAAGACAAACACTATCCAGTAGCACGCCACTTTGAGGAATATCATCTCTCCAACAGTTCGCTACTAAGATACTTCATCATTGAACAAAGTTCAATCTAACAAACGAGGGGGTAACAGAACCCTCGTCCTCAGGAAACGTGAATCATGGCACATAATTGATTTACAGACAAGGAGCCCATGGGGCCTTAACCAGGATGAGGAAATGATTATACATTTACAGGATGAGTAAAGGACAAACAGAATCTTTAAGCAGCCTCTCAACATCTACCGTCTAGACACTGATATAACTTAGAAATACATGATTTTTACACTGTATCTTTACTTCCTTGCGTGTTTTATTGGAAGACTTTGACCATGTGTAAGTTCCTATTTTAACCTTATATTCTTTTCTGTCTAATTTCTTACAGGTGGAAAGGAAGGGACCGACACTCACCTTCTATGTAGCAGTAAAGGTCACCTACCCTTTTCTTCGAGATCTTGAGGAATCGGCACAGGGCACGTTAAAAGATAAGACTACTAATTTCACAATCCTTTTTATATATAATAATTTCTGCACCTTTTTTTCACTGTATCAAATTACCTTGATCTCTGCACATAAAACACGGTTAGTGAGAGGGTTTATTTAACCCCTTCGGTGCTTATGACGAGCTGGACTCGTCATGGCACACAGTGCTCGTGTGCTCATGACGAGTCCAGCTCGTCATAAGACCACCCACGGGGGAAGCGCTGGCGCTCCCCCCGTGGGAATCCGATCGTCTGGTTTTTTTGGGGGAAGGCAGGGGAAGGGCTTCCCCTGCCTCCCCCCCCCGCCCTCCCCATCAATGACGTCAGCGCGCGAGGCGCGCTGACATCATTGAGGGTTTCCCTTTCTTCCCCGACACGCTGGAAGCCATTTGCTTCCAGCGCGTCGGGAAATCAGGTGAGTTTTGGCTCGGGGAGGGGGGTTTGAATCAAAAGAGGCATCGAGGGAAAGGAAAGGGTTTTCCTTTCCCCCGATGCCTCTTTTGTGCATTCCTGCTGCACGATCATGTGATCGTGCAGCAGGAATACCCACGAGAGGAGGAGGGTGATCTACGCAGCTGTAGTGTAGGAAAGGCACTATACATTTCCCCAACGAGGTAGCATTTACTGATTAGCCAGTAGAAAGTACTCCAGTTGAGTAGAGGTATTGCACAAAACGGTGGCATCTTCGTGGATAAATATGCAGGGCAGATGTGCCTTCTCTCCATTTCCAACGTGAAAAGTTAGCTGTAATCCTTGATGGAGGTCTTTGCATCCTTCATTTTCTCGAGCGCAATTCTCGTGTAGAATTCGTGAGCGTGGAGATGTGCCTTCTCTCCATTTACACCTTGAAAAGTTAGCTGTAATCCTTGATGGAGGTCTTTGCATCCTTGAATTTCTCGAGCGCAATGCTCGTGTAGTTCCTGTGACCAGGAGGTTCCTTCTCCTCGTCTGCCGCTGAGATCGTGCTCTGACCCTTTATAAACAAGAGGCATGTGAACGGGCCTAGAAGCCCCGCTCGTTTGGCCCCGCCACACATACACTAGCGGTATGCAACGTCTGCCCGCCCTTTCCCCACTATGATGGACAGCTTACTCAAAGGACCCCGGCGCTTTCAGCGCGGTGGCAAAGTTACAGACACACAGGTCACTGGAGACAATTCTTCTGGTCCTTTACGCAGCTGTAGTGTAGGAAAGGCACTATACATTTACCCAACGAGGTAGCACTTACTGATTAGCCAGTAGAAAGTACTCCAGTTGAGTAGAGGTATTGCACAAAACGGCTGGCATCTTCGTGGATAAATATGCAGGGCAGATGTGCCTTCTCTCCATTTCCAACGTGAAAAGTTAGCTGTAATCCTTGATGGAGGTCTTTGCATCCTTCATTTTCTCGAGCGCAATTCTCGTGTAGAATTCGTGAGCGTGGAGATGTGCCTTCTCTCCATTTACACCCTGAAAAGTTAGCTGTAATCCTTGATGGAGGTCTTTGCATCCTTGAATTTCTCGAGCGCAATGCTCGTGTAGTTCCTGTGACCAGGAGGTTCCTTCTCCTCGTCTGCCGCTGAGATCGTGCTCTGACCCTTTATAAACAAGAGGCATGTGAACGGGCCTAGAAGCCCCGCTCGTTTGGCCCCGCCACACATACACTAGCGGTATGCAACGTCTGCCCGCCCTTTCCCCACTATGATGGACAGCTTACTCAAAGGACCCCGGCGCTTTCGGCGCGGTGGCAAAGTTACAGACACACAGGTCACTGGAGACAATTCTTCTGGTCCTTTACGCAGCTGTAGTGTAGGAAAGGCACTATACATTTACCCAACGAGGTAGCACTTACTGATTAGCCAGTAGAAAGTACTCCAGTTGAGTAGAGGTATTGCACAAAACGGTGGCATCTTCGTGGATAAATATGCAGGGCAGATGTGCCTTCTCTCCATTTCCAACGTGAAAAGTTAGCTGTAATCCTTGATGGAGGTCTTTGCATCCTTCATTTTCTCGAGCGCAATTCTCGTGTAGAATTCGTGAGCGTGGTTAAGCAGATGTGGCTTCTCTCCATTTACACCCTGAAAAGTTAGCTGTAATCCTTGATGGAGGTCTTTGCATCCTTGAATTTCTCGAGCGCAATGCTCGTGTAGTTCCTGTGACCAGGAGGTTCCTTCTCCTCGTCTGCCGCTGAGATCGTGCTCTGACCCTTTATAAACAAGAGGCATGTGAACGGGCCTAGAAGCCCCGCCCGTTTGGCCCCGCCACACATACACTAGCGGTATGCAACGTCTGCCCGCCCTTTCCCCACTATGATGGACAGCTTAATCAAAGGTTCCCGGCGCTTTCGGCGCGGTGGCAAAGTTACAGACACACAGGTCACTGGAGACAATTCTTCTGGTCCTTTACGCAGCTGTAGTGTAGGAAAGGCACTATACATTTACCCAACGAGGTAACACTTACTGATTAGCCAGTAGACAGTACTACAGTTGAGTAGAGGTATTGCACAAAACGGTGGCATCTTCTTGGATAAATATGCAGGGCAGGTGTGCAGAATTCGTGAGCGTGGTTAAGCAGATGTGGCTTCTCTCCATTTACACCCTGAAAAGTTAGCTGTAATCCTTGATGGAGGTCTTTGCATCCTTGAATTTCTCGAGCGCAATGCTCGTGTAGTTCCTGTGACCAGGAGGTTCCTTCTCCTCGTCTGCCGCTGAGATCCTGCTCTGACCCTTTATCCCCTTCGGTGCTTATGACGAGCTGGACTCGTCATGGCACACAGTGCTCGTGTGCTCATGACGAGTCCAGCTCGTCATAAGACCACCCACGGGGGAAGCGCTGGCGCTCCCCCCGTGGGAATCCGATCGTTAGGTTTTTTTTTTGGGGAGGCAGGGGAAGGGCTTCCCCTGCCTCCCCCCGCCCCATCAATGACGTCAGCGCGCGAGGCGCGCTGACATCATTGAGGGTTTCCCTTTCTTCCCCGACGCGCTGGAAGCCATTTGCTTCCAGCGCGTCGGGGAAATCAGGTGAGGTTTGGCTCGGGGAGGGAGGTGTTTGTATCAAAAGAGGCATCGAGGGAAAGGAAAGGGTTTTCCTTTCCCCCGATGCCTCTTTTGTGCATTCCTGCTGCACGATCATGTGATCGTGCAGCAGGAATGCCCACTAAGCACCAGGGTTTTTTTTTATTTTTGTGTTGGGGAGTGGCCAAAAGGGCAAGGGTTGCTCCCCTTTTACGGGGGTGAATATTTTATTTATACTGTTAGGCCCACCTACCCCTTAGCTTGGCTGGTGGATTGTGTGTGGACTGGTGCATTATTTGCATATGTGATTGTAATGTTTTTTTTTCTCCTTTTTATTCTAGTGTAAAGCTTTTGATTCCTGTTTGCGGTTTCGGCAGTTGTGGTTCTGCAGTTTTGCGTAATTGCATTTATTTGGTAAGAAAAATATTTTTGTTGTGTGTACTCCAAATGAGTATTATTGTCATGCATGAATGAATTTTTTTGTAAGTGGTGCCATAATGGCAGCATATTTGTTAGTGTTCAGAGCATGAAATTCTTTGCGATGTTTTGCATTGTCTTATGTGTAATTTTTTTTCTTCTTCTTTTTTAGTGGGATATTGTTGATCCTTACTGTGTCTGTGCAGAGTAGGTGGTGGTGAGTCTAGCTGCTTCTGTCACGTGAGTGGTATAGTGTTGGAGTATATAGGTCTTTGTGATAAAGCTACATTTTGTTTATTTCTTTTTTTTACAAAGGGTTTGTTGTTGTTGACTTGTTTGACAAGTAACCTTTATTAGTAAGCATTATGGCTAGCCGTAGAATTACTGCTCAGCAGGTGGTTGGTTTGCTTCTTGAATCTTCCTCTGAGCAGGATTATGAGACTGACAGTGCGTCTGAGGGAGAGGAGGGAGGGGAAGATTCAGGCAGTGAGTTTTCTCTCCACATGGAATCATCGGATGATGAAGGTACTCTCAGTGCAGATGAAGTGCCTGATTTAGAGGAGGATACTACTGTGCCGATGGTGCAAGAGGCATCTGGATTGCAGCCTGGGGCTGCTAGGCTTCCTACTGGAAGTGCTGGACTCTGGGTTGATCCAAACATGGTGCAGCCGGTGTTGCCTGCCTTTAGTGGTTATGCAGGGTGTAGAGTGGATTGTGAACATTATTTGCCTATACAGTATTTTCAGTTGTTTATGGATGATGTATTTTTGGGTGAGATTGTTGAGCAGACTAATTTGTATGCTGAACAGTTTTTGAGGGACAACAGTGCCAGACTTAGGCCCCATTCTAGAGCTACCCGGTGGAGTCCCACAAATCTGGAAGAGATGAAGAAGTTTTTGGGTTTGACTTTTTTGATGGGTTTGATAAGGAAGCCGTCCATGGGTTCATATTGGTCTACCAGTCCCTTGATGGCAACGGCCATATTTCCTGCAGTTATGACTCGTGATCGGTATTTACTTTTGCTTCGGATGCTGCATTTTGTTGATAATGGTTTGGCGTTGCCACGAGATCACCCTGAATGTGACCGTCTTTTTAAGATTCGGCCTGTTCTTGATCACTTTGTAGATCGATTTTCAGTGATCTATACTCCAGGGAAAGAAATATCTATTGATGAGTCTTTGGTCCTGTTCAAGGGCCGTTTGGTTTTTAGGCAGTACATTCCTAGCAAGAGGGCACGCTATGGAATTAAGCTGTATATGTTGTCTGAGAGTAGGACAGGATATGTTTTTAATTTGCGTGTGTACACTGGTAGGGATTCCACTATTGACCCCCTGGTTGTCCGTCCACTTTTGGAGTTTCAGAGAAAATTGTGTGGGATCTTGCTAGAGGACTGTTTAACAGAGGCCACCATTTGTACCTTGATAACTTCTACACTGCTGTGCAATTGTTTAAGGAATTGTTCAAAGTGGACACTTTTGCTTGTGGCACAATCCGCTCTAACCGTAAAGGTTATCCAAAAGAGCTTGTTTGCAAAAAACTTCAGAGGGGACAGTGCAGTGCCTTGCGTAGTGAGGAACTGCTAGCTGTGAAATTTGTGGACAGGAGGGATGTGTACATGCTGACTACCATCCATGATGAGAGTACTTCACCTGTGGCTGTTTGGGGTCAGATTGCTGAAGTGCGCAAACCTGTGTGCATTTTAGACTACAATAAGCACATGGGTGGTGTTGATAGAGTAGATCAGAGGTTGGAACCTTACACTGCTATTCGTAAGTCTTACATTTGGTATAAGAAGTTGGCCATCCATCTCTTCAATTTAGCAACTTTCAATGCTTTTGTTGTGTTCAAGGAGTGTTCTCCTGCGTCAAAGTTGACTTTTGTTCAGTTTCAGGAGTCTGTCATAGGCAGCCTTGTTGTTGTGGAACAGGCAAGTGTTCCTAGAGTTGGAGTGGTGGAGGATGTGGCTCGATTGAAAGATCGCCACTTTCCTGATCACATTCCTCCTACACCCTCAAAAGACTTTCCCACTAGGAGATGTAGAGTCTGTTGGCGAAGAGGTACGCGGAAGGAGACTCGTATGTACTGCCCTGAGTGTCCTTCTAACCCTGGGCTGTGTGTGCCTGCTTGTTATAGAGCGTACCACAAGCAAAAGAATTATTGGGAGCAACCATGAGTGGTAAAGTGAACTGCCTGGTCTGTAATGTTTAAGAATTGTTGTTCTGTTTCAAGGTTGGCATTAGTGCAATGTATTTAGTTTCTGATTTTGTGTTAGTAGATTTGTATCTATTTGCAATTTGTTTGTGTTTTCTTTTTTGTATAAAAAAATCCTAAATGTGATGGTGGTGTGTGTAGGCTGGTGCTTGGCTGGCGGTGTGCGTGGAGTGGCGCTTGGCTGGCGGTGTGCGGGGAGTGGCTCTTGGCTGGCGGTGTGCGTGGAGTGGTGCTTGGCTGGCGGTGTGCGTGGAGTGGCGCTTGGCTGGCGGTGTGCGTGGAGTGGCGCTAGGCTGGCGGTGTGCGTGGAGTGGCGCTTGGCTGGCGGTGTGCGTGGAGTGGCGCTTGGCTGGCAGTGTGCGTGGACTGGCGCTTGGCTGGCGGTGTGCGTGGACTGGCGCTCGGCTGGCAGTGTGTGAGTAGTGACTTGCTGCTGGTCACTACACACACTGCTAGCCGAGCGACACTCCACGCAATCCATCAGCTTGTGTGGTTGCTGTGTTAGGAATGTGGGCGTGTGAAAGTGATGGGCCCTTGAATGGCGCTGTCTGCTGGTGTGAGTGTTGTAATGTGATGGGCCCGCGGCTGGTGGTGTGAATGGTTTTGTATTTGTCACACGTATGAAAGGTGTATGAATGGCCTGTAAAGAGGTTGGTGCCTTGTCGTGGCTTTACAGCTCACGAGCTGTGAGTCAATGGTTCAGTTTCTCGTCCTTTCAATTATTAACAGTGCATTTCATTTTTGTGAAATCACTTGTTAATACAATTGTATATACTGAACCATCACTCACCCTCGTGCCAAATCCAACCAGTATGTGTGTGTGTGCTTGAGGATTAGATGGCTGTGCAGTAATATATATTTTTTGTCTTTCTCAAGCAGGGTGTACCTTGTCCCTTTTTGTGAATGTTGTAATGTGTTTGTTTCGTGCCTGGGGGTGTGAATGGTCTTGTGTGTATCACGTATGAAAGGTGTGTGAATGGCCTGTAAAGCGGTTGGGGCCTTGACGTGGCTTTACAGCTCACGAGCTGCGAGTCACTGGTTCCGTTTTTGTCCTTTCAATTATTGACAGTGCATTTCATTTTTGTGAAATCTCTTGTTAATAAAATTGTATATACTGAACCATCACTTGCCCTCATGCCAAATCCAACCAGTATGTGTGTGTGCTTGAGGAATAGATGGCTGTGCAGTAATCTTTGTCTTTTTAGTCTGTCTGCCAAGGTGTACATTCCGTCTAAGAATAACCTACCAACTGTAGATATTGTCGTAAACGAAACACCCATGGGAGTACATGGTGATATCTCTCTTGTGGATCCCAACAAGTTATGGTACCCACAATGTCCTGCAAACCTCAAAATGTCTGTCACATTTTCCTTGCAATATTGTGCCAAAATTTTCACGTGACCTGGTTTTGCAAGGGGGGTCACCTGGGTTTTTGGCCCGGGGCTCGGCGGCCACATAGGGAAACCTACCAAACCCACACATTTCTGGTACTTGGGCCTCCCACACAAGTGAGGCACCATTTTTATCGGGAGACCTGGGGGAACGCTGGGTGGTAGGAAATTTGTGTGAGGCCAGTGATGCCACACTTTCCCACACAAAAATGTGTGAAAAAAGTGATTTTTTCAGCTAAAATTGAGGTTTGCAGGGGATTCTGGGTAAGGAAACGTTGGGGGATCCATGCAAGCCATACCTCCCTGGAAGCCCCCGGGTGTCTACTTTTCAGAAATGTGTGGGTTTGGTAGGTTTCCCTAGATGGCCGCCGAGCACGGGGCCAAAAACCCAGGTGACCCCCCTTGCAAAACCAGGTGGTTTTGAGATAGGCAATTTTGAGGTTGCCTCACTACGTTGTGGGCCCTTGCCTGTCGCGGGTACTTGGGCCTCCCACACAAGTGAGGCACCATTTTTATCGGGAGACCTGGGGGAACGCTGGGTGGTAGGAAATTTGTGTGAGGCCAGTGATGCCACACTTTCCCACACAAAAATGTGTGAAAAAAGTGATTTTTTCAGCTAAAATTGAGGTTTGCAGGGGATTCTGGGTAAGGAAACGTTGGGGGATCCACGCAAGCCATACCTCCCTGGAAGCCCCCGGATGTCTACTTTTCAGAAATGTGTGGGTTTGGTAGGTTTCCCTAGATGGCCGCCGAGCACAGGGCCAAAAACCCAGGTGACCCCCCTTGCAAACCAGGTGGTTTTGTGAAAGGCAATTTTGAGGTCGCCTCAATACGTTGTGGGCCCATGCCTGTCGCGGGTACTTGGGCCTCCCACACAAGTGAGGCACCATTTTTATCGGGAGACCTGGGGGAACGCTAGGTGGTAGGAAATTTGTGTGAGGCCAGTGATGCCACACTTTCCCACACAAAAATGTGTGAAAAAAGTGATTGTTTCAGCTAAAATTGAGGTTTGCAGGGGATTCTGGGTAAGGAAACGTTGGGGGATCCACGCAAGCCATACCTCCCTGGAAGCCCCCGGGTGTCTACTTTTCAGAAATGTGTGGGTTTGGTAGGTTTCCCTAGATGGCCGCCGAGCACAGGGCCAAAAACCCAGGTGACCCCCCTTGCAAAACCAGGTGGTTTTGTGAAAGGCCATTTTGAGGTCGCCTCAATACGTTGTGGGCCCTTGCCTGTCGCGGGTACTTGGGCCTCCCACACAAGTGAGGCACCATTTTTATCGGGAGACCTGGGGGAACGCTGGGTGGTAGGAAATTTGTGTGAGGCCAGTGATGCCACACTTTCCCACACACAAATGTGTGAAAAAAGTGATTTTTTCAGCTAAAATTTAGGTTTGCAGGGGATTCTGGGTAAGGAAACGTTGGGGGATCCACGCAAGCCATACCTCCCTGGAAGCCCCCAGGTGTCTACTTTTCAGAAATGTGTGTGTTTGGTAGGTTTCCCTAGGTGCCGGCAGAGCTAGGGTTCACAAACTACAGCTAGGCACTTTGCCAAAAAAGGGTCATTTTCCACAGCGAAATTGAGGTGTGACCACGTTGCGTTTTGTGCCGTTTCCTGTCGCAGGCACTAGGCCGACCCACACAAGTGAGGTACCATTTTTCTCGTAAGACTTTGGGGAACGCGGGGTGGGTGGAAATTTGTGGATCCACGCAGATTCCAGAACTTTCCACCACAGAAATGTGGGGAAAATGTGTTTTTTTGGACAATTTGTTATGTTTGCAAGGGATTCTGGGTAACAGAACCAGGTGGGAGGCAGTCAAGTCACCCCATCCTGGATTCCCCTGGTTGTCTAGTTTTCAAAAATGTATAGGTTTGCTAGGTTTCCCTTGGTGCCGGCAGAGGTAGGGTTAAAAAACTACAGCTAGGCACTTAGCCAAAAAAGGGTCATTTTTCACTGCGAAATTGAGGTGTGACCATGTTGCGTTTTGCGCCGTTTCCTGTCGCAGGCACTAGGCCGACCCACACAAGTGAGGTACCATTTTTCTCGTAAGACTTTGGGGAACGCGGGGTGGGTGGAAATCTGTGGATCCTCGCAGATTCCAGAACTTTCCACCACAGAAATGTGGGGAAAATGTGTTTTTTTTTACAATGTTTTATGTTTGCAAGGGATTCTGGGTAACAGAACCTGGTGGGAGGCAGTCCAGTCACCCCATCCTAGATTCCCCTGGGTGTCTAGTTTTCAAAAATGTATAGGTTTGCTAGGTTTCCCTAGGTGCCGGCAGAGGTAGGGTTAAAAAACTACAGCTAGGCACTTTGCCAAAAAAGGGTCATTTTTCACTGCGAAATTGAGGTGTGACCACGTTGCGTTTTGCACCGTTTCCTGTCGCAGGCACTAGGCCGACCCACACAAGTGAGGTACCATTTTTCTCGTAAGACTTTGGGGAACGCGGGGTGGGTGGAAATTTGTGGATCCACGCAGATTCCAGAACTTTCCACCACAGAAATGTGGGGAAAATGTGGTTTTTTTGACAATTTTTTATGTTTGCAAGGGATTCTGGGTAACATAACCTGGTGGGAGGCAGTCAAGTCACCCCATCCTGGATTCCCCTGGGTGTCTAGTTTTCAAAAATGTATAGGTTTGCTAGGTTTCCCTAGGTGCCGGCAGAGGTAGGGTTCAAAAACTACAGCTAGGCACTTTGCAAAAAAAAGGTCATTTTTCACTGCGAAATTGAGGTGTGACCACGTTGCGTTTTGCGCCGTTTCCTGTCGCAGGCACTAGGCCGACCCACACAAGTGAGGTACCATTTTTCTCGTAAGACTTTTGGGAACGCGGGGTGGGTGGAAATTTGTGGATCCACGCAGATTCCAGAACTTTCCACCACAGAAATGTGGGGAAAATGTGGTTTTTTTGACAATTTTTTATGTTTGCAAGGGATTCTGGGTAACATAACCTGGTGGGAGGCAGTCAAGTCACCCCATCCTGGATTCCCCTGGGTTTCTAGTATTCAAAAATGTATAGGTTTGCTAGGTTTCCCTAGGTGCCGGCAGAGGTAGGGTTCAAAAACTACAGCTAGGCACTTTGCAAAAAAAAGGTCATTTTCACTGCGAAATTGAGGTGTGACCACATTGCGTTTGCGCCGTTTCCTGTCGCAGGCACTAGGCCGACCCACACAAGTGAGGTACCATTTTTCTTGTAAGACTTTGGGGAACGCGGGGTGGGTGGAAATTTGTGGATCCACGCAGATTCCAGAACTTTCCAGCACAGAAATGTGGGGAAAATGTGTTTTTTTTGACAATTTTTTATGTTTGCAAGGGATTCTGGGTAACAGAACCTGGTGGGAGGCAGTCCAGTCACCCCATCCTGGATTCCCCTGGGTGTCTAGTCTTCAAAAATGTATAGGTTTGCTAGGTTTCCCTAGGTGCCGGCAGAGCTAGGGTTAAAAAACTACAGCTAGGCACTTTGCCAAAAAAGGGTCATTTTTCACTGCGAAATTGAGGTGTGACCACGTTGCGTTTTGTGCCGTTTCCTGTCGCAGGCACTAGGCCGACCCACACAAGTGAGGTACCATTTTTCTCGTAAGCCTTTGGGGAACGCGGGGTGGGGGGAAATTTGTGGATCCACGCAGATTCCAGAGCTTTCCACCACAGAAATGTGGGGAAAATGTGTTTTTTTTTACAATTCTTTATGTTTGCAAGGGATTCTGGGTAACAGAACCTGGTGGGGGGCAGTCCAGTCACCCCATCCTGGATTCCCCTGGGTGTCTAGTTTTCAAAAATGTATAGGTTTGCTAGGTTTCCCTAGGTGCCGGCAGAGGTAGGGTTAAAAAACTACAGCTAGGCACTTTGCCAAAAAAGGGTCATTTTTCACTGCGAAATTGAGGTGTGACCACGTTGCGTTTTGTGCCATTTCCTGTCGCAGGCACTAGGCCGACCCACACAAGTGAGGTACCATTTTTCTCGTAAGACTTTGGGGAACGCGGGGTGGGTGGAAATTTGTGGATCCACGCAGATTCCAGAACTTTCCACCACAGAAATGTGGGGAAAATGTGTTTATTTGGACAATTTGTTATGTTTGCAAGGGATTCTGGGTAACAGAACCAGGTGGGAGGCAGTCAAGTCACCCCATCCTGGATTCCCCTGGTTGTCTAGTTTTCAAAAATGTATAGGTTTGCTAGGTTTCTCTAGGTGCCGGCAGAGGTAGGGTTAAAAAACTACAGCTAGGCACTTTGCAAAAAAAGGGTCATTTTTCACTGCGGAATTGAGGTGTGACCACGTTGCGTTTTGCGCCGTTTCCTGTCGCAGGCACTAGGCCGACCCACACAAGTGAGGTACCATTTTTCTCGTAAGACATTGGGGAACGCGGGGTGGGTGGAAATTTGTGGATCCACGCAGATTCCAGAACTTTCCACCACAGAAATGTGGGGAAAATGTGTTTTTTTTGATAATTTGTTAGGTTTGCAAGGGATTCTGGGTAACAGAACCTGGTGGGAGGCAGTCCAGTCACCCCATCCTGGATTCCCCTGGGTGTCTAGTTTTCAAAAATGTATAGGTTTGCTAGGTTTCCCTAGGTGCCGGCAGAGCTAGGGTTCAAAAACTACAGCCAGGCACTTTGCCAAAAAAGGGTCATTTTTCACTGCGAAATTGAGGTGTGACCACGTTGCGTTTTGCACAGTTTCCTGTCGCAGGCACTAGGCCGACCCACACAAGTGAGGTACCATTTTTCTCGTAAGACTTTGGGGAACGCGGGGTGGGTGGAAATTTGTGGATCCACGCAGATTCCAGAACTTTCCACCACAGAAATGTGGGGAAAATGTGTTTTTTTGACAATGTTTTATGTTTGCAAGGGATTCTGGGTAACAGAACCTGGTGGGAGGCAGTCAAGTCACCCCATCCTGGATTCCCCTGGGTGTCTAGTTTTCAAAAATGTATAGGTTTGCTAGGTTTCCCTAGGTGCCGGCAGAGCTAGGGTTCAAAAACTACACCTAGGCACTTTGCAAAAAAAGGGTAATTTTTCATTGTGAAAATGTGGTACGTCCACGTTGCATTTTGAGCCATTTCCTGTTGTGGGCACAAGGGCTACCCACACAAGTGAGGTACCATTTTTATCGGGAGACTTAGGGTAACACAGAATTGTAGAGCAACTGTTATTACCTATTGACTTTCGATGCATTTCTGCCTTCCAAATGAAAGACAATGTGTAAAAATAAGTCATTTTGAAAAATGACCTATAATTCTCATGCTAATATGGGTACTCCCAATTTCGGAAATGTGCAAATATCTAGTGTTTCTAAAATCTACATTTTGTTCCCATTTCAGAAATACATAGGTGTCTTTCATAACAATTTTTCCATGTATACATTTTCCCAAAATAATTGCTATATACCCGGTACTTAAAAAAAAATCATTGCAAGATGTTGCTCAATTATTGGCTCTGGGTTCGTCGGGTTCTTGGTGAACCTACAAGTCCTATATATCCCCACAACCAGAAAGGTCCAGCGGATATAACGGTATATTGCCTTCAAATAGCTGTCATAATTAGAAGAAGTTACAGGTGAAAACGTTGACACAAATGGCTGTTTTTTTCAACTAATTTTCAATTTTTCCTTTATTTAACTGTTAGTTTCTATAAGGAAAACTTTAAGGATCTACACAAATGACCCCTTGCTGAATTCAGAATTTTGTCTACTTTTCAGAAATGTATGGCTTTCCAGGATCCATTATTGGTTTCATACCCATTTCTATCATTAACTGGAAGGAGGTTGAAAGCACAAAAAATAGCAAAAATAGGCTATGTCCCAGAAAAATGCCAAAACTGTGTAAAAAAAGTTAGTTTTCTGACAAAAGTCTGCTTGTCCCTGAAAGCTGGGAAGATGGTGATTTCATCCCCACAACCCCTTTTTGATGCCATTTGCAGGGAAAAATCAAGACGCTTTCATCTGTAGCCCTTTTTCGCATTTTTCCCAAAAAAAAAAAAATTAGCTGTATTTTGACTAATTTCTGGGTCCCCTCCAGGGGAATCCACAAACCCTGGGTACCTTTACAATCCCCATGATGTTAGAAAAAAAGGACGCAAATTTGGCATGGATACCTTATGTGGTCAAAAAGTTACAGGGGCCTAAGCGTGCACTACCCCAAATAGCCAAAAAAAGGCTTAGCACAGGAGGGGAAAAGGCCTAGCAGCGAAGGGGTTAATTTATATCCAAATGTTGACGAATGGTACACCACTCATAATTGGTATTCAGTTGTACATAAACAGCATCCGCCCAGAAAACTTGCAATATTAGAGATTAATTCGCAAAATGCAATGTTGGGGGTAAAACTTGAATTCAGAGATAAGCCACTTGGCGACTCTTATGTTGTATTCAATTCCAGGGCTGTAGAAAAAATGTAGTAATACTACGATACTTCCATAACCCCTGTATTTACCCGTTCTAACATGTAATAGAGAGAAGCCAATATGTTTTAAACGCCACTAGAGCGATTACACCTCCTCTCTCTCTTAACCTGCAATCTGATTTACAAGGTATAATTTATTTTCTGTCTGTGGGATTTGAGCCCCAAAAATCCATGATCTCTAGCCAACTGATCATGTACTACATAAATGTGTAAAAATAATTTATGTTGAAAAGCAACATATTATGAAGCAATAATATGTTTACACAATAAGGCATTTGAGTGTAAAACAATGTTTATCTAAATGCAACATACTATGAAGTAATAATATGTGTACACAATAATGCATTGAGTGTCCCTATACACTGTGTACTAAGCCATTACAAAATGGATGCCGTTTTTACCATGTAAATTCTCCCATCTGGAGAAGCGGATTGTCCTTTGTCACTGTCTACGTACTATATGTGTGGTGGTGTAACCCATTACCCAGTGTGTGAGCAAGGGGACTGTGTTCCCCGAAACGGGTTACTGGAAATAAAATCTTTTGCATTGGATTGCCCTGAGAGAGCGTAATTACTTGGACTCTAACAGAAAAACAAATTTCCGGTGAGCTTCGCCGGAGTGCGCTCCATTTACCACGGGCCGAGTGGGGCAGGAAGAAGCAGCAGGTACAAAATATATATATATATATATATATATATATATATATATATATATATATATATATATATATATATATTTCAGAAAGCTCGTCCGATGTTTGGTGTATGCGAAAGGACGAGAGCAGACCCAATTATCGTGCCGGTTATCTTTTATTCAGCAATCACCATGTCGCCATGACGCGTTTCGGCCGATCAACAGCCTTGATCACACATATATATATATATATATATATATATATGTATATATATATATATATATATATATATATATATATATATCCATATGCAGAGAACCCAACAAGTGAGGCGCCACGCACGGTCGTGTAAAAACCTTCTTTATTGACAGGTTGCAGGGAAAACAGCGTCACTCCCTCAGCAGGAAATTCAGCCAAACATGTTTCGGGCTTCCTAGCCCTTGCTCACTGGCACAGAGAGGTACAGCTGCTAGTTCTTCCGCCGCACTTGCAGCGTTGCTTTATAGTTACGCCCCTGGGCGTGTACTTGCACACAGCATTGTGGTTGTTGTAGTCTTTGACGCAGCGGAACCCCTCAATATTTTCAAAGTCCTCTAGTGGGATGCTGAAAGCAGTCACGCTGGGTCCCTGCAAATAAACAAGCCAACATTGGTCACGCCGTTCCTTGCACGTTGTGATACTTGCAACACACTGGAGCCGCTGCAAGTGCGGCGGAAGAACTAGCAGCTGTACCTCTCTGTGCCAGTGAGCAAGGGCTAGGAAGCCCGAAACATGTTTGGCTGAATTTCCTGCTGAGGGAGTGACGCTGTTTTCCTGCAACCTGTCAATAAAGAAGGTTTTTACACGACATTGTGTGGCGCCTCACTTGTTGGGTTCTCTGCATATGGATGTATAGCGGCCCCGCCCAGGGTCGCGAGGTGCCCCGCCGCGGAAGAGCGGCTCCAGTGTGTTGCAAGTATCACAACGTGCAAGGAACGGCATGACCAATGTTGGCTTGTTTATTTGCAGGGACCCAGCGTGACTGCTTTCAGCATCCCACTAGAAGACTTTGAAAATATTGAGGGGTTCCGCTGCGTCAAAGACTACAACAACCACAATGCTGTGCAAGTACACGCCCAGGGGCGTAACTATAAAGCAACGCTGCAAGTGCGGCGGAAGAACTAGCAGCTGTACCTCTCTGTGCCAGTGAGCAAGGGCTAGGAAGCCCGAAACATGTTTGGCTGAATTTCCTGCTGAGGGAGTGACGCTGTTTTCCCTGCAACCTGTCAATAAAGAAGGTTTTTACACGACCGTGTGTGGCGCCTCACTTGTTGGGTTCTCTGCATATGGATGTATAGCGGCCCCGCCCAGGGCTCGCGAGGTGCCCCGCCGCGGAAGAGCGGCTCCAGTGTGTTGCAAGTATCACAACGTGCAAGGAACGGCGTGACCAATGTTGGCTTGTTTATTTGCAGGGACCCAGCGTGACTGCTTTCAGCATCCCACTAGAGGACTTTGAAAATATTGAGGGGTTCCGCTGCGTCAAAGACTACAACAACCACAATGCTGTGCACGTACACGCCCAGGGGCGTAACTATAAAGCAACGCTGCAAGTGCGGCGGAAGAACTAGCAGCTGTACCTCTCTGTGCCAGTGAGCAAGGGCTAGGAAGCCCGAAACATGTTTGGCTGAATTTCCTGCTGAGGGAGTGACACTGTTTTCCCTGCAACCTGTCAATAAAGAAGGTTTTTACACAACCGTGTGTGGCGCCTCACTTGTTGGGTTCTCTGCATATGGATATATATATATATATATATATATATATATATATATATATATATATATATATATATATATATATATATATATAAATAAATATCCAAACACAGCAACTTCAGTAAAGCGCACTCTCAGGAGGATTGCAAAGACAGAAATTATTTATTTGTTTCTATAACGCGTTTTGACTGTATGCACAGTCTTGTTCACATATAGAATTGCAAAGTGAAGTCCGATTTACATACCCTGAATAGACATCAAAAAAGGGCAACATTGTGTGAGTATACTGCAACCAATGGTTATGACGCCGGCCATTTTGAAATGTACATAAATATATACAGAAACCACTCTGTCCTGTATATGCCATACATGGTGGATAGAACAATATGCCTTTACACATGTATACAAGTAATCATAAATAAATGTAAAGACATGACCAAGTAAAATGAAGAAGGGGAAAGAGAAAATGCGAGAGCGGGCTCATTACACATCTGGTACCGGTCTACCGCATGCACCCCCCTTCTAATGAATGTAAGTAATACATGGAAATATATAGCATGTTAAAAGCATATGGGTATTCTTTAGGAGACAAATAGTGTCACTGTCATAGGCGGCCATCTAATAATAATGCCTCAGTTTAGTCATGAACAGATGATCTACATTTCCCTAGTTATAGGACCAACACATGTGAGGAGCGCAACTTCCACATGATTTATGCACTGGACAAAGATGCAAGTATAATGGATCAAATATCACAATTTCGTAATGTTCGGTCCCCTGAAAAGACGAACATGTGTACAACCCAAGTGGAGTAACATGACGAATGATAATTTAGGATATTCCTAAGTAGGGTCACCGTAGCTGAATCTTGATGTAAATATATACAGGGTAAAGTAAAGCATAAACATTTGATGGTGTATAGAGAGCCAATGTTTGACCTGTCCAGGGAGTATAAATATGCTCTATGGGGTTGTGTCCAGGCTAAAGAAGGGGGCTTCACATAAACACAGTCAACCATAACCACAGAAAAGCCCATAGTCTCAGCCGAGACAGGAAGATACCCCAAGAAGTGAAAATTACATCATTAAAGTTCATGAATATAAGTGTTCGAAATGAATTGATGAGAGAGAAATTCGTTATCTCAATAGTGTCTTTCACCCGTGGGAGTCATGAAGAAAAAGGTAGGGAACCCTGTGCCCGTGACTTTTCCAATCTAACGAGGGCCCCTTCCATTTCCCTCCTGGAAAAAAAATATAGAAAAAATGTATTAAAATCACGCACATACATAATTAGCTCAAATTAAATGGTAATTCAAGCAACAAACTAAATAAATGGCATGATGAGATGTTATCCTCTACATCATAATGAATCACACAGTTCACAGAGCTAGAGATGGCAAGCAGATTCAACAACAGGTAATACAGTTACTGTTGTGGATTACTCATGCAGGTGTATTCCTAACGCCTCATCCTGATTGTGGCCCCCGGGCTCTTGGTTTCTAATTTTAGAATATATTTGGAATCCTTTTTCTGTAATTTGAGTACTCTATTGCCCCCTCTCGGGTCACCCAGTACTCGTTCAATGGCAAAGATCCTCAAGAGGTAACTGTTGGAAAGGTGGAATTGTTCGAAATGTCTTGCTATGGGGTAGTGAGCATCCCTGTTGTTAATGGCCCTCATATGCTCCAAGACCCTCCAAACAAATAGACCAGTCCCTTCTGTGAGCCGGGGCCCATGAGAGGTGGCGCGCTATGCCAGCGGGACACGCCCAACTTAAATTTCCAAACACAGCAACTTCAGTAAAGCGCACTCTCAGGAGGATTGCAAAGACCAACATTTTTTATTCATTTCTATAACGCGTTTCAACTGTATGCACAGTCTTGTTCACATATAGAATTGCAAGTCAAGTCTGTTTTACATACCCTGAATAGACATAAAAAAAGGACTACATTGTATGAGAATACTGCAACCAATGATAATGACGCTGGCCATTTTGAAATGTACATAAATATATACAGAAACCACTCTGTCCTGTGTATGCCATACAATGTGGATAGAACAATATGCCTTTACACATGTATACAAATGATCATGAATAAATGTAAAGACATGACCAAGTAAAATGAAGAAGGGGAAAGAGAAAATGCGAGAGTGAGCTCATTGCACATCTGGTACCGGTCTACCGCATGCACCCCTCTTCTAATGAATGTAAGTAATACATGGAAATTCATAGCATGTTAAAAGCATATGGGTATTCTTTAAGAGACAAATAGTGTCACTGTCATAGGCGGCCATCTAAGAATCATGCCTCAGTTATAGGACTGGTTATAGGACCAACGCATGTGAGGTGCGGAACTTCCACATGATTTACACACTAGACAAACATGCAAATATAATGGATCAAATATCACAATTTCATAATGTTCGGTCCCCTGAAAAGACGAACATGTGTAGATATATTCTGAAAAAACCAAAAGTTTGGCTCAAATTTCACTCGTACAAAACCATAGGAATTCAACAGTTATAGTTAGCTGAGCTATCCATAACTTACGACCCCACAATGCACTGCTTATGACCTTACATGTTACATCATTCATAAAATGATCAGTGACTTCACTGATGATATCATTCATGACATCTCACATCATATCACTAATGACATCATCCAGTAATTTTGAGTGTTTTCTAAAAGTTCCTGTGTGTTAAACATAAACACTAAGGTATCACAAAAGTTGAATCAATTTACTTTGAGTGCTACTAATGAGTGATTCTATTTTAAAACAGATTATCTGAGTGACTGTGTAACTGTGTATCTCTGTGTGTGAGTGGGTATGTGTGTGGCTGCATGAGTGAATAAGTGGGTGTGTGAGTAGCTGTATAGGTGAGTAAGTGACTGTGTGAGTGTCTGTATGGGTGAGTAAATAGGTATGTAAGTGTTTTATGGATGAGTGAGTGGGTATGTGAGAGACTGTATAGATGAGAGAGTAGTGTGAGTTTTTTAATGGGTGAGTGAGTTGCTGTGTCAGTGGCTATAAATAGTGAATGAGGGTGCATGAGTGGCTGAATGGATGAGTAAGTGTATGTGAGAGTGGCTGCAAATGGTGAATGAAAGAGTGCATGAATGGCTGTATGGGTGAGAGTGAGGGTACATGAGTGTCTGTATGGGTGCATGAATGGGTGTGTACATGGGTGTATGAATGAATGAATGGGTGTGTGAGTGGCTATATGGATGAGTGAGTGGGTGTGTGAGTGCCTGTATGGGTGAGTAGGTGAGTGTGAGAGAGGCTCTATGGGAGAATATGTGGGTTTCTCAGTGATTGCTTAGGTGACTGAGTACGTATTAGTATCTGTATGAGTAAGTTAGTGTGTGTGTAAGTATCTGTATGGGTGAGTGACTGGTTGTGTGAGTGCCTGTACGAGTGTATGAGTGGGTGTGTGTGTGCATGAGTGAGGGGGTGCATGAGTATTTGTATGGATTTTTGAATGGGTATGTGAGTGGTTGTGTGGATGTGAGTGGGTGTATGAGATTTTGCATTGGGGTATGAGTGGATATGTGAGTGGTTCTGAGAATGATGTCATCAGTGATGTCATTTGAGATGTCATCAGTGATGTCACTGACCATGTCATAAGTGATGTAATATGTGAGGTCAAAAGTAGTGCATTGTGGGAGCGTAACTTATAGTTAGCTCAGGTAACTTTAGCTGCTGAATTTCTATGGATTTGTATCAGTGAAATTTGAGCCTAACTATAATGTCCCTGTAACCTTTGTTTTTTTCAGTGAATTTCTACGGTTTTGTCTGCCAACCAGAAACCCGATTTCTAACATTAGTGTTCAGCAGTGATGATAGGACTTGTATTTGTGCACTGAATACAGTGATTGGTGTACACTACAACCATATCTCAGACCAATTTGAGTTTTTACCTTTCCCTTGATTGGCGATTTTTATTTGTTCCAAAATCATGTATCTGTCTGGAAAAACAGTATCTGCACCTTCAAAAATGGATTTTGAGCTGGCCAAGCTGGAGATCTATACGGTGGCCCAGCTCAAGGATTTCTGCAAGGGTTTGTGGTTTCTATATAAGGCTTTACCAGGAAGGTGGAGCTTCAAAAAGTGCTGAGGGCCTGGATAGAAGCTAGGAATGCAGCAGCTGTGACCCCAGAGGAGGAGGAGATTTTGGATGAGGATGAGGAGCTGAGCCAGGATTCATTGGAGAATATGGGACTGCCCTGTGGGGCAGGGGTCCAACAGCCTGCCTGGAGTCATGGCTCCACCCAGAGCAGGAAGCAGCCCATCATCCAAAGGCCTGTTCCCAGAGGAGCTGGAGGACAGGAGAGAAGAAAGGAAGCTAAAATTGGAGCTTTGCTAAGCTCACTTTGGAAAAGGAGTGAGCTTTGGAAGACAAAAGATTGACCATAGAGGAGAGAAAGATAATGTTGGCTAAGGAGTTGAGCTTGAAAGAGCTGGATCTGAAAGCTAGGAGGACTGAGTCCAGCACAGATGGTGGCAGCATATCTTCAGTGTCCTCTGAGAAAAGGGTACACATACCCAAGGGCCTGGTGCCTGATTAGTGGGAGATGACATAAATAGATGGTTTGAGGCATTTGAGATTGCTTTGCAGATGAACAAGTTCCCAGAAGGGGATTGGGGGGCTAGTTTGTGGAAGCATATCTCTACTGAGGGAAGGGACACCCTACTGGTCTAGATGGGACTGGCAAGATGAGGTATGTCCCATGAAGGAAGCCCTGATCAGAAAGTATGGTTTGACCCCAGAGAAGTACAGGCAGACGTTTAGGGACAGTGTGAAACTATCCCCACAGATCTGGGTAGATTGTGTACATTCTTTTTGGAAGGCAATGGATGGTTGAGTGAAGGGCAGTGATGTGAAAGATTTTCAGGGGCTGTACAGTTTCATTGCACAAGAGCACATGTTTAGTCTTTGTTTTACAGATCTCACCAGCACTTGATTGACAGTAACCTCTCTGACCCCAAGGAGCACACTAAGGAGGTGGATCACTGGGTCAGCACCAGGGTTCATAAGAAAGTAGCTGGAGGGATCACCACAAGGGTGGACAAAGTCCACACCAGAATAAGAAGCGGGAACAAAAAAAAGTAAGGAGTTCTATAAAGGGCCTCAAACTAGTTCCCAGGGTCAGGATTCCCATACCCCTACTGAGAAGAAAAAGAAGTGGTTTCCTGACAGTAAGTCTGCAGGGAAGGCTCACTTGAAGTGTTATGAGTGTCACCAGGAAGGACACTACAAAGAGGATGCCAAGTTTCCCAAGTGAGCACAGCCCCCTACCGGTGGGCAGTCACTGGGGTTGGCTAGTGTATCGCTCGTAGAGGGGTTTGTCCCAGCTAGTGGTGGGGACAGAGTTGAGATTACCCTAGTGTCTCTGGGTGATGGAGAGCTGGTGCAGAGAACCCACATGCCTGACAATACTAGGAAGTACAGTCAGTGGGTCACCATCAATGGGCAGAGGGCAAAGGCTTTGAGAGACACAGGAACCAGCATGACTGCCATCAGGTGTTATCTGGTGTCTTCAGGGCAGGTAGTCCCTAATGTGTTCCACCCAGTTGTTGTTTCTGACAACCATGAGAGCCACTACCCAGTGGCTCTGGTTCCCTTTTAATGGGGGCTCTCGGGTTCCTCGAGGGTAACTGTGTGTCCGTCCATGCCTCTGGACAGTCTGCTGGGCAATGACCTGGAGCATACTGCTTGGAAGGAGGTGGAGTTCAGGTCACACTTGGAGATGTTGGGGTTGCTAGAGTGGGTGTGCCTGACCACACTGTCCATGGCAGCTCAAGAGAGTGATCAGAAGGACCTGGCACCTGGAAAAATATCCCAGGTACCTGCCAAAAAGAGAAAGGGCAAGGGGTGTGGAAAACTCGCTCCTGAAACTTCCACTGTACAGGAGGAGGTTGACCCCGAGGCGGGCGCCCAAATACCTACAAGGGAGGATGTGGCTAAACCCACTTCTATTGGCCTCAAATGAGGAACACCTTAGATGTGCTCTGTAGGTCCTGTCCTGCCTGCCAGGTGGGAAGGAAGTCAGGAGGGAAATGAAAAGACCCCCTACAAACGTTCCCTGTCATTAGAACAACCTTTCAGCGAGTGGGAATCGACATTGCGGGGCCTCTGGATCCCACAACAGTCATGGGCAACAGATTTGTTCTATTCTTGGTGTACCATGTCACCCTGTTATATGGCCCTTAGGGTCATTGTCAACATTACTAAGTTGGCATGAGCTTCGCTGCCATGATGCTGCTTTTGCGCACGTGGCTACATGACTTTATTTTTTCAGGGCGCTGTTTGTGCCTTTCACGTGAGAGCTGTCTGCTTTTCGCGTTCTTTGCTGAAGTTCCTGGAGTTTAGTCTGAATACGATATGCAAGGTCGATGAACAATGCCCCTTGTTATTCTGTTCTGGTCAGTCCCTAGCACCCAGACATAACATGCTAAACACAGCTGCAATGCTGGAGACTCGTGCTTTGATATTACGGGGATGCATGTTGTTTTAGTATACAAAGGAGGGACTACAGGGCTTTTTACTCTATCAGTGTCGAGGGAGGTCCAGCATAGCTGCCCTAATTGAAGTATTAGAAGAAGAAGGTTATGCTGTTCTCAAGAGTGTACGATGCAAGGGAAATTGAACCACCCTGAACATTTGGGTTCAGAGTTGGGAGTCCATTTATTGGATTGTAATGCCTCACACACCCAATCGGGTGTCATGCTTCATCATCTGGGCTGCTCCTTGTCGGGTCGGCGGTGCAACACTTAGCGGGCTCCCTGTAGTAGGGCACTTTGTGGAGATCTTTTCCAATAGCCATATGGTGAAGTGGGGTGAGGAGCCAGGACTGTGTAGATGTATGTGTGTGATTTAAAATAAGGTTCGGAGTATCTGTGAAGACAATTTTTAATCAGTGGGTCTCCTACCCTAGTTAAAAATATAAACAATGCGGTGCTTGGCTAAGTATTATGTCTTAGGTCTAAGCGTCGCTATTGGTGCAAATGAGGTCAACATGTTTCTCGCTCACTGTAAAAGTCTACATGGGATTCATCAGGACCTATATTGTGGAAACTATCTACACTTAAAATTGGCGACGTGGCAACATACTCACATCAACCAGGTAACTACCTAAATCGTGTACCTGTCAGACCTAGTCCTACCCATTGTTGTAAGCTAACCAGGCGGCATCAGTACCCGGTAGGTCAAACTAGAGGAGTTCCTCACGAGTTTTGTGCTGTTGTCACGTATCGAGTCGACCTACCCACATCTACCGGGTCCGGTACAGTGAGCGAGAAACATGTTGACCTCATTTGCACCAATAGCGACGCTTAGACCTAAGACATAATACTTAGCCAAGCACCGCATTGTTTATATTTTTAACTAGGGTAGGAGACCCACTGATTAAAAATTGTCTTCACGGATACTCCGAACCTTATTTTAAATCACACACATACATCTACACAGTTCTGGCCCCTCACCCCCACTTCACCATACGGCTATTGGAAAAGATCTCCGCCTAAAGTGCCCCTACTACAGGGAGCCCATTGGGTATTGCACCGCCGACCCGACGAGGAGCAGCCCAGATGATGGAGCATGACACCCGATTGGGTGTGTGAGGGCATTACAATCCAATAAATGGACTCCCAACTCTGAACCCAAATGTTCAGGGTGGTGTCAATTTCCCTTGCTCGTACACTCTTGAGGAACAGCATAACCTTCTTCTTCTAATGCATGTTGTTTTAACACACACTTGGAGAAAGCCTTTTCCATGGAGAAGAGCTATGCTGTTCCTATGATGTAAACCTTGCATCTAGGCTTTAAGGTATGGAGTCTGCTGTCAAAGCCCAGAGATCTTCCTTTTTCTAATAAACATCTTCCAGCCAAGGGGAGGGTGGTTAGGTCTTTTAGCCCTTTTTCCAATGTCTTTATAAAATGACTTCCCCCTTTGTGCTATATGGAATTGTAACTATGCTAATTGTTTTGAGTTTATGCATTTTGCTGCTGGTAGTGGCTTGTATACTGTATTGTAGAGCACGATAGTTAAAATAAACATTTTGAACTATTACAGTGACTCTGCCTAATCTTGTTGTGGACAAGAACGAGTGAGCGAGCGAAAGAGCATGTCTTGCTACCGCGATTCCTGAGAGAGTCGGGAGGGTTGTGTTCTGGGTTGTATAATCATTTGTAGCTCTGTGATTTTTGGATGAGAACAAATGAGACACTATAGCTAGTCGGTTTTGGGATTTTGGGCACTAAGGTGGTAGGTTGGTACACCCCTATACACCGAGGTCCCGTTTTCCTGCGCATAGTTCTGTGTAGGTGCATAATCCCTGCAACAACCGAGTACCCGGAAGCTATCCCTCTGAGGACTGTGACTGCGCCCGCAGTGGCCAGGGCACTGATGGGGATCTTTACCCACATGGGTTTCCCCAAGGAGGAGGTATTTGACCAAGGTATCAACTTCATACCTGGGTACATGAAGGCCATGTGGAAGGAGTGTGGGGTCACCTACATGTTCTCCACTCCCTACCACCCCCAAACCAATGGGTTGGTTGAGAAATTGAACCAAACCCTCAAATGCATGATTATGGGTCTACCCAAACCCATGAGGCGTAAGCGGGATGTCATCTTGCCATGTCTTTTGATCATCTACAGGGAGACACAAGCAACAGAGGGGGGTTGGCTTCAGCCCCTTTGAGCTTTTGTATGGGCACCCTGCGAGGGGAACTCTCAGTTTGGTTAAGGAGGGCTAGGAGCAATCTCCCAAGAACCCACCCCAGGATGTAGTGAGCTACATACTGACATTCTGCAACCATACAGCCCGCTACCGGAAACTCACAAAGGAGAATCCAGACGCTAGCCAGGAGGACATGCACCACTGGTATGACCAGAATACCACTCTAGTTGAGTTTCAGCCTGGTCAAAAAGTGTGGGTAATGGAGCCAGTGCAGCCCTGGGCCCTGCAATACCATTGGTCTGGGCCTTATGCGGTGAAGGAGCGCAAGAGTGATGCCACCTACTATGAGGACCTCAAGAGTCCCGGGAACCCTTTAAGGGTCCTTTATGTCAACCGCTTCAAGACCCACTTTAAGAGGTCTGAGATTAACATGCTCTTGGTGACTGAGGATGGGGTGGAAGAGGAGAGAGAACCTCTCACCAACTTCCTTTCTTCCAAGGGGCATGATGGGTCAGTGGAAAGTGTGAGCCTCTACCCTATTTGACCCTAGATCAACAGAGGGACTGGCACCAGTTGTTGTGGCAGTTTGCCACTATGTTCTCCCTTACCCCAGGAGTCAGTACATGGTGAATCCTTGATATGGATACTGGGGACAGCATGCCTATGAAGAACAACATTTATAGGTTATCTGATAAGGTGAGGGCCAGCATCAAGGAGGAGATCTCTGAGATGCTCGCTTTAGAGGGTATTGAGCCCTGTAGCAGCCCTTGGTCCAACCCAGAAGTGTTGGCACCCAAGGCAGCCCCGCCCGGTATCATACCTGAACTCCTGTTCTGTGTGGACTAACGTGGGCTCAATATGGTCACCAAGACAGATGCGCATCCCATCCCCCGAGCTGAAAAGCTCATTGATCGACTTGTAGCTGGCCAGTTCCTCAGCATGTTTGATTTAACGTCTGGGTACTGAGGGGGCAAAAGAGAGGTCAGCAATTCTCTACACCAGAAGGACTCTTCCAGTTCCAGGTCATGCCTTTCAGGTTGAAGAATGCCCCTACCACCTTCCAGAGGCTGGTCAACCGGTACTGGCTGGGTTGGAGAACTTCAGTGCTGCCTACCTAGATAACATTGTGGTCTTCAGCAACAGCTGGGAGGTCCACTTGCACCACTTCTAGGAAGGACGTTGGGCTCTGCAGAGTGCAGGCCTGAATATCAAGGCCAGTAAGTGCCAGATAGGGCAGGGTTCTGTGGTCTACTTGGGACACCTGATAGGGTGCAGCAAGTTGCAGCCCCTGCAGCCAAAGATTTAAACCATTCTGGTTTGGGAACCCCCAAGACCCAGACAGAAGTGTGAGCCTTTTAGGCCTCACTTGATACTACAGGAGATTTGTCAAGGGGTATGGCACCAATATTGCCCCCTCTACAGAGCTGACATCCAAGCAGCAGCCATGTCAGGTGATATGGACAGATGCATGGCAGAAAGCTTTTGACACCCTGAAGGAAGCCATGTGCACGGCACCCATGTTCAAGGCTCCTGACTTTCCCACAAATTTGTTGCACAGACAGATGCCTCAGAGCATGACATAGGGGCCCTGCTATCACAGCTGAATGAAGAGGGCCTGGATCAACCTGTAGCCTTTATCAGTCGGACGTTACTTCCCATGGACCAGAGGTGGAGAGTAATAGAAAGGGAAGCTTTTGCTGCGGTCTGGGCACTGAAGAAGCTAAGGCCATACTTGTTTGGTACTCATTTCCGGGTTCAGACATACCACAGGCCCCTCAGATGAGGGGTGAGAATCCTAAACTGTTGAAGTGGTTCATCTCCCTACAGGGAATGGACTTTATGGTAGAACACCGTCCTGGCACCGACCATGCCAATGCTGATGGTCTCTCCAGGTTCTTCTGCCTTAGTGAAGAGAACTCCCAAGGGGTTGGGTAGTTTTTCCCACTTTCCACTGGGGGGACACATGTTAGACCTGCCATCCTTGAGGGGCTTTCCTCTAACCCCATGGGTTCCTGCTCTCCCAGCGCACAGATCCATAGCTCAGGCAGTACTCTGCCTCTGCTGTCTGCCCAACACAGACCGCGGTACTCGCCTCTGGTCTGGACTGGACTGCTCTTGCCCTAGTCCTTGCCAGCTGCTTGTCTAGTATTTCCTTTTATTTATTTATTTATTTTTTTCCTTAGATTGCTTAGTTTTTCTTTTTCCTTTATTTTTCAGAATGAGTCAGTCTCATTCATTCTCCCCCCTTCTGCCGCCTCCCGCAGCTGCTGCCCCCGCGGCTCCTCCCGCTCTGGCATTTTTCTCCCCGTTCCCGCCTCCTAGCTGTCCCGCCCTTCCCGACCTCTACTTAATGGAGGCCGCTGCGTGCTGAGTCGAGCTAAACCCCTTGGGTTCCTGTTCTCCCAGCGCGCAGCTCCGTAGCTCAGTCAGTACTCTGCCTCTGCTGTCTGCCCAACACAGACCGCGGTACACGCCTCTGGTCTGGACTGGACTGCTCTCGCCCTAGTCCTTGCCAGCTGCTTGTCTAGTATTTCCTTTTTTTTTTTTCTTTAGATTGTATAGTTTTTCCTTTATTTTTCAGATTGAGTCAGTCTCATTCATTCCCTTGGGTTCCTGCTCTCCCAGCGTGCAGCTCCGTAGCTCAGGCAGTACTCTACCTCTGCTGTCTGCCCAACACAGACCGCGGTTCTTGCCCCTGGTCTGGAATGGACTGCTCTCGCCCTAGTCCTTGCCAGCCGCTTGTCTAGTATTTCTGTTTATTTTTTTTCTTTAGATTGCATAGTTTTTCTTTTTCCTTTATTTTTCAGATTGAGTCAGTCTCATTCATTCTGCCCCTTCTGCCGCCTCCCGCAGCTGCTGCCCATGCGGCCCCTCCTGCTCCCACATTTTTTGCCATGTTCCCGCCTTCCAGCTGTCCTGCCCTCACCTGACCTCTACTTAATGGAGGCCGCTGTGCGGCCACATGGCCGGAGCACCGGAGGCCCACGAAAGGCAAGCCCATCTGTGCCCATCCCCGACCCGACCGCGACCAGCGCCAGGAACCCTGGTCCTCCGACCTACCAACGCTACAGTTCAGCGGCTCTCCATGCACTCAACGACAGCAAGAATAACAACTGCAAGCTCTCCTCACCTCTCGACACCCACGGTCCTTTCACCTGCCGAAATTGCTGCCACTCCTTCAACATCGCCAAAACCCAGGATCCACCTCCGCCGATCACCAACATCCCTGCCGCAGCCCAAACCCTGCAATGCATCCTCCTCAACGTCCGCTCCCTCCACAAACACGCCACAGAAATCTGGGAATTCCTCGACAGCACCTCTCCCGATGTCGCCTTTCTCACCAAAACCTGGACAAGCGCCACCTCGGACCTGACATTGTGATCGCCATCCCCGAAGGATACAAAATCACCCGCAAGGACCGCCCAAAACACCCCGGAGGCGGCATCGCCATCGCCCACAAGGCCAACCTCCGTCTAAGCACCTACACCGATGAGCCTACAGACCTCATGGAACACCTACACTTCAAGTTACAGGTTAACCCGACCACCACCCTATGGGGCACCCTCATCTACCAACCTCCCGGACCCCACGCACCTTTCTCCGACTCCATCTCCGACATAATCACCCCGCATGCCATCACCTCCACCGACTACATTTTGCTGGGTGACCTCAACTTCCACCACGACAGCCTCCAAGACCCCAACTCCATCCCCCTCCTGGAAAACCTCCACATCGTCGGACTCAATCAGATCGTACCAGGACCTACTCTCTCAGCAGGACACACCTCGACCCTATCTTCACAGCAGGAAACTCCATCTCCTTCAGCCACACCTCCGAACTCCCATGGGCGGACCACTGCTGCGTCCACTTCACCTACAGAGTGAATGCCCACCATAGCTCCAATGCAGGAACTGGAACAAGATCTCACCGCCACCCTCAGTGGCTCCGCTCCCACCGCCTCAGACAACGACCCCACCACCGCCGCCCATGCCCTAAACAAATGGATCACCGATTGCACAAACATGGTTGCACCCCTCAAGAAATTTTCCAACCCTCACGCCAAGAAGGCCAGATGGTTCTCCACTGAACTCCGGGAATCCAGACGGACCTGCAGACATCTCGAGAAACTATGGAGGAACTCCAAAACCCCAGCGAACTTCGACAACTACAAAACAGCCACCACTGCCCACAACAAACTCATCAGACACTCAAGGAAGATAGCACTCCAGGACAGAATCTCCACCCACGCACACAACCGCAAGGAACTCTTCGGGATCATCAAAGAGTTCGCCCAACCCAACAGCGAGTCCACCAACATTCCACCCTCCCAGGACCTCTGCAACAAACTCAGCACCTTCTTCCATCACAAAATCAAGACCATCTATGACAGCCTTGACAACAACATCCTCCACCAGGCACCCTCACCCTCCGCCTCCTGCACCACACAGCCGACACTGGACAGCTGGACCGCCCTCAGCATCGCAGACACCCTAAAAACCATGAGGACCATCCACTCTGGGGCCCCCACGGACCCCTGCCCCCACCACAACTACCACAGAGCCGCATCCATCATCGCCCCCGAAATACAAAGAATCATCAACCGATCCTTCGAGACTGCCTCCTTCCCTGATGACTGGAAACACGCAGAGATCAACCCTCTCCTAAAGAAACCCTCGGCGGACCCCACTGACCTCAAGAACTTCAGACCGATCTCCCTATTTCCCTACCCGGCAAAAGTCATTGAAAAAGCTGTCAACAGCCAACTCGCTTCCTTCATCGACGAGAACAACATCCTCAATCAGGCTTCAGGAAGAACCACAGCACAAAGACCGCCCTCATCGCCGCGACAGTCGACATCCACTCCCTCCTCGACAGAGGAGAGACTGTGGCCCTCATCCTCCTGGACTGCTCCGCAGCCTTCGACACAGTCTCATACCGCACCCTAGCCAGCAGACTCCAAAATGCAGGAATCCAGAACAAAGCCCTCAACTGGATCCGCTCATTCCTCTCCGGCAGAATGCAGCGGGTCAGACTTTCTCCCTTCATATCAGAGACCGCGCCAATAACCTGCGGAGTCCCCCAAGGATCCTCCATCAGCCCCACATTGTTCAACGTCTACATGGCCCCTCTCGCTTCCATCGTCAGAGCACATGGACTCAACATCGTATCATATGCAGACGACACACAACTCATCCTCTCACTATCAAACGAACCCAACATCTTGAAACACAACTTTCAAGAAGGTACGGAAGCAGTCGCCAGGTGGATGAAGAACAGCTGCCTACAAATGAACACAGACAAAACGGAAGTACTCATCATAGGCCCACATCCTGATGCCTGGAATGACACCTGGTGGCCCCCCTCCCTCTTGAACCCACCCCCACCCACGGACCACGCCCGCAACCTCGGAATTATCCTGGACTCCGAACTCAAAATGGACCGCCAGATCAACGGCGTCACCTCTTCCTGTTTTCACACCCTCCATCTCATATGTAAAACTTTCAACTGGATCCCCCTCGAACCCAGGAAAACCGCCACCCACGCCCTCATCAGCAGCAGACGGCAACGCACTCTATGCCGGGATCAACAAGAACCTCACCCGCAAACTCCAGAACATCCAAAACGCCGCCGCCAGACTAGTACTTAACCTACTGCGCCATTGCCACATCACCCAACACCTGCGGGCACTACACTGGCTCCCCGTCAAGAAGAGAATCACCTTCAAGCTTCTCACCCATGCCCACAAAGCCCTCCAAAATACCGGCCCCTCCTACATGAATCACTGCCTCTCATTCCACGCACCCCAAAGATCCCTCTGCTCAACCCAGATCTCCCTCGCCACAGTACCACGCATCAATAAAACCAGAACAGGAGGTCGCTCCTTCTCCTTCCTCACAGCCAAAGCATGGAACACCCTCTCGCTCCACCTCTCCCAGACACCAACTCTCTCTAAGTTCCTGAAGGACCTCAAGACCTGGCTTTTCGACGAATCACCATGAGCGTCGGGCACTACATGCACCCTGATGGGCTATGGTAGCCTTCAGACGATCCTCCGCGAGGGCTTAGGAGCCGCGCCCCCCTGCCCTCCTCCCAGCGCCTTGAGACCCTACCGGGTGAGTAGCTGCACTTCACAAACCCTGATTGATTGATTGATTCTGACTTCCAGTTTTAGACTGTTTTGCTGACTTTGCTTTCACTGGTTTTAGGACTTTGAGCACGTTACCACTGCTAACCAGTGCTGAAGTGCATGTGCGATTTATCTAAAACATGGTAACATTGGTTTATCCACAATTGGTATATTTAGTTTACTTAAAAGTCTCTAGTTAAGTGCCCAGGGCCTGTAAATTGAATGCTACTATTCGGCCTGAAGCTTTGATTGTGACACCCACTTAAGTAGCATTTTAAATATGTCTCCGGCATGCCACTAAGGAGCCTGTGTGTACATTTTTAAACTAATATGTCGACCTGGCAAGTGAACCTACTTCGCAGGCCCAATCCTTCCTTTTTACTACATATAGGTCACCACTAAGGTAAGCCCTGGACAGCCCATGGGCAGGGTGCAGTGTATGTAAAAAGTGGGACATATACTTTTAAGTTTTACTTGTCCTGGTAGTGAAATACCCTTAAATTAGTTTTTCACTACTGCAAGGCCTATCTCTCCCATACGATAACATTGCGAATGACGTATTACAATTTATACGTGCTGTTTCCAATTGGGAAAAGATAGGAAAACCAAGTTTAGTGTCTCTTGGACCATCATTTAAAAATACAACTTATGGTGACGTTGGTTTTTAAATAGTTTTTCGGAAAATGGCACTTTTAGAATGTTGGCATTTTCTTACTTAATCCATTTGGTGCAATTCTGCATGTCTCTGGAATACACGTCTGGGGTGACAGCTGGCTTCCTGCATTCCCTCCAGACAACCACACACAAAGGAAGGGTAGATGTGACTGCCTAGTAATCTGCGTGTTGACGGTTCATCCTGAGCAGGAGGGGAGGGAGGAGCTGACACTGCACTTGAATGGGCTGGGTTCTGTCCCCACTCAAAGGAATGCATACCCTCCTGTAGTGAGTCTGTGGGCCAAGGCAGGAAAGGCCGGCATGTGCACTTCAAAGGACCTCTTTGAAGCCTTCCTACTTTAAAGGTCAAATGGGATATAAGTACTGGGCCTCTGACCCCACCAACTAAGAACAGTGCTGGAAATGAGTACATTCTGCCAGGAAGAACTGCTGTGCGATAGGAGAGACTTCCACTCTGCTAAACTGATTTGCTGTGTTGGCCTGCTTCACGCTGATTGCTGTGCTGTAGGAGGAACTGCCACTTTGCTAGACTGCTTTGCTGTGTTGGCCAGCTGCCTATTGTCTGGAAGTGAGAAGGACTGAACCTGCTCTCTACATCCTTGAACCGAAGCATCTCCAAGGTCTTGTTGGTTTGCCCCCTGTTGCTGAAGTCTCAGGGTTATGAAAGACGTCACCTTTCATCTTCAACCCAGCACATGGACTTTACTTGCTGTAAGTCTTGCTCTGCCAAGTGGTATCAATCCAGTCCAGGGCCCTTGGAAGTGAGTTTAAAGTGCTACATCTGCCAAGAACCTGCACATCAATGCTGCTGCAGGGACTGGGACCAGTGTATCACACTCAGAACTGCTGCATAGCTGCACCAGAACCAACGCATTGCCGCCACTGCGTTGAAAAGATCAACACATCGCCCCTCCAGCGTGGATTAGCCCGGTGCTGCACCTTCAAAACCTCTGCACCCTGAACACGGCGTTTCACCCACAGAACTGACGAATTGCCACTACTGCATTTCATGCTGTGACCAGGATTAAGGCACAACCACTCTACCCATATGTGAATTTTGCTTCTAAGCACTATTTTGACACTTATTCCTTAAAAATCCATATCTTGACTTCTACGTATTGGATTTTTGTCATTTTGGTCTTGTGTTGTTCAGAATATGATCATCTTTTTTTTCTAAACTACTGTGGAGTCTTTTTCTGGTGTTTTCACTGTGTTAATTGTTGCTGTTCGCACAAATACTTTACATATGTGCCTCTAAAGTTAAGCCTGTCGGCTCTGTGCCAAGCTACCAGAGGGTGACCACAGGTTAATTTTTGCTGTGTATATGACTTACCCTGACTAGGATTGTGGTTTCTGCTTGAACATGGTGTATACTCTGCCAACCAGAAACCCAATAATATATATATAATATAAAAAGTTTGTTTAGGAGTTGGCAGTGAGTCATTGGACAACTTCCTACTATTCAATATTTATTTATCTTTTGCATTCTGATAAGGAGATCCCTTCCCCCTTGTGAATGGGTTAGCACTTGGTGTGAGTAAATTTTCCATGTTTCGTGATCAGATTTTAGTAGCAAAACAATTTTACATAACATACCGATTTGGTATTTGGATGGGGTACCTTCAACACTCCCCTTCCTGATACGAAATAGATATCAATTCAGAATCCCACTTCAGGAGCTGGAAAAACGTTCCTGACTCCAAAATAGGATTAATACATTAGAAAAACCATCTAAGGGTCGCAAAGACTGAATCAGAGAATTTGACACCCTTAAAATACTTTGTACATCTAGCACTAAACCCATAACTGAGGATCCCCTAAGTATAGGCATGGGAGTAATTTTAAACACTGGATTCAAGATAGCCTGGCTGATGAGGGTTATGAACCTGAAACCGGTCCCAGGATGCTTGTTTCCGGTCCAGGGAAGACATGGCTTGGCAGTTCGGGCTGGACTGTTCCCATGAGGCACAGGGTCAGACTGATTTGCATATGGCCATGTCTGAACTGGGGTGGCGGAGTGAGCTAAAGAATGATGATGGATCAAACCCAGATCAGTTGACTGGGGGTGAGTGCTTGCAATGTTCAACACTCCGTCCCTCATCCCCTTTGGTTTTGCTATGTTCGCCCTAAGTTGGCAGGGTATGCCCAGACGTGGGTCCCTTGCTGACTTTGACACTGGATTCAAGATAGCCTGGCTGATGAGGGTTATGAACCCGAAACCCGTCCCAGGATGCTTGTTTCTGGTCCAGGGAAGACATGGCTTGGCAGTTCGTGCTGGACTGTTCCCATGAGGCACAGGGTCAGACTGATTTGCATATGGCCATGTCTGAACTGGTGTGGCGGAGTGAGCTAAAGAATAATGATGGATTAAACCCAGATCAGTTGACTGGGGGTGAGTGCTTGCAATGTTCAACACTCCGACCATCATCCCGTTTGGTTTTGCTATGTTCGCCCTAAGTTGGCAGGGTATGCCCAGACGTGGGTCCCTTGCTCACTTTTTTCGATAGATGTGTCCCCCTGGGCACTACTGATGTCCTGATAACAGGCTCCTCCGGTTCTAAGTAAGCATAATTCAAAAATGCATAGAAAATTCAATGGGAAAAATTGATGAATAGAAGTTTCGACTCTTGTGCTTATTTGAAGTAATTGTAACTCTTCTTTATTCTTCACATTCTCATTTGTTTTGCTGAACTTGTATTACGATGACTGAATCATTACATGCATCCAATGCATTTCGGGTGTTAACCCTTCATCAGGGAACAATCCTGCAATAGATATAATACTATGAGGAGACTGGGAATAAACTTAAAATGATTATTAACAGGTGTCTACCTAAGTCCGACTGGTTACGGGTGCTGTGAAATGGATGAGACCTCTAAACTACCGTCAGGTAATGTCTTCTAGTTATGCTGGGCGTTTGAAAAGAAACACTTGTGCCTCTACGCGGCTATAACATGCTTGTGTTATTCGAGTGGTGCAGACATTTAAAACCCATGCATAAAAGAACGTGATATTGCGTCTGTTGGAATGTTGGGAGCTCCATTGAAAACAATGGAGTAGCTCCGGGCTTATAATGGCTGGTATAAGCCCGGAGCTCCAACATTCCAATGTTTCTTTATTCACAGCTGTGGCTGTGAACAAAGGCTTCAGGGAGCCTGAGGGGATTTCAATCCCCTCGCGCTCCCTGAAGCCTGAAGCGTTAAAGGCTCGGGCCTTTAACGCTGGAGCGGGCCTTTAATAGCCGGTAAGGCCAGCTACGGCGGTCTATAAGGATATATTATGCTACAGCTAATTACACGAGCTACGCCCACCTTTACCAAAATATCAACTCGACTACGGAAAGTATGCTACAGCTGAGAACAGCCTCCTGCCGTAACAATGGCACATGTTAAGCTCATGGCTCAGCTGACTCAGCAGAAAAAAGAGCTTGGTATTGTGGTGGGGATCCTGGGCACAAACTTTGTATTGATGATGTTGGCAGGCCCTAGCAAGGTAACTAGAGCCCTATGCTGGTAGGCCTAGCCCCAGCTAGCTGCCTACGAAGCATGTGCTCCATGCCAGGCACGTGTTGTGATAGATACCCTGTGTAGAAACCACTATGTAGCTGGGATAGCCCAGATCTGAGGGAAGAAATGAGATACGAGGCCAAAGAGCTGACTTTGATATTGGGGAAGGCCTACCGCCCCATTTCAAGACTCAGAACCTGAACTGGCACTCCTTAACTTGGCCTGGGTGGAGGCGGAATCAGCGTTGGGATTCCCAGTGGAAACTGAACGAGAAGGCATGCGCAGCCCCAGGGGGATTGTCAAGCACTATCAGGGGTATCTGCTGCAGCATCACTGAGAAAAAAGGGGCAGTAGAGGGACCATTTGCAAGCACTTCTGACGGTACTGCACGAACACAGCTCTCCCTTCTGAGTAAATGGATCTTGAGAGACTGTGACAGATGGGCCAGTTGGCGTCATCATGGTGGGCACTACTGACTTAGGTCCAATGTTGTAATCAATTCCCTTCTTTTCTTTGGATGAATGGAGTGCATGATAGCTCCTACGAAACATTAGATACATGTTTGGATGTTTTCTGATGAAAACTACGGGGCAGATTTACAAGCCCCTTGCGCCACTTTTGCGTCACTTTTCCCATGTTAAAAATGACGCAAAAGTGGCGCAAGGGCCTTGTAAATAAGCCCCAACATGTTTATCTGTATATCATGAGGAATACATTTGTTTAGTTGAGAAACTGGATTTATGTGTTTTGAACACAATTATTAACCTTTGAATAGTCAACAGATGTGACTTAACGATTACAGTAATAGATGCATCTAGATTAGATTCGAAGTCAGGGTCGACTTTCCTCATGGAGGACGTGACCTGACCGCCTTATCTATTTACTCTTCTCATTTAATGAGCATATGCCAGCCATGTTGCCTAATTGCATTACACCTCAGTGAATTCAGCATTTCGATTCAGGTTATGGTTCTTTGCTAGTCAGTGAATCATTGTGGAGCCACCCATGAAGAAACTAATCACATGCTGATGAACCCTTAATAAGGGCACATGCTTTATAAATATGTTCAAAATGAGGCGTTTGAATTATTTGGGCATCACTTAATTATAATTTCATATTTCTATGAAATATTGGTGCAACAAGCCATCTAATATTAGATTTAACGATTGACAAAGTTAACTCTTTTCACACTAGCATTTTTTTAAACAGATGCTTTCTTGGGAGAAAATCGTGTATCACCATTTAATGAGTTAAGGTATGTTGTGGTTATTGCCACTTGAAACGTGCAGCTGAAACTAAGAAGGAGACTGCACCAAATATTACATGGTGCAAAAACTTGAGCCTTCACGTAACTATAACTCTCACCATTGCCAGCTAATTAGCCCACATATCACATCACACATGATATATTCTATAACATCACTGCAACATTTCAAATGAAATAATTGGTGACAAAATTGTGCATAGTGGGGGTGCGAGTTATAATTACTTGAGATAACTATAACTGGTGAACTTCAGTGGTTTTCGAGTGTAAAACATGAATTTGTCATTGAAATTTTCACCTAACTATAATGCTACTTTAACCTTTGTTTATTTTCAGTGAGTTTAAATATATATATATATATATATATATATATATATATATATATATATATATATATATATTCACTGAAAAAACCATAGGTTTTAGGGACAGTTATAGTTAGTTGGACATTGCACTCGTACAAAACCCGTGAAATTCCCCCGTTATAGTTAGTTCAGGTAACTATAACTCGCGCCCCGCAATGCACTGCTGATGACGTCACATATTACATCACTCATGACATGGTCAGTGACATCACTGATGACATCACTGATGACATCTCAAATGACATCACTGATGACATCACTGATGACATCATCCATGTGATAATTTGATGCATCTTCTCACACCCTAATATCACTTTTGATACACCCACTGTAAATTACAGACTGCCATTGTCAAAACCATAGACACTCCAACACCAATTACTATCTACACACTCACTGATTCTTAGGTCTACACACACACATCTACTCACTCACCCGTACAGTCACTCATACTTATAGTCACTCAGTACAGGACTATTATATGCACTCATACACCTATATAAACACTCACACACCGCCACTCATCCATAGAGGTACTCACACACCTAGTCAGTCATGCAAAAATTAAGCACACACCCATTTACTCACCTATACAGTTATACACACACCAGCTCACTTACTCATACAAATACTAGCACATTCTTACGCTCTTATACAATCTCTGATACAAGCACACACTCATCCTTACAGTCACTCTCACAATCACACACTCTCGCTTATAGCTATTTATATACTCCAACACACATATATACTGCCTTTCACATATGTAGTTACTCACACATGTACCACTGGGACATACATTCACTCACTAACACACCCATACACACACTCACCCACCCATACAGTCCATCACAGATGCACTCTTGAAACCATGCACCAAGTGAATCACCCACTCACACATCTATGCACAGAGTCACACACACCCCACCCACACAAACAATCAGGCACCCATACAGATACTCAAACAACCAATCAATAACTCATATAGACACTCATGTAGCTATTTACAAACCCATGCAGCCACTTACACACCAACAGACAGACAGATAAAGACATTCACACAGTTTAGTCACTAACCCATGCATTTAGTAAGATACGTTTAATCACTCACTTATAGAGTCAGTCACGCACCTACTAAATCATCCATCCACACACTTATACACCCACTCATTATTCAATACACCTTGGCATATATATTAAACATATATAAACTTTATAGAAACACACAGTCACTGCATGATGTCATCAGTGATGTCATTTGAGATGTCATCAGTGATGTCACTGACCATGTCATGAGTGATGTAATATGTGATGTCATCAGCAGTGCATTGCGGGGGCGCGAGTTATAGTCACCTGAACTAACTATAACGGGGGAATTTCACGGGTTTTGTATGAGTACAATGTCCAACTAACTATAACTGTCCCTAAAACCTATGGTTTTTTCAGTGAATTTGTAAGGTTTTTAAATGCTAATTTCTAACTATAACGTGCCTGAAACCTATGGTTTTTTCAGTGAATATATATATATATATCGACAAACAAAAACCAAACATGGTCCAAGATACACAAACCAGAGTCTCCACGGCACAGAGGAAATCCACAACCAGGTACTTAGAAGTATTTTATTTTATTTTTTCTTGATCACACCATTTGTGCAAACGTGCAAAGGACGGTCTCTTGATCACACGATTTGTGCAAACGTGCAAAGGACGGTCAACGAGTTTCGGCGAATGCCTTCAACTGGACCATAGAGTCCTGCCGTCTAAACTGTCCATTTAAAGTGACACTGTGCATAAATCCCTTATTTATTTCCATTAAAAATAGACTAGACTGTTAACCCCAGTTTATAAGTATTCATGTCGGCTTTTAACTGTTTCCATCTTTCTTTCTGGTTTAATAATTATAATAATCATGATCTTGACTTAAATAAGAAGTTCCAATCAGCAAAAATCCAATAAAAACAACCGCATCAGGGGAAGAGGTAAAAATAATGTGAGCAGAGAGTATAACAAGGGAAATACTGGGACGGACGGGGAAATTTCATCAGATAAAAAGATAAAGGCATATATAAACACATCATAAAGTACATGTTAAGAGCACATTCAGTAAAATATGAACATTCTATTTCTGTAAAGTACATTTTTTTAAAAAGAATGAACAAATTCAATATGTTAAAAAACGAGGAAAAATGGAGGAGATTAAAGATAAGGGAGATGCATTAAGACAATTAGAAAATCAGAATGTAAAACCTCCACATATCTTATAAATATTTAAAATATATGAAAGAACCCCTGCCGGTCATGGTTCTAATGAATAGGGGAAAGTGACACATGCATTGTGCAAAGTACAAAGTGCAAATACGCAATGTGCAAAAATTTGCAGTGCAGAAATTAAGTTTCAAACTATTTTCCTTCAAGAATCTTAATTCTTCTGAGATAAATCTCAGATTGAGGAAATAAAGTGTCAAATGCATTTGTACAAATTTACTTTTTTATAAAAAAAGAGGTCATTTTCCTAAAATCTTATTCCCATGAACCTTGATATCTATTAAGTAGTTTATATCAATAAAATCACTACAGATTTCATGTCTCATGAGGGGTCTAATCAATAAATACTCCTATTCCTCTTATTGTAATCATACCAATACCATGCTCCCACATGTACTACATATATCCTACTATTTCCTTCATCTCTTCCGCTACTTGTTTCTGGAATCCCCCAATTCCATCCCTTTTTCTTAATGATACCATCTCACAATTATAACTCCTTAGTTCATACTCCCATTATGTCTTCACTTGATGGTACTCTATCATGTAGTTCTACGTGGGTCCATTGATTAACTGATATAACTTATTCAGTTCCATAATCCAAAAATGATGCTGTTAATTCATCTTGCATCATCATAAGTGGACATGTAACTCAGCATCCAAATTGTGCCCAAATGGACTTTCTGTTCCAAGTGCCAAGATGAACCTCGATTCTGCTCTTCTTAGGTCCAGGGTTCTGTCTCCTCCTCTTTCATTTTGTTTTATCATCTTGGCACCGAAATATTTTAACTCTGAGTTATTGCCCAAATGTTTTTCTGAAAAATGTTTTGCCATTGGATATGAGAGATCTTTATTTTTTATAGCCCTTAGATGTTGTAATATACAAAGTTTTAATTTATTGATAGTGCTCCCCACGTAGAGTTTTTTACATGGACATTCTAAAACATACACCACATATTTCGATTCGCATGTGATATGTTCAATAATCCTCTCCTTCTTTCCATTTTGCAGTTGATACGTTAATGTTTTATGTCCATGTTCACAAGCCTTACATTTGGAACATTTCCAAAAACCAGGTGTTGTTAGCCAAGTTCTACTCCCTTTCTCATTATTTGATGTTTGCAAGTGGCTGTGTCAAAAGATCGCCCAATGAAGCTGTCTTCCTGAACGTAATCTTTGGAGTTGTTGGTAATGTCTTTTTAATGATTCATCAAGCATTAATATGCTCCAATGTTTTTTGATAATGGATCTTACATTCTTGTTTTCCACATTGAAGTCTAAAATTAAACGGGTCACATCTTCTTCTTCTAATTGATTATGGTTTGTCAATAAGTCAGATCTCATTTTTCCTTCTACTTTAGTTTTAGCACTTTCAATAACACCCGATGGATAGTTCCTAGCCAGGAATCTAGAGCTGGTTTCATCTAGGTGTTGCTCGACGTCAATGTCTTCTGAGCAATTCCTCTTTACGCGCAGCATCTCTCCATATGGAATACTCCACTTTAGATGTTGAGGATGTCCACTATTCGCATGGAGGATGCTGTTTGTGGAGGTGGCTTTCCTGTGTATTTTAGTACAGAGCTTCTGTTCTTGTACAAATACTTCTACATCTAAATATGTTACCTGTGTTTTACTACACATCGATGTGAAGGATAGATTATAATCATTTTGATCCAAGCTCTGTATAAATTCGTCAAGAACCGACGAGTCTCCTTCCCATATCACGAACAAGTCGTCGATATATCTCATCCAGGTCTTGATATTCAGCGTGTACCTGCTCTGTAAAATACCTTCTTCCCAAACCGCCATGAATAGATTCGCGTAAGTTGGGGCAAATGCCGTCCCCATAGCTGTGCCTTGTCTCTGGAGAAAATTTTCCCCATTAAACAAAAAAACATTATGCGTTAAACAGTAGTTCAACATTTCCATAATCATCTCAGAGTGTTCTAAAAAACTCAATGATCTTCTCTTTAAGAATCTTCTGACGGCTGTCAGGCCATTTTCATGGAGAATTGATGTGTATAATGAATTTACATCTATTGTAATCATGATCAGAGACTCATTCCAATTAATATCTCGTATTCTGTTTAAAAAAGCCGTAGTATCCTTCAAATACGAGGGAAGAGATGTCACAAATTCCATTAAAAACACATCTATATAATGGGAAGTCTTCTCCAGTAGTGACCCCATAGAACTCACTATGGACCTCCCAGGAGGATTAACAAGTGACTTATGCACTTTAGGCAGAAAATATATAGTCGATGTTGTTGGATTCTCCACCTTAAGATACATATACTCCTCAAAGTTTATTAATCCCCTTTCTTTCCTAGTGAGCAATTGTGCATGATATTCTTTGGTCCATTGCTCCATTGGGTTCTTCTCCAGCCTTTGATAATGTTCTTGTTTCCTCAATTGTCTATATGCTTCGGAGATATATTGTTCACGATCTTGTATGACAATATTTCCGCCTTTATCTGCGGCTTTATAACAGTTGTCTGATTTTCCTTTAGATCTTTCAATGCCTTTTGTTCATTCTGTGTCAAATTCCATGATCTTTTGTTACTTCTTTTCATCATGGATAATTGATTTATCTCTTCTACGACAATTTCTTGGAACAAATCAATTTTATTGCCCGGAGGTAACTGTGGGCAGAATTTTGACTGAGATCTTAATCCACTTTCTCCACTCTTATGGGTGATAATACCTTCTCTCTGGCAGAACACTATGTCTTTTTCTATTATTGGAATGGAAGATGGGTCAGCTTCTGAGATGTTTGTCCCTAGTTTTGACAGAGTTCTTAAAGTTGGTAAATCATATTGGTTCAGTGGGGAAATTTCCATTGCTATCAGATTTATACTTTCTGTTCTGGCTGGTCTTTCTTCAAAATATTTCTTTAGTTTGGCTTTGCGACAGAATTTATACAAATCAATGCGAAAATTTGGAAGGTCCATGTTGGTATAAGGGCAGAAGGTGAGTCCTTTATTTAGGAGGCTTTTATGATCAGCATTTAAAATCATCTTAGAAATATTTATAACCAGATCTTTTTGGTGTTCCATCTTTTTATTTTGGCTTTTTCTTGTCTCCTCCTCTTTGGACCTTGCTCCTTCTCTTGTTTCGTCTGATTGGGGTGGGTTTTGCCCTCTTCCCTCCCCCATGTTGTTCCTCTGACTCGTCCTCGCTGTCGCGTTTCCATTTGGGCCAGTCTCATTTCCCCACAAAATCCAATTTCGATATGTTGATTTCTTCATCTGCAGAGCTTAAATCAGAGCTGTCATTCGTGCCCTGTGTATCATAACTGACACATCTATCCATTGCTGCTCTGTTCCTCAGCGAATCATATTTCCTCGCGAATGTGTATATCCTACCATTAGCATAATCAATGCGATCGCGATTGAATTTACTGGCCTTCCGTTTCTCCACGTCAATCTTATGTTTGAGGATCTTTTTTTCCATTATCTCCATAAGATCTTTTTTCATATCATTATTTGGGAATTTCTCCAGTTCCCCTCCAGATCTTTTATTCTTTCCAGTATCCCTTCAAGTTTACGTTCAGCATGTATGATTAATGTTCTCATAAGTTTCAATGAGCATTCATTTGTATCCATTTGCCACTGCTTAATCAGATCCATATCCAGATCATTTAATGTGGGCATAATTAAAATTCGCAGGCCTCTTGGTACCCTTTTGAATTCAATATATTTTTCTAAAGTAGTCTTTTCCCACCATTTATTGATCTCTACAATTCTGGCTTGTTGTAGTTCCTTAATGAGGTTTTGAATCGTTTTTCTCCTTCCTTCTGAATGCATACTACCAGAAACCTGTGAGTCCTTAGTCACCATATTGTCATCAAGCAATTCATTGGCTCTCTGTGCTCGATTGGAACTTCTTTCAGCCATTTCTCTTAATGTATTATTTAGTCACTGGGGTTAATCGTTTCTATAAGCAGTTCGCACTTGGTGTGTTTTAATTTTTAACTTATTTTTCTTTCTTTCCTGAAAGTAAATGTAACTTTTCGAGCGACTTCCTCTCCTTAGTATACTTGATTATTTGGAAGTATACCGGTCCACCACAATATGTCACTGTTTATGATCACCTCTATGTTTGTTGCAAACATGCGTGGGACGTAGCGCGGGAAGCGGTTTTGAACTCTAACCGCTACAGTCTCCCGGAGCGGCTACTCGCTGCAGCGGCTTTCCAGAGGAACGGAATCAGCTATGGGATTCGTCTGGCCTGCCGCACCAGCAGCTTGGCAGGCGGGCCCACAAGGCCCACAATGCCTCCCCTCCCCCCATATATATATATATATATATTCCAAACCAGTTTTTCTTTCCTCAAGAAAACACCAGGTAGTAGATTGCCGGAATCCAGCCAGGACCACCACAAGGGTTACAAGGACATTATAGTTAGCAAATAGAATTAAAAAAAACCTTAGAAACTCACAAAAAAAAACAAAGGTTACCGGGACATTATAGTTAGGGTCAGATTTTACTCAAACAAAACCAGAGAAATTCAGCCGTTATCGTTAGCCGAGTTAACTATAACTTGCGCCCCTGCAATGCACTGCTTATGACCTCACATATTACATCACTCATGACATGGTCAGTGACATCGCTGATGACATCACTGATGACATCTCAAATGACATCACTCATGGCCCCCTAGGCCTGTAGAGACCAAAAAAATTACTTACAATTTTCGGCAGGATTCGCGGTGACCCCTTGACTACGAACAGCAAACAGATGACAGAAACACACACACCAGAACTATATCTGACTTGTAACTTCTGTAGAAAGGTAACTGCATCTACTGACATCAATAACCACTCAGGCACACATAACCAACCCCACTCACGTCATCTGTCAAGCATATTAAATGCAGCTACTGACGACACACAATCAAGCTAACATCAGTATGACGAGCACCTTAGCACAACAAGCTAACATTAACACAAGGAGCACCTTGACAGTTAACACATCAAGCTAATGTCAATCTGACCAAGACGTAACACCAGGGCTGTATTTAGGGCTGGTGCCCGGTGCATCCATCTTTGCTTAGGTCCAGATAATGACCTCCTTCTCCACGGATTCCCTCACTACCACCCTCCAACAGTTGGGAAACACTTAGAGAAAGGTTTTTAGTAGTCAGGGAAAATTGATGGCGCTCTGCTAATTAACGCGAGTATTTGGATAGAAACAAAATCAGTATGGTGCAACTAGGTGAGGGGATAAACCCTATAACCCCTCAATTCCGTGTGGGTAATACCCTCACAAGGTCCACAACCCGGAACACAGTGGTCGGCCGTGAGGGGTCCCGGCTTACACGCCTTAGATCTCTTACGCTACTGGAATTATCCTTTTCATACAGTTTCCTTCACGGCGCCCGCAACGAAGCATTACCGATACCCCGGTCACAAACATTTCTTGTCCATTACTCTTGGACTATATCATAACGTGCCGGATGTTTCTTTCTTTTTTACGGCCTATTGGTACCCCTAGAGTCAGTCATATCTGCATGAGTGTTTAGCCCAGCCGGGTTGGAATTATCACCGGCTGAGTGATGACCAAGACTACTATCCTATGTATACAGCCCTGAGGAAGTCGCAGAATTACTTTCTTAATGCGATGAAACACGTGTCGGCTGGTTGTCTTCTGTTCGTTGGCTCTAAGCCTAAGAAAAATTAAAAGACTGAACATTATCCAACTCATCTGAAGATATTTCTTTCTAAATTGTGGCTACTTTACCATAGTTTTTGTATTTACCTACATACTGTTTGTTTATTATTATGTGTGCCTAGGTTTTTGCTTCACCCTCCAACAGTGTCCCTCATCTCCTCATAGCCCCCCTCACATGCATTTCATTTCTTTTCTAGCGCTACTTTTACCAGTGTAGTGAGTCAGAGCACTTTACATCACACGCACACATTATTCAGAGACAATGAATCATAAGTATGTAAATCAGTAACATGTCATCCTTACTGGTAGGCTATATATTTTAAGAGTGTTTGATCTGTAGAAGTACAAACTCAAGATTTATAACGTTCCACAGTGGTGGGGGTTAGCTTTACTAATAAGAATTTATTTCTACCAAAAAACACCTTTTTAGCAACATTGGGCTAATGAAAGACTGGTGAAAAAAATGCAACATACTAACCTCTACCTTGCAGTTTGCATGCAGCTCTTTGATGACAGTTCACAGTTTACTGTGCTATATTAGGATTGTAACTTATGAACTGCAAGTAACAAACGCATCTCTGTGACAAAAGCAGTAACCCTCTGAGCTATCCACATAAAATATTGGGGCATATTAGCAAGACCGGCGATAAAATTATCGCCGTTTTAGCGACAGGAAACTGTTGCTAAAGCGGCGATAATGGGCTTGCTAATATGCGTTATGGAATTCCAATAGAAGCCCAGGTTAGATGTGCAGGACATCTAACCTGGGCTTCTATAGGAATTCTATAACGCAAAACGGCGATAATTTTATCGCCGGTCTTGCTAATATGCCCCATAGTTCTGTGCACTGCATGGTACACGTTCTTTGCAGCAGCCATATCAACACTCTGCGCTACCTTAGATGAGTCATAACTGCCACTAGACAAAGCTCTGATCTCTCTCCAGCAGGAAAATTAATCACTAGAATTAGCTTAACATTTTTTTCCTTGCCTGAAAACTGCTGGACACACAAGGAACTTTGCAGCATGTGTTTTTAAACTTATAAGTTATTTCTAAACAAATCAGCCCCCCATACCCTCCCAGCTCAGCATGAGGTGTGATTGCACTAGTCGCATCCCCTAAAGCCTGCTCTGCTTAACACAACAAGCTAACATCAGTATGATTATTATTTAACTGAACAAGCTAACATCAAAATGACAGCACTCAACAGGGAAACACATGGTGGCGGTACCAAAACACACTGCCGTGTTTCTATTTAAATACTGGAAATTATAATATAAGTCCAATTGTACTACTATTCAATCTTCAGTGCTTTATTTTCTTAGACTAGGTTACACCCACTTAGTCTCTTTTCTTCAAAACTGTTAACGGCTGACAACGTGTTTCACGTGATTCTGCAGCTGTGTGATTTTTTTCAGCATAATTATGGATTTGGTGCACTTGTTACATAATCTATCTTCTCCGCATAATTTGCAGATTTTGGCAAAACAATTGTTTCTAGCTCAAACGGATCCAAATATACTAAAAATGCCACCACACGTGTGGCTGCTCAGTGGCTGGCTTTAGTCATGCAGAGACAGGTCGACCTTCAATCGCTGATAGCTGTACTGATATGTTAACCGAATATTAATGAGGTGAAGCTTCTGACCATACAGGGTTTCCAGGTATAAAAATGACAAAATAGTAAAATTTTAATGTTTCAAAATGTGCCTCATTTCACACCCATTTTGCTTTTTCTTACCACTTAATTAAGTCAACCCTGCCACATAAACTGGCCCTACCCTTTTGAACCTGTTGCATTATTCCAGTTTTCCTGCTTATTACTCTACTTAAACCCCACATTTAAGCATGTAATTCTTTTTCTTTTTGCATCCTTCAATGGTATGGATTGTAACCCTCACATTTGGGCTTCCTCTAATTTTCGATAGCCCCTGCGTGTTTTGGATGTCACTTTCAAGCCTAATTCTTGATCTCCATGGTATTGACCCCAGGACACATCTCAAGCCCTGTTAGAGGACATGATGCCACTTCTACCTTGATAAGGTCATCTGGAACTTCGTCTCCGTTGTACCCTCACTGTGGCTTATATTGTAGATTATGAACACCTCATAACCCTTTCACTGCAGATCTCTCTAGCTATCTCTCTAGCTCTTAAAGTGCCTAGAAACAATGCAGTCAGGGAGTGTACATCTCATAGGCAAACATACCTACGCACATCACATTCAGCAGGTTAATCCCACGCTAGAGATACAGACACAGCACAAGCAACAGCACACACACAAACACACACACATACTAGTTACACACAGAATAAGCAGCAGCATACACACACATACCAGTTACACATAGAACAAGCAGCAGCACACACACTAGGTACACAAGAAAAAGCAGCAGATCTGATACACGCATGAGAACACACAGAACAAGCAGCAGCACAGTCACACTAGGTACACACGGAGCAAGCAGAAGATCACACACACACACACACACATGGTTGCACACAGAACAAGCAGTAGCATAGACACACGCCAACACACACACTAGGTACACACAGAACAACCAGCAGTACAGGCACACACACACACAGTAGGTACACACAGAACAAGCAGCAGTACAGACACACACACACAGTAGGTACACACAGATCAAGTAGCACCAAAGGCACACACACTCACAGACACACATTCTAGGTACACACAGAACAAGCAGCAGCACATACACAGATACTAGGTACACACAGAACAAGCAGTAGCACAGGTACACACATACTAGGCACACAAAAAAACAAGCAGCAACACATGCACACAAACACACACACTAGATACTCACAGAACAAGCAACAGCACAGACACACACACCCAGAACTAGGTGCACACAGAACAAGCAGTGCACACACGCACTCTAGGTATACATAGAACAAGCAGTAGCACAGACACACACATACTAGGTGCAGACAGACAAAGCAGTAGCACATACACACAAACACACACACACACACTGGGTACACACAGAACAAGCAACAGCACAGACACACAAATCCACACTAGGTGCACACAGGACAGCAGCACAGGCACAGACACACACATACACACACTGGCACTCTCTAGGTACACACAGAATAGCAGCACAGACAAGCACATTCTAGGTGCACACAGGACAGCAGCAGCAAAGACACACAGACACGATCTAGGTACACACAGAATAGCAGCACAGATACATCAACTGCCACTAGGTGCACACAGAATAGTAGCACAGACACATAACTCTAGGAACACTCAGCAGTGACAGTGGCACTGACGCCTGTTTGCTGCACAATGCACTCCAGCGTCAGACTTCATGTCACCGCCACTCACGTCACCCAGTGCTGCCCTCCAGAGCACTGTTCGCTCCGGGGTGAATGAGTGTTACCGGATCTGAAGAGCCGCATGCACTATTTGCCCAAGATAAACAGCGCAACAGCACAGGTCAACCAGGCCAAGAGTCACAAGGGAGCTGTAACAATGTCTGAGGTGGAACAGACACCAGTACATTGTCGGTACCAGCAGTACTTGGTAGGGAAGTGAGAGTTACTGGGACAGTACCTGCACTTCTATTCTAAAAAAGACTGCAACACTTTCTGACCGAGCAGTGTCAGTACTTCTTCAAGTGGCTGGGAAGGGGCAGTACTAGAACTTCTCAGAGGACTTCTAATGGGGCAGTATCAGCACTTCTGGTGAGGCGGAGAGTATTTCACGCCATCCAGCTCCTTGCAGCGCCCCCTGCCTCGGAGTGTGATAACTCACGTACCTTTGCAGCAGGCCTTGTATGGAGATATTATCGAGACAGGTCTGAGAGGCCCAAGCTTCCATGAGGAGAATGGCAGCCTGAGCTGTCACTCTCCTGTGGCAAAGCTGTGGATACCTCCCCATCACCTTCTGTGCATCTGTACGTCTGTCTGAGGCATCCACACAGACCCCAAGTCTCTCATATCAGCTGTGAATGTGGGCACCCTGCATTTTTCTATTGGGAATTTGGGACCCCAGCCTCCCAGCCCCTCTTCCCCTCCTGTGTGAGAGCCCTTCGCAGTGCTTTACCTCTTCTAGTGGAAGCCACGCTCAGCTGCTCTTTCCCTCAAAGAGTGCAATGACTCATTGGTCTGCGCCTCGGCAACAGCCGCTACACATGGCTAGGAAGCGGAACATTGCTCACCCCCTTAGCCCCAGAGTCTGGTGCAGAGACAACTGCAGACTGTCCAAATAGGGCTGCCAGGGGCATGGGCACAGGCTGGGGGAGTGAGGGGGCAGGGGGTGCACCGTGTGTGAGAGCACACAGGTAAGCGAACAGCAACTCTGTGAAGGGGAGGGGTGGGAATAACACATAACAGCCCTCAAAACAGTATTAAGTATGCAGTACTCTTTTTGCAGCATAAAAACTTTTGCCTGCATGTTTTGCCTATTTCTGCCCAGACAAAGAACCCATGCAGTTGCCTTTCCATTGAGAAGGGTGTTCCGGGGAGACTAGCGGGTCCTGTCCTGTTAGCCCCTGTTCTCCTACCCATGTTCTACGGTCATCTCTTTAAAGGTTGCTGCCTTCTTAGCAGATCTCGTCCATTGGGGCCTTTATGAGCATTGCCCTCCAGGAAAGGAGTGCCCGAATCTTCACAGCAAGTAACAATCAACAGGGATACCCTGTGTTCGTCAGAACATCTGCGTATTACCATATAAAAATATATCTGCTTCTGTAGGATCAAGATTCAGATTGCCCCCGGGAACAGGCCCACCCGGGGGCCTAATTAAACGAAGCGCAGAAGAATGGGCTTCATTTTGTTTTTTGTGGGATTCTCAAATGCACCGCGAGTCCCGCTGAAACTTTTTTTCAAAATGCTTTCTTTTGGCCCTTGGGGCCCCTGAAGAGCCCCAGGGAGACAGGGTGTTTCTACCCTGCCCCTTTTTCTTGTTTTTTCACGTTTTTTCTTGTGACTCGGTTCCACAAATCGGCACAGATCGGGAGGGTTTGCGTATCCTCCGGTGTCCCCACTTGAATATCTGAGAAATGTTTAAATTTCTCTAGAACTACTGAACAGATTTACACCATTTAACAAAAAAAGTGCTTTCTGAACCAAGAGCTACCCTTTTGCCAAATTTGGTGTAATTCCGTTCAGCAGTCGGGATGTAGCCATGTCTAAAGGTTTCTATAGAAATTAACATGGAGAAAAAGCATTTTGGGACACCCCTTTTTCTCAGCCCCCACTTCATGGATCACCCCGAAACTTTCAACACAACAGCTGTAGTGAGTGGGCCATTAGTTTTATAAATTTCGCAAAGATTCGTCAAACGGCGCCAAAGATATTGGCAAAAGAAAAATGCTTTTTCAATAGAAACAAGGTTCTAACTATAACTACCTACTGGCGATCGCCACCAGGTAATATATTATTTATGTGTTTATATGTATGTATATATGTATGTATATATATATCACTGAAAAAACCATGGGGCAGATCTACAAGAAAGTGCCGCAGCGTGGCGCTGCAAGCCCTTTGCTGCGCCACGCTGCGGCACTTTCAGAGCACAGGAATGCGACATATTTACAAGAATATGTCGCATTCCTGTGCTTTCCCCTGCGCTGGCGCACAAACAGCTGCCAGCGCCGGCGCAGGCACCCTTGCACCATGGTGCAAGGATGCCTGCGCCATGGGGAGATTGTTTTTGTGCAGGAAGGGGCACCTTTCTGCACAAAAACAATCAGTACAGGCTTCTTCCTCTTTCAATGTGTGCTGTAGAATGCAGCACGCATTGAAAGAGGAAAACGAGGAGAAATCCTCGGTGCGCCTTGCTACGCCACCTCTAGGGTGGCGTAGCTTTCAGACGCATCTCCAGATTTACGATTTCTCGTAAATCTGGAGATGTGTCTTGTTCCATGGGTGTTGCGTGGGAACACCCACAGCAACACCCATGGAACGCCCCTTCAACGCAAAGTGCTGCGTGTGAAGGGACGGTATTTACAAGGAGAGGAAAAGTCACGCATGGTGGCTTTTCCTCTCCTTGTAAATATCGAGGAGCCCCCTGCGCCACCAGTACGTCACGAAAAGTGACGTACTGGTGGCGCAGGGGGCTTGTAAATCTGCCCCACAGGTTTTAGGGACAGTTATAGTTAGTTGGACATTGCACTCGTACCAAACCCGTGAAATTCCCCCGTTATAGTTAGTTCAGGTAACTATAACTCGCGCCCCCGCAATGCACTGCTGATGACGTCACATATTACATCACTCATGACATGGTCAGTGACATCACTGATGACATCACTGATGACATCTCAAATGACATCACTGATGACATCATCCAGTGACTGTGTGTTTCTGTAAAGTTTAAATATGTTTAATATATATAGGGAAAGGCGTATTGAAGAATGAGTGGGTGTATAAGTATCTGAAAGGATGATTTAGTAGGTGCGTGACTAACTCTATAAGTGAGTGATTAAACGTATCTTACTGAATGCATGGGTTAGTGACTAAACTGGGTGAATGTCTGTATCCGTCTGTCTGTTGTTGTGTAAGTGGCTGCATGGGTTTGTGAATAGCTACATGAGTGGCTATATGAGTTATTGATTGGTTGTCTGAGTATCTGTATGTGTGCCTGAGTGTTTGTGTGGGTGGGGTGTGTGCGACTCTGTGCATAGATGTGTGAGTGGGTGATTCACTGGGTGGATGGTTTCAAGAGTGCATCTGTGATAGACTGTATGGGTGGGTAAGTGTGTGTAAGAATGTGTTAGTGAGTGAATGTATGTCCCAGTGGTACATGTGTGAGTAACTACATATGTGAAAGGCAGTATATATGTGTGTTGGAGTATATAAATAGCTATAAGCGAGAGTGTGTGATTGTGAGAGTGACTGTATGGATGAGTGTGTGCTTGTATCAGAGATTGTGTAAGAGCGTAAGAATGTGCTAGTATTTGTATGAGTAAGTGAGCTGGTGTGTGTATAACTGTATAGGTGAGTAAATGGGTGTGTGCTTAATTTTTGCATGACTGATTAGGTGTGTGAGTACCTCTATGGATGAGTGGCGGTGTGTGAGTGTTTATATAGGTGTATGAGTGCATATAATATTACTGTACTGAGTGACTATAAGTATGAGTGACTGTACGGGTGAGTGAGTAGATGTGTGTGTGTAGACCTAAGAATCAGTGAGTGTGTATATAGTAATTGGTGTTGGAGTGTCTATGGTTTTGACAATGGCAGTCTGTAATTTACAGTGGGTGTATCAAAAGTTATATTAGGGTGTGAGACGATGCATGAAATTATCACATGGATGATGTCATCAGTGATGTCATTTGAGATGTCATCAGTGATGTCATCAGTGATGTCACTGACCATGTCATGAGTGATGTAATATGTGACATCATCAGCAGTGCATTGCGAGGCGCAAGTTATAGTTACCTGAACTAACTATAACGGGGAATTTCACGGGTTTGGTACGAGTGCAATGTCCAACTAACTATAACTGTCCCTAAAACCTATGGTTTTTCAGTGAATTTCTAAGGTTTTTTAAATGCTAATTTCTAACTATAACGTGCCTGAAACCTATGGTTTTTCAGTGAATTTCAAAGGTTTTTAAATGCTAATTCCTAACTATAACGTGTCTGAAACCTATGGTTTTTTCAGTGAATTTCAAAGGTTTTTTAAATGCTAATTCCTAACTATAACGTGTCTGAAACCTATGGTTTTTTCAGTGAATTTCAAAGGTTTTGTAAATGACAATTTTTAAATGTATTAATTGTTATATTTATTTTTTGATACTGATTTACAACATTTTTTTAAACTATTTATTTTTAGATATTTTATTTTTTAAATTACATTGTAATTACATTATACATTACATTACAAAATATACTTTCTCAGAATGAATTACTTTAGTTTAAATACTTTGCAAATAGGCAATAGACTTTTAAGTACAGTAGTTACAGTTGTTGCAATGGGCAACACAATTTCAAACACAATGCAACATTGAGCTCAATGTGAATTTCTAGTTAAATGCAATTAGTTACTTTATGGATTAATTTTCTAACCACAGGACTGGATCCTAGATTCAGTCCTGGGACATCTCCTGTAAAGAGTTGAGTAAAAGTGTTTTGGTTACAGTAGTGATTTTTAAGGAATATTATTGTATTTTAAAAGTTGACACTTAGAAACTTTTTCACATAGAATCACCAATGTTATCCTATGGGAGGAAATTCACTTAGTAGGTAAGTAGTGTTATCGTTACTTTTTCTTACTCAGTGGTGGATCCTGGATCCAGCACTGGTGCATCTCCTGTAAACAGTTGAAAGAATGCGTTTAAGTCACACAGGCGATTTTTAAGGAATATTTGTAGTTTGTGAAAATCGACACTTTGAAACTTTTCTGCTGAAAACCAGACAATGGATTCCTATGGATGGAAATTCAAGTTACTGGTAAGTACGGTTAGAATTACTTTTCAGAGTCAGTGCTGGGCTAAAAGATGCAGCACTGGGTTCTCTCCTGATAACAGGTGAGTAAATCGGAATTCGTAGTTCGGCTGATTTTAGAGGAATATTATAAAGTTCCAAAACTCCACACAGAAGAATTTCCAAGTGAAACCAGTCAATGTTAGCCTATGGAAGGAAATTCAAGTTACTGGTAAGTACGGTTAGAATAACTTTTCAGGATCAGTACTAGGCGCAAAGATGCAGCACTGAGGTCTCTCCTGATAATAGGTGAGTAAATCGGAATTCGTAGTTCTGCTGATTTTAGAGGAATATTTGTAAGTTTCAAAATCGACACAGAAACTTTTTCAGCAAAAGCAGGCAATGATATCCTATGGAAGGAAATTCAAGTTACTGGTAAGTACGGTTAAAATTACTTTTCAGGATCAGTACTGGGCTCAAAGATGCAGCACTGAGGTCTCTCCTGATAACAGGTGAGTAAATCGGAATTCGTAGTTCGGCTGATTTTAGAGGAATATTTGCACAATGGTGAATAAAGGGGTGGGGCCTGAGGATACATGTCTGCAAACACGCCCTGTGGCGCGTTTTAAGTTGGAGAATTAATTCCTCCTTAATCCCGAGGGTCTCTAGGGGCCAACTAGCCCACCAGATACCTCCAGTATGCGCCAGAGAGCTGCATTGCAGAGAGGTGTTCAGAGGCCATGCCCCTTTTACAACACTCTGCAATGCAGCTCCGTGGCGCTTACTGGAGGTACCTGGTGGGCTAGTTGGCCCCCAGGGACCCTCAGGATTGAAGAGGATTTAATTCCCCATCTTAAAACACGCCACGGGGCCTGTTTGCACACATGTCACCTGAAGCCCCGCCCCCTCCCTTCACCACTGTGCAAACGCGCCCCGTGGCGCGGTTTAAGTTGAGGGATTAAGTCCCCTTGAATCCTGAGGGTCCCTGGAGTCCAAGTAGCCCACCATGTACCTCCAAAAAGCGCCACAGAGCTGCGTTGCAGAGAGGTGTAAAAAGGGGCATGGCCTCTGTACACCTCTCTGCAACGCAGCCCCCTGGCGCATACTGGAGGTTCCTGGTGGGCTAGTTGGCCCCCAGGGACCCCCAGTATTTAAGGGGAATTCGTCCCATCTGCAAACGCGCCAGGGGCTCGTTTGCAGAGTGGTAAAGGAAGGGGTCGGGGCCTGCGGCCCGATCGTTTGTTTGTTTTTTTCGAAGGGGGCTGTGTGGCCCCCTTCCTTTTCCTATTTTTGGGCCCTGGGGACCCCATCCCCCAGGGCCTTACCCCTTTTCTTTTTTTTTTGTTTTAAATTAAACGGGAAGGGGGCCGCGTGGCCCCCCCTCCCGTGGCCGAATGCGGCCCCGGGGACCCCATCCCCCGGGGCATGGCCACACTTTTAAATACATTTTTATGGAGGGAGGGGGCTGCGTGGCCCCCTCCTCAGGCCTCCTTTGCCCCGGGGACCCCATCCCCGGGGCAGCCCCTTTATTTTTAATTTTTTTAATTATTTTTGGGGAGGGGGCAGCGTGGCCCCCTCCCGGGCCACTACTTGCCCCGGGGACCCCATCCCCTGGGGCTGGCCCTCTCCTTTGGGGTCCGTGGGGGACCCCAACTCCCCACGGACCCTGCCGGCTCCCCGCCTCCTGCGGGAGCCGGCATTGCTTTCCACATGGGGAGCTGCTAACATGCAGCTCCCCATGTGGAAAGCTACTTGCTTTGGATATTGGAAGCGAGAGCAGGCTTCTGCTCTCGCTCCAATATCCAAAGCAGTTTACTATGACAGGACGGGAGCCGCGAGGCTCCCGTCCTGTCATAGCAAATCTACAGTGTCCCGGGGTAGGCACCCGGGACACTGCAGGAGCCGGCCCTGGGGGTGGTGGTCCCCAGGGCCATTACAGGCTCCAGGAGGGGGCCGCGCGGCCCCCTCCCTCCATCGACAAAGCCCCGGGGAGGTGGTGGTCCCTGGGGCTCTGGAGGTCCATAATGGACCCCCATATTGAAATTTTAGTGCCCCGGGAGGTGGCGGTCCCCGGGGCGTGTGGGGGGCTCAAGCCCCCCACACAGGTAATTTTTTAAAAATAAAAAGAAGCCCCGGGGGTGGCGGTCCCGGGGCTGCGGGAGGGCCAAGAGCCCTCCCGCACCATTATTTTTTAAAGCCCTGGGGGGGTGGCGGTCCCCGGGGCGTGTGGGGGGGGCTCAAGCCCCCCACACAGGTAATTTTTTTTAAAAATAAAAAAGAAGCCCCGGGGGGTGGCGGTCCCCGGGGCTGCGGGAGGGCCAAGAGCCCTCCCGCACCATTATTTTTAAAGCCCTGGGGGGGTGGCGGTCCCCGGGGCTTGGGGGGCCTTCGAGGCCCCCCAAAATTAAGCGGGAGACCGCACTTCGATTTTTTTTTTTTCGGCGGGATTCGCGCACCCTAAGCGCATCCCTCTGATTTTTTTTCTTAAAAAATGCTTTTTGCTGCCCAGGGGGTCCTTGTGGGACCCTCTGAGCAGACCTAGGGGGTCAGGGTGTTTCTACCCTGCCCCCTTTGTGCGTTTTGCGCACTTGTTTCTTTTTTTTTTTCTCGGCGGGATCCGCGCACCCTAAGCGCATCCCGCCGATTAAAAATAAATAAATGCTTTTTCTGCCGAGGGGTCCTTGTGGGACCCCTGAGCAGACCTAGGGGTCAGGGTGTTTCTACCCTGCCCCCTTTTGCGCTTTGCGCACTTGTTTCTGTCCCTCGGTTCTACCGAGGATAGAATGGCTGCCAACACTTCCTGATTTGGAGTGTTGACAGCCAATTAGCATGCAGCTCGTGATCGGGAGGGTACGCGGACCCTACTCGGCAATAGATATATATGTGACTTTACTTTTGATTTTCTCAGGAACTACTGAACGGATTTACACCATTTAAGCAAAAGGCATGACACTGAACCAAGGGCTACCTCTTTGCCAAATTTGGTGTAATTCCGTTCAGCAGTTCGGGCTGTTGCTGCGACTAAAGGTTCCTATGGAAAAATGAATGGGAAAACGCGTTTTGGGACCCCCTTTTTCTCGGCCCCGCTTGACGAATCACCCGGAGACTTTCAGGATAGGAGCGGACCGGAGCGCCCCAACAAGTTGGAAGCTTTCACGAAGATTCGTCAACCGGCGCCAACGTTATTGCAAATAGAATGTTGCGGATTTCCTATGGAAAATAGGTCCTAACTATAACTATCTACTGGCTACCGCCAGTAGATAATATATATATATATATATTATTTTTTTTTCAAACAATGTGAGGGCACTCAACAGTGCTCTGCCATACGGCGTCCTGATGCAGTCTGCTTTCCTGCTCCAACATAATTGATTCTGCCAACGCGTTTCAAGGCCTAAAGCCTCTTCATCCTGGGCTGCTGTAAACATCACACTGAGGCTCGCATTCTTACAATTTCCGACTTTATTGCTTCACAGACTCGCTCCCAGTGATGCGTGTGCCACATTGGTGCATGATGGAATATGAAGTTTCCCAATGCGAGCAGTCGTCATTCACTTTGGTAAGTTCAACGTGTGTTCCACATTTAAAAGCACTTTATAATCCTATAGTAGGCATCGGAGCATTGCTGCAGACTTAATTAGCATATAGAGCACTGTGCTCTCACGGTCTCGAATAGTTCGAACCAAAGCCTCTACCAGCTGGCAACAACATTTCTTTACCAGCTGGGGATGGTGCCTCCCTCCACGGCAGGGCCGCCGTGACGTATTTTTCAAACAATGTGCCCGGAGCAATGAGAGGGCACTCGACAGTGCTCTGCCATACGGCGTCCTGATGCCTCATGGGAACAGTCCAGCCCGAACTGCCAAGCCATGTCTTTCCTGGATCGGAAACAAGCATCCTGGGACCGGTTTCGGGTTCAAAACCCTCATCAGCCAGGCTATCTTGAATACAGTGGCAAAGTGAGCAAGGGCAGTTCGGGCTGGACTGTTCCCATGAGGCACAGGGTCTGACTGATTTGCATATGGCCATGTCTGAACTGGGGTGGTGGAGTGAGCTAAAGAATGATGATGGATTAAACCCAGATCAGTTGACTGGGGGTGAGTGTTTGATTTGCTCTAACGCTCCGTCCATCATCCCCTTTGGTATCGCTTTGTTCGCCCTAAGTTGGCAGGGTATGCCCAGACGTGGGTCCCTTGCTCACTTTGCCACTGGATTCAAGATAGCCTGGCTGATGAGGGTTTTGAACCCGAAACCGGTTCCAGGATGCTTGTTTCCGGTCCAGGGAAGACATGGCTTGGCAGTTCGGGCTGGACTGTTCCCATGAGGCACAGGGTCAGACTGATTTGCATATGGCCAAGTCTGAACTGAGGTGGTGGAGTGAGCTAAAGAATGATGATGGATTAAACCCAGATCAGTTGACAGGGGTGAGTGTTTGATTTGCTCTAACGCTCTGTCCATCATCCCCTTTGGTATCGATTTGTTCGCCCTAATTTGGCAGGGTATGCCCAGACGTGGGTCCCTTGCTCACTTTGCCACTGGATTCAAGATAGCCTGGCTGATGAGGGATTTGAACCCGAAACCGGTCCCAGGATGCTTGTTTCCGGTCCAGGGAAGACATGGCTTGGCAGTTCGGGCTGGACTGTTCCCATGAGGCACAGGGTCAGACTGATTTGCATATGGCCATGTCTGAACTGGGGTGGTGGAGTGAGCTAAAGAATGATGATGGATTAAACCCAGATCAGTTGACTGGGGGTGAGTGTTTGATTTGCTCTAACGCTCCGTCCATCATCCCCTTTGGTATCGCTTTGTTCGCCCTAAGTTGGCAGGGTATGCCCAGACGTGGGTCCCTTGCTCACTTTGCCACTGGATTCAAGATAGCCTGGCTGCTGAGGGTTTTGAACCCGAAACCGGTCCCAGGATGCTTGTTTCCGGTCCAGGGAAGACATGGCTTGGCAGTTCGGGCTGGACTGTTCCCATGAGGCACAGGGTCAGACTGATTTGCATATGGCCATGTCTGAACTGGGGTGGTGGAGTGAGCTAAAGAATGATGATGGATTAAACCCAGATCAGTTGACTGGGGGTGAGTGTTTGATTTGCTCTAACGCTCCGTCCATCATCCCCTTTGGTATCGCTTTGTTCGCCCCTAAGTTGGCAGGGTAAGCCGAGACGTGGGTCCCTTGCTCACTTTGCCACTGGATTCAAGATAGCCTGGCTGATGAGGGTTTTGAACCCAAAACCGGTCCCAGGATGCTTGTTTCCGGTCCAGGGAAGACATGGCTTGGCAGTTCGGGCTGGACTGTTCCCATGAGGCACAGGGTCAGACTGATTTGCATATGGCCATGTCTGAACTGGGGTGGTGGAGTGAGCTAAAGAATGATGATGGATTAAACCCAGATCAGTTGACTGGGGGTGAGTGTTTGATTTGCTCTAACGCTCCGTCCATCATCCCCTTTGGTATCGCTTTGTTCGCCCTAAGTTGGCAGGGTATGCCCAGACGTGGGTCCCTTGCTCACTTTGCCACTGGATTCAAGATAGCCTGGCTGATGAGGGTTTTGAACCCGAAACCGGTCCCAGGACGCTTGTTTCCGGTCCAGGGAAGACATGGCTTGGCAGTTCGGGCTGGACTGTTCCCATGAGGCACAGGGTCAGACTGATTTGCATATGGCCATGTCTGAACTGGGGTGGTGGAGTGAGCTAAAGAATGATGATGGATTAATCCCAGATCAGTTGACTGGGAGTGAGTGTTTGATTTGCTCTAACGCTCCATCCATCATCCCCTTTGGTATCGCTTTGTTCGCCCTAAGATGGCAGGGTATGCCCAGACGTGGGTCCCTTGCTCACTTTGCCACTGGATTCAAGATAGCCTGGCTGATGAGGGTTTTGAACCCGAAACCGGTCCCAGGATGCTTGTTTCCGGTTCAGGGAAGACATGGCTTGGCAGTTCGGGCTGGACTGTTCCCATGAGGCACAGGGTCAGACTGATTTGCATATGGCCATGTCTGAACTGGGGTGGTGGAGTGAGCTAAAGAATGATGATGGATTAAACCCAGATCAGTTGACTGGGGGTGAGTGTTTGATTTGCTCTAACGCTCCGTCCATCATCCCCTTTGGTATCGCTTTGTTCGCCCCTAAGTTGGCAGGGTATGCCCAGATGTGGGTCCCTTGCTCACTTTGCCACTGGATTCAAGATAGCCTGGCTGATGAGGGTTTTGAACCCGAAACCGGTCCCAGGATGCTTGTTTCCGGTACAGGGAAGACATGGCTTGGCAGTTCGGGCTGGACTGTTCCCATGAGGCACAGGGTCAGACTGATTTGCATATGGCCATGTCTGAACTGGGGTGGTGGAGTGAGCTAAAGAATGATGATGGATTAAACCCAGATCAGTTGACTGGGGGTGAGTGTTTGATTTGCTCTAACGCTCCGTCCATCATCCCCTTTGGTATCGCTTTGTTCGCCCTAAGTTGGCAGGGTATGCCCAGACGTGGGTCCCTTGCTCACTTTGCCACTAGATTCAAGATAGCCTGGCTGATGAGGGTTTTGAACCCGAAACCGGTCCCAGGATGCGTGTTTCCGGTCCAGGGAAGACATGGCTTGGCAGTTCGGGCTGGACTGTTCCCATGAGGCACAGGGTCAGACTGATTTGCATATGGCCATGTCTGAACTGGGGTGCTGGAGTGAGCTAAAGAATGATGATGGATTAAACCCAGATCAGTTGACTGGGGGTGAGTGTTTGATTTGCTCTAACGCTCCGTCCATCATCCCCTTTGGTATCGCTTTGTTCGCCCTAAGTTGGCAGGGTAAGCCGAGACGTGGGTCCCTTGCTCACTTTGCCACTGGATTCAAGATAGCCTGGCTGATGAGGGTTTTGAACCCAAAACCGGTCCCAGGATGCTTGTTTCCGGTCCAGGGAAGACATGGCTTGGCAGTTCGGGCTGGACTGTTCCCATGAGGCACAGGGTCAGACTGATTTGCATATGGCCATGTCTGAACTGGGGTGGTGGAGTGAGCTAAAGAATGATGATGGATTAAACCCAGATCAGTTGACTGGGGGTGAGTGTTTGATTTGCTCTAACGCTCCGTCCATCATCCCCTTTGGTATCGCTTTGTTCGCCCTAAGTTGGCAGGGTATGCCCAGACGTGGGTCCCTTGCTCACTTTGCCACTGGATTCAAGATAGCCTGGCTGATGAGGGTTTTGAACCCGAAACCGGTCCCAGGACGCTTGTTTCCGGTCCAGGGAAGACATGGCTTGGCAGTTCGGGCTGGACTGTTCCCATGAGGCACAGGGTCAGACTGATTTGCATATGGCCATGTCTGAACTGGGGTGGTGGAGTGAGCTAAAGAATGATGATGGATTAAACCCAGATCAGTTGACTGGGAGTGAGTGTTTGATTTGCTCTAACGCTCCATCCATCATCCCCTTTGGTATCGCTTTGTTCGCCCTAAGATGGCAGGGTATGCCCAGACGTGGGTCCCTTGCTCACTTTGCCACTGGATTCAAGATAGCCTGGCTGATGAGGGTTTTGAACCCGAAACCGGTCCCAGGATGCTTGTTTCCGGTTCAGGGAAGACATGGCTTGGCAGTTCGGGCTGGACTGTTCCCATGAGGCACAGGGTCAGACTGATTTGCATATGGCCATGTCTGAACTGGGGTGCTGGAGTGAGCTAAAGAATGATGATGGATTAAACCCAGATCAGTTGACTGGGGGTGAGTGTTTGATTTGCTCTAACGCTCCGTCCATCATCCCCTTTGGTATCGCTTTGTTCGCCCTAAGTTGGCAGGGTATGCCCAGATGTGGGTCCCTTGCTCACTTTGCCACTGGATTCAAGATAGCCTGGCTGATGAGGGTTTTGAACCCGAAACCGGTCCCAGGATGCTTGTTTCCGGTACAGGGAAGACATGGCTTGGCAGTTCGGGCTGGACTGTTCCCATGAGGCACAGGGTCAGACTGATTTGCATATGGCCATGTCTGAACTGGGGTGGTGGAGTGAGCTAAAGAATGATGATGGATTAAACCCAGATCAGTTGACTGGGGGTGAGTGTTTGATTTGCTCTAACGCTCCGTCCATCATCCCCTTTGGTATCGCTTTGTTCGCCCCTAAGTTGGCAGGGTATGCCCAGACGTGGGTCCCTTGCTCACTTTGCCACTAGATTCAAGATAGCCTGGCTGATGAGGGTTTTGAACCCGAAACCGGTCCCAGGATGCTTGTTTCCGGTCCAGGGAAGACATGGCTTGGCAGTTCGGGCTGGACTGTTCCCATGAGGCACAGGGTCATACTGATTTGCATATGGCCATGTCTGAACTGGGGTGCTGGAGTGAGCTAAAGAATGATGATGGATTAAACCCAGATCAGTTGACTGGGGGTGAGTGTTTGATTTGCTCTAACGCTCCGTCCATCATCCCCTTTGGTATCGCTTTGTTCGCCCTAAGTTGGCAGGGTATGCCCAGACGTGGGTCCCTTGCTCACTTTGCCACTGGATTCAAGATAGCCTGGCTGATGAGGGTTTTGAACCCGAAACCGGTCCCAGGATGCTTGTTTCCGGTCCAGGGAAGACATGGCTTGGCAGTTCGGGCTGGACTGTTCCCATGAGGCACAGGGTCAGACTGATTTGCATATGGCCATGTCTGAACTGGGGCTGTGGAGTGAGCTAAAGAATGATGATGGATTAAACCCAGATCAGTTGACTGGGGGTGAGTGTTTGATTTGCTCTAACGCTCCGTCCATCATCCCCTTTGGTATCGCTTTGTTCGCCCTAAGTTGGCAGGGTATGCCCAGACGTGGGTCCCTTGCTCACTTTGCCACTGGATTCAAGATAGCCTGGCTGATGAGGGTTTTGAACCCGAAACCGGTCCCAGGATGCTTGTTTCCGGTCCAGGGAAGACATGGCTTGGCAGTTCGGGCTGGACTGTTCCCATGAGGCACAGGGTCAGACTGATTTGCATATGGACATGTCTGAACTGGGGTGGTGGAGTGAGCTAAAGAATGATGATGGATTAAACCCAGATCAGTTGACTGGGGGTGAGTGTTTGATTTGCTCTAACGCTCCGTCCATCATCCCCTTTGGTATCGCTTTGTTCGCCCTAAGTTGGCAGGGTATGCCCAGACGTGGGTCCCTTGCTCACTTTGCCACTGGATTCAAGATAGTCTGGCTGATGAGGGTTTTGAACCCGAAACCGGTCCCAGGATGCTTGTTTCCGGTCCAGGGAAGACATGGCTTGGCAGTTCGGGCTGGACTGTTCCCATGAGGCACAGGGTCAGACTGATTTGCATATGGCCATGTCTGAACTGGGGTGGTGGAGTGAGCTAAAGAATGATGATGGATTAAACCCAGATCAGTTGACTGGGGGTGAGTGTTTGATTTGCTCTAACGCTCCGTCCATCCTCCCCTTTGGTATCTCTTTGTTCGCCCTAAGTTGGCAGGGTATGCCCAGACGTGGGTCCCTTGCTCACTTTGCCACTGGATTCAAGATAGCCTGGCTGATGAGGGTTTTGAACCCGAAACCGGTCCCAGGATGCTTTTTCCGGTCCAGGGAAGACATGGCTTGGCAGTTCGGGCTGGACTGTTCCCATGAGGCACAGGGTCAGACTGATTTGCATATGGCCATGTCTGAACTGGGGTGGTGGAGTGAGCTAAAGAATGATGATGGATTAAACCCAGATCAGTTGACTGGGGGTGAGTGTTTGATTTGCTCTAACGCTCCGTCCATCATCCCCTTTGGTATCGCTTTGTTCACCCTAAGTTGGCAGGGTATGCCCAGACGTGGGTCCCTTGCTCACTTTGCCACTGGATTCAAGATAGCCTGGCTGATGAGGGTTTTGAACCCGAAACCAGTCCCAGGATGCGTGTTTCCGGTCCAGGGAAAACATGGCTTGGCAGTTCGGGCTGGACTGTTCCCATGAGGCACAGGGTCAGACTGATTTGCATATGGCCATGTCTGAACTGGGGTGGTGGAGTGAGCTAAAGAATGATGATGGATTAAACCCAGATCAGTTGACTGGGGGTGAGTGTTTGATTTGCTCTAACGCTCCGTCCATCATCCCCTTTGGTATCGCTTTGTTCGCCCTAAGTTGGCAGGGTATGCCCAGACGTGGGTCCCTTGCTCACTTTGCCACTGGATTCAAGATAGCCTGGCTGATGAGGGTTTTGAACCCGAAACCAGTCCCAGGATGCTTGTTTCCGGTCCAGGGAAGACATGGCTTGGCAGTTCGGGCTGGACTGTTCCCATGAGGCACAGGGTCAGACTGATTTGCATATGGCCATGTCTGAACTGGGGTGGTGGAGTGAGCTAAAGAATGATGATGGATTAAACCCAGATCAGTTGACTGGGGGTGAGTGTTTAATTTGCTCTAACGCTCCGTCCATCATCCCCTTTGGTATCGCTTTGTTCGCCCTAAGTTGGCAGGGTATGCCCAGATGTGGGTCCCTTGCTCACTTTGCCACTGGATTCAAGATAGCCAGGCTGATGAGGGTTTTGAACCCGAAACCGGTCCCAGGATGCTTGTTTCCGGTCCAGGGAAGACATGGCTTGGCAGTTCGGGCTGGACTGTTCCCATGAGGCACAGGGTCAGACTGATTTGCATATGGCCATGTCTGAACTGGGGTGGTGGAGTGAGCTAAAGAATGATGATGGATTAAACCCAGATCAGTTGACTGGGGGTGAGTGTTTGATTTGCTCTAACGCTCCGTCCATCATCCCCTTTGGTATCGCTTTGTTCGGCCTAAGTTGGCAGGGTATGCCCAGACGTGGGTCCCTTGCTCACTTTGCCACTGGATTCAAGATAGCCTGGCTGATGAGGGTTTTGAACCCGAAACCGGTCCCAGGATGCTTGTTTCCGGTCCAGGGAAGACATGGCTTGGCAGTTCGGGCTGGACTGTTCCCATGAGGCACAGGGTCAGACTGATTTGCATATGGCCATGTCTGAACTGGGGTGGTGGAGTGAGCTAAAGAATGATGATGGATTAAACCCAGATCAGTTGACTGGGGGTGAGTGTTTGATTTGCTCTAACGCTCCGTCCATCATCCCCTTTGGTATCGCTTTGTTCGCCCTAAGTTGGCAGGGTATGCCGAGACGTGGGTCCCTTGCTCACTTTGCCACTGGATTCAAGATAGCCTGGCTGATGAGGGTTTTGAACCCGAAACCGGTAACAGGATGCTTGTTTCCGGTCCAGGGAAGACATGGCTTGGCAGTTCGGGCTGGACTGTTCCCATGAGGCACAGGGTCAGACTGATTTGCATATGGCCATGTCTGAACTGGGGTGGTGGAGTGAGCTAAAGAATGATGATGGATTAAACCCAGATCAGTTGACTGGGGGTGAGTGTTTGATTTGCTCTAACGCTCCGTCCATCATCCCCTTTGGTGTCGCTTTGTTCGCCCTAAGTTGGCAGGGTATGCCCAGACGTGGGTCCCTTGCTCACTTTTCCACTGGATTCAAGATAGCCTGGCTGATGAGGGTTTTGAACCCGAAACCGGTCCCAGGATGCTTGTTTCCGGTCCAGGGAAGACATGGCTTGGCAGTTCGGGCTGGACTGTTCCCATGAGGCACAGGGTCAGACTGATTTGCATATGGCCATGTCTGAACTGGGGTGGTGGAGTGAGCTAAAGAATGATGATGGATTAAACCCAGATCAGTTGACTGGGGGTGAGTGTTTGATTTGCTCTAACGCTCCGTCCATCATCCCCTTTGGTATCGCTTTGTTCGCCCTAAGTTGGCAGGGTATGCCCAGACGTGGGTCCCTTGCTCACTTTGCCACTGGATTCAAGATAGCCTGGCTGATGAGGGTTTTGAACCCGAAACCGGTCCCAGGATGCTTGTTTCCGGTCCAGGGAAGACATGGCTTGGCAGTTCGGGCTGGACTGTTCCCATGAAGCACAGGGTCAGACTGATTTGCATATGGCCATGTCTGAACTGGGGTGGTGGAGTGAGATAAAGAATGATGATGGATTAAACCCAGATCAGTTGACTGGGGGTGAGTGTTTGATTTGCTCTAACGCTCCGTCCATCATCCCCTTTGGTGTCGCTTTGTTCGCCCTAAGTTGGCAGGGTATGCCCAGATGTGGGTCCCTTGCTCACTTTGCCACTGGATTCAAGATAGCCTGGCTGATGAGGGTTTTGAACCCGAAACCGGTCCCAGGATGCTTGTTTCCGGTCCAGGGAAGACATGGCTTGGCAGTTCGGGCTGGACTGTTCCCATGAGGCACAGGGTCAGACTGATTTGCATATGGCCATGTCTGAACTGCGGTGGTGGAGTGAGCTAAAGAATGATGATGGATTAAACCCAGATCAGTTGACTGGGGGTGAGTGTTTGATTTGCTCTAACGCTCCGTCCATCATCCCCTTTGGTATCGCTTTGTTTACCAAATATAAAACAGCAATCCTAAGCATATCACTGTTGTAAGTCTGATCAAGTTTGTGAAGGTTTGCATGCATGTCTATGCTTTTACCCAGTGACATGTTAAATTAAAATAAACATACAAACACTTGAATACCTGTGTTTCAAACAGCATACTCTGTAAATTTGTGTAAAAGAAGGTGTATGCATTTCTTTCTGCTCACAATACAGGGCACATGGGTATTCAATAGTATATTTGAGGGACTCTATAACACATATATACATAAGACATGTCTGCCTGTGCAACCGAAAGACAGAGCAGAACTGAGAAGATTTGACCACCTATAGGAGAAGTTACCCGCCTTTTAAGCTACCATCTTCAGATGCATAACACATGTAAGAATACATATACAAGTAGACATATACCTCAGTCACGAGAGCACACAGAGTCGCAGACCTTTAAACTTGACAGCTTGCACTTCCCATTTGAGTACAGAAGGAGGCAAGAGAAGTACAGAAACAGGCAAAAGAAGTGCAGAAACAGGCAAAAGAAGTGCAGAAAGAAGCAAGAGCAGTGCAGAAAGAACCAACAGAGGTGCAGAAGGAGGCAAGAGGGGTGCAGAAAGAGGCAAGGGGGTGCCGAAATTTGCAAGAGAGGTGCAGAAAGAAGCAACAGCGGTGCAGAAGGAGACAAGAGAACTGCAGAAAGAGGGAAGAGAGTTGCAGAAACAGGCAAAAGAGGTACAGAAAGAGGCAAGAGCAGTGCAGAAAGAACCAACAGAGGTGCAAAAAGAGGCAAGAGGGGTACAGAAAGAGGCAGGAGGGGTGCAGAATGAAGGAAGAGAAGTACAGAAAGAAGCAACAGAGGTGCTGAAAGAGGCACGAAGGGTGCAGAAAGAGGCAAGAGAAGTGCAGAAAGAAGCAACAGAGGTACATAAAGATGCAAGAGTGGTGCAGAAAGAGGGAGGAGAGGTGTAGAAAGAGGCAAGAGACTTGCACAAAGAGGGAAGAGGGGTGCAGAAAAAGGCAAGAGGGGTGCAGAAAGAAGCAAGTGAGGTGCAGAAAGAGGTAGGAGAGGTACATAAAGAGGCAAGAGACGTGCAAAAACAGGCAAGAGAAGTGCAGAAAGAGGCAAGAGTATTGCTGAAAGAAGCAATAGAGGTGTAGAAAGAAGCAAGAGAAGTGCAGAAAGAGGCAAGTGAGGTGAAGAAAGAAGCAAGACAGGTGCAGAAATAAGCATGAGAAGTGCAGAATGAAGCAACGGGAGTGCAGAAAGAGGTAAGAGAAGGGCAGAAAGAAGCAACAGAGATGCAGAAGGAAGCAAGAGAACTGCAGAAAGAGGTAAGAGACTTGTAGAAACAGGCAAAAGAGGTACAGAAAGAGGGAACAGGGGTGCAGATAGAGGCAAGAGAGGTGCAGAAAGAGGTAAGAGGGGTGCAGAAAGAGGAAAGACGGGTGCAGAAATTTGCAAGAGAGGTGCAGAAAGAAGCAAGAGCAGTGCAAAAGAACCAACAGAGGTGCAGGAAGAGGCAAGTGAGGTGCAGACGTAGGCAAGAGAGCTGCAGAAAGAGGGAAGAGAGCTGCAGAAACAGGCAAAAGGTACAGAAACAGGGAACAGGTGGACAGACTGAGGCAAGAGAGTTGCAGAAATAGGCCAAAGGGGTGCAGAAAGAAGGAACAGGTGGGCATACTGAGGCAAGAGAGGTGCAGAAAGAGGGAAGAGGGGTGCAGAAAGAGGCAAGAGGGATGTAGAAATTTGGGACAGAGGTGCAGAAAGAAGCAAGAGCAGTGCAGAAAGAGGCAAGAGGGGTACAGAAAGAGGCAAGTGAAGTGCAGAAAAAGGCAAGAGAGGTGCAGAATGAGGCAGGAGAGGTGCACAAAGAGGCAAGAGGGGTACAGAAAGAGGCAAGAGGGGTGCAGAAAGAAGGAAGAGAAGTGCAGAAAGAAGCAACAGAGGTGCTGCAAGAGGGGTGCAGAAAGAGGCAAGAGAAGTACAGAAAGAAGCAACAGAGGTGCAGAAAGAGTCAAGACAAGTGCATAAGCAGGCAAGAAAGGTGTAGAAAGAGGGAACAGGGGTGCAGGGGTGCAGAAAGAGGCAGGAGGGATACAGAAATTTGCAAGAGAGGAGCAGAAAGAAGCAAGAGCAGTGCAGAAAGAAGCAAGAGAAGTGCAGAAAGAAGCAAGAGAGGTGAACAAAAAGGCAAGAGGGATGCAGAAATTTGCAAAAGAGGTGCAGTGCAGAAAGAACCAACAGAGGTGCAAAAAGAGGCTTATGACATATTGATCCACGCAGTACCATTTGCTTCTCTAGAATCTTAGGGTCCACCACTGGCATGCTTGCTGCAGGGAGTGGAGAGGTACGCTGTGTGGGCACATATGCGCTGTGAAATGCCGGTCTGTCTTCAGGTCCCTCTGACCCATGACGTGAGCCTTGTAAACCATTGCAGAAGCCTGTCCTGCGGTACTGTCACTTGCTAAGCATTTGGACGGAGGCGTATACCCCGATCCCGTTTGGTGTGCTATTTGAAGAGGCGCTAAGGCAGCTTGAAGAGAGTGGATATAGGATCCTTGACATATCAGGACCGGTATATATATATATAAAGCAAAGAGGTCATCAGGAGTTGATCTGGATGGGCCCTTGCGGTTTGAAGACGTGAAATCACTTATCAGTGTGTGGATTATCAGTTACCCCTATGCGGAGTTTCTTTGATACAGGAAGGTCTCGCTAATAGCCACGCGGAGTACATATTTAAACTTTAATAAAAGCTGCATGGCGTATTCATAAGAACACTGCGAAACGCTGTTGTCGTTTTCTTGGAGGCTTTATGACCCCTGTCTAACCTTGTTTTTTAAGATCCTTGGAATAAAGGAATTGATTTTGATGGTGGGAATATATATAGATGTTTTTTCCTGATGAAGGTGTTGGTCGATAATTTATGACCTACCGAAACGCGTCGATGCTCTTTTAAGTTGTGCTGTGTAACTATATGGACATATTGCCGGTTGAGAAAACATAAAAAAATATATATGTACTATTGTATATTCTCTTCCATTACATGATCCTGATCCATTGTTGGTGCCAGCCATATTATCTCTTTTTTGTAGGAAATGTCTTTTGTCTCCTTTTTTCCTACTTTTGTTTTCGCTTCCCCCTGTTTTTAAATATGTTTTTAAATATGTTGTTCTAAATCATTGCTGCTAAATTGCATTTATTGTATTTTTGCACATTTTTATTCATATGTTGAATTTAATGAAACAATAGTGTACATGATGATATGATGTTTTTTATTAACTGTATTGAATAAAAATATTTTAATCTTCTTCAACTAGTGGTATAGATACTTCTTGTGTGCATTGCCGATATATTGATAACCTAAGAGATCCTCTGGCTGTGGATGTTGTTGTATGTGTGAATTGGTGTAGATTATCTCGAAGAAAGACGTTTTTTTATGACTTTTGTCCTGACGGTACCCACTTTCTTCGTGTATTGGGTCCCTCTCATTTACTTGAGACTTGCTAAGCATCTACATGCATTGTACCAAAGAGCTCGGGGACAAGATGGCATGACTTCACAAATGTTTAGAGTTAGGTACAAAACAAGCGGGAGAATTAGAAAAAAATATATATATATAATGAGAATAAAACAGGAACATATAGAAAAGGCAAGGGGGCGTGAGGAGGCTGACAGTTGGAGTGTTCGAAAAAGGCAATTAAAGTAGAAAACAGAGAAGATGCACACATAGAAAATGGGAAAAGATGGGCAGAGGGGCAGGAGGGGAAAAGAGACAGAGTTGTCAACTGTCACAAAAGGCAGGCAGAAATGATTAAGATAGATAGAAAATGAGAAAAGACAGACAGAAACAAAGGTAACAAGGGAAACACGCAGATAAAAAAATTAAAATCACAACAAAGAGACAGTTACAGTGAGCTATGGCTAAAGCAGAGGCAGGCAGATAGAAAAAAAGGCAGAAGGATGAACGAATATTCAGACGGACAGGTGCCATGCAGCAAAGAGACACAGGAAGGCAGATAAAAGGTGGAGAAAAGCTAGCTATGGAAAAAGTAAAAGCAAACAGAGAATAACAACAAGGCAGGCAGACAGTTAAAGAAGAGATACACACAAGTAAACCAAGAGGGGAAAATGAAGAAAGGCAGGATAAGGGACAGATACAATAATATAATAAAAACAGGCATTTAAAAAAAGCCAAATAATAGGTGTAACCAGGCAGACAGACGAATAAAAAAATGACAAAAGACAGACTGAAAAGTAAAACAACCATTAGGCAGTAGGACAGAGAATGGGCAAACGGCAAACGCCTCCAGTTGCCAACATTAACAAAGGCCTACATATTACTTTAATCCAAAAAGCTGGCGGCCATATTGGCCTGGTCACAATGTGAAAATTCAGGAATTGATACAATAAAAAAAGAAAAGAAGTGTTAATATGCACACAATGTCTTTTCAGCATATCTTGCCCCGCGACCGCCGTACCTGTATGTTCGTCAACGTGACTTGATCATAATAAACATACTTAGGATTGCAAACATCAACATAAACAATGGACTACACATTACTTTAAAGTGAAAGGCTATCGGCCATATTGATCTGGGCACGTTGTGTATTATAATGGTTCTTACACGAAAGAAAAGAAAAAAAGGGGTGTTAATATACACACACTATCCCTGAATAAAGTTCTAGCGCTTATAGTTCCATTCCATTCACAGCTCATTTGAGATGTCATGAGTGTTGTCATGAGTGATGTCATGAGTGATGTCACTGACCATGTCATGAATGATGTAATGTCTGAGGTCATAAGCAGTGCATTGCGGGGGCATAAGTTATAGTTAGCTCAGGTAACTATAACTGCTGAATTTCACTGGTTTTGTACGAGTGAAATCTGAGTCTAACTATAACGTCCCTGTAGTCTTTGTTTTTTCCAGCAAATTTCTAGTTTTTTTTAACGTTAAGTAAGATGCCTATCACAATGGATGGTGGGGGGTTGGAAGCAGGGCCTGGCCTGGCATTGTGCTGCCCCCACTCAAGCTTGCTGCTCCTGTCTCCCCTCCTCCTTGCCATCCATTGTCCAAGTCCATGCCCCTGCTCCCTCATTACAGCCCTGTGTGGCCGTTCAATCAATCAATCAATCAGGGGTTTATAAAGAGCGCTACTCACTTGTGTGGGTCTCAAGGTGCTGGGGGGGCAGCTCCGGATTAGTCAAAAAGCCAGGTCTTGAGGCTCCTCCTGAAGGTGTGCAGAGTGGGGGAGCATCGGATGTTGACTGGGAGCTCGTTCCAGGTCTTTGCTGCGATGTAGGAGAAGGCTCTTCTGCCTGCACTGGTTCTGCGGATGCGTGGGATCTCTGGCAGGGCTAGGTCGGCGGAGCGGAGGTTCCTTTTGGGTAAGTGGAAGGAGACTCTTTCGTTGAGGTATTTGGGTCCGATAATGTGGAGGGATTTGTAGGCGTGGGTGTGTAGCTTGAAGGTTACTCTCTTCTCGATGGGGAGCCAGTGGAGGTCTCATAGGTGTGGGGTCATGTGTTCATGTCGTGGGGTTCAGAGGACGAGTCTGGCTGCGGTGTTCTGGATGGTTTGGAGCTCGTGTAGCAGGGTTTTGTTGATTCCGGCGTAGAGGGCGTTGCCGTAGTCGTCTGCTAGTTACGAGTGCGTGGGTGACGGTCTTTCTGCATTCATGGGGGATCCACTTGAAGGTCTTGCGGAGGGTGCGGAGGGAGTTGAAGCAGGTTGAGGCGACGACATTGATCTGGCGGGTCATGGTGAGGGAGGAGTCTAGAATGAAGCCGAGGTTCCGGGCGTGGTCCGTCGGGGTGGGGGGGTTTCTGACAGCAGGGGGCCACCAGGAGCTGTCCCACGCCATGGGGGAGGGTCCAAGGACGAGGACCTTGGTCTTCTCTGAGTTCAGTTTTAGGCGGCTGTTGCTCATCCAGGCTGCAACATTTTTCATTCCTTCTTGGAAGCTGAGTCTGGTGTCTTCAGGGTTCTTTGTGAGAGAGAGGATGAGCTGGGTGTCGTCGGCGTAAGATACTATGCTGAGCCCATGCTGTCTGACGATGGCGGCGAGGGGGGCCATGTAGAAGTTGAAAAGCATGGGGCTGAGCGAGGATCCTTGTGGTACTCCACAGTTGATCTCTGTAGGTTCGGAGAGGAAGGGAGGGAGTCTGATCCTTTTGATCTGCTGGAGAGAAAGGAGCAGATCCAGTCGAGGGCGGTTCCTCGTTTACTGGCGACATGGAGTCTGGCTGCGAGGGTGCGGGGTGAGATGGTGTCGAAGGCCGTGGAGAGGTCTAATAGGATGAGGGCCACAGTGTGGCCCTGGTCGAGGAGCATGCGGATGTCATCAGTGGTGGCGAGGAGGGCGGTCTCGGTGCTGTGGTTGCTGCGAAATCCGAACTGGGAGGAGTCGAGGATGGCGTTCTCTTCAATGAAGGTGGTCAGCGGGGTGTTGATGAATCTCTCGGTGACTCGTTGTTCTGCCACTGGCCTTCCCACCTTCTCTGAACAGTTAGCTTGCTGCCCCATCCACCTCCTCCCTATCCTCTGTTGTCTGAATCCATGCACTAGCCTCCTCCCTCCTGCCATGCTTGGTCTGATGTGCTGCCACTGCCCTCCATTTAGCATGATGTCCCAGTCCACTCCTCCTGCCCTCCATTTCCCAATTCTATGCCCCATCATTAACCTCCTGCTTAGCCTCTGTGGATAGCTTGCTGCCCCTACTCTCCTTCCCCCTGCCCTCTGATGTCTGTGTGCATGCCCCTGCTCCATCCTTTTTGCCCACCTTGTTCCATGGACCTACCCCTCCTATCTACTCTGAGTGTTCTATTGAGCTGCGACTCCCCTCCCACCTGCCTAGCATTGTCAGATGACTGTAACCTGTCCCTGCCACCTCCACCATGCCTGTCCACGTTCCATGCCCCTATCCCCTTCCTCCTGTCCTCCATGGTCCATTATACTGCCACACCCTTCTGCCTTCCCTGGTCTGTCGTGTTGCAACTGCTCCTCCTGCCTGCCCCGCGAAGCTGTTGTGAGGCCCCTTCCCCTGAATTCTCTTGTCTGTGCCCAGCTCCTACCCCTCCCTTCTATCCTCCATGGTCCTTTGTGCATGCCCCTGCCCCCTCCTTCTTGCCCATCATGGCCATTGTACTGCCATTAACCCTCCCGCTTGCCATGCATGGTCTTCTGTGCTGCCACGGCCTCTTCTACCTTCCCTGTGTGGTCAGCTATCTGCCCCTGACCCCCTCCCACCTTCCCTTCATGTTCTGTGTGTATGCCATTATAGTCTCACTGTTGCTCTCCATGGTGTGTCTTTCTTCTAGTGCCCATCCTGCCTGACCTCCATGGTCAGCTTGCTGCTCCTGCCCTGCCCCCTTGCCCCCTGCCCTCTGTTTTCCATTTGCAGACCCCTATTTCTCCCTCCTGGCTTGTCTGTTCCATTGTAATGCCCCTGATCCCTCCCTCCTGCCCTTTATGGTCCGTTAGGCTGCAGCTTTCTCTCCTGTCTGTCCATTATGGTCAGCTAGCTGCCATTGCCTCTTTCCCCTCTGTTCTCTGTTGTCCATGTGCATGGTCCTGTCCCCTCCCTATTGCTTTCCATGGATTGTTGTGCTGCACTCCCGTCCTGCATGCCCTGTGTGGTGTATTGTGCTGCTGCAAACCCTGATGCCTGCCCTGTAAGGTCAGTTTGGTGCACCTGTGCATGTCCCCCCTATCCTCTGTTATCCGAGTCCATGTCCCTACCCCAATTCCTCCTGCCTTCCATGATCCAATGTACCATACTTGCTAACATTTTGAACTTGGTAAGAGGGAGATTTTGAAAAAAAAACTGGGGTATTGATTTTCCCCATTGACTTACATTGAAAAAGAGGAGATTGTAGACAGGAGACAGATCAAATAAAGCCCATTTGAGCTTAAAAACATTGGGCGTTTCCTGGCTGAATCGGGTCTGTTGGCATGTATGGTTGTACTACCACTGCCTCTTCCTTCTGCCCACAATGGTCTATTATATTGCCACGGCCTCTCTTGACTGTCCTGCATTGTTGGTTTGTTGCCCCTGCCCCCCTTTCCACTGCCCTCCATAGTCTGTTGTGCTGCTACTGCCCTTCCTGCCTGCCCAGTGTGGTCACATTGTAGCCTCTGCACCCTCCTCCCTGCCTTCAATTTTCTGAGTCCGTGCCCTCTGCCTCTCAGCAGTATCCTAATGAACAACTAGATTGCTAACATTCTATATTTATTACAAAAGTGTGGCACGCCTGACGTCATCTTGATGTAATCAAAACTGTAATACCTAGAGCATTTCCTTTAGGAATTACAGAAATGAGAGGGTCTTATTTGCATCAAAATTATGGTTAGTGCTCTAAAAAACTAAAATGAGGACATTTTTTCTGAGTTCTCAAATAGCGACAAAGCACTTTTAAATTATTTGTTATCTTTATGTTTTTTTATCCAGTTGACCGCTTGATTAAATGTTGCACTTAGGGAAGAGGATGTGGTGTTACTTCCAGAGCTGCAGACTTTGCAACTGGGGAACCAGGTTGGAGTTTCTGCTTCAGCTCGACATTCTGTGATTCTGGTCAAATCACTTAATCTCCCCATGTCTACAACCAAAATGAATTTGTCCTTGTGTGATGTAACCAATGCTCATGTAAAGCACTCCAATACCTGACCAGTCTGCACTATATAAAACTGCAAAAAAACAAAAAGTGTTTTGCACACTTCTGTCATTGGGCTATACGTGGGCTACATCTGGGTGATATTTGTGCTACATTTGGGCTCTTTTGTCTCTGGTGGCCATCTTGGGAGATTTATTTGTTATGAAGTTTCCTAATTTCCTCAATTACTGCAGTCTCCTCAGTAGGAAATGCTTTCAGTTTTTTACTTTGATGCCATTAAGAAGGCATTCAGATGTGTCACACATTTGACATAAATTCTGAATGTTAGCACTCTAGTTGCTCATTAGATCACTGTAGTAAAGCTACTGCTCACCAGGGAAGTCTGCTGCTGGTACTGAAAGTGCATGTTTCAGTCTGCATGTCAGAATTTTTTAATGAAATAGAAGAGGATTTGAGAAGTCACTCAAAATGTGCCCTAATTTTTCTTTCTTCAGCACTAATCATAATTTCTACGGCAAAATGAACCTCCTCATTTTGTTCCTTTTTAAATTAAATGTTTTAAGTGTTACCACTTTATTCCAATCAAGATGGCTTCAGGAGTGCCATACTTTTGTCATAAGTAAGACTGTTAGTGCTCTAGTTGTTCTTTAGAACACTCTGGGATATTCTGTCATTGGGTTATACGTGGGCTACATATGGGTAATATTTGTGCTACATTTGGGCTCTTTTGTCTCTGGTGGCCATCTTGGGAGACTTATTTGTTATGAAGTTTCCTAATATCCTCATTTACTACAGTCTCCTCAGTAGGAAATACTTTCAGTTTTTACTTTGATTCCATCAAGAAGGCATTCAGATGTGTCACACATTTGCCATAAATTCAGAATGTTAGCACTCTAGTTGCTCATTAGATCACTGTAGTAAAGCTATTGCTCACCAGGGAAGTCTGCTGCTGGTATTGAAAGTGCATATTTCAGTCTGCATGTCAGAATTTTTTAATGAAATAGAAGAGGATTTGAGAAGTCACTCAAAATGTGCCCTAATTTTTCTTTCTGCAGCACTAATCATAATTTCTATGGCAAAATGAACCCCCTCATTTTGTTCCATTTTAAATTAAATGTTTTAAGTGTTACCTATTTATTCCAATCAAGATGGCTTCAGGTGTGCCATACTTTTGTCATAAGTAAGACTGTTAGCGCTCTAGTTGTTCTGTAGAACACTCTGGGAAGCTACAGTAGAACACAAAGGAATCAACTGACAGTCTCTGCCCTTGTTGGATGTACATGTTTTACTGAGAATGTCAGACTTCATTCTCACATGACTGAGAAAGATAATGTGAATTTACAGAAAATATGCTCTCATTTTAGCTTCTAGATCACCTTCCAAACCTGTTTGGAAAAAGTATGAGAAAATAGTTTTCTCTCAAACATGATTCATGATATCCCAGCAGAAGGCTTTTTCACAGGGTAAAATCACCTTAGAACACACCACAATTCCTAAAATTAGTATGGTACCATCAACAAATGATTCATAATGTAACTAAAGTCTGTTATCACCCTTTATACGTTCTCCTTTTGGTAACCCTCAAAACCTATCATTCACTACAATGCATTTTAATGGGGTGCTATCATGTATATTGGTCACAAGATGGCTGCCAACACTTCTTGGATGAAGTGCTGTCAGCCAATCAGATCTCACAATGAGATGTGTGGTTAGGCTCCGCCCAGATATATACATTTATTTTTCCTTTAATATGTAAAAAACTACTGAACAGATTTACACCATTTAAATAAAAGGGCGCTTTCTGAACCAAGAGCTACCTTTTTGCCAAATTTGGTGTAATTCCGTTCAGCAGTTCGGGCTGCAGCCTTGTCTAAAGTTTCCTATGGAAATTAACATGGGGAAAACGTGTTTTGGGACCCCCCTTTTTTCTCTGCCCCCGCTTGACGAATCACCCCGAAACTTTCAAGACAGGAGCTGAACTGAGTGGGCTATTAGTTTTGAAAATTTCACGAAGATTCGTCAAACGACGCCAAAGATATTGGCAAATCAAAAAACGCTTTTCCTATATATATATATATATATATATATATATATATATTACCTACTGGCGGTCGCCAGTAGGTAGTTATAGTTAGGACCTAGTTTTCATAGGAAAAGCGTTTTTTGATTTGCCAATATCTTTGGCGTCGTTTAACGAATCTTCGTGAAATTTTCAAAACTAATGGCCCGCTCTGGTCAGCTTCTGTGTTGAAAGTTTCAAGGTGATTTGTCAAGAGGGGGCCGAGAAAAAAGGGGGGTCACAAAATGCATTTTCTCCATGTTAATTTCCATAGGAACTTTTGTTGCGGCTACAGCCCGAACTGCTGAACGGAATTACACCAAATTTGGCAGAGAGGTAGCTCTTGGTCCAGAGTGCACTCCTTGCTTTAAATGGTGTAGATCCGTTCGGTAGTTCCTGAGAAATTTAAAAATAAAAATATTGATATCTGGTTACGGAGGAGGATTCGCGAATCCTCCCGATCACGAGCTTGATTCTGATTGGCTGCCAACACTCCAAACCAGGAAGTTTTACAGAGTCAAAATAGTAAAAAAAAAAGGATAAAAAACAAGAAAAGGGGGCAGGGTAGTAACACCCTGACCCCCTAGGGCTGCTCAGGGGGTCCCACAGGGAGCCCCAGGCCCAAAAAAAGCATTTAAAAAAAAAATAATTGGCAGAATTCACGCTGGGTGTGCGAATCCTGCAGAAAAAAAAAAAATTAAGCGCGGTCTCCCGCGCTTTGTTTACTTAAGCCTCCAGGTGGGCCAGATCCCGGGGGCAATCACAAAATATAGTGTGGGGGCCTGTGGGGGACCCCACAGCCCTGGGGACTGCCACCTCCCTGAGGCCATGCTGATTACATGCGGGGGCATGCATCCCCCCGCAGCCCCGGGGGCCGCCACCTCCCCAGGGCTTTATTGTTAATAAAATGCATGGGGGGGATCATGCCTACCCCCACGCAGCCCCACATGGGGCACATGCCCCCCTGCAGCCACGGGGACTGCCACCTCCCCGGAGCATACATAAATTAAGTTCAGGGGTCCATTGCGGACCCCCGGCCCCAGGGATCACCACCTCCCCGGGGCTTTGCACTCGAAGGGAGGGGGGACGCGCGGTCCCCCTCCAGGAGCCCTGGGGACCACCGCCCCCCAGGGCCAGTTCCAGCAATGTCCCGGGGTGCCCACCCCCGGGACATTGCAGTTTGCATTGACAGGGCGGGAGCATGGCTCCCGCCTTGCCATTGCAAACTCTGCTTCGCTTCATGGAAGCGAGAGCAGGAAAACTGATCTTGCTTACATGAAGCGATGCAGAATTGCTTTTGGACAAGGTGAGCTGCATGTCAGCAGATCCCCTTGTCCAAAAGCAATGCCGGCTCCCACAGGAGGCGGGGAGCCAGCTGAGACTGAGGGGGCATTGGGGCTCCCCCCGCTGTCCCCAACGTGAGGGCTGGCCCTGGGGGATCGGATCCCCGGGGCCAAAATTGGCCTCAGGAGGGGGGCCATGTGGCCCCCTCCAAAATCATAATAATAAAGGCTGGGCAGGCCCCGGGGGATGGGGTCCCCGGGGCTAAAAGTGGCCCAGGGAAGAGGGGCCACATGGCCCCACTTCTTTAAAAAAGGTTTTGCAGGGCCCCAGGGTTCCCGGGGCCAAAACCAGCCTAGGCAGGGGGCCCGCATGGCCCCCCTCCCCTATAAATAAATAAAAAAACAAGGCCCAGCCCTGGGGGATGGGGTCCCCAGGGGCGTAATCGGCCTGGGGAGGGGGCGGCACGCACCCCTCTCCCTTTTCAATTTTTTTTTTTTTTAGATGGCTAAGGCCCCGGGGGATGGGGTCCCTGGGGCCCAAAAGGGTTAATGGAAGGCAGCGCCACACAGCCCCCCTTCCTAAAATAAAAAAAACAAAAGAAACCCAGCAACTCGCCAGAGGCCCCGCCCCCTCTCTGTACACCTATGTAAACGTGCCTCTGGCACACTCTGGGTTGGGGGATTAAGTCCCCTTGAATCCTGAGGGTCCCTGGGGGCTAACTAGCCCACCAGGTACCTCCAGTAAGCCCCACACAGTGGGATTGCTGAGAGGTGGTCCGAGGCCATGCCACTTTCTACACCACTCTGCAAACGCGCCTCTTGGCGCGCTGCTGGTGGGGGCGGTGAGGTCCTCTTGTGTCCTGAGGACCTCAGGACTGAAGTGGACTTCATCCTCCTAGCAGCAGTGTGCCAGGAGGCGCGTTTGCAGAGTGGTGTAGAAAGGGGGCATGGCCTCGAACCACTCTCAGCAATCCAGCTGTGTGGGGCTTACTGGAGGTACCTGGTGGGCTAGTTGGCCCCCAGGGACCCTCAGGAGGCATGGGGACTTCATCCCCCAACTAAGAGCGCACCAGGAGGTGTGTTTGCAGAGTGGTTGACAAAGGGGGCGTGCCCTGCATCCACCTATCAGCAATCCCACTATCTGGGGCATACTGGAGGTATCAGGTAGGCTAGTTGGCCCCTAAGGACCCCCAGCAGCGAAGTGGACTTTAATCCCAATCCAAGAGCGTGCCAGGGAGCGCGTTTGCAGAGTGGTGGGAAACGGGGGCGTGGCCTGCTATGAGAACTTAGCAATGCTGCTGTGTGGGACTTACTGGAGGTAATAGGAGGGGTAGTTGGCCCCCAAAGTTGTCCTGGGGGCCAACTACCCCTCCTGTTACCTCCACTAAGTCCCACACAGTGGGATTGTTAAGAGGTCTTCGGAAGCCACGCCCCCCCTTTCTCCACCACTCTGCAAACGCGCCTCCTGGCACAGTACTGGTTGAGGGATTAAGTCCACTTTACTCCTAAGGGACTTTGGGGCCCAAGAAGCCCTCCTGGTACCTCCTGTAAGTCTTACGCAGCGGAATTCCTGAGCGCTGGTTGGAGGCCCAGCCCCCTTTGTCCACCACTCTGCAAACGTGACTACCTGTTAAAGAAGGATTTGTAATGTAATAGGTCTAGCATTTACAAGAGTTAGAGCTATTGGCGTTGTAAATGTAAACGTTTTTACTAATGCTTTTTGGAGTGGAGTGGAGTGGATGTACATTACGTGTACTGGTATTATGCAGTATGTTGTGAAGTGAAATTATGTAGATAGGAAGTATGTGGTATTTAGTGTATAGGAATTATGTAGAGTGGGATTATGTGTCATGGAGAGTAATTATGTGGTATGGTAGTCTGTGTTGTGGAGTGGTAACCTCCCATTTAGTCTTCCTCGTTTCCATAGAAACTAAACTATGAACTCAATGAGACAAAAAAAAAAGGAATCACTGAGGAGCACTTGTGGACTTAGTCAGAGGTATGAGCAGTGCCACTGGAATTATGCGACTGTTTGGCAGCACCGATTTTGCACAATTATACATTTTCCGCATTAGCCACATAATCCATGAACAAAAAAAGGCTTGTTTCTAGCTCAAACGTTTCCAAAAATGCAGCGACAAGTGTTACAGCGTGGTGGAAGGCCCTTTGCAAACCTAGAATGGTCACCTGTTACTTATTGCTAAATGTGGTTGTTAAATTGGTACTAATGGTGTGCAAGCCACTCTTGCTTCTTTCTGCGCCTCTCTTGCCTCTTTCTGCATTTCTGTTGCTTCTTTATGCACCTTTCTTTCTTTTTCTGCACTTCTCTTGCCTCTTTCTGCAAATCTCTTCTACTTTCTGCACCTCTTTTGCCTCTTTCTGCACCTCTGTTACCTCTTTCTGTGCCTCTTTTGCTTCTTTGTGCACCCCTCTTGCCTCTTTCTGCACCTCTCTTGCCTCTTTCTGCACCCCTCTTCCCTCTTTCTGCACCCCAACTGCCTCTTTCTGCACCTCTGTTCCTTCTTTCTGCACTTCTTTTGTTTCTTTCTGCACCTCTCTTGCTCTTTCTGCACCCCTCTTGCCTCTTTCTCCACCCCTCTTCCCCCTTTCTGTATCTCTGTTTCTTCTTTCTGCACTTCGCTTGTCTCTTTCTCCACCCCTCTTCCCTCTTTCTGCACCTCTGTTGCTTTTTTCTGCACCTCTATTGCTTCTTTCAGCACCCGTCGTGCCTCTTTCACACCCCTCTTCCTGCACTCCTCTTGCCTCTTTCTGCACCTCTGTTCCTTCTTTCTGCATTTCTTTTGTTTCTTTTTGCACCTCTCACTTCTTTCTGTACCCCTTTTGCCTCTTTCTGCACCCCTCTTCCCTCTTTCTGCACCCCTCTTGCCTCTTTCTGCACCTCTGTTCCTTCTTTCTGCACTTCTTCTGTTTCTTTCTGCAGCTCTCTTGCTTCTTTCTGCATCCCTCTTGCCTCTTTCTCCACCCCTCTTCCCCCTTTCTGTATTTCTGTTGCTTCTTTCTGCACTTCTCTTGTCTCTTTCTCCACCCCTCTTCCCTCTTTCTGCACCTCTGTTGCTTCTTTCTGTACCTCTCTTGCTTCTTTCTGCACCCCTCGTGCCTCTTTCACACCCCTCTTCCCGCACCCCTCTTGCCTCTTTCTGCACCTCTGTTCCTTCTTTCTGCACTTCTTCTGTTTCTTTCTGCAACTCTCTTGCTTCTTTCTACACCCCCTTGCCTCTTTCTCCACCCATCCACCCTCTTTCTGCACCCCTGTTGCCTCTTTCTGCACCTCTGTTCTTTCTTTCTGCACTTCTTTAGTTTCTTTCTGCACATCTGTTTCTTTCTGCACCCCACATGCATCTTTCTGCACCCCTCTTCCCTCTTTGTGCACCCCTCTTGCCTCCTTCTGCACCTCTGCCGCTTCTTTCTGATCTCCTCTTGCTTCTTTCTGAATTCCTTGTGCCTCTTTCTGCACCTCTGTTCCTTCTTTTTGCACTTATTTTCTTACTTACTGCACCCTTTTTGCCTCTTTCTGCACCCCTCTTGCCTCTTTCTGCACCTCTGTTCCTTCTTTTTGCACTTCTTTTGTTTCTTTCTGCAGCTCTCATGCTTCTTTCTGCACCCCTTTGCCTCTTTCTCCACCCCTCTTCCCTCTTTCTGCACCCCTGTTGCCCCTTTCTGCGCCTCTGTTCCTTCTTTCTACACTTCTTTTGTTTCTTTCTGCACGTCTCTTTTTTCTGTACTCCTTGTGCCTCTTTCTGCACCCCTCTTCCCTCTTTTTGCACCCCCTCTTGCCTCTTTCTGCACCTTTATTGCTTCTTTCTGCGCTCCTCTTGCTTCATTCTACACCTCTCTTGCTTCTTTCTGCAGCACTTGTGTTTATTTCTGCACCCCTCTTCCCTGTTTCTGCACCCCTTTTGCCTCTTTCTGCACCTCTGTTCCTTCTGTCTGCACTTCTTTTATTTCTTTATGCACCTCTCTTGCTTCTTTCTGCACCCCTCTTGCCACTTTCTCTACCCCTGTTCCCCCTTTTTGCATCTCTGTTGCTTCTTTCTGCACTTCTCTTGCCTCTTTCTCCACCCCTCATCCCTCTTTCTGCACCTCTGTTGCTTCTTTCTGAACTTCTCTTGCTTCTTTCTGCACCTCTGTCCCTTCTTTCTGCACCCCTCTTCCCTTCTTCTGCACCCCTCTGGCCGCTTTCTGCACCTGTGTTCTTTCATTCTGTACTTCTTTTGTTTCTTTCTGCAACTCTCTTGCTTCTTTCTGCACCCCTCTTGCTTCTTTCTGCACCTCTCGTGTCTCTTTCATACCCCTCTTTCTGCACCCCTCTTGCCTCTTTCTGCACCTCTGTTCCTTCTTTCTGCACTTCTTTTGTTTCTTTCTGCACCTCTTTTGTTTCTTTCTGTATCCCTCTTGCCTCTTTCACCACCCCACTTCTCCCTTTCTGCATCTCTGTTGCTCTTTATGCACTTCTCTTGCTTCTTTCTGTACCTCTCTTGCTTCTTTCTGTACCCCTTGTGCCTATTTCTGCACCCCTCTTCCCTCTTTCTGCACTACTCTTGCCTCTTTCTGCACCACTGTTGCTTCTTTCTGCACTTTTTTTGTTTCTTTCTGCAGCCCTCTTGCCTCTTTCTACACCTCTGTTCCTTCTTTCTGCACTTCTTTTGTTTCTTTCTGCACCTCTTGCTTCTTTCTGCACCCCTTATGCCTCTTTCTGCACCCCTCTTGCCTCTTTCTGCACCTCTGTTCCTTCATTATGCACTTCTTTTGTTTCTTGCTGCAGCTCTCTTGATTCTTTCTGCAGCCCCTTGCCTCTTTTTCTACCCCTCTTCCCTCTTTGTTCACCCCTGTTGCCTCTTTCTGCACCTTTGTTCCTTCTTTCTGTACTTCTTTTGTTTCTTGCTGCACATCTCTTGCTTCTTTCTTCACCCCTTGTGCCTCTTTCTGCACCTCTCTTCCCTCTTTTTGCACCCCTCTTGCCTCTTTGTGCACCTCTGTGTCTTTTTTCTGCACTACTCATGCTTCTTTCTGCACCTCTTTTGCTTCTTTCTGCACCACTCGTACTTCTTTCTGCACCCCTCTTCCCTCTTTCTGCACCCGTCTTGCCTCTTTCTGCACCTCTGTCCCTTCTTTCTGTACTTCTTATGTTTCTTTCTGCAGCTTTTTGCTTCTTTCTGCACCCCTTGCCTCTTTCTCCACCCCTCTTACCTTTTCTTCACCCCTGTTGCCTCTTTCTGCACCTCTGTTCCTTCTTTCTGCACTTCTTTTATTTTTTGCTGCACATCTCTTGCTTCTTTCTGCACCTTTTGTGCCTCTCTCTGCACCTCTCTTCCCTCTTTTTGTACCCCTCTTGCCTCTTTCTGTACCTCTGTTGCTTATTTCTGCACCCCTCGTGCCTCTTTCTGCACCTCTGTTCCTTTTTTCTGCTTTTCTTTTGTTTCTTTCTGCACCTCTCCTGCTTTTTTCTGCACCCCTCTTGCCTCTTTCTGCACCCCTCTTGCCTCTTTCTGCACCTCTGTTCCTTTTTTCTGCTCTTCTTTTGTTTCTTTCTGCACCTCTCCTGCTTTTTTCTGCACTACTCTTTCTTCTTTCTGCACCTCTTTGCTTCTTTCTGTACCCCTCGTGCTTCTTTCTGCACCCCTCTTTCTGCACCCCTCTTGCCTCTTTCTGCACCTCTGCTCCTTTTTTCTGCTCTTCTTTTGTTTCTTTCTGCACCTCTCCTGCTTTTTTCTGCACCCTTTTGCCTCTTTCTGCATCTCTGTTCCTTCTTTCTGCACTTCTTTTGTTTCTTTCTGCACCTCTCACTTCTTTCTGCACCCTTCTTGCCACTTTCTCTACCACTGTTCCCCCTTTTTGCATCTCTGTTGCTTCTTTCTGCACTTCTCTTGCCTCTTTCTCTACCCCTCTTCCCTCTTTCTTCACCACTATTGCCTCTTTCTGCAACTCTGTTCCTTCACAAACCTGGTCAGACTTACAACAGTGATATGCTTAGGATAGATGTTTTATATTTGGTAGGTAGGCCTAACATTCTGAGCAGTCGATTAATAGTGAACCTTCAAGAGAAAAGTGAGGTTTAAGACATCTTGGGAGAAGGATTAGTGATTAGGCTACTTTGTATGAGGTACAGTCAAAGTAGGCCTCTTTCTGCACCTCTGTTGGTTCTTTCTGCACCTTTCTCCCTCTTTCTGGACATCAGTTGCCTCTTTCTGCACTTCTCTTGCTTCTTTCTGCGCCTTTCTTCATCTTTCTGCACATGTCCTACCTATGTAGTCATATTTAGAAATTAGCATTTAAAATACCTTACAAATTCACTGAAAAAAACAGAGGTTTCATGGACATTATAGTTAGGAATTAGCAGTTAAAAAACCTTTGAAATTCACTGAAAAAACCAGAGGTTTCAAGGATGCTATAGTTAGAAATTAGCATTTAAAAAACCTTAGAAATTCACTGAAAAAACCACAGGTTTCAGGGTTGTTATAGTTAGTTGGACATTTCACTCGTACAAAACCAGAGAAATTTGGCTGTTATAGTTAGTTGAGCTAACTATTACTCGCCCCCCGCAATGCACTGCTGATGACGTCACATAGTACATCACTCATGACATGGTCAGTGACATCACTGTTGACATCTCAAATGACATCACTGATGACATCATCCACTTAATATCTGACGCACCTCCTCACACCCTAATATAACCTTTCATTCACCTACTCTAAAATACAGACTACCATTCTCAAAACCATTGACACACCAACACCAGTTAGTACATACCCATTCACTGATTCATAGGTCTACACACATCCACTCACTCACCGATACAGTCACTCATACACGCAGTCACTCATCAATACAGCCTCTGATATATGCACTCATACACCTATAAAGACACTAACATACTGCCACTCATCCACAGAGATACTCACACACCTAGTCAGTCACCCAAAGATTCAATCACACTGCTATTTACTCACCAATACAGTTATACACACACCACCTCACTTATTCATACAGATACTAACACATACTTACTCTCTTATACAATCACTGACACAAGCACACACTCATCCATACAGCTACTCTCACAATCACTCACTCTCACTTATAGTCACTTATATACTCCAACATTCACATATACTGCCTTTCACATATGTAGTTACTCACACATGTTCCACTGAGATATCCATTCACTCACCAACACAGCCATACACACACTCTCTCACCCATACAGCCCCCTCGCAGATGCACTCATGAACCCATACACCCACTGAATCACCCACTCACACATCCATGGAGGGAGTCACACACACCCCCACCCATCCACACAGACACTCAGGCACCCATACAGGTAATCAGACAACCAATCATTAACCCATATAGACACTCATGTAGCTGCTCACCAACCCATGCAGCCACTTACAGACCAACTGACAGACTGATACAGACATTCACACAGATTAGTCATTCACCCATGCATTCACTAAAACATGTTTAAACTCTCACTTAAACAGTCAGTGACGCACCCACTAAATCATCCATTCAGACACTCATACACCTACTCATTCTTCAATACACCTTTGTGTATCTATAATTAACAATTTTAAACTTTCAGAAATCACCCAGTCTCTGGATGATGTCATGAGTGATGTCACTGAGCATGTCATGAGTGATGTAATATGTGAAGTCATCAGCAGTGCATTGCAGGGGCGCAAGTTATAGTTAGCTCAACTAACTGTAACGGCCAAATTTATCTGTTTTTGTACGAGTGAAATGTCCAACTAACTATAATGCCCCTGAAACCTGTGTTTTTTTCAGTGAATTTCTAAGGTTTTTTAAATGCTAATTTCTAACTATAACGTCCCTGAAACCTCTTGTTTTTTCAGTGGAAAAAATAAATAAATATATATATATGTTTATATATATTCAGCTCCAAAGTTGTCCACCAGATGAGCAGCACTCAGACAACAGCAGCAAGACAACAGCCTTTGATAGGTATGAACGGTATTCCGCCTGCAGATACTTTAAACAGCCGTTCCGTATAGGACTGCCTGTCTCGTTTCGAAGTTCCTCAACTTCTCCTCAGAGGCTTTAACGGAAAGGATGCGTGCATGTACCGGTCCCAGTTCACATTTGAATATTGCACGCCCCCAAATGGGCTGCTCCTATGAGATTGTGCATGATGGGAGCTGTAGTCTCGGCACTTAGGGGCAGATTTACAACTTCTGGCGCATCCCTGCAAATCAGCAGGGATGCGCCAGAATAGTTGCGACACGCAATTCTCTCCTTGCGCCACCACGGAAGCGCCGCATTTACAATGCGGCGCACCGTGGCGCAAGGAAAGGCCGATGCGTGTCGCATCCTGTGGCGCAAGGGCGGCGCATTGCTGGAGTCGTGTCGCAAGCGCGACGCAACTCCAGCAATGCTCGTGGGCCGCCCATACCTAACGTGGTGCGCCACTCCTTACGCCTGCTTGAAGCAGGCGTAAGGATTCGTCGCAGCGGCGTCGGAAAAGTGACTGAGTGAAATCTTGTAGTTTTCACTCAGCCACTTTTGCGAGGCGTTCCTGCGCCGGAACGCCCCCCCCTGCTCCGGAACGCCCACATGAAACCTGACGCAGGTTTCATGTGGCGCAGGGCTTTACTACGTGACGCATCTCCCTAGATGCGTCACGTTGTACATACCCCGCAGCATGGCGCTGGCTTTACGCCGCCGTTGCGTCACAGAAGTGACGCAACGGCGGCGCTAAAGTGGCGCAAGGGGCTTGTAAATCTGCCCCTTAGTAATCCACAGATAGATGCACACATAATGTTCTGTTGAATTCAAAGTCCTCAATGGACCCCGCAGACGGGCCCATCCTAGATCCTCTCCTGCTGCACAACATTTACGATTCAGTCAATGCCAAGTCGCGTGGCCCCCTTGATTCGCGGGGTGGTGCTCGCTCCGTGGCAGGACGGCCGCGTATAGATTCAGCTCCAAAGTTATCCACCAGATGAGCAGCACTCAGACAACAGCAGCAAGACAACAGCCTTTGATAGGTATGAACGGTATTCCGCCTGCGGATACTTTAAACAGCCGTTCCGTATAGGACTGCCTGACGCATTTCGAAGTTCCTCAACTTCTCCTCAGAGGCTTTAACGGAAAGGATGCGTGCATGCACCGGTCCCAGTTCACATTTGAATATTGCACGCCCCCAAATGGGCAGCTCCTATGAGACTGTGCATGATGGGAGCTGTAGTCTCGGCACTTAGTAATCCACAGATGGATGCACACATAATGTTCTGTTGAATTCAAAGTCCTCAATGGACCCCGCAGACGGGCCCGTCCTAGAACTTCTGCTGCTGCCCCACATTTACGATTCAGTCAATACCAAGTCGCGTGGCCCCCTTGATTCGCGGGGTCGTGCTCGCTCCGCGGCAGGACGGCCGCGTATAGATTCAGCTCCAAAGTTGTCCACCAGATGAGCAGCACTCAGACAACAGTAGCAAGATAACAGCCTTTGATAGGTATGAACGGTATTCCGCCTGCGGATACTTTAAACATCCGTTCCGTATAGGACTGCCTGACGTGTTTCCAAGTTCCTCAACTTTTCCTCAGAGGCTTTAACGGAAAGGATGCATGCATGTTCCGGTCCCAGTTCACATTTGAATATTGCACGCCCCCAAATGGGCCGCTCCTATGAGACTGTGCATGATGGGAGCTGTAGTCTCGGCACTTAGTAATCCACAGATGGATGCACACATAATGTTCTGTTGAATTCAAAGTCCTCAATGGACCCCGCAGACGGGCCCATCCTAAATCCTCTGCTGCTGCACAACATTTATGATTCAGTCAATACCAAGTCGCGTGGCCCCCTTGATTTGCGGGGTGGTGCTCGCTCCGCGGCAGGACGGCTGCGTATAGTTTCAGCTCCAAAGTTGTCTACCAGATGAGCAGCACTCAGACAACAGCAGCAAGACAACAGCCTTTGATAGGTATGAACGGTATTCCGCCTGCGGATACTTTAAACAGCCGTTCCGTATAGGACTGCCTGACGCGTTTCCAAGTTCCTCAACTTCTCCTCAGAGGCTTTAACGGAAAGGATGCGTGCATGTACCGGTCCCAGTTCACATTTGAATATTGCACGCCCCCAAATGGGCCGCTCCTATGATACTGTGCATGATGGGAGCTGTAGTCTCGGCACTTAGTAATCCACAGATGGATGCACACATAATGTTCTGTTGAATTCAAAGTCCTGCTGTGGAGCGAGCACCACCCCGCGAATCAAGGGGGCCACGTGACTTGGTATTGACTGAATCGTAAATGTGGGGCAGCAGCAGAGGATCTAGGACGGGCCCGTCTGCGGGGTCCGTTGAGGACTTTGAATTCAACAGAACATTATGTGTGCATCCATCTGTGGATTACTAAGTGCCGAGACTACAGCTCCCATCATGCACAGTCTCATAGGAGTGGCCCATTTGGGGGCGTGCAATATTTAAATGTGAACTGGGACCGGTACATGCACGCATCCTTTCCGTTAAAGCCTCTGAGGAGAAGTTGAGGAACTTCAAAACGTGTCAAGCAGTCCTATACGGAACGGCTATTTAAAGTATCCTCAGGCGGAATACCATTCATACCTATCAAAGGCTGTTGTCTTGCTGCTGTTGTCTGAGTGCTGCTCATCTGATGGACAACTTTGGAGCTGAATATATATATATATATATATATATATATATATATATATATATATATATATATATATATATATATATATATATATATATATATATATATATATATATGTATATATATATAAGCCCATTGAAGGTACCTGGGGCCTGTTGATCAGAGAACAATTGTCCACAAGGGAGGAATTTTGAAACATTGGAATGACAACCTACTAAGGCATTATGTGGTTTGCAGACCTCAAGCTGTGTGACACTAGCCCATCTGGACAATATGGGGTCTTGCTAATCTGATGTCACGGATAATGATGAATTGCTTATTAAATTGTGCTGGAGAAAGTATACTCAGGTGGACTGACATTAGCAGATCCTGTTGCTTAATTACTTGTTCAGCTGAAAATCAAATTTGATGTATTTGGACAAGCGAATTGCATGATAACTGGAAGATATTGAGAAAGAAGTCTGCAGTCTGATGGTGTCCTGGCTCTGGGTGTGATGAGATCCACCAGAGATGGTGAGCTTGTCTACAAGATAAATTAGGGTTGCTTGTCATTATAGCTTTCTAAATGATACAGCTGATTTTGAAGATGGTGCAAGTTGGCAAGGAGAGCTAATCGAGTTCCACCAGGATGGGGGTTATGAGATCATATTTCGTCAGGCCGTGAATGAGACATGCTGCAGCATGTAGGATGCCCTTAAAGGTTGCCTTTGTGGAGTTTAGGAAGCTGTGGTGAAGGGCATTACCAACATCCATATGCAAGAATATGAGGCCTGAAGTTCTGAAGTCACTTTCTGAACAAAACATTTTCACTTTCTTTAGAAGAAAAAGCTATTACCAGACAGCCTATGTTTTATTGGCAAAATGTTCCTTAAGGGTGTGGTTAATGTCCAGGATGAATGCATTTGACTTGGCATTTGGTGAATGTTGGGGTTTGAAAATATAATTGTCATGTCATTTAGGCAGGTTGGCACTGTATCTTGTTTATTGTTCTTGACAAACAAAAGGAATTCTTTCTTGATTGGGTTAAGCTTCAGGTAGCCCCTGGACATCCAGGTCGGTTGATGTGCAAGCAGTTTTTGAGGCATTTGAAGTTTGAAGAAGAGGAGACTAGTAGAGCTGTGTATCATATTGGTGAATTTTGCTGCGGTTATCTGAGAGTAGAGCACAACGTGGCTCCATTTATAGGTTGAAGGTGACAGGAGACTGTATGAAGCCCTCGGGGACTCTGCAGGAGGCAGGGATCGTTGGTGACCTGGACATACCAATGTGAAAAAAAACTGGTGTTGGTTGGAAAGTGTTAGACCTCTCAGCCTTAGGGTGATCTTTCCCAAAACCTTTTACCTTATGCCTCCATATTTTTCTGATCTTGTTTTTGTTGGCCTTAGGACTGTGTGCTGTTTACCACTGCTAACCGACACTAAAGTGCATGTACTCACTCCTTAAAACATGGAAACATTGGCTTTTCCCTAATTTGCATATTTAATTTACTTATAAGTTTCTAGTTAAGTGGTACTACTTGTACCCAGGGCCTTTAAATTAAATGCTACTAGTGGGCATTGAAGGAAGTGGCCCGTTTAGGGTCACCCGGGTCACTCACGACCACCTCTCAGCCTTCCATATCAAATGAAGAGTCGGTCAGACAGTAGAGAATACAAACCAATGTATGTTTATTCAGATACGCTCGAGCGGAGCCCGGTCTGCCCAGTCTCTTAGGAGTGCTGCAGAGAGGGACTGACATCAGCAAGCATAACGATACATTATGTACATTTCAGAACCAATGAAGGCACGCCCACAATGGAATTTTCCAAGCAGATGCAGCTAAACAAAGAAGTACAGAAGGATAGGTTTCAATTCCAACTATCACTAATTCCCAAGAAAAATGTGATGTATCTTTTGTAAAAATTGTAGATCTGACAGCACATCATAGTTGAAAACAGAAGCAGAATGCTATACATGAAAAATAAAACACTGCACCAACCAGAGACTACTATGGGATCTTCCACCTATCACAGGTCATTATCCTTGTGGATCATGTGCCGTTTGTCCTCAGACAAAACAAACAAAAGAGCTCAAACTGTCTGATAGGTTCACATGGAAGATCACGAAACATACTATTTGCAACACAACACGTTGTGTGTACTTGTTGACATGCCCCTGTGATAAAAGATACATCGGTATGACCATGAGGGCCATAAAGACCAGAATAACCGAACATAAAAGCAGTATCTGCTGCCTTAAGACAAACACGAAACTCTACACCCACTTCACAGAATACAGACATCCTCCTGAAAGCTTACGTTGGGTGGTCCTTGAAACACACCAACAGATAACACACTCAGCCCTTTTCAGGATGGAACAGAGATGGGTGTTTCGTCTTGACTCAGCCAACAATGGCCTTAACGACGAAATCCTGTGGAGTACTCTGAATTACTAAATGATACCTGGGTAACATGTCATCTCACGTCTGATTATGATTCATAGTTTCCAATGCCATAAACGGTTATATACCACCTTCAAACTCCAATATTACATCCCCACTTATATGATCATGTGGTGCCTTTTAACCCTATTGCATTTCTTTATGCGCACTCCAAGATGGCCGCCATGGTTTCCTCAGTAACTCGATCACCTATTCATCACCACGTGACTCTCCCAACACCAGCTGCGGCCGCTTGGCTCTCCCGCGCGCGTCTCTGCCGGAACCGCGGCGGGTATTTAAAACAGTCCACTGATGTGACAAGATACCTTCCTAGTTGCAGCGGAGCGGGTAGGTCTGCCACGAGGCTCCGAGCGGGAGCAGGTGAGTATGTATAACTCGTTGGAGGCTCAGCCTGACAACCACGACGAATGAAGGTAAGGGGTACCGGCGCCAGGGACTGCCCTGCATAAGCTATTGAATCTGAAACGAATGCCTTACTTAATCGGTAAACTGTCCTCGACGCGGTCGGGTCCTTGGGGGCGTGTTCATTCTAGTCATGACACTGGGGATGCTCCTTTGAGCCTCCGGAGTTTCGATGCGATGGATATCGGCCTACCAGGCACACTGGCCCAGTTTAGGCAATTTTAACATAGGTTTTGTTGGTGGTTTAGGGTCACGTTTACAGGCAACATCCTATCTGACCCGGACCCTTTGTTCTTTATAGTCTATTGCATCGGGGCCATTATTTGAGCAACAAACCAGTATACATATGACCAAAACGTCTCATGGTGCTATGTGTCTCTCTCTAATTTATAGAGACACTACATTCTGTGTCTTAACACTTCGCTGCTACTGATGAGGCACAACTAGATACCTTGAATAGGTGAGTTAACAATCACTCACCACTTTGCTTTATTACCACTTTTGAGTATGTGTGCACAGGGGTTTGCATACCGAGTCATTTACAGCGCTATAATGAATTGCATGATAGCATTGTGTGTTTTTTTGTTTTTTTAAATGTCACATTTGATAATGTGAACCAAGCACAAATCCAGTAATCATCATAATGATTGAACTCACATGGGAATTTTCGAACTACTCTGTTTTTATTCTCTTTGTTACTCTAGGTTGGCTTCCTTCCGTTTGGGTACTGTCCCGTGGGAACAATAAGTGGTAGGTAGCGTTGCACCTTGCCACCCATTGTAGATAGTTTTTATCATTCACTCGGTCCTGAAGAATCGCCATTGATCATTTTTGACAACCTGAGGCGAGAAACATGTTGACCATCTGGGGGATGAGCGCAATTTTTGTCACATTATAACAAAACAGCCTCCCCCACTTCTCCTTTTAACCAGGTTGGGACCCTCTCAGAATAAAGTTTACCATAGAGGACTCCCTCACCTGTTTTAACACTCACTTTTCACATCTACACTCACTTAGGTCCCTCACACCCACGGCACCTATACGGCAAGGAACAGAAGATCTCAGATAAAGAGCCCCTTTATGGGTGCCCGTCGGGCATTGCAGCGCCGGCCCGACGAGGAGCAGGCCCATATGATGAAGCATGACACCTAGCTTGCTGGGTGTGTGAGGGCACTAGTTCCGATAGGAGGAATTCCCCACCTCCTCACTACCTAGAGTACATATACAGGGTGGTTAGTATACCACCAAGGAACTTCGTACCCTTCTCTTTTGACAGTCCTGCAGCAAACAGTTGTGTTTTTTGATTTTCAAAAAGAAAATCCTGAAATAGAATTTTCTCTTTGAACATAAAAAAAGTAAAGCTTCTCTCGCAATGGGAGTCATTTCCCATGTCGGGTGGGGAAGCATTATTTGCATTTTACTGTTCCTCACTACCAGGGTTTGTCTGGTGGTGATAAACAGTAAAAAAAAGTAATATGTCAGTCCATCCCCCGATTGGGTGGACAGACGTACAGTCATTTCTCTGATGGCCCTAACTCTGTCAGGCCGTTGGAGAGGTTTGGCTATGGCAGTGATGGAGTAGTCACCACCGTAGCCAAACCTAAAGTCTGTCTGCATATAAGTTTGCCAGGCATACCATTATGTTGGCACCACTGGGATGGAATATCCATACCACCAACATATTAATCAAGCCAAAAGTCAGAAGGTAAAATCTTTGACCAACACACACCTGGTTGGTGTATCCGACCCATACTCCATCGCGGTCAGCCTGAAATTGTGCCTTGGCCCCAGTCTACCATGACCATAGACTGTCATTATCGGATAACTCTTTTTTGGCACTATTTCTACTTAAAACATTTAAAATTCATATCTCTGTTTCTCCTTATTAGATTTTGTCATGTTGGTGTTTATTTATTGTTACTTTATTTTTCAATATTTTATTTATTAAATATTAGTTTATTTTTCTAATTCAGTTTGGGATTTTTATTGCTTCACATTTTGACTTTATCACTGTTTGGTACTGCATTAATATTTGATATATTCCCCTAAATTACGCCTGTCTGCTCTGTGCCATAGCGACCAAGGTGTTGCGTTTAGGTTAAATTTGGTCACTTTGAGGGATCATCCTGACAAAGGTTGGGATTATTCCTTGAGGTGTGTAGTCACCCACCCTAAATAATAAGTAGGGGTGGGTATAACTGGCGTAATTCTCAATAGTGTGATTACTCACAATTAACACACAATTACTCATAATTATGCATAACTATATGAGAAGTAGAATCCAGCATTTAGCACTATTTTCAAAATGCACCCTCCCATTCAAAATGGGCTCAGGGAAGCATTTTGCACTACGGAAATAGCACTAACTGCTACAGGATATTAATAGGAGTAGTCAGCAGATGCTCGGCTCTCTCAGTTCACTACTCTTTTGCTCCTGCAGTAGGATTTTTGTCCCAAATGACTCTTAATTAGTCAAGTAATGCATAATTATTGAACCAATTACTCCAGCGTAATGAAAATGTCAGCCAGGCTAAACGAGGGGTTCTTGCCCAAGGCGCTTCCTGGTCCTTACAGGCGCAAACAAAGACCTTCTCTATGTCCAACCTTTGATGGGGACGCCTGAACGACGGGATGTCCTGAAGAGTTGATTGAAGTAGAGAGTAAGCAGGAAGTTATATCGTTTCCTGTGCACATGGATGATGGGAAATGCAGTGGTGTTGCTTCCTGTGCTGATGGATGATGGGAAATTAAGTACTCTTGTTTGGCTTTTTCTTTTAAAGAAGCTTTTGGTGGAAAACCAGTGGTGTCATTTCCTGTGCAGATGGCTGATGGGAAATTAAATCCTCCTGTTTGGCTTCTGGCTTTAAAAATGATTTTGTAGAGAAACCATTGATGTCACTTCCTGCACAGATGGATGATCAGAAATCTAGCTATGCCACTACCTTTGCCTTTGGATGATGGGAAATGCAGTGGTGTCACTTCATGTGCAAATGGATGATGGGAAATTAAGTTCTTTTTTTGACTTCTTTTAAAAATGGTTTGGTGGGAAATCCAATGATGCCACTTCTTGTGCGGATTGATAATTCAGAAAAAATCCTGGAAAGGGAGCTCTTTAAGAAAGTTTTGTTAACATGGCAACAGGGCTGGTGGTTTATGAATTAGTAATGATTTCCATTACTGCTGCTACTCAACTAAAGTGCCCCATTCATGAAAGAACTTGCGTCTCTGCCTGAGTGTAGTACAGCAGCTTTTTTCTATACACAACTGATCCCAGAAGTGAACCTGGATAACTGTGCCAGGCATAGGTTTCAAGGTGCAGTCTTGGGAATGCCATGTGATTTTTCCTAAAAAGACCATTTATCCTTGTTCGGAGTGCTCCATGGCAAAAATAACTCTGCACAGAAGGAATAGATCTTCCTCACAAATGCATATTATTTTCCTCTATCTATTTTTGATAGATGTTATCTCTTTATAGTGTTTCAGGCTTTGAGGACAATCAGTGCTTTTGGCAGAAAAAAATGCCCTAGGAACTGGGTCTAATTGTTCCTCAGTCTGGCTAGTAGTGTAGTCACTTCAGACAATTCTTGCTTAAAGTAGATTTTCTGTTTGCTTTAATTTGTATCTTCAGTCTCAAGTCTTTGTAAGGTAGGGTATTTTGTAAAACATCTCCTCTCACCTCCTCTGCTTAATAGGAAAGTACATGGGGATCCTATACAGGCTCTCTTACAGACTCTTTTTTAACCTTTATAATTGCATCAAATAGGAGAGCTGGTGTTTATTGTTTCACCTGTCAATCTAGTGGCCCTCTCCCTCAAGTTTCTGTAGAGACAAACGTGCATACTTTGATCCTTTTCTCCTTATTGTGGTTCAATCTATGGGCCTTTTAACAATTTTGGTGGTCCCACAGCGGACAGTGCAATGCACCATCTGCTGTGAGACTGCAAAACCCGTGGTTGGACCGCCGGCAAAATCAGGTGCTTTCTCCTGGTCTGCCAGGTGGTCTAGCAGCAGTCTGAGAGCAGCAGTCTGTCAGGCTCATTAAAGAGCCTAACAGGCAGACCGCCACTCTCACAACGTCGTCTGCAGCTTCCTGCATGGTGTGGCATATATACCACACCATGCAGGAACAGTGGGTGCAGATTTACAGGGGGGCACTACATGTGCCCCCCTGCATGCACCCCTATGCACAGAGCCACCCTTTTCATGGCGTGTGACCGCCATGAAAAGGGTGGCAGTGAGGCAACTCAAAATATGCTCGGCAGCGGCAGCCTCGAACTGTTCCCAGACCGACGCAGGATCCTCGATCTGCAGCGGTAGCATCGGTTTAGTGGCAGTCCGACCACCACACTTATAATACTGCCGGCAGTCCCGCAGTGTGGCAGTGGTCGGAACGGCACCACAACTACGGTGGTCCCATAGACTACCGTAGTCGTAATAAGGCCCAAGACAGACTGGACTGGAGTTAGGCGCTGCGGGGTCACAGAATACTTTCAGTTCAACAGACTTATTTTAATGTTATCTCTCTTCGGACATTTGCTTCAGATCTTTAATCACATTATAAATCAAGTGACATATTTCCAGATATTTAGACAGAATATCGAAAAATTAATATATACCCATACCAAAATATCGAGTCTAAAATGTCGTGATATGGAAATATCATCAGCAATAATATCGATGTCAAGAATATTGTTTTTTGTCAAAGATCTTTTTATTAGTTTCAAAGATATAACAGTACAGAGGAAAGGTAAACATCATACAGGGGAAGGAGACTCCAATGCAACGTGTATGCCGACCGTTACAGTGTGCTATAGTATCATACACAGTTTGCGAACTAGGAATCGACAAATTTTGAATATGCTCAACGTGCAACTCCCAGGTTTCCCCCGGGTCCCGCAATTACAATCAACATCGTGATCCCAAGGGAGATCCACATAACCTTTGCGATCTGTCTCCCCCCCCCTTTATAACCAAAGAACACAAAAATTCAAACTAAGGTGTCACAGTCAAAGAAAATTCAAGAAAAGTTGCTGTTGAAGGCCGGGTCCCAGGGGGAGGGGAACCCCTCCGTCCCCGAAGCATCCTCATCGTATCGGTGGAGTCAATGGGAGTTCTAGATTAACCCTGGGCGGAGTATGCAGAGTTGCACTACGCGGAACACGGCAAAGTGCATAAAAAACTCTGTCGCACTACGCAGAGCTCCGCGAGCGGCGGAGTATGATAGAAAAATGCACAGTGCAGGATGCTTGTCCGCACTGTGCAATCATTGCGAACGGCAGCATGCACAGCACAAGCTTTCCTTTTCTGCCGCTCGAGTAGATTTTTACTCGAGCGGCAGCTTTCTCAACACGAACGGGTAGTTTCTCAACGTGAGCGGTCGCGAGCATACCCGACCACTCGCTATGAGAAACCTGACCCCCCCGCATTGAGCAATCTCGCCGGGATATTGATTTTCCACGCTCGCGCTCGCCAACTTGATGTTGACGATCGCGAACGAGGAAAAATCTCACTGGGAGGTTGATTTTCCTCGCTCGCGGTTGCCAACTTGACGTTGACAAGCGCGAGCAAGGAAAAAAACTCTGCTCCGCACCACGAAGCTGAGTTTTTCGGAACTCCGTGATCTCCGCATAACGCGGAGTGCAGAAAACTCCGCAAACTCCACAAGCGGAGCGGAGTTTACCGACCAGGCCTATTCTAGATATGAAAAAGATGGAGAGCTCGCAGCCTCAGACCACAAGCGAACAGGGGCAACCCCTCAGAGAGGTACTCGACCAGGGGTGCCCACACATAGTCAAATCCCTTACGTGAGTCCTCTACGATGTCTGTCATTCTCTCCATCGCCAATGCCCGCCATAACCTGGCGTGCCACTGCGTGAGGGAGGGGGCCTCTGTTTTCTTCCAAGCGGCCGCAACGGCCATCTTAGCCACCCCGAGACAGAGCCACATTACAGACCGGTCCCCATGCGTCTGGCGCTTCAAGGTGGAATCCCGGATCCCCAAGAGTGTGTGTTCTAGTGTGTCCAGAATTGGGTAGCCCAAGATCAGTTTGATTTGTGCAAGTACCTCCTTCCAGAAGGGCTTGATGTGGGGACAGTCCCACCAGATGTGCCTAAAGTCACCCAGCAGCCCACAACCCCTCCAGCACCTGTCCGAAGAATGAGGGAAGATGGAGTGAAGCCTCTGGGGGTGTAGGTACCAGTCGTACATAATTTTGTAATGAGCCTCCCTTAAAAAAATAGAGCGATTAAACTTGGGTATATCCCTATATAGTGAGGCCCATTGTTTCTTCTGTAATGGGGTGTCCAAGAGTGCATACCAGAACCTTTGATGTCTAGGGGCCTGATGGGAACCCAACGCCTGTATGAGTGAGTATAGGTAGGAGATGGTCCCCCTTGAGGAGGCCCCGGACTGGGCAAATTTCTCAATGGGAAGGAGATCCCTGGTGGCGGCCTGCCTTATCTGCGGCTGACGGACCCAATGCTTAAGCTGCACATAGTGAAATTCCTCAACTGGCTGAAGATGAAAGGATTGCGCGCATTCTGTGAAGGTTAACATCTTCCCCCACTCAAACAGGTGCGAAAGCATGAGACAGCCCCCCTCCCACCAAGCTTCAAAGGGCCCCTCCTGTAATGCCGGAGGAAACTCGGGGTTGAAATGTATGGGCGTGTATGGGGAAGGGAAGATAGTGAGAGGAGTGGATCTGTTCAGTACTTCCCAAACCCCCAGGGTGGTCGCCGTAGGAGTGCTGATATAGGCATTGCGTGGTCGATGTTGTTTGTTTTTCCACAAGAGATCCCAGATCGTTCTCCCTGTTATTTGGCAATCCATATGGAGCCAGAGCTTTTCCGACTCTCGAAGGAACCACTCCGTAATCACCCTCAATTGAGCTGCCCTATAGTATCCCAAGAAGTCCGGTAAGGCTGCCCCTGCCAAATAAACTTGGTGATCATTGTTTTCAGTTCGGAGAAAAGCGCCCGATCCACGGCGATCGGAAGGCCCTGGAAGAGATATAGTAAGCGCGGGAGAACGTTCATTTTTATAGCATTTACCCGCCCTATCCAAGAGAGGTAGTCCGTCCGCCATCTAGCAAAATCAGCTTTAAGCTGACATAAGAGAGGAGGGTAGTTAGCTCCCTAGAGGTGCTCCAGTTTGGGGGTGAGTTTGATGCCCAGATAAGTAATGTCTTTGTGCGCACTCCGGAAGGGGGTCACACCTTCAATAGCTCGAATGAATTCCTTAGGCACCGTAAGGTTAAGGAGGAAGGATTTCGAGAGGTTCACCTTGAAGCCCGAGGCCTGTTCATAGGAGGCGAGTTCAGCCTGGATCGCTGGGAGAGAGGATTGCTGTCTCGTAACTGGGAGAAGCACGTCATCCGCAAATAGGGATATCTTGTGTTCATCCGTGCCAAATGGGACCCCCCTATGTCCTGGTTGGATCGAATGCGCTCCGCGAAGGGTTCTATGCTGAGCGCAAATAAGAGGGGGGATAAAGGGCACCCCTGACGGGTGCCCCTTGAGAGGTAAAAAGGTTCAGAGGCGACCCCATTTACCACGACCTTTGAACGTGGTGCGTAATAGTTCACTCGGACCATGCCAATGAAGGTCTTGGCAAAGCCATACCGACGAAGGGTACTAGTCAAAAAGGCCCAGTCAACCTAGTCAAAGGCCTTCTCCGCATCGAGCGAGAGAAGGACCGCAGGGATGGCCTTCCTCTGTGCTTTCTCAATGATGTGAACTACTCTTCGGAGGTTATCATGGGTCTGCCTCCCCTTGATAAAGCCCTCTTGGTCAGGCTGCACGAGGAACGGCATGATGTTTTCCAGGCGGGCAGCCAAGATTTTGGAATAAAGCTTGGCGTCCAGATTTAGGAGTGCTATAGGTCAGTAAGAAGTGCAGTTGGAGGGGTCTTTCCCTTGTTTGGGAATGACGGAGATCAGCGCCTCGCCCATTGAAGGGGTCACCTTGTGAGTGGCAGCGATATCATTGAAGAGCGTCACCAGACGGGGAACAAGTTCCGTAGCAAATGTATGATAGAAGTGGGCATTAAGGCCGTCAGGACCGGGTGCTTTTTGGAGCTTAAGCGAATCGATCGCCTTTTGGACCTCCTCATCGGTAATGGGGCTACTTAATTCCTCATTGGTGGAGGCTGGAACCAGGGGCAGGGTAAGTTCCTTCAAGTATTGATCCTGGACTTGCATGTCTAATTAGTCTGCAGAGTACAGGGCTTGATAAAAGTCCCCAAATGCCGTGGCCTTCCCCATTTCACTCTGGTGGGAGACCCCCCTCTCATCGACTATGCACCTGATGTAGTCCTTCTCCTGCTGCACCCTTAGCTGACGTGCCAACAGCGAACCCACCTTGTTACCTCCCTCATAATTGCGGGCTTGTAGTCGTAAGAGGGTCTTTTCAGCCCCGTTAGTATAGATAGCCTGAAGCTTCCCTTTAACCTGTGTAACCTTACAGAGGGCTTGTACCGAAGGATTAGACTTGTGATAATTCTCGGCAGTGCGAAGCTCACCCTCAAGAAGAAGGCGTTCTCCATTGCGTTGCACCTTGAGCGTGGCCTCTAGCTCAATACACTTCCCCCTAATAACTGACTTGAAGGCATCCCAATTATTGGCTAGGGAGGTTTGCTCCGGGTCGTTGAGGTCAAAGAATTCTATAATTGCTTTTCTTAGGTCGTCCCTAAGGAATCTGTCTCTACACAGGAAGTTGGGAAAATACCACCTGGTGAGTTTGGAGCATGGGGCAGGCCAGTCAAGAACCAGCTCCAGAGGTGTGTGATCGAAGAGGCAAATCGGGTGAAATTGGGATCCCGTCACTGTATAGAGAAGGGACTGGCTTAGGAATGCATGGTCCATCCTGGAGTATGTCCTATGTGAATGTGAGAAAAAGGAATAATCCCGGGCTGCGGGATGGGTCGTCCTCCAGGCGTCTACTAGTCCCAACCCCATCAGAGCTTCTTTCAGTGTTTTGCTGAATATCCCCCCTGGTGCCCTCTAGGAGTGTGAGGTGTCCAACGCCAAGTCCCATATCAGATTGAAGTCTCCGACCAGTAGGATGTCACCCCGTGCAAACCCCTCTAGCGTGGCCAAAAAAGAGAGGAGAAAGTCGTGTTGCCCTTTGTTAGGTGCATAAATCGTGGCTATGGTGCAGGCTCACCCCCGCAGCTCTCCCCTAACCATCATGAATCTCCCCTCTTTGTCCGTTTTAGTGTCATGGTGATGAAATGGTACCGAGGTATGAAAAAGGAGCACCACCCCGTTGTGTTTCGTGTGTGCAGAGGAACGGAAAATCTGTGGATAGGCCCTATGCTTCAAGCGCTGCTCCTCCTTGCGTGGGAGATGTGTCTCCTGCAAGGCAGCTATTTTAATCTGGTGATCGTGTAAGAATTTCCAAACCCGATTCCGTTTGTTAGGGGAATTAAGGCCTTTCACATTCCATGTTAAGCAGTTAACACCCATCAGCTAGTGTTCGACCCTTCCGCTTGCTGCATCCACTGAGCTCCGCGGAGCGCTACCCTCCCACTCCCACTCCCACCTCCCCCCCTCCCATCATACCACAGCAATCTAAATTGAAAGCATAAAGAACCGTGACACCCAAACAATACGAACAATAACAAAAACATAGGATAACTGTAAGCTCGTGGGTTCTCTATCGCTAAGGAGAACCGTAAATCGAGCATTATCTGGGGCGGTCCAAATTCCACCTCCAAGGCCCATAGACCTGTTACATAGGCACCTGTATGATAAGAGCTAGGAATAACCCTGAGCGCCGATGACGGCCGGAACACCCTCGACCCTCTCCCCCCCAACCTCAGCTTTAATCGCCAGAGTGAGCGATGTCCGAAGGACAGGAGTCTAAGGCCCCGTCAGGACCCACCAGCAGCGAACCTGATCAAGGCCCCTGCATGCAGTACGTCATGTGTACAACGGGGAGCAAATGCTTCATCACCCATAGTGTTCTTGCCAGCTCTCCGCTGCTGTAGCCAAGGGCCCCCCCTTGCTTCCTTGAACCCGTTGGTTCCTCCACCGCTCTCGAGTCTGTCGCTTGGGTTAGAGCTGGCAACTCAATACCCAGAATAGATGATGCCTCTTCCAACTCCGTGCAGTGATAGTTCTTGTTATCTAGGGAGAAGGCTAATCCAAAGGGGTAAGTCCATCTATATTTCGTCTTGCGGTCTCTTAGTGCTGTCATGACTGGGCGGAATAGCTGTCATCTGGCAAGTGTGGCTTGGGCTACATCCTGGTAAAGGGAGCACGTTGCGCCCTGGATGGATACCTTGTCAGTTCCTCGCGCTTTCTGTAGAACCCGCTCCTTGATTTTGAAGGAACTGAATTTTGCCAGGACGTCCCGGGCTTCTTAGCTTCACCTGCAGCGTGGGGCCCCACTCTGTGGACCCGCTCAAGACGCACCTCCGGCTCAGAGCCTCCCAGCACCATCGAAAAGAGACCCACCATGAAAGCCTCCAGATCGGGACCTTCGCATCCTTCTTTCAGACCCCTCACCCGAATGTTGTCCCGTCGGGAGCGATTCTCAAGGTCCTCACAACGAAGCACCGTGGCTTTCAGCTGGGAGCTCAAGTCATGATAGTGGGCCTCCAGGGGACGTACGCGATCCTCCAGTTCCTGATAATTTGTTTCCAGATCAAGAGCACGGGCCCCTATCGAATCAACATCCGCCTGCAACGACACCAGTCGCCCCCCCATTTCAGCCTTGAACGCATCGAAAGAGGCCCCCATGTCAGCCTTGATGTCGTCTCTAAGTTCTTGTTTAAATTCACGCAGTGAGGCCATCAAATCCTCCCGAGTGAGTGCCATCACTCCGTCTGGGTGCGCTACCCCTTCACTGCCCGAACCTTTAGGAGTGTGGGTGAAGAAACTGGAGACCTTAGTGAGTTGTGCTTTTTTGGGTGGCATAGGGACCTACGCCCTCCGCTTGGTCGGTGCCGCTCCGCAGTAGGAAGGAGAATAACCCCCACTCCGGGGGGGAATTGGGGTTCGTCCCGTCACCCCTTCACTGCGTCCCTGCGTAGACTGCGAGTACTTCTTGGTCGGGAAGCTCTGTAAGCAGAGCCGACGGCGCAGGCCACCGCTGGATCAAGCTACCTCCCTGATGGGGTGTAGATATTTGCTCAGGCTCTTTGGCTGTGGGCTTACTGCCTGGGGTTCGCAAGCTGCCGCCCGGGTTCCTCTGCGCCAGAAACCCGTCTCCCGAGGTCCGGGGACCACCTCTGATCAGTGTGACCTCAACTTGCAGCAGCCCCTTTCTATCCGCTCCTGCTCTCGGCTCCGTGGACCAGGAATGCCTGGGGGGGTGTCGTCATCCACGCCTCGCTGCCACCCAGGGCCACAGTGAGCCCCCCCGCTCCGCACGCCTCCCGATCTGGTGTCACAGAGCTTCTTGCCACTGGAGCCTTGCCTGAGTAGCGCTTGCTTCTTGGAGGGTGGTAGGTCCAGGAACCCCCTATTCACGCTGAGAAGGCGCCTGAGGCAGAAGCAGAGGTAGTATGCTGGATACAGGACCACGGACTGGGGCTCCCCCATGAGGCAGTGAAATGGCGCCTGACCGCCGCCATCTTAAGGTCAGGCACCAGTCTGCTAACGAGTGCTCCCAGTGACCTTGCTCATACTCAGGGAGCCCCCCCCACCTCTCTCCGAACCTGGTGCTCCACTTACTGCCAGGCACTGGGGGCTGCCATGCCCCCGAAGGTCTCTTCTATCTGGTGGGGGTCCCGACCTAGAGAGCCACCCTCCAGTCGCGGGCGCCACTGCTGGTCTCATACCGCCAAAGGAACTGCAAGCGCGGCCGGGGGAGGTCAGCAATGTATTTTCCCGGTGTCCGCTGCATCCGAGGGTGTCGCAGGGCTCCCCTTATGGCTCAGGGCCACCGCACTCGTAGCGGGAAGCAGACTCGGGAGCGGCCGCCATTTTAGGAGGCACCGCGGGCTCCGATCTCCGGAACACTCCCTCCTCAAAACTCGACCCCTGGGGCTTCCAGCTTGCCTCCAGGGACTCCCCTCGCCGTCAGACGCCTTCAATCTTCGGGTGAGGCAGTTTTGGGAGCTGCAAGTGCCGTAAGCTGGGTAATTATTGCAGGGCCTGGAGAGGAGCCGATCGGAGTCACGTCCGATCGGCCATGATGGTTGGCCACGCCCCCAAGAATATTGTTTTATGGTCGGTAATATCGATTTTTAAAATATAGAAGTCATTAATATTGTTTGCAAAAATATAAGGCCTAATTACGATGTTGGGCGGAAAGCTTCCGACCAGCTGTCAGAGACTTTTCGCCCGACATCATAGGTTTCTGTCTGACTGCTGTATTAGGATGACAGCGGTCACAGTAAAACCTGCGGGAGGGATTCCGACATGCTTCCAATGGGCTCAATGATCCAGTTGGTGCGTCGGAAGGCACCACAATCCCAAGGCTCAACTCCGCTGTTGGGATTACGATGGCACTTTCCGCCTGTCCCTTCAATGCGGTTTTCCCGCGAACAAAAGGCAGGCAGAAAGTGACTTTGGGGGCCCCCAGCTTACCCCCTGGCCCTTCGCTATGAGGCCTGGGGGGCAACTTATGGGGCCCCCCTAAACATCCCTGCACCGTGTGGCAGGCAACATGCGGTGCCTGCCACATGGTGCAGGGATGTTTCTAAACATCCACTTTGCTATGGCAGCTTGTGCTGGGGCCTTTTCCGCACCATCGCACAAGCTGCCATAGCAAAATGGATGTTTCCGCCCGCCCTATGGCGGTCGCATCCAAATTGTGAGGTCGGAACCGCTGACCTATGGTTGCATCCACCCGACATCTTAATGAGTCCCATAGTTGTTTAAAATATTGTTTTTAAATTATTGTTATGTATTTTAGTATATATTTTAAATCTATAATGATGTACTTTTTTCTATAATTTTTGTTTCTGCTTTTTAATATGTGTGTTAAATTTTTAGTAGTTATTAAATTAAATGTAATTACATTTTGTGTAATAGTTCCGTAGCGGGTTGTGGGTTTATAGGGGTATAGGGTGGAAAGTAATTTAATTATAATGAATTAATTATTATTTTGTATTTACTATTATTTATTCAATTGATATTTAATTGTGTTAATTGTACTTTAATTTTTTGGGGTGTATATTTTATGTGCGGGTTGTGGTGTTTATAGGGGTAAAGGGTGGGATGTAATTTATTTTTAATTAATTAATAATTTGTTGCTTTTTAATATCAATTAATTAATTGATAATTGATTATGTTTTGCAATTTATTTTTTTCAGGTGTGGGTTGTGGGGTTATAGGTGTAAACGGTGGAAAGCAGTTTATTTTTAATTAATTAATAATTAGTTGTCAAATAATCTTAATTAATAAATTGATAATTAATTGTAATTATTGTGTAATTAATTTTCTTTTAGGCGTGGTTTGTGGGGTTTGTAGGGGTAAAGGGTGGGAGGCAATTTATTTTAATTAATTAATAATTAGTTGATAATTAGGTATGTTAATTTTTTAATTTTATAATATGTAGGTGCGGGTTGTGGGGTTTATAGTGGTAAAAGATGGGGAGTAAATTAATTTAATTTAATTTATTATTAGTTGTTAAATATTATTAGTTATTTATTTGAAAATTAATTTTAATTGTGTAATTATTTTTAATTGATGTTTAATTTTAGGTGTGGGTTGATGGGCTTATAGGGGTAAGGGTGGGAAGTTAATTAATTTAAATGAATTAATATTTCGTTTTTAATTAATAATTTTTGTTTAATTGATAAGATGTGGGTTTTGGGTTTTGTAGGGTATGGGGTGGGGTGGGAAGTAAATACATTTTAGGCAATTAATAATATTTTTTTGATTAATATTAATTATTAATTTACTAATTAATTATTATAATTTTGTACATAATTTTTTGTTAAATTTTATGAGTGTGTTGTGAGGGTATATTCCAACACTTTCCCTACTATTGCACCTATTGGAGTGGGAATAATAAATTTTACACCTTCGCACTCCAACAGTTTTTCTACAGTTGTACTGGCTGGAATGGGTATAGTAAATATTTCCTGTCCGCAATCCAACGCTTTTACTACGGTTGCATTTATTGGAAGGAGATTTGTAAATTTGATCCAGTTTTATTATTTTTGCTTTGTGTGAACTGGGAGTAGTACATTTTTTATATATTTATTTTAATAGTTTGCGTAGCTTTGTATCAATTGTAGTGGGAATAGTATATGTATTAAATTTTATATTTTATAATTTTTTTATATTGTTACAATGTATATTATTATGTTTTTGTTTATTTAAAATTATAATATTTTAATTATTAATATTTTTAATGTGTAAAATAATTTTGACTACATTTGAAGAACCTTAAGTTCTTTAATTTTTTTATTTAAGTAGAATGGTTTATTTTTAAATATTTAAGGCCTTATTATGATGTCAGGTGGACCGTTACGGGAACAGGACCGACCGACCTGCAGTCGGCGGTCCCGACCGCCTAATTACAATAGGAACGCACATGGTGCGGTCGCATTCCCCCATTTCTCAATGGGAGCTTGCGTTATGGCCGTAAACCGACCTTAACACAAGCTCCCATTGAGAAATGGGAGTCTGTGTTCATCCCTGCACCCCGTGGCAGGCACCTCAAGGTGCCTGCCAAAAGGTACATGGATCAAGAAGAGGGTACCATAGGTGCCTCTTCGGCCCCCAACCGGAGGCTGAATACAGAAGGGGACCCTTCTATGGGCCCCCAGACACGCTTTCCAACAGGGTTTCCATGTCAGAAAGGCCGGCATGGAAACCCTGCTGGAAACTGTGCATCATAATCCAGAAGGCGGAAACGCCTTCCATTTGGAACCAACTGGCAGACGGGCTCCTGGAGCCCGTCAGAAGGCAGCCGGAATGACCGTCCGGTTTCAATTCCGACCAGCTGTATCATAATCAGCGGGTCGGAAATAAAACCTCCATCTCAATGAGCCCCTTAATGTTAATGGTAATGGTATATGTGTATATATATATGTGATCAAGGACACCGTCTTGCGTCCGAAACGCATCAGAGACAGCACCGTTTGAATCTATTAATAAATATGAATCTGGCACCAGCTATATACCGAGTCCGTGTCCCTGCTTGTGCATGAATGCACTTGGGAGCCTTTGTCTGATATATATATATATATATATATATATATATATATATATATATATATATATATATCGTTCCCAAAAGTTTTTCCTGTTTCGAGGGCGCACTCGCACAGCAGGTAAGTAACTCCTTAGTTTTCACAAAAAGGCGCAGTCCCACTCCGACCTTGTGTTCCTCATGCCGACGCGTTTCGAAGATTCATTCTTCTTTTTCATGGGCATTCCGTCATTCCACAGTATTGCTGATAAACCACTTCCCCCTTCCTTTAACTGAGGAATAAAGTTTTTTGCACAAGCAGAATATCGTTTTGAGTGTGCGCTTCACTGAACTTTTCTTGGATACTTTTGTCCGGCTGTGGTTCCGCCGGCTTTGCGCACCACCTGACTATGGGCTTGATCCCAAAAGGAACCCACTCTCTGGTGATATATATATATATATATATATATATATATATATATATATATATATATATATATATATATATATATAGCGAAAAAAAGTTCAAGATACAGCGCACTCTCAGCGACACCAATTGTTCAAAGGAAAAGATGATTTATTTCCTCATAAATCATGCGGCCTTGGTCGCAAATCCGTTATCCATTATTGAATACCACAATGCAATGTTGGTAGTAAATATTCAGTTTGTCCGATGTCATAAAGGATAATTTGTATTCAGAGTAGATGCATGTATAGATTCTGAACTGAATATATGCCCAGTTTATATTCAGTTCAGAATATATTCAGTTCAGAATCTATACATGCATCTACTCTGAATACAAATTATCCTTTATGACATCGGACAAACTGAATATTTACTACCAACATTGCATTGTGGTATTCAATAATGGATAACGGATTTGCCCACTTGGGGAATGCATTCACTTTCAAACATGCTATGCCACATACGTTATATACGGTGAAATTTTGAATTTTTAATGACAACTGATGACAAAGAATTACATCTGTGGCATTGTTGTTTACATATTGTTAGTTCTAGGTGTCTCCGAATTATGCGGGCACTTTGCATTTTGCATGATATCCAACGTGTGATGTTTTCTTTTCCATTCCAATATGGCCGACAAAGGTGCACACTTCATTGAGGCACTTTGTAGATGTAGTCTTTTTACACTGTCGATGTAAGTGTATAAATGTATTCCACGTATTTGTTTTCACTAATGGGACCAAGGCCGCATGACGGCCGAAACGTGTCGTGATTTATGAGGAAATAAATAATTTTTTCCTTTGAACAATTGGTGTCGCTGAGAGTGCGCTGTATCTTGAACTTTATTTCGCTTTATAATTGCCAGTGACTCCGCCGGCTCGTGCGCCACCTCCCTCGGGTCTCCAGGTTCCCGGAAGGAGTGCTTCTGTGTTTGGATATATATATATATATATATATATATATATATATATATATATATATATATATATACATATATATATATATATATTATTTTTAATTTATAATAAAAATTTAAATTATTCGTTTAATATCTGTTTTTAAGTAGATATATATAAATATATATATATATATATTAATTATTATATATGTGTGTTTAACTTTTTTAAATTAAGTTTATTTGTTATCTTTGTTAAGATATATTAAATATATTTTATTTATTTTTAATTAATGTTACTATTTAAAATATTTAATTATTATTTTATTTTATATATATTTAAAAAACGATATTTGATACAACTATATTAATGACCAATTTTTTTCTCGATGGGTTTATACTTACCATTATAAGTATAGGATGACGATCTTTTCGTGACGATATTTTGGTCACGATATTTTGGTATGGGAATATTTTGGGGCTCGATATTTTGTCAGTGAACCGTTACATCCGTTTTCTGTGTGTTCGGATATTTTTTTCGCACATACTGAACAGTCTCCTTTTTTATGTTTGTATCATTCTTGTACATTTTCTAAATCACTATCTTCGATATTTATATCTGAGTGCAACTGTGCCCCACTGGCTGCGGTGCATACACGTAGATTAAGGTGCTGTAGTTCTCTTTTATTTTTTGATCTTGCTTTTTTGAGAAAGTTTCAGCTGTCTGGTGAGAGCTCATGCCATCTCTCATCACACAATATACACATAATTATATAACTACAGAAAGCAGCTTTGGGCAGCCTCTTTTACATTGGCTATTGTGGTTCAGGTAGTTTTCAGCTTTGACTTTAGGGGCTGTCCATCAATGGGGGGGGGTTCAGCCTGCAGCATTTAGTGGATGTAGACTACCTAAAAAAGTAATCCACACACATTGGGGTCGATTCCGATCTCGGCCGGAAGCGCACCTAACAGTATTCGTCCGGAAAAAAAACCAGCCGAATGCGTGTTTCCCGACCGACTCGAACATTCGTCCGGACGAACACGTACGATGCGTATAACAACCCACTTTCCGAGCGAGCCGTACTTACCCAATTGAGCTCCTGTTCCCCGCCCGAGCCGGATCCGTAAACGCCGAATCGAGTCGTACGGAAGCAAATACACAGCACCTTCCGGCCGGACGAGTACGATGCGCACTCCGTACGCGCCGAACCCGTCACTACGTCCGGGACGTTTGAGCATCCGGGCGAGCCGTACATAAGCTCCGTTTCGCGCCACAAGACGATCCACGGCTACGAGACGAACAAGCCAGCGACGAGTACGAGTCGAAGACACGAGAAACCCGAACGAGACGATCCAAGCATGAATCCCATTGCGCAGGTCCTACCTATACTCTACATCTATTACCGGGACCGGCACGGACGCGTACGGGGCAGACGGTAAGTCAAACACCAACAACACAAACAAACGACACGTACCCGAAATATGTCACACACACATAGGGATGCACAAATGACATACACTAGCAACAGCAGAACCATATGGGTGGGATGGCCATCACCAATGCCATACACACCCATAGGGGGCTGGATGCCTGCCATTACCACCACCCCTACTCAGGGGGGCCTGGATGCCTACCACTACCACCACCCCTACTCAGGGGGGCCTGGATGCCTGTCACTACTACCATCCCCACTAATAGGATGGATGCCTACCACTACCACCACCCCTACTCATGGGGGGCTGGATGCCTACCACTACCACCACCCCTACTCAGGGGGGGCTGGATGCCTACCACTACCACCACCCCTACTCAGGGGGGCCTGGATGCCTACTACTACCACCACCCCTACTCAGGGGGGTCTGGATGCCTACTACTACCACCACCCCAACTCAAGGGGGGCTGGATGCCTGTCACTACTACCAACCCTACTCATAGGGGGATGGATGCCTACCACTACCACAACCCCTACTCAGGGGGGGCTGGATGCCTGCCACCACCACCACCCCTACTCAGGGGGGCCTGGATGCCTACCACTACCACCACCCCTACTCAGGGGGGCCTGGATGCCTGTCACTACTACCAACCCCACTCATGGGGGGATGGATGCCTACTACTACCACCACCCCTACTCAGGGGGCCTGGATGCCTGTCACTACTACCATCCCCACCCTTAGGGGGATGGATGCCTGCCACTACCACCACCCCTACTCAGGGGCCTGGATGCCTACCACTACCACCACCCCTACTCAGGGGGCCTGGATGCCTGTCACTACTACCATCCCCACTAATAGGGGGATGGATGCCTACCACTACCACCACCCCTACTCAGGGGGCCTGGATGCCTACTAATATCACCACCCCTACTCAGGGGGGCTGGATGCCTGCCACCATCACCACCCCTACTCAGGGGGCCTGGATGCCTACCACTACCACCACCCCTACTCAGGGGGGCCTGGATGCCTACCACTACCACCACCCCTACTCAGGGGGGCCTGGATGCCTGTCACTACTACCATCCCCACCCTTAGGGGATGGATGCCTGCCACTACCACCACCCCTACTCAGGGGGCCTGGATGCCTACTACTACCACCACCCCTACTCAGGGGGCTGGATGCCTGCCACCACCACCACCCCTATTCAGGGGGCCTGGATGCCTACCACTACCACCACCCCTACTCAGGGGGCCTGGATGCCTACCACTACCACCACCCCTACTCAGGGGGCCTGGATGCCTGTCACTACTACCATCCCCACCCTTAGGGGGATGGATGCCTGCCACTACCACCACCCCTACTCAGGGGGCCTGGATGCCTGTCACTACTACCATCCCCACCCTTAGGGGGATGGATGCCTACCACTACCACCACCCCTACTCAGGGGGGCCTGGATGCCTACTACTACCACCACCCCTACTCAGAGGGGGCTGGATGCCTGCCACCACCACCACCCCTACTTAGGGGGGCCTGGATGCCTACCACTACCACCACCCCTACTCAGGGGGGCCTGGATGCCTACCACTACCACCACCCCTACTCAGGGTGGCCTGGATGCCTGTCACTACTACCATCCCCACCCTTAGGGGGATGGATGCCTGCCACTACCACCACCCCTACTCAGGGGGCCTGGATGCCTGTCACTACTACCATCCCCACCCTTAGGGGATGGATGCCTACCACTACCACCACCCCTACTCAGGGGGCCTGGATGCCTACTACTACCACCACCCCTACTCAGGGGGCTGGATGCCTGCCACCACCACCACTCCTACTCAGGGGGGCCTGGATGCCTACCACTACCACCACCCCTACACAGGGGGGCCTGGATGCCTGTCACTACTACCATCCCCACTCATGGGGGATGGATGCCTACTACTACCACCACCCCTACTCAGGGGGGGCTGGATGCCTGCCACCACCACCACCCCTACTCATGGGGGCCTGGATGCCTACCACTACCACCACCCCTACTCAGGGGGCCTGGATGCCTGTCACTACTACCATCCCCACCCTTAGGGGGATGGATGCCTACCACTACCACCACCCCTACTCAGGGGGGCCTGGATGCCTACCACTACCACCATCCCCACTCATAGGGGGATGAATGCCTACCACCCACACCACCCCTAAACATAGGACAGGAAATGCATGACACAACCAGCATACTCCAACATAAGGAATGTCTGAAAATACATCCCACCAACACCATGACAAGCGTGTGTAGTCTGTGTCAAATGCCCACAACACTGAACATGTCATTGAGCATACAATGTGACCCCCTATCACATGTATCACACATAAATGTATGTGGGCTCCACAATGCAAGCAGACCATGACCACTGTGGCAATGGGGTCTAAACCCCCATCATCACAGGGACCAAAAGGTAAGTGTGGGGTCCATAGCTGAAGCACATTTTGAACACTGTGGCAATGTGGTCTAAACCCCCATCATCACAGTGACCAAAAGGTAAGTGTGGGGGTCCATATCTGAAGCACAGTTTGAACATTGTGGCAATGGGGTCTAAACCCCCATCATCACATTGACCAAAAGGTAAGTGTGGGGTCCATAGCTGAAGCACATTTTGAACACTGTGGCAATGGGGTCTAAACCCCCATCATCACAGTGACCAAAAGGTAAGTGTTGTCATGGAAAATGCTGCAACTGCCAAACAGCATGGATGATCCCTGGTCACAGAACAACAAATACATCAGTGGCAAAGTAGTGCTTGTGTCCCATAGCAACATACATTGGGTGAGGCAAACAGTGCAGTGCCAATAAGATATACCTTTGGCCATGTGCAGACAAACATCACCCATGGGGGCTGACATTGGCAACATTCCTCAATAACACAATGACAGATGTGACCATCATAATGCAGCCCCACATATCTGCACCAATGGACACACAAATGTAGATATCCTTTGGAGACTGTAGATGTCAGGTGAACAAATACAATACCATGGCAGCAAAGGGACATACAAACCATGATCATTGTGCTGACTGATGACCTAGGAGTCCCAGGGACAGCAGGGGAAAGCCAACAAACAACATACAGCCAATGGCACACTAAAGATATGCCAATGCAGTGGTGCAGATGTACAAACACAAACAGGCAGCCTCACACTGCAGATCAAACACAACAGGTGATGGGGGGGTGTGCCAGTGTCCCCAGGCTACCACAGAACACATGAGGAGGCCTGAATCACAATTACACAGATGTGTATACAGTGCCACACAAAAGTAACTCATGGATCGGATTCCCCTATGTGGGCAAACAGGCATTGTTAGATGAGAGGGAGCCCAAATTACACATGTCACACAAGCTTGTCGGAACAGCAAATAACACAGCAAGAGACAGACCCACCACAGCACTACCCCAGGGACCCCACATCGTGTTGACCGTGGCCTGCATGATAATCCCACTGTGATGACAAAGCTAGATGTCGTTCACACTGTGAACCACAGTCACGTGTCCTGAGCAACAAACTACCATCACACCTACACAAGCACAAATCAATCAGCACGGCCTGTCAGTCAAGGCCAACATGGAGGTAGGGGTCTAGCCGTGCAATAACTCTCATTTGCACACACTCAACACCACACACCTTGATCTCCACCAATGTGCAGCAGTGAAGCTCACATGGACTGGTGACATTGCACATGCACCCATGACAATCCCAGGGGTGGTTGTGGGAACTAAGGTGCAGAAACCCATCACACCTGGCCAGTCAACAAGAGTTGTGAATGTCTGACACACTGCACAGTACGCTGTACATGGGCATGACGTGAAATCCAACACAATCAATGTGATCCCGGACACAGTCACACACCAATGAAGAAGTCAAGGTCACCCACAAAGAACACACATAGACAACTTCCAACATTGCAGCTCTGACCCAGAGGAGTGGCAGCAGTCACACACACAACGTGTCACAATCACTGAAAGCTAACACAAACTGTAAATTACATGACTTGTGTAACCAACAAGTGCCAAGGGGAATCCTGACTGTGTCTCATCTGCGTTTGCCCACAAACTCAGCCCTGACAGCAAACACACCTATGGGTGACACCCTGATGACCAGTAATGTGCCATGCACCCACATCCCAGAGAACCCAGTGCGAAGATTTGGGTGGTACATAGGTCAACTCAGCAAGCATCACAAACAGGAACATCACTAGGGATCCCAGCCTGTGTTGCAAAACGGAAGTGAGCACACACAGACATGCTCACACAACACACACCTTGGGCTCAGGCAATGTCACGGAATTACACACTGCCATGAGGGCACTCCACTCCTGTGTAAGGAAAGCTGTGCCATTCGTTGTCTCTGCAGGGCCCTATCATATCAGCAGTACACTTGGTCACTCAGTCAACAATTAGCACAAAATGAAGGCTCTCGTCACATCAGCCTGGTCATGGGAGTGTCACCGACACCATCTGCACAGATCCAACACACATGTATAGCAAGTTGCACTGATCACACAGATGAGTCCTTCCCCATTGATGCCCAAACTTGCATGTCCAGTGGAGATGGTCACACGGTCAGGGAAATAGACAAATTGAACAATGGCAAGCACAACAGATGTGCAGGGGTGTAAGCCACAGATGTGATATTGCAAATAAAAGTAGGAAATCCCATTGCCAAATATTGAAAACATGACACCCTCATATTGCTGCAAAGGATGACATGGATACACACCAGGATAGGACACATTCCCCCTGGACCACATGGGGTCCTGCACAGTAACACTTAATTTCCCTGATATCAAAAATCACCATCAATGCAGCAAGGGCACGGTTAGCAACATCAACATCATGTACATCAGAAGCAAAACCACTAGAGAACAGAAAGTAGCTTTATTCAGCATTTGTGTGTGAAGAAGTGAAAGTCCAGAAATATAACAAAGGCCAATGGCCAGTCCATAACAAGAGTCCAAACAGGGTGACAGTGCCAGATGTCAGCCTTTGCATGCCTGCACAGCTACACATCAGGGACATTCCCCTCGGAGGGGGCATACGGGGGGCAGGCCAGGCACTGCAGGGACAGGATCAGGGCTCACCAGAAGGAGGCAGGGAAGGGGTGGTGGGTGCTGGAGAGTCACTGACAACTGCAGTGGAGGTGTCTGACATGGTGTGTGCCGGCACAACTGGGGGGCTTGAGTCAGATGGTGTGGGTGCCGGCACGACTGCAGTGGGCCATGCAGATGGAGTGGACAGGTTCCCCACTGCAGTGCCCAAGTCAGACAGGGTGGTAGTGGACTCCACTGCAGTGCCTATCTCCAGGGGAGTAGAATGGGGTTCAGGTAAGGTGGGCAGGACAGAGGGGGAGGACACGCTCTCCACACCAGTGGCACAAACAAGCGCAGCGGGGGTGTGGTGCTGGAAGAGGAAGTGGTAGGGGGAGAAGGCCGGATCATTTTGGGGATGGTGTATCTGTGGGTGGGGGAACCTGGGGCAGGGTGTGGTGGGGAACCTGTGGAGTGGGGGCCTGAGGGATGGAGGAAGGAGACTTGGTGGTTGAGCTGCAGGGTGGCGGCGGGGTCTTGCTCTTCCGGGTCCGGGGGGACTTGCGGATGGGGGCCTCAGTCTGTCTGCGCCTGGGGGAGGGTGTCCGGGGGTGAGTGGCACTCCCCTCTGTGTGGGTGGACTTCCTCTTCACCCTGTACGCTGGATCAGCTGGATTGGAGGGGAAGAGGCCGAGGTCACAGAGGAAGATCTGCTGTGTAGGTGGGGTTGCAGGTGAGGCAAGGGAAGGGGCCTTGGAGGGAGAGGTATCGGAGGACTGCGAGGTGACTGTGGATGCCTGTGTGTGTGTATGTACCCCATCCCCTGTGGGTGTGGTATCAGTCCCCTGAGGATGCCTGCGTGCACGTCTTGTTTTTGTAGTGGGTGTGTCTGTGCTGCTCGTGTCTGTGTGTTTGGGTGAATGTGCAGGTGTGCATGTGCTTGGGACAGGTAGGGTGCCAGGAAGTGTGGATGGGGCAGATGTAGGAGGGGTGAGGGACTGTTGGAGGAGGGACACTGCTGCCGTCAGGGAGGAGTCCATGGACCTATTTCTCCTCTGTAGGGCAGACATGCCCGATGAGATGCCCTCCATAAACGACACCAGCTGAGTCAACAGAGTGGTGTGGGCATGGAGGACACTCAGCATTGCTGTCTGCCCTACATGGAGCTGGCGAAGGAGGTACACAGACTCTTCACTCAGGGCAGCAGGGGACACAGGTGCAGGGGCTGCGGTGCCTGGCATGAAGGAGACACGCTCCCGAACACGGGAGCCTCCACGGACCTCTGGAATGGGAGCCGATGGGAGGGCGGTGGTGGTGGTGGTGGCGGGGACAGCAATAGTAGCTGGGGTGTGGTGGCTGCTGACACCCGCCTCCACAAGGGAGTCATCCTCCGAGCTGCTGTGGTCCTCAGCTGAGGTGGATGGTGCTGAGGACTCCTCGGTGTAGCTCCCCTCACCCTCCGTGCCACTGGGTCCCTCCGACCACTCATCGGCTGCTGACCCAGTCTGGCTCAGCGGCTCCTCCTGGTCCGTGGAGCTGTCCCCTCCTGTGGCCGTGGATGTATCTGCAAACAATTAGGGAAACAGACAGACATCAGTCACCTGCACTGACTGCACAAAACCACAGTATGTACAGCACATTACAGAGCAAGCCCTGGCATCCTTAGTTGAACATTGCCAAAATTGCCCAAATAGAGTAGGAGAAGCCAATTGTCAGTCTGATGGTCAGCCATGGCACTCACATCCCTCCTGGCCTTGCACCCATCGGTCTGGTGTCTGTCGGATGGCAATACACCAGTGTGGACACATGCACCACCTACACAGTAGTTGGACAGTGCAGAGAACACGGTGAAGTATGTGAACATGCACACATCACAACTCTTGCCACTGAGTCAGTACAGGTGTCTGGATAAAGGGATGGCCAGAGTCTATTTTGAAATGCATGTGATGCATACCAGCACCAGACACCATGATGCACCCATGTCCTGATAGTCAATGCCACAATGGGGTGCATGTAGCACATGTCACTCCCCTGCAGGATCACTCTTAGGAAGTTTAACGCCATGGCACAGGCATGCCTGCAAAGTCATACATCACTGTCTCCAGTCACATGGGCAGGGCAACCAGACAACAACAGTCTGCACTGTGTCACAATCCTAGGTAATGGGGAATGCAAGTCCAGTAGCTGACAAGTGCACATGTCCATCCCCCACAAACCACATCATCTGAACTCTCATTTGTCCACGTCATACCAATTGGACATATGGGAGACATGAAACACAACCCTCGGAACATGAGCACCTCACAATCTGCTGTGAATGGGAAACAGTTGCCTGAACTGCACAGTCGCATACCCCAGTATGCACGGTCAAGTGATCAAACACCTATATGTCACACAAGTATCGTCTCCTATGGTCACATCTCCGGTGGCATGCTGAGCCCTAACCGATAAACACCCCAGTAGTCCTGACAACAAAGCCACAGCACAATGACACAGAGGCAGACACCTGAGGGAACATTTCACTGAGCACAACGTGTCAGCTGATACACGGGAGTGGGAGTACAGAGTGTATTGTATGGCCTGGAGTAGGCATGACTGTCCTGCTCCACGTGAAAGAGGGATGAGCCCTGGACAGTAGGAAGGTGGCTAAGCATGTGTGACACACTTGATATACATACTCCTGATGCCCAAACATTGTTCACAACCGCAGCATGGGTGTGTGCCAAATACCAAAGGCACATGTGGTGAATCAGATCAGCAATTGGACCACATATCAAAGTAACACGCAGATTACATGTCAGAACCCAGGCATTGTGTAAGCAATGGACCCACCCATGAAGCCCACCACAGAGTTACGGGTACAAATGCTGTCCCCCACCTTGAGCTAAGCAATATGCAAGGACACAGAACCCAAGTGACACAATTTCCTGACTGTAAGGGCCACACCTGGGTATCAGATGAGGAGTGGGCAGTGCACAATTGAGGGACATGGGTCCTGGACCACATAACTGATGTACTGTTGAAGTTTGACCAGGCCAGAGGAGGGCACATAGCATGTCAGACAAAGCTCACAGTGCAGTCATGGACTCACCCCCTCCTTGCTGCTGTCTGCCCTTCAGCTGCCCATCCAGATCAGGGAAGACCACCGCCAGGATCCTGAGCATGTGGGGGGTCAGGGTCCGGTGTCCGCCCCTCCTGCGAGGAGGCGACAGCTTCAGCTGGACCCTTGCGATCCTCCGGGTCCAGCCCCGAAGGTCCTGCCACCTCTTCTGGCAGTTGCGGATCCGGCGCTTGTAGACCCCCACAGACCTTACTGCCCGGGCAATGTCCAGCCATATTTCCTGCTTCTGGTGGGCATCAACCTGTGAGGATGACAAAGTGTAAAGGCCATTACTACACATGCAACAAATCCGTGCATCACACATTTGGATATACATGTCTCAGTCACAGGGGCACATGTACACGGGCAGTGCAAGGATGGCTATGAACAGTTTTCCAGCAGTTACTATATGGTATCATTGCCTGGGAAGTCAAACCTTGTTTAAATGCACTGTTACTGCACTATACCTGTTCAGTGCATGTAACTACACACTATGGGGGGTGAGAACTACTCAGTGAGCCTGCTAGCCAGTGGCGTGCAGACTGTAAGTCTGGCTAGTCAGACAACATGCACATTTGTAAGGCAGTGGACAGCACACTCACCTGCTCCCCTGGTTTACCATACAGCTTGCTGTACTGTGGAAGGAGGCTGTCCAGCAGGGCCTGGTTCTCCTCAGTGCTGAAGGCTGGGGCTCTCTCCACAGTATGTGCCATTGCAGGATCCAGAGGATACAGAGACAGCAGCAGTGGTGGTGGCAGATGTCGTCCTGGAGCATGTAGTGCAGGCAAGTGAGCTCTCAGGGGAACAGCCAGCATTATATGTGTGCTGCTGAGGCAGATACCGTCCCATGTGTCCAAAGTGATAGGTCCAAGTCGTTTGCATCTTCTGAATCTGGCCAATCCATGGAATTGCACCACTTACACATGCCCACAGCATCCTTCAAAAGTTCAACTTCATGACACCCATGCATTTGCAACATTGTTGTGGGTGGCCAACTGAATTCACAGCATCAGACTCGTTAAACTTTCGAAAACGCGTCCGTTGCCATGCCAGGCCATAGCCAATGCGTGCGCACCGATCGGTCCATTGCTGTACAACGCGTATTCCGGGTACAACGCGTACCCGCACACAACAGATGCAATGGGCCGGCTGGGCACACCGATCGGTCCATTGCTGTACAACTCGTACCCGCACACAACAGATGCAATGGGCCGGCCGGGCACACTGATCAGTCCATTGCTGTACAACGCGTATTCCGGGTACAACGCGTACCCGCTCACAACAGATTCAATGGCCAGTGCGTGCACACCGATCGGTCCATTGCTGTACAATGCGTACCTGTACAGGTCAGTCGCATATGTCACCATGCTTGTCACTGGTGAACGTACGCCAGCCACATATTCCTGCCAGAGACCCAGGGGCACACCTACAACACCACACCCAGTCCACACTGTTTCCTAAGGCATGTAAGGCTGCATTACCTTTCCTGTGTATGGGGGTTAACATGTGCTTTCTGTGGTGGCACTTGTGGGCAGCCACACCCAGGCTGTGCATGTGTTAATGGGGACAGGGTCCTTTGTGTGTTGTGCACATGACCACTGTGATGTGCAACAGTTCATTTTGGAGCATGTGGCATGGTCACATTTCCAGGTTGTGTATGTGTGTGACATGTCACATACCCCCTGGGTCCCATGGGGGAAGGCATGTACGTCACAGGGTGACCCATTGCCACAATAGTGATGTCCCTCCACAGTCTGTGTGCATGTTGAGTTTCCGATGTCTCTGATTCCATGTGCACGATGGGAGACAGTCTCCACATCAACATTGTTTGTGCATGGACTTTGATGTTGTGCGTCACTGGCGTCCATGTCTGTCCTGCGTAGGCGACAGGGGCACTACCTGTGGGAGTCATGTTTGTTTTTCTGACGGGTACATGATACGCCATGTCATGCCAGTGTCCATGTGGCAAGACAGGGTCACTGGGAATCTACCTGTCAATGAGCTGTGATGCCTGTGGCGCATCTGTCCAGACATGTCACTGTGGTGTGTGTGTGGAACGTGACAGCAGTAAATGGGTACTGTGACACAGCCTAATGGTTTCCCATAGCACAACCTGGAACCTGTTGTCCACACATGTTGTACTGAGTAGTCAGATGATGGCCATGTAGGTGCGAGTTATGTGCGAACAGAACGGCACACACATCAAGTACTTGTGTCTCGTGATGATGTATCATGTGAAATTGAGTATGGTGAATGGCACATATGTGGGGTGACTGACAATCTTTCTTTCCTCAACCTATGCACTGCAAGGCTCCAGCTGTCCATAGACCATTCCCTGACCTGGCAACGATGGTGGCACGTGACAGCATCCGACGGTACCGCTTCACCAGGCAGCTGATTGAGGATTTGGCAGTGCGCTTGGCACCACATTTGCAACCTGGCCGGCCGTACCCTACGGCGCTGACCCCCAAGGTGAAGGTAATGGCAGCCCTACACTTCTTTGCCACCGGTACCTTTCAACACACTGTGGCGACTGCTGGTGGGATGTCACAGACTATGTTCAGCCGTGTGCTACGCAATGTTTTGGAGGCAATGTTGAGATGCCTGAACCAGTACATCTATTTCCCTACACGTCAACAACTCACTGACGTCAAGAGTGACTTCTATGCCCTGGGGAGGATGCCACATGTCATTGGCTCCATTGATGGGACACATGTGGCTTTGGTACCACCACAGGCACATGAGCAGGCATACCGGAACCGGAAACATTACCATTCGATCAATGCTCTGGTGGTATGTCTTGCAGATATGACCATCACACATGTGTGTGCCCATTTCCCTGGTTCAGCACACGATGCCTACGTGATGAGGAGTAGTCGCATCCCGAGGATGATGGCACAGATGCAGAACCAGCGTGCCTGGCTTGTTGGTGTGTACTGACTTTGTACCATTGTGTGTGTTCTGCTCTGAAGTATACCGCCCACTTTTCCTACTCAGCTAATGTGCACTTGTCTGTCCGTAGGTGACTCCGGATACCCCAACATGCCGTGGTTGCTGACACCCCTCAGGAACCCTGTGACACCAGCCCAGATGCGCTACAATGAGGCACATGGTCGGACCAGGAGAGTGATTGAGCGGACCTTTCGTCTCCTGAAGAGCCGCTTCCGCTGCCTGGACAAGACAGGAGGGGCCCTCCCATATGCCCCAGCAAAGGTGTGCAAGATTGTCATCGTCTGCTGCATGCTACACAACCTGGCAGTGCGGAAGGAGTTGCCTCTCATCCTGGATGACGATGACCAACGTCCGCCACCTGTGGAGGATCCTGGCCTGGACCACGATGCCAGTGATGATGATGATGATGATGGGGCTGTCCCCACACAGCTCATCACCAACTTCTTCAGCTGAATGTGAGTATCCAGGGAGATGTAATGTGAATGATGTGAGTTTGCATGATATGTGTGGGTGGTGCTCTGGTGCTGTTTGAGTGTGGCCATGTGCTACTTGACTGGATGCGTGCAGCAATGTGTCCTTACAGGTAGTATCTACTCCCCAACAGTTTTGACATGCTAACTTGGTTTTGTGTACTTGTCTTGTGACATGTATTGGGCATGAGTATTGCAGTTCTGTCTTGTTCTTCAGTGGTTTTAACTGTGTGTCATGTCTGTCCTTCACAGGGTGCTTACTGAGTACTTTGGTCAACTTGGATCCCCCGACACCATGATTCAGCTTTCAGGGTGGCAGCAGTAGTTTCCGTTCAGGTGATGTGCCACACACCCCTGGACTTAATATCTTCTGCACTTGTTGACTGTGTGGCCACTGCCATGTGGGTAAACCTTGCATTTGTAGTGGAAACAACATGTTGCAAATGTGTAATAAACCTGTGCTTCACTTTGGGATGTGCGTTGTCTGTGGTCACACATCTGACTGACATTTGCTTACTGCACCTGTGGGCTAGTTGACACAGACTCTGAGTAGGTGTGGTGTCTGTGCATTCCACAGTATTTCCTGGCAACATCACTGTAGGCGATGAGTCCGATGGCCCTGGTGTCTCTGTGTTGTGTAGCCCTAGTCATGTGTCTCCCTCATATGTGTCACGTCACCATGACTCACATGACGGTGTTGTACTTGCTGTGGCAGTTAGCATACTCAGTGTAATTTAGCAGATCATCATCACCATAACAGTATCCACATTTGAATAACAACAGAGGCAAGTATGGTGTACTAGTGATTTTATTTACAGAAATGTGTGTGTGTATAGTGCACAGGATGGTGGGTGCTGTACATTGGGATTGTGATCCAAAGTTCCCAGATGAGTTGGAAGTCTTGGTAGCAGAAATGTCCTGAGTGTAGTCCACAGTCATATGATACATTAGTCCAACTTGAACTCCCCATGTCATGTGGGAGGGTTGTGTTGCATTCGACAGTGTGAAAAGTTTGCACACAAAGGAGATTTTCCGGAACAGGTGTTGGCTTCCTGGGGGATGTACGTGGCCATCAACCTCTCAGTTTTCCTTCCTCGGATGACCCCTCTTCTTTGGGGGGGGACCCTCACGTGCAGGCTGCGGTGTTGCAGGGGAGTCTCCGCCAGAGTCCTCCTCCCTCCCTGTGGCGGTGTCAGTTGTTGCAGCACCAGATGTTGTGGGCACACAGGGAGGTGTGGCCATGTCGGTGCTAATCTGGCAGAGGCATGTCAATATGTCCCTATGCACCGCTGTGAGTTCTTGCAATGTGTCCCACTTGGACTCCATGCGAGACATGTGTGTCTCCACACGGGACATGTGGGAGTCCAAGCGGGCATGATGGGCAGCCTGCTGCTATTGTATGTCCTTGAGGATCCCCACTACCTGTCTGACCTCTCCGGTGCTATCCTGGTACGCATCAGCGATGCGTGCCAGTTGTGGGTCATCATGCAGTCCAGACCCCTCTGCAAGCAGCGACCTATGTCTACCACCCCTGGCGACACGTGCAGGACCTGCGGTGGCACGCACAGGTGACCCAAGGCCCCCTTGGGGGTTGTTAGTGATGTTGTTGTCCGTTGCTCCATGGTGGGCCTGGGACCCTGTGCTGTTATCATCGGTGGTCCTTGGTCTGTCCGTGTCGGCGGGGGTGGTCTGTGTGTTGGCAGTTGTTGGAGGGGTGGGTGCAGGGGGTGCAGATGTTGGTCCTGCTGGTGCTGCATGATGACTCACACCGGAGGTGCCAGGTAGGTCTTCGCCATCCGAGGAGGGCAGAGGCTGTTCTACACCAGTGAGCTCAGTGTCTCCCGGAGCCTGGGACAGGGACTCCTCCTCGCCTGCTGCTGTGTCCCCATCATCATCACCTGTATTTGGATGAGACACACATTGTATGTTATGTTTCTACAGGCATCAATGGTTCACACACCTGACAGTTGTGACTGTACCTCTGGATGCGGGCATGTACATTGCATTGTCCTAAGTTGTCACAGTAAGAGGTTGATATTGGTGTAGCACATTGTCCTGCATACCTGGGGCATTTCAATGTGAATGTTGAGGTGTGTGCATGGCCAGCATTGGTTGTATTTGGTGGACATCCGGCCATCCTTCTCCACCTAGCCCAGTTATCCCACCATGAAGCATGCCACCCTTGCAGTGGGTTCAGGTTGACTCTCAGGATGTCATTCAGTGGTGTTCTGCTGTATGTTGGTGCACAGTACCCAGCAGGGCCTTGTGCTCCCCACAGCAGTACCCAGTGTCAGCCATCTTGTCAGTCCTTATCCACTCCCTGTGATGTGAGCATGGTTCAGAGTTGTGTAGATGGGCCAATTGTGTGGGTGAGCAATATCTGTGACTACCACTCCCATCATGCTATTGCCTACACCCACCTTCCCAGCATGCCCATACTTCCTTCCTTTTGAGTGGACTTCACTGTGTGTGAGTGTGACAGCAATGGCAAGATGGCTGACAGTGTGGTCCTATTGTTTGTTGGTGCACAGTTCCCAGCAGGGCCTTGTGCTCCCCACAGCAGTACCCAGTGTCAGCCATCTTGTCAGTCCTTATCCACTCCCTGTGATGTGAGCATGGTTCAGAGTGGTGTTGATGGGCCAATTGTGTGGGTGAGCAATATCTATGACTCCAACTCCCATCATGCTATTGCCTACACCCCCCTTCCCAGCATGGCCGTACTTCCTTCCTTTTGACTCTGCTTCCCTGTGGGGTAGTGTGCCTGTGCTGACAGGAAGGCTGACAGTGTTGTCCTTGCGTTTGTTTGGCTACAAGTCCCAAGAGCGTCCCTGTGCTTCACACAGCATTACCCAGGGTGGTGGTTCTTTGTGGGATCTTCATTTGGTGTGTGAGGCATTGCATTCTCCCAGGTGGGTTATGTGGAGTTTGTGTTGAAGGGGTGTGTGAGGAGAGCTGCTTGTAACTATGGTCAGTGCTGTCAGTCCTCCTTCCCACCCAGCCAGATATCCCACCATGCAACGTGCTTGCATTGCAGGGAGTGCAAGTTGGCTTTCAGGATGTCAGGCAGTGGTGTTCTGCTGTTTGTTGGTGCACAGTTCCCAGCAGGGCCTTGTGCTCCCCACAGCAGTACCCAGTGTCAGCCATCTTGTCAGTCCTTATCCACTCCCTGTGATGTGAGCATGGTTCAGAGTGGTGTTGATGGGCCAATTGTGTGGGTGAGCAATATCTGTGACTACCACTCCCATCATGCTATTGCCTACACCCACCTTCCCAGCATGCCCATACGTCCTTCCTTTTGAGTGGACTTCACTGTGTGTGAGTGTGACAGCAATGGCAAGATGGCTGACAGTGTGGTCCTGTTATTTGTTGGTGCACAGTTCCCAGCAGGGCCTTGTGCTCCCCACAGCAGTACCCAGTGTCAGCCATATTGTCAGTCTTATCCACTCCCTGTGTTGTGAGCATGGTTCAGAGTGGTGTTGATGGTCCAAATGTGAGGCTGCCCATTATCTGTTACTACGAGTCCCATCATGCTCTTGGCTACACTGACTTCACCAGCATACACAGGATTCCTTCCTTTCTGTGAGCTTCCCTGTGAGGTGGTGTTCTAGTGGTGGCTAAATATCTGACAGTGTTTGTTAGTTAGACTTGTGCCACTGCCTAGCTCTATTTGGTATTGGGTTTGTACATGTCATGACACAGTTACATATCACTATGACATGGCATGTATTGTGTTTATCTGACTGACATACACTTCTTGGGATGATTATCTTTTGGTTGCTGTTGATTTGCTAGGGGTGCATGGTTTGACTATCCCCGTGACAGTGATGTGTGTGTATTGGCACACAATATTGTATATATTAGTTGTGTACTCACCAGGCTCTGGGATGTTTGTTAGTCCATATACGCTCACTGGTGGTAGGATGGCCCGCACCTTCTCCTCCCAGGGCATGAGGTATACTGGTTTGGCAGGAAGGCCACTGCCGGTGTGCTGGCTCAGGAGGTAATCCTTCTTGAGTAGGTCCCTGACCCTCCTGCGCACATCATACCACCTGTTCTGGATGTCTTCCTTTGTGCGCAAACATGGTGATTGTGCGTTCACCCTGTCGACGGTCCTCGCCCACATCTTGGTTTTCTGTGCCATGGGGGTCTGTTGGACCAATGTGCCAAACAACTGTGGCTCTACCCTCAGGATCTCGTCTACCATGACTTCCAATTCACTATCTAGGAACTTTGGATTCTTCTTTAGGGGCTTGGTGATGGGTGGTGGTGGTGATTGATGTGTGTGTGTGTGTGCAGGTGAGGGTGTGTGTGTGTAGGTTTTGATGGGTGAGGGTGAGGGTGCTATTTGTTGAGGTGCTAATGGTGTGTGGCTTTTGTGTTTGATGAGCTGTGTGTGTGTCTGCTGTCTGCTGGTGTTCTGTGCTGGCAGGTCAGTGGAATTTGCAAAGGATCATGGGAGGGATTTGTGGCCTTTATGTAGGTGGAGTTGGGGGTGTGTTCTTGTTCCATTTTTTTCCCCCCCTGTATGTATTGGCTTTGTCATTGCTTGTTTGGCCCTCTTTTTTTGTATTTTTTCATTTGTGATTATTGTGCATGTTGGAGTCGTTCTTCTGACCGAGTAGGACGTTGCAGTTATCTCGTGCACGCCTCTCCGAGTCGTTCCCGCTGTGTTTCAGCTCGGTTTCATATGCGGCGTACGCGTCGGTCGCGGTGTATTGTGTTTGTTCGGCTGGGTTTTGTATGCGTGTCGGTTGTACGGCTTGGGCTCAATGCGAATCGGTCTGCTTTTGCACCCATTGCATCGTACTGCGCGGGTTAGAGTTCGCGGGTACGTTTCGTTCGGGTTTCTTCCTGGTGCGTGTCGGTCGGTTCGATTCGCGTGGTTTCCCGGCCGGATAGCTTGTTTCCGTCCGGGTCGGTCGTTCGCCTTGAGTTCCGTACGAGTCGGTCGTGATTCACATGCATTTCATCGTACTTCCCAGGTCGGGCAACGCCGGTACGTGTCGGTCAGACTATAAACCCGTACCGAGTCGGTCGGTATTTTTTCCGGCCCGAATCGGATTCGGCCCCATTGTCTTTATTTACTTTTCAATAGATTTTTACTTTTTTATGCGGAGTGCCTCTGCTCCCATTGTTTCTCTAGGAGCTTATCACCCACTCCATGCTCTTCTGTTGCTCCCATGTTCTCCCCCACCCACACCATCCCTCTTCCACTTTTGCTTATTTTTATGTTATTTTTTTGTAGTGTCTGGTATCGGCTAAGTGCCACTAGACTGCTTGCTTTCTTTTTTTAAGTCATTTGGACATTAATTTGCTATTTGTATTTTACCATTCTAAAAGGACCATTGGCCATGTAAGAATAATAAAAGAAAAAAATGCCAAAATGACCTCCAGTGCATCATGACGAGTCATGATGCGTGCACACACAGGAACATATGATGGCCATCTTGCAATTAAACAATTCCAAAATAGCCCCCTTTGGCTCTCATATAATGCACTTGTGGCCATTTTGGCTTTTTGTTATTTTACTGTTTCAACATGACTGACACCCATACTGTAAAATAACTCCCCTCCCCTGTCAAAGGTGAAATGTATTGGCTTTGACAATGCTCATAACTATTGTCATTGCACTGTTACGCTTTGCTTAGCCAGCTGGCAGCTACCTGCCACTCTGTTGGTAGGCATTTCTCCACACTGCTGCGCCACACATCTGCTTAACAAATCTTTATATTCGGCGAAAACGATGCTCCTTGATTTGGTGATTGAAAGTAGGGCAAGCACATCAGTGGCAAAGCAGTAGTTGACACAGCCAGCTCAGGTTTGATGGCATCACTTGTAACACCTGCTATGGGGATTGGAAATGCTTCCATAAATGCCCATGGCTCCCTAAAGGCAGACAATAGTTAAATCCAATGCTAGTGCTGTCCTGGTAGGGTAGGCCACCCCTTCTGCAGCCACGATATGTTGTGATGTTCTTTTGATCTGTGCAGCACAGTCTGCCATTAGTACGGTACCTCCTGGGAATGCTGAGCATTTGGCAGAAGTTCTAAGGTGTTGTCTAGACGCTCTTACCCGTCGTTACCCCTCCCCCTTCCCGCCCCGATAAAAGTCACAGGTTGGCAACGAAAGGCATTGATACTGAATTTAGGTATGGTAGCAACTTGTGTCACCATTGTGAACAAATGACTCTGAAATCGTTAATCCCCAACAGCTCTTTTTCTGCGCATCTCCGCTTTGATTGGCATGACGTGCTGCAGATGTGGTGTCAATCTGAATGCTTATTAATAAAAGACGTTTTTTGACATGCATTTATCACATAATTGAAGGATTCTGTGGATCTACGTTTCATTTATTTTTGTCACTTTGTAGCACATTCATTTTGCACCTGATATTTTGAATAAGATATTCTTCTCGTAGCCTCAAGGCTAATCGGTGCTTCAATTAATACGTCGTCATGTCAACGTTTTTGTTTAAAACACAGACTCGTGACTCACACCCCGTTTGATGTCTGATGTCTAAATTGACACTTTCATACTGAAGGAAGCTTTGCAAGGACAGACGTCCTGACATTCTCTCAATTTCTCATTTAACTTGTTTGATGATTCGCACATGGGTCTCAATGGGGAATCAGGTCTCGTAAATATGTTTTGTTGTAGTGTGTCTGATAATGAGAATGGAGCTGCATAAGATCCCTAATGACAGTCATTGCGGCTGTCAGCACTTTTTCACTTTTCACATGAGGACACAAGGGGCCATATTATCAACAACTGGCGAAAAATATCGCTAAGCGCACTTAGCGCTAGGATATTTATCGCCGGCTATCGATGAATTTTATCGCTGAGATAGCGTGCTATTAGCAACGCTTATCTCAGAATCGATAAAATTCCTGGCGCAAGCTGCCAAATGTCCGATTATCGCTGGAAATCCATTGATAATCGCACAACATTTGGCGATAGCTTGTGGATAGGGCTGGGCATACTTAACCATGATATCCACCTTCCATTGGATATCATGGCTAAGTCAAACTAAAAGCATGCGTAAGGAAAGTAGCGTTAACCAAGGTTAGCGCTACTTTTTTTATCGCTATGCTTGTTAGCGATTCCCTTGATAATTGGAGAAATGTCGGTTAACGACATTTCTCCAGTTATTTTGGGACGGAACGCCCACTTTGCATCTCATTAGCGATGCAAAGGTGGGCGTTATGGAAAAGGGCGATAGGGCAAGTATTCACGCAATAGCGTGACCTTGCTAATACTACGATAAAATTATCGCCGCTTTTCGTCCGAAAACAGACGCTAAAGCAGCGATAATTTTTTATCGCCGGCTTGATAATATGCCCCAAGGTCTAATCAGATTAAGCCTGACTGGCACTGTATTACCACAATCCGCATTTGGTAGAAGGACAGCCATGTCTTACCACAGTGACAGCCAAGCAGTGCGCGCCTCTGGTCGAAATTGTAAAGTGTTCTTTCCGTATATATAGTTTATAATATTCCTTTTCTTTGATTGAAAGTTTAGGGGTAAGTGAAGCAAATGAATGATTGACTAAACAGTAAGCTGTAAAACTGCAGGTGTAATTTATACACATTAAAGCTTGTGGTGCTGTGCAGTAGCAGCTGCTATTCTTAACGGTGGTGAGCAGGTTGGGGAATGGTTTAAATAACAAAAAAACTGAAAAAATGCACTTACCTGCCACTGCCTTCTCGAGGTTCTTCTGCTCTGGGCGGGCTCAGAATCCCCAGAGGGTGGTGCACACTGCCAGGCTCCTAGACGCCAATCACAGCACTGCTCTGATACTGGTAATACAGCATGACAGAGCAGCGCCGTGATTGGCATGAGCGGGCTTGGTCAGCCGGCCAAACCGTCATGCTCAATTATAGTGTGCACTACTCCTCCCCCTGCTCTTGTCATGGCCCTTTCTCGCCCAGACTTGGCTTGCTGGTGCAAGCTCGTAAAGAAAAAGAAAATGATAATAAAATGGTTTTCTTATAAAAAAAAATTCCCTCCCTCAGCTGGCTCTCAGCAGGGGGGGGGGGGGCGACGCTCCTCTGCCATAGCGGAGGTGCCGCCGCTGGTGCTGTATCCCGCCCATACCTCAATGCGACTACTGGAATACACACTTGGCACTGTACACATTATGGCAAAACACTGAGCATTCACCCAAACACATCGACTACTCAATATTAGGATACTAAGGGGCCCAACACCTCCGTATGCAATCAGCCACTTAGCTGCAGGTACATCCGTTCCAACCCAGGAAATACAGAAATAATTTGGTACAGCAATCTGGTCTCACCAACCAAAAATTCACAACTTTGTAAAACTGACTTGTGTCTGCAACGGAAACGTTTGGAAAGTTATAACCTATATTTCCAGAAGGCACTGCGATTATATACTAATGCCCTGTTACTTACCGGTAAACTTCACTATCCCCAGATCCCTCATGTCCTCATCCCATTCATTACTAATGAGAATACCCAAGCCAGGAACCCGGCATTCATAAATAACAAAAACACAAAGGGATACAACACCACACAGCAGCACCCAAAGGTGATGTATCAACAGAGGTCAAAACACAATGCAGGAGCACACAGTCCTCAAACCCCAAACCAAGAAAGGGAAGCAGCACCCAAGCCATGCAGGCGAAGAGAACGCCAACCACAGTAAGAAGAGGAGGCTCAAACAGACACCCATCAAAGGGCCGAAAAAGAAACCCAATGAAGGCATCCCAGAAAGCTGCTACATCCTGAACAAAATGCCCAGCATCCCTGATGGAGGTGTAGACCCAGATCGAGAGTAAGGCAGCCGAACCTGAGTGAAATCTACTGACCAATGGACACTGGTGAAGCCCTCATCCCCGTGAGTAAACCTCAAAAGAAACAACCAAGAGCCAGGTCACCCTAAGGAAGACTCGGGAACCAAATGAAAACAGGAAGGACAGCCCCATGTCCAACAAGAATACCGGAACTGCCCGAGCAAACCCTGAAGCAGCCACCAAAGAAGAGTGAGTAAGACCCGACGACAAAGGCAATGCAGAAGCCCCAATGGGCGAAGGAAAAAGCCAAACACATGCTAATGGCAGATAACAAGGAGACCAAAGTTATCAGAAAACTCAAATCAACAAGCCTCCAGGCCGAAGCGACGGCGACCAAAAACATAAGGACAAATTGACAAAAGAAATTGTCCCCCCAGCACCACCAACACAAAGGGCGGCAAACAGAGGCCCCAACATCAGAGGCCAGTCCCATGAAGGAAACAGAAGCAAGAGGTAAGCAGGAGAAGCCCCACAGCAACCCTGCCTCCCAGTCGGTCACCATAGTCAAGAACCCATACATGGATCAAACTGCCACAAAAGCAGACTTCTGGGCCTGCAAAGATGACAATGCTAACAGACACAAAACTGCCCCACAAAACAGCAAGACAGCCATCTGGGAACACACCTGGGGAAATACGGAAGAACCCCCAGCAAATGCTGAAAGGACCGCAATGCCCCCCAGGGGACAGGAGAGGGGAACACACACAAGACAGAAGGAGGGCCATTGCTAAGTGCTGAGGAAGCCCCATTCACTGCAAACCTCATCCTTTAACCCCCAAACCGAGAGACGAACATCGAACAGCAGAGGAGAGGTGTAGGACACTGTCTCTCTATATAATGTACTAAAATGAATTACACTGTGCAGAGTCCAGCGGATCCTCAATAGGTGTGCTGAGGTAAAAAAAAAGATAATTCTAATGTTCTTTTTACGGTAGTGTGGGCGAACAGTTAGACTTATCAGAGAGTAGTGCTAAGCATTTGTTGTCACACACAGAGACAATAAATGAGACACACACTCAAGAATAAATCTGAGACCAATTAGGAAAAATCAGATTGTATCTTTATATGTATATTTTTAGAAACAAAGAACTTTGTTCAACAGTTAATAAATGCTTTGTATGTCAATTTTTAACCAAATGGAGTTCAAGACACAATTGCCCACAGGTTTTTAAGCAACAGCAGTCAATACCGTCAGGCAGAGACCATCGAGGTCAAAGGTAAGAAAAGCATAGGGTTAGATAGCGGAGTACCGCCAACACATTTGCCATCATGGTCGAAGGAAGCAACACTCTGCCATGGAGTTTTGGGGGGACAACAGTCACCCAGAGTTCAGTGGAAGTTCTACTCCAGGGGAGTCAGAGTTTTGGAAGTCCGAGGGCTCAGGCACAGCAGACAGTTCTGGGTTACCTGCATCGGAGGGGCCGGAGGTCTTGGGATGCAGAATTGGTTCTTTACCTGCAGCATTTAGATCCGGGTGTGGAGAAGGCAGTCCATCATGGTCGGGGCGGTCGTGCCCAAGTTGCTGCTTTCACGCAGTCGAATCCACCAGAAAGTGGGTAAAGGCTCAGAGGAGCGGGTCTGTTTCCAGTGTCGGTAACAGGTACTGTGAGAATACCAAGGGTAGGTGGATGCATTGAAGGGGTCGGTTACTGAGCTGGTGAACAACAGGCCTTGGCTGCTGCAAATCTTGGGTGACGAGGTGAATCACGTCGACACAGTCTATGTCGATCTTCACCTCGAGGCGGTCTTTTACTGGTGGTGTCCCGAGGACTAGTAGCACTAGTCCAAAGGGAGGTCCCAGGCAATTGGCGAAGGCTGGCAGGGCTCCAGGGTTCTTGGAGACTGCACAGCTCTCAGGTAGAGTTGGCAGACCACAGTTGCTGAGTCCTTATGCAGTAGGCAGGGGTTGGCGCTGGTTTCTTGTGCAGCAGGGCTCTGTTCATGGATCAGCAGCACGTCTCCTTTCTTTATCTTCTTTAGGTCTGTGGAACCTGAAGTCAAGGTCTCAGAGAGCCACCTAATACTGAATTTAGGGGCATTACAAAGGGACAGGTAGTAGCCAATGCTACTTACTTTTAGGGTGTCTACACTCTCTAGTAAATACATTCTGTGGGAAGAGGCATTACCCTAGCCCTGATTGGAGTTTTTCTCACCATATCAAGATGGTGGAATTTCAGGAGAGGGGTTCACCTTGCCTGTACCGCCTTACGGGTGGAGTAGGCTGAGGGGGGACCCTCCTCTTCATCTAACTAATTTTCCCACCTTTCCTCCTGCCAAAAGTGGAGGAGGGAAGGGGCTTGGCCTCCCCCACTATCTCGAGGTTCCTGGGTTGGATTCCAAAGGCGGCATAGCCTTTGAAATTTCCTTCCCGGGAAGACCATCCTGTCCTGAGGAGGTGTGAAACACCCAAGGACAAAGCAGGTATTGCTTCTGTCCTCTCAGAGCATTTGCTTTCACCCCATGAGGTCAGAAACATGACTGGTGGTGGCAGGCTGGTGCACACCAGCCAGAGACCCTGCTAGTGTTTGGTTAGGTTTCAGGGGACCCTCTATTGGGGTCTCCTGTGTGAATTTGTTAATACATCCACCACTGGCATCAGTGAGGATTATTAAGACCTGCTGCCACACAATTTTCTCAGGCCTGAGAGAATTGCGTGGCAGCATGTCCAGCAACCTATAAATATTTTCTCTACTGATGAAGGAGGAATCCAGAAACACATGTGTCTAGAGATACGCTATAAAGATACGGCATTAGCTGATTAATACTTTGAACTTTGTACTGAACGAAAAATATTGTACTATATCGACCAAGATGCAAAGAGGTAATGGCGCTGAGATGTGTCAGCAGTGTGCTCCTATCCCCTATCACTATTTAAAATGGCTCCCTTGAGACGCCGAGCCGGCGAGCTTTGGAGCCTCTGCGTGCCTGGAGTGGGATTGTGCCTGAGAAAATTGTGTGGCAGCATGTCCAGCAACCAATAAATATTTTCTCTACTGATGATGGAGGAATCCAGAAACACATGTGTCTAGAGATACGCTATAAAGATACAGCATTAGCTGATTAATACTTTGAACTTTGTACTGAGCGAAAAACATTGTACTACATTGACCAAGATGCAAAGAGGTAATGGCGCTGAGACATGTCAGCAGTGTGCTCCTACCCCCTTTCATCAGGTCAAAAGTGGGGCTAACTATGATAAAAGATTAACTTTCCTACAAGAGGGAAACCAAATCATCCAGGGAACCCAGATTACAATGAGTACGAAACCCAGAGACCAAGAACTACGAGACCAGACCCCCAGCAGGCAACCCAGCAGGCAACCCAGGAACTTGGGAAGAAGAGCCAAAGAAGGAAAGGCACACAACCGCAGATCTGGCCAAGAAGTGGGCAAAGCAGAAACCCCCAGACTACTGCCTGCCAATGACAGGCTGAGCAGAGGAACCTGCAAAGCAAGCCAGGAAGCAAAAGAGTTCCAGGAAAGGGACACCCACCTCTGGCATCCCTGATGAAAGACCGCCTCCGGGAGAGAGAAAGGCAGGGAAGGGATGAAACCTGGACAGAGAACAACAAAGACCATCAGGAAACAGCAAATGCCCCACCAAAATGGACTACCTGCTGGTCGGGCAACAAAGGCATCCCTCTGTCAAGATGGGCCCGCACCACCCCATATCTGAGACAACAGCCAGAACAACCGGAAACACTAGACCGAAAGACCCAGAGTGGGGAATCCAACAAAGGCCGAAGGGAAAAACTAGGCCCAAGAAACCCGATACAGGTGCCACCATGTGACCCAACGTACTCCTCCATACCCACAACTGAGCCTTAAGATACTAGCAGCCTGAGGAACAGTTACCAGGCCCAGAATGCCAAATGCTGAAACCCCCTTGGACAAAACAAAAATATGAACAAACCCTTCGGAAAGCATTCCAGTGAATCGCAACCACCAGCCTACCGAAAAGTCGATGCAACCTACTGGTCCCCACACTGGAAGCAGCCCTGAGGGCTGAACACCTCAACCAGGCCCGAACCGAGTGGACCGGGAAGAAAACACGGACCAAAGCAAGAGCGGAAGCAAGGCGATCAATTGACAAGAGAGAGGAACCCCTGGGAGACCATAAAACACAATGAACCAAGGATGATCTCCCTGCAGGGAATCCTGGAACCTGACGCCAAAGAGCAGGCCCCAGAGAAAAGACCCCTCAAGCGGCCAAACGGGATGACCATAACACATGGACAACTACCAACAATGACCATCCCCAGCACACCCCGGACCAACCAACCTTCAGGGGAAACTATGCCATACTGTCAAATCCTCGATGGACTCGAAAAAAACAACCTCTAGTCAAGCTGGCCCCACCTCCAGGAAAGCAGAAGAAAAAAAACAAAGGCCATATCCTGAAGCAGCAAAAGGCTGCACCAAACTTCTAAGGACACCAGCACCCCAACAGTGCAGTGTCCAGACAACAATAATGATGTGAAGGGCTCCAAGAAAGACACCATCATTCTGGGGAAGGCCCAGGTCGAAGAAAGTAACTCTGATCACCACAAGAAGGCAACCCGCTACCAAAACTGACCTAGAACCCGAGGTCCACATGCAACCACCCTGGCAGGCATATCACCAGGAACTCAGACGACCCCAACCGTAGCGGAATATAGAATCCCGGGATAGGTGTGGAAGGAACCCACCCCAAAGGGCAGGCACCACAACCAATGGAAACCCACCAGACGAGGGAGCACGGAGGCCAAAAAATCCAACCTGCTCACAAGCCAAAAACCAGGGAAATAGGTGCCTCAAAAACGTAACCCCCAGCCTCTCACCATGCTCCCGAGAACAGAGAGAGGCCAGGTCAAGAAAATTATGCCAGGCAACAACCCAATCTTACCGAAATGCCCCAAAAACCCAGAAAAGGCAACACCGCAGAAGGAGTGATAGTGCACACTGCAAATCTACATAACATAACAGTAAACTATCAAACTACAGGAGAAAAAGATAGCAGAATGTGATATGAGGAAAGAGATGATTGGGATCAAGTAGAGGTCTGGGACACTCTCTTGGATAGTCCAGAGGGCTGCCCAATTGAGAATGTTGATCATTTTTTTACAGTAAAGAAAACTGTTTATATAGGCAGAGCAGATATGATAGTATCACTCTTAAGTGCATAACCTTACAATGAGGTGTGTAGCATATTACCTATGCTATACAGACATTATGATTTTACCCCGTTACAGATTGTGGTAATGCTATACCACTCCTGTAAAAACAAAAATACATACCATTTCCCTCAAGGTGTGGCCTAATTAATATTATGATGGCTCTAACTGGTGTCCTCCACATTGTTTCTCCTTTGAAAATTTCACCAAACACATTTCCTCATTAAGTCAGATTGGTGAAAGACTGCTGTACAGTGTGGGCTAATATCCTACATGCAGTTGTTTGCTACTTGGACCATGTCCCATCCTCGTTCTGACACTATCCAAATGCCTAATTGTAAGGCAATGCAAAATGTTGCCTGTTCCCAAGCCGTAAATAGCTCTCTATGGCTTAAAAGTGCCAATCACTTTCCTAGAGTATGGGGTACATGGTCTCAGCTTCCTTTCTGTCCAAAGGAAAAGCCTAATGATTCTGCATTTCTTTTCTTTTGAGTCTTAACTACCGTATTGAGTTGGCTTTTTAAGAAATCCTACTTCCTGAACTTTTCAGGGAGTGAGCAGTCTCACAATTCTATGCTCTCGTGCGATCACGCTCTAGGCATTTGATGAATTTTAAATCTTGCTGCCATGTTTAGAAACATTTACCATTTTCAGATGACATCTCTCATGATTACAAATTATTAAAACACTGTCATAATTGGCACTCCATCTCCTTTGTTCCATCAAAAACTTTAGTTCTAGTGTAAAGGGATTGTCCTCTTGGGTTTTCTTTTGCTTTTCATAAAAATCTTGCACATGATATTGCTGAAAAGATTAGAACTTTAACATAGATTGCTGAGGTGGAAGCACTAATAGCCCCACTGCTTTTGCCACTTTGTTGTTAACCAGCAGAAGTCTGTTTCCACTCCTTTAGCAGTCTGAATAAACAAATTATCAGACAGTTTCAAACAATGACAAAATAAATTAACGCATCTTTAAATAATGGCAGGGAACGAAAAACATTAGACCTGTACTCCGGAAATCGAGACAAAGTGGATCTAGCGTTGGTATCTTCAGAAGACTTCGAAACAATGTGTAGTCTGGCTCTGAAGACCTGGGAGGATTTTGAAATAATGAGTGGAGGGCCATTCAAAGGAATATACAGAGGGTTCTGACCTACATGAACCCTGTCAGGAAGGCGGTTTGTAATATGGGGAGGTGTAAGAGGGTATCCCTACCTACTCAATGACCACATTCTGGTTTGCTCAAAACACATACTGAGAGATTCTCCGTTCAATGCCTGACAGCGATAGCACAAGGATTAAGTAGACAATCCCCAGAGAAGTGCTTGCTAAATTCAAGCAGTAACAAGAATTTCAAAATAAAGAACACAGTGCAATAGAATTCTCAAACCAATTTAGGGGAATAAAGAAAACCTTATTGGATAAAAAAACCCGCTAAGAACATTAAAAGAAGTGAAGGGGAACTTGAGATATGAGTTTTTTATTTCCAAGATACATTTTTATTGTTTTCTTTATATCCATCCAATCGGAGTTACACTTTTTACATTATCGGTCACATAATATAACAGCTCTCCAACATATTACATTTGCGATTCAAAACATGAAAACCCCTCTCCCCATGAACACTCAAACAGTGTACCTGGTATGGAGAAATGCCATTAACAGTTTGTGGTAAAATCTGTAATTACGTCTTACTGGCACAGGCCAATATGCATGACATAGCGATCGTAACATTTTTGGGCAATATAATGCTATGTCCCTACTCTGCAAGTAGTCCGTCAACGGTTGCCAAACCTGTTCAAACTTGTAGCCATTTCGAGGAGTGACCACGTTAGAGATATGCATGCGTTTTTAAAGTTTTATAGCAAAAAAATCAAGAAAAAGTAAAGCCCCAATCAAAAACAATAGTTTATGGTTGACTGGGACCTAGACACAATTTCAGGGCCCCAAGAGGACATATACCTTTCCTGCACGGTTCTGGTGAATTGGTTTTCAGTGCCGCAATAAGCTCTGAGTTAGACAGACCTGTTTATTATGCCCACCTTGGGTGCTAATTTCCTGGGCAAGACTCAACTCCTTGTCCCATTTCTCCAGAGGTGGAAAAAATGACCAAGTTCCAGTTTTTTCTCACTGCTGGAAAGGTTCTCCATGGCCAGTGCTACAACCCCTAGCTCTTCAGGGCAGGCTTCTTGGTGCCAAGGAGCTGATGTATCAAATGTTATTTTTTTTATAGTCTGTGTCCATTGAAAAATGTGTTAGTACATAAGGGTCCAACACTCAGTCAGTCAAAGAAATGTTTATTTAGACCTCGGGTCTTTAAACAACATAAAAACATCACATTTTTAATAAATATTCTAAAATCATCACAATTTAATCAGCAGTTGCCATTAAAATAGACTGATTTCCATACACTTCATTACAAGATTACACAATACTCAATATATAGAAGATAGAAACACCTGTATATAAACATAGATACTTTAAAAGTATTAAAGATTCCTATTAAGAATTATCCTTTCTAAAAATTTATATCAGATAAAACTATCTAAAACCCAATTCCATCATGACTTTCAACCTTCAATTTCATTTTCCATAAAAAAAACTTTTTACGGCATTGATATATCTCCCAATAGCTATTGCAATGACAAGGTTTGGTATATCTATGAGAAGTTCAATGGCTTGTGCAGGCCATACGGTACCATATTTTAAAAAGCTGGGGCATAAAAACAGTTTCCGCCGAGCTAGCACTTTTAAGCAATCCACTAATATGTGCAAAATATCACATTTTGTGCCTAACTTACATGTACATTTGCCATCGGGTTGCATCATTTCTATTTTTATTCTCCCATTTGTCATACAGGGGTTAATACCAATTCTCAATCTTAATACTTCTGATCTGAGCCATCGATTAGGTAATGTATCCAAGTAGGGGTACCAGGTTTCTTTCAGCCAACTATTTATCATAAATTGCACTGATTTTTTCTTTCTCAGATACTCCACGTCATCCGTCCTAGACAATTCCTTCCCTAGAGTTCTGAGTTTGCTCTTTGTAGCTTCTACTTGTAATGTCTGTTGACAAATTCACACCTTTATGTTCCCACAAACAGAATACAATTTCTTTCTGACCTCTTTGGCCCATTTTAGGTCGCTATGCTGGATCTCATTTTTACACCATTGCAACACTTTCTGGACCTCTCCCGGACCCAATCTTTTCCAAAATCTTAATGGAGCCAATTGAGCCTGTACATTCCATGTCATACCCAGCTCTAATCTAATTGCCTGGATCATGGATGAGCCCGGTAACGACATTAGAGATTTTATACATTTCCCTTCCTCAATATCCCATCTGCTTTTACCACTTAAGCAGAGAACTTCTGCTCCATATTGTAGTTGGGGGGGTATCATGGCATTTTAGGCCTTTATCAACGGTCTATGGGACATTTCCCCATAGACACAATTACATTTTTTCAATCCGCACACTGATATATGGGCCTTAGATTTCAGGGCCTCCAAATGCATGTGCCACTTTAGGGACCTATCAAACCAGACTCCAAGATATTTGTATTTGTTAACTATTTCTACATTTGTTGGGCCCAAATACCAATTACACCTCTGATCTCTTTTTGCGAAGCAAAACATTTTGGTTTTATCCATGTTTACAGTTAAATGCTTTGCCACACAATATTCTCTGAATGCATTTAAATTCCTTTGTAGGCCCACCTCTGTCTGGTCAAGGATTACTAAATCATCGGCATACAGTAAACATGATAATTGTTTTCCGTTCATTTGCGGGCTTGCACTTCTATCTACCTCCAGCGTAGATGACAGATCTGCTAGAAATATGGCAAAGAGTAGAGGGGCCAGCACACAGCCCTGTCTTAGACTATTATTAATTGCTATTTTCGGTGTCCATGTCGACACTGTATCCTTAATGATTTGGGCCCAATTCCATCTGGATCACTGACAGAATATCGACAACAACAATATCGACCTACAGAAATATTGTGACAAAATACCGTTGTCAAAAATATCGAACTTCTATCTTCATAATGGTAAGTACAAAAATATCCCCCAAAAAATATTGTTGTAAAAAATATTGATGTATAAAATATCGTTTTTTTATATGTATAAAAAATAATGTAAAAAAATTAAATAACAAATTAAACTTTAAAAAAATTATGTCGATTTATTTGTAAATGTTAACAATTATAAATAATACATTTAGGGCCCGATTCTGATGCGGGTTGGAAAAGCTTCCCGACCGAGGGCCTGATTCTGATGCGGTTAGGAAGGCCTCCTAACGGCATTTGCTCCTTCCAAATTGGATCGGGAACGTGTCTTCCCGACCGAGGGCCCAATTCTGATGCGGTTAGGAACAAATGTTCCCATTGAAGTCAATGGGTGTTCAACCAAATCGTATCTGGAAGCATCCGGATGCATCCTACTCCGCCGGTCGGACTTTCCCGATCCGAGTGGGTCGGACACCATTTCCCAACCGATTCATTCGGGAAGCTTTTCCAACCCGCATCAGAATCGGCCCCTTAATGTACAAAAATGAAACACATAAATAAAATGTAATATATATATATTTACTTAAAAACAATTAATAAATAATTATTTTAATTAATTTTAAAATGTTATAAATATATTAAAAATAATTAATAACTATATATACATACACCTGTAACATACAAATGAATAAAAAAAATATATTATAAATTAAAATATTAAAATATTTAATATTTTTTAAACCTACATTTTGCACTACATTGAAGGCAACAGTAGAGAAAGTGTTGGATAGTGGAGGGGTAAACATTACTATTCCCACTCCAGCGAGTGCAACAGTAGGGAAAGTGTTGGATAGCGGAGGGGTAAAAATTACTATTCCCACTCCAACGAGTGCAACAGTAGGGAAAGTGTTGGATAGCGGAGGGGTAAAAATTACTATTACCACTCCAGGAAATGCAACAGTAGGGAAAGTGTTGGATAGCGGATAGGTACAAATTACTATTCCCACTCCACTGAATACAACAGTAGGGAAAGTGTTGGATAGCAGAGGGGAAAAATTTACTATTCCCACTCCAACTAGTACAAAAGTAGGGAAAGTTGTGTTCAGCGGAGGGGATACAATTACTATTCCCACTCCAGTGAGTGCAACAGTAGGCAAAGTGTTGGATAGCGTAGGGGATAAAATTACTATTCCCACTCCAGCGAGTGCAACAGTAGGGAAAGTGTTGGATAACGGAGAGGAAAAAATTACTATTCCCACTCCTGCAAGAGCAACAATAGAGAAAGTGTTGGATAGTGGAGGGGAAAAAATTACTATTCCCACTCCAACAAGTGCAACAGTAGGGAATATGTTGGATAGTAGAGGAGTAAAACTTACCACTCCCACTCCAGCTAGTGCAACAGTAGGGAAAGTGTTGGATAGCGGAGGGGATAAAATTACTATTCCCACTCCAGCGAGTGCAACAGTAGGGAAAGTTTTGGATAGCGGAGGGGAAAACATTACTATTCCCACTCCAGCGAGTGCAAAAGTGTTGGATAGCGGAGGGGTAAAAATTACTAATCCCACTGAAGAAAATTTAAATTTAAAAACAAACAAAATATCAACTACAATATAAAAGATAATACCAATTCCAAAAACAAAACATATATAAAAAATTCAAAAATTACAAAACATAGAAACATAATATAATGTAAAAAAACCTAAAAATTACATACAAAGATTATTTTCTAAAAATTTAAAAATAATTTACAAATGAATATTTTATAATAAAAATTATTTATAATCAAACACATTATTTATTTAATAAATATAATATTTTTTTACCTACCCTATAACAACAAACAATTTACAACACACATATAAATAAAAAAAAAAGTGTACCTCCATAATTAACACAATTATTTATCAATTAAACAAATATTAATTAAAAAAACCATTAAAACAGATAAAAATTAATATACTAACCAAACGTTACGCCTATATAACCAAAATCCACAAACAAAATAAAAATAAACAATTACCAAAAATATTTATCAAGTAATAAATAACTATTAATGATCAAGTAATGATTAATTATTTTAAACTAAATTACTTTGCACCCTCTACCCCAATAAACACCACAACATGCACCTAAAAATAATTGCAAAATTTCCATAACTAATTTTACAATAATAAATGAATATCAATTAACCACAAATAATTAATTAATTTACAAAAATTTACTTCCCACCATTTACCACTATAAACCCCACAACTCACACATCAAAATAATTACACAATTGCCATATCTAAATTTTTATTAAATAATTAGCATTAATTAGCAAATAATTAATTATTTAAAAATAAATTACCTCCCACCCTATTCCCCTATAAACCCCACAACCCATTTCTAAAAACATGACACAATTAACATAATTAATTAACAAATAATTAATTAATTAATAACAATTAACAAGCAAATTATAAATAATTATGAATAAATTAAGTCCCGCAATTAACACTATAAAGTAAAATTAAATAAATGTTATATAAAAAATATTAATAAATATATTAATATTAAATTACTTCCTACCCTACTCTCCTATCAACCCACAACCCGCTCCTAAAAAAATGACACAATTAACAATTAATTAATAATAATTAACAATCAATTAATAAATAATTAATAATAAATTAATTCCCACAATTGACACTATAAAATATTAAATAAATACATATTAATTAATAAAAAAAAATAATAATTTAATTATAATTAAATTACTTCCCACCCTATTCCCCTATAAATCCACAACCCACTCCTAAAAAAATGACACAATTAACTTATTTACCAAATAATTAATTAATAAAAATTAACAGCCAATTATTAATTAATTAATAATAAATTAATTCCCACAATTAACACTATAAAATCTAAATTAAATAAATACTACTTCAAACAAGCTTCAATTTGATTAATAAAAACACAACCACAATAGCATCCTAAAAATTATACATATCTTCATATTTCAGGATATACAATAAAATACATAAAAACAGGAGAATAAATAACCCCAAGCAGCAGACCCTGGTAAACCATATACATAAAGTGCTAGGTGCAGGATATCCATTTCAAAGCAAAGCTGTAACTCTAATGGCTTCGCTATTCATCACAAGATGTATAGATAAAGTGCATTTTAGTTTTAGCGCTTCATAAGTCTATCTAAAAAGGCATAATATATAAAGTGCCATATGCAGAATATGTAATTTGGGAACATAATGTACAACCATGGACATCATTTACGTAAAGTGCTAAGTGCGGATTAGTGCAAATTATCCAATTCAAGGCAAGACTATAGCTCTAATAACTTCGCAATTCATCACAGGATAAACAAGTAAAGTGCATTCATTTTAAAATTTCATAATTGTAACTGGAAAGGCAAGATACATAAAGTGCCATGTACATAACATATAGGGGCCGATTCCGATCTGGGTCGGAAAACTCTCCGACCGAGCCGGATCCGGAGAGATTTCCGACCGAGCCGGACTCCTGCAGTCCGACCGAGCGAGTACGATGCGGCCGCATGCTGCCGGACTCGATTCGGTCGGACTCCCATTGAAGTCAATGGGAGCCGGTCGTACGACACGTACATGGGCTCCCATTGACTGAATGGGTACTTCGTGAACAAGGGGGCCCCCTGTAGTGGGTACGCATTGGTGCCATCCGCACCGTACACGCATGTATAGGGGGGACCCTTGGGTCCCCCCTGTGTTCGACTCGAATGGCTACGGGTGCAGAGGGGTCCTGCACGGACCCCCCAAGTCCGGCTCTGGGTGCTTTTTCGAGCCGGACGCTCCGACTCGATCCGGCTGTCCGACGCGTCCATCGTACTGGCTCGATCGGAAAACGTCTCCATTGCGCGCCAGGAATCGAGTGCGACCATGTCGGACGGAGCGGGTCGGACACGGAAACGAGTCGGTCGGCGATTTCGCGTTCACTCGCATCGTACTAGCTCGGTCGGACGACTGTACGAATCGGTCGGAAACAAGGCCTCCGACTCAGATCCAGTAAAGCCGAATCCGATTCGGAGCCCTACCGACCGAGATCGGAATCGACCCCATAGTTTAAAAACTTATTGCACAAATAAAGACGTCATTTATCAATGTATGTCACGTTGTCTTCATAGACAAGGGCCTCGAGATGGGAGTAATTATGTCTTATTTTGATTGACTTCTGGATATAGGCCACCACTGCATTACAAACTCTAATATTTACCAGGCCACAAATATACTCAAAAGCAGTTTTACATGTGAACAGTCACTCCTTTAAGAAAAGTGGTCGTAAGAGACTCTTCCTAATGTCTCTATAAAAACCACAAAATAAAATAAAATGCAACGTGGGCACTTTGGAAGATTATGATTCCACTTGCCCATCGTTGGAAAAGCTATTAAAAAGTGGGCTAGTCCCATTCTTAATCTAGTGAGATAAAATCTATGTTTTATATTTGTGATCTGTAATAAGTAATATGGTAACCCAGACCCAGAGGTCCTATCCAAGTAGGCCTTAGTCATTGGTTTCAGGTTTGCATCAACGTCCCTTAGCCAATTCCGTGATTCCATTAAACTAATCTTCAAATCTTTTTTATTGTACTCGAGTATTTGGGAGGGATTTGTAAAATCAATGTTTATGGCACATTCATTTAAAAGATTTTTAATATACTTTAACCATGGGATTTTTATTCCTTGGTCGAGGGCAACGCAATCCTTAATAACATACTGTGTAAACTTTGTGCCTTCCTTACTCCAGATGCCATACCAGACATTTAAACTTACTGCACTTATAAAATCATTTATATAGGGGGATTCCAGCTCTTTATGCACACTATACACAGGAGTAGAGCTGGGTACAGTTAACAGCAGTCGTAAAAAGTTATTTTCTTGAGTCTGAAGGGTTGTACAATTTGCCACTCCCCATAGTGCTGCGCCATAACAAATCCCAGTAAGACACTTGGGGGCCGATTCCGATTCGGGCCAGAAATCTCTCCGACCGAGCCGGACCCGGAGAGATTTCCGACCGAATCGGACTCTAGCAGTCCGACCGAATGAGTACGATGCGCACGTATGCCATCGGACTCGATTCGGTCGGACTCCCATTGAAGTCAATGGGAGCCAGTCGTACGACGCGTACACGGGCTCCCATTGACTCAATGGGCACGACGCGAACAAGGGCGCCCCTACAGCGTGTTCGCGTCGGGTACGGGTCGCGCCGTACATGCACGTGTAAGGGGGACCCATGGGTCCCCCTGTGTGTGACTCGCATGCCTACGCTTCCAGGGGGTCCGACACGGACCCCCAGAGTGCGGCTCCGACAGCTCCTTGGAGCCGGACTGCGCGAGTCGGTCGGAGCGGTCGCGATGCGCATCGTACTTACCCGGCCGGGGAACGTCTCCATTGCGCGGTGCGAGTCGTGTCTGAGCGAGTCGGTCGGAGCGGTCGGGTCCTGCGAACGAGTCGGTCGGAGATTTCGCGAGCGCACGCATCGTACTCGCTCGCCCGGATGCACGTACGATTCGGTCGGGAAATAGGGCTCCGAATCGGATCCGGTAAAGCCGAATCCGATTCGGAGCCCTACCGGCCGAGATCGGAATCGGCCCCTTACTCTTATATAGTGTCATAATTTCCCTAATAGGCTTATTGCCCATTTTATGTGAGATTGTAAAAATTGACTCAATTATCCTCATAAATTTGAATTTACAGTGTTCGATGTGGGCTCCCCAGTTTCCCTTTGCTGTAAATACTAGCCCTAAATATACAAAATAATTTGTTGCTGCAATAGGGACACTATTTACGTGGTGATTCCTGGTTTTTGCTTTTCCTTGCCCACACACCATCGCAAAAGTCTTTTTTCAAATTAAGTATTAAATCCTTTTCCTGCATGTATTCTGCAAATTTTTCAATGAGGGTTTGGAGCCCATTCGCAGTTATCGATAAAAGAACAGCGTCATCCGCGTAAAGTAAAGTCAGAACAGCACGTTTGGCTACTCTGGGGACATCAGTGTTTAGCTTTTGCAGTTCCTCATCTACACCATTTATACATAGGGAAAATAGGAGTGGGGCGAGCACACACCCCTGCCTAATGCCCCGTCTTACCTTGAAACTAGTGGTGCACTCTCCCTCTAGCCCATAGCAAACTCTTGTGCTCAGGCGGCTATATATTTGTGAGCGGTATATGATGATATCATTTGGTGCACCCATATGAATCAAAGTTTGCCATAATTTCGCATGATTTACTAGGTCAAAGGCACTAGTAAGATCAACGAAACAGAGGTGTAGGTGGCCCTTTTTACACTTGTATATTTACTAATCAACAAATGCAAATTGATACATTGTTCAATTGTCCCTATTTCCCTTCTGAAACCATATTGTGATTCAGTGATGATTTTGTTTTCATCTGCCCATATTTCCAGCCTCTCCAACAATATCCTACCCATCAATTTTGAGGTTGTATCAAGAATGGAAATAGGGCGGTAGCATTTGGCATCACTTCTGTTGCCCTTTTTAAAAATCGGGACAATTATGCTTTCAGTCCATGTTTTTGGTATCAAGCCCCCCGCAATGATGTTAAACACCTTTTTTAAAAGAGGGCCCAAAATCCAATGTCTTATTTAAAAATATCTATTGGGACCCCATCAACACCAGGTGCCTTTCCGTTTGCACTTCTTTCTAATGCCAATGAAACTTCGTCCAGAGTGAAAGGGGCCAAATTTGATGGTTCAAGAGTTATAAAAGTTTTGTTATTTAATAATTCTGCAATACCATCAGGGGCTCTGTTTACTACTAAAATAGGGGTTTCATTTTCTGCATTAAAAACCTGTCCAAAATGACGTATCCACTCTTGGGGCTGCACCATACTCTCAATTTTAGTAGCACAATCTTCTTTAAAAAACGGGTGATTTATCGTCTTCCAGAATAGGGATGAATCTTTTGTATTGGCAGCCAGGGAGAGTTTTTCCCAAGCATTATCTTGAATTGCTCTCTTTCTTTTTACTATGGACTGTTTATATAACAACCTCTGCTTTTTAATGAGTTCACTATCTCTGGGCCTAGTTTTTAAAGCATTTTTAATGACTGATTTGCCTTTGTGTATTGAGATTCAAACCAGCCAACCTTTTTCTTAGCTTTTTTCTTACTCTTGATTTTCAATCCCCTAGAGATTTCAGCGGTAATGTTACAAAAAGCCCCATTAGACTGTCCATAAATTCTTTTAGATTTATTCCAGACCATTTAATAGAGATACCGTTTTCCCCCTGTGTGGATATAAAGGGTGCTAACTGGGCCCAGTCTGAAAGGTATCATTTAGGGGCCGATTCCGATCTGGATCGGAAAGCTCTCCGACCGAGCCGGATCCGGAGAGATTTCCGACCGAGCCGGACTCCCCCAGTCCGACCGAGCGAGTACGATGCGGCCATATGCTGCCCGACTCGATTCGGTCGGACTCCCATTGAAGTCAATGGGAGTCGGTCGTACAACGCGTACACGGGCTCCCATTGACTGAATGGGCACGTCGCGAACAGGGGGGCCCCCTACAGTGGGTACGCATCGGTGCGACTCGCACCGTACATGCATGTGTAGGGGGTACCCTTGGGTCCCCCCTGTGTTCGACTCGTGCGGCTACGCGTGCAGGGGGGTCCGACTCGGACCACCCGAGTCCGGCTCCGGGTGCTTTTGCGAGCCGGACGCTCCGACTCGATCCGGCCGTCCGACGTACTCGCTCGGTCGGGAAACGTCTCCATTGCGTGGTGCGAGCCGTGTCCGTATAAGTCGGTCGGAGCGGTTCGGACCCGGGAACGAGTCGGTCGGCGATTTCGCGTGTGCTCGCATCGTACTTGCTCGCTGGGACGACTGTACGAATCGGTCGGAAAAAAGGCCTCTGAATCGGATCCGGTAAAGCCGAATCCGATTCGGAGCCCTACCGGCCGAGATCGGAATCGGCCCCTTAGTCTAACTGTTAGAAAAAGTGGATGATGATCACTAACACAACTTATTTTCACCTCTATTTTTTCTATTTGATCTTGACCATGTGCCGAAATTAAAATATGATCAATGATTGAACATTGGCCGTGCCCCTCAAAAGCCGGTAGCTGGGATGGTCCATCCAATGTAGACTAATCCAATAGTTCTAAATTGTATTTATACAATGCCCCGTTAATGGAATCGCCATAGAGATTATGCGGGAAATGAGAATAACTTTCCCCATACTCATTCCCATATCCACAGTGCTTTCCTTCTAAAATAACAAATTTTTTGCTATTAAAATCTCCAACCCAGATCAGAAGATAATCGCTCTTGATCTGTTTTAAAAATAAATCAAGTTCCCTCTCAAGTGCCAATATCACTTGATTTCTGGTATTATCGAAAACATTGTTATAAAAGTTAATTAGTACAAAACACTGGTGATCAACAGAATGGAACCACAAAAATCGGAAAAAGGGAGAGTCAATATAAGCTTTCTTCAGAATCAATGGGCATGTGACTGAAAGTAGAACTGCTAGGCCTCCCTTTGCCCTTCCATTCCGTGAAGGGGTCCCTTGGGTGTCAACTATTGAGAAGCCATCTATGTGAAAGGGTTCGGTGTGCCAGGTCTCCTGCATGCAGATAATTTCACAGTTATTTAAAAAAAACAGGCCATGCATCATCATTTAGGGGCCCATTACGATACCCGGCGTAAAAAAATCCGCCAGGCATGGAAGCGGCAAAAATCCGCCCGCACACACCGTCTGAACACCGACCACGCCATTACGATGACACAAACCGAAAACCGCCATCGGCGGAAAAATCACAAGAGATACCGCCCGCCATCGTCCGAGTCGGAGTCAAACCGCCCGCCACGGACGGACACACGCACGACAACACAAAACCGCCCGCCCTCACGGCCAACACACCGCACGTGAGATTACGATCGCACCGCCATGAGCGCGGGAAAACTACAAATATACCGCCCGCCTGCGCAAACAACGCCGATGAGAATCGACACGGCAGAAGCCATGGCGCCCACGTCCCTGCACAGAAACCATCCACTGACAAAAACAATCGCACACAACATGGCCAACAAGTCCACACAACAAGGCACGCACAAATACACAAGCACAGTACACATCCCGAAAACACCCCCTGGACAAACAAAAACTACAAAGGCCAGAACACCAGACACAACACACCTGAAAACAACAGACCATGAGGACACACCCACATAGGTAAGTACAAAAGCAGCACTCCCACAGACCACAACCCCTTGCAACATTGCAAACTAGAGAGGAGAGGAGAGGACACAGTGACACAGCAAGGACAGCAGCACACCACAGAAACGCACACATCACAACCACCACCACCACCACCACCACCACCAAACACCGGCACCACAAACCCCCTGCACATTACACAACACACACCGCACCAGCACCACAAATACCATGGCACCACAAAGAATGCCCAAGTTCACGCCCATTGAGCTGACGGTCATGGTCGACGAGATCATCAAGGTGCACCCACAAATCTATGGGAACCTGGTCCAGCACACACCACTAGCCACCAGAAAGAGAATGTGGAACCGGATCGTAGACCAGGTCAATGCAGTCGGGACCCTGCCCAGGAACAGAGTTGAAATCAACAAACAGTGGAATGACGTCAAGAGCCTGGTCAAGAAGAAGGAGAGCAAGAACAGAGAGCTGGCAGCCGTCACTGGCGGAGGGAATCCCGCGCTCTTCAAGACCTTCAAAGCGTGGGAGGAGAAGGTGCGAGTCATCATACATCCGGAGATCCTCGCCGGATTAGCAGGGGAGTGGAGGCTGGTAAGTACAAACTAATGTATACCAGCACACCGCTATGTACTCACATGCACTACCACCATGCCACAGCTCCCAGGGACAAACACCCCCATGTCCAGCACACAATACACAACACATCACACACACATGCAACAGACACCACCACACACAGCCCAAACCGAACAACTGTAAGATACGTGGGGACATGTGTACACTCAGCCAGCCACGTAACCACCAACAGGTCCCCGAGTACGCCAGAAACGCCACAACGAGCACCCACCACACCCATGTGTCCGCCATAGCTGCACTAACTGACAAGTAACAGGTAAGTGGCAGGAACACAAAGTGCAGTGGGTGGGAGGGTGGACAGCCCAAGTACAACACACACCAGGCCCCTAGTCCCACAGCACAGCAAGGAGGAGCATCCCCCACCCCCCACAGCCACGTGTCAGCCACCGCAGTGCACACCGACAGCCGAAAGGTAGACATCACGATCCACAACAATCGGTGTCAGTGGGTGTCCAGCCACCACCACGACCCACAACACCCCCCACCCCCACAGACCTGCAACATGGAGCACCCCCGCTTAGAACCATGTGGCATCCAGTACAGTGCACGCCCGAACAACCTGCAGGTGGGAAACTGGACAGGGCTGGATTACTGGAGGCATGAGGACCGTAACACGACCAACACATGGGACATGTCACGTAGCAGACGAACACGCAGCACCGCCCACCGTCACGAACAAGTGAACAATGTGCACACGGACATGAACCACAGACTCACACCTCACATGACCCATCACAGACACAGCAACACCCAAGGAGCCACGTCTGCATGCACAAGCCACACTGAATATAGTACCACACGGCAGCCACTGTGCAACTCATCACACACAACCGAAACACCATTGAAGTCCTGTCCATGTAGCCCCTACTGCCTGTCAACCACACACCCCACAACTACGCCTATGTAAGACAAACAACACTAGACGCAACAGAGCGGAACAACATAAATGCACACGAACACCACTGAACCCATCAAACACACAGACACACCATGCACATACAACATACCATCCATCCCATCCGTCAGCCCCAGTCTCATGAAAGGCATGTCATCCGCACAGCTGCCACACATACAGCAGTCACGCTAAGATACATGCCCATGACCAACCATGTGCCAGAAGTCAATGAAGCGCACGCCACACTGTGAGCAACAACACACAACATGGGCCACACCCCCCACGAGCACTGCAGTGATGCACATGGCACAGGGCAGCACGCACACCAAGGAGATGGGACAACTGCAATACGTTGGCTGGCACACAACCATCACTCACTCATAACGATGCGTCCAATGCCATGTCCAGTAATCACAACAGACAGCAAATATGCAGGCCATGTCAGGCATGCACACACCTCAGACCATGCACTGTCATGCTGCCACAACACATGTCACGTTCGGCACCCATGGCTCACAGCATGTACCCCAAAAGCATATTCCCTCCCAAATGCGAATCTGGGGCATGGCCCCCATGTTGCCATATGCGTTCCTAAGCGTCCCATTTGAACACCAAAAGCAAAGTACAAACCAGACCCAGGATGGGCCAGGAGCCCGCATACACCAGAGTCACAATAAGTAGGGGCACAGCAACACACCCATCGGCATGGCCAATCCGTCCCATGCCACATGTGCACAGCACACAGTCCCATTGCCAAGCACACACAACTACAAATGGTACAGCCACACACACGCCTCCGGGAAACCCATGTACGAGATTGCACGAACTGTTAATGTCAGACGACAAATACATACTTCGCCAGGTGCAACACAATAACAAATCTCATTCTCTCCACAGGTGACGAACTGCTGGATGCTGGGGATGGAGACAGCAGCCAGCACAGCCAGCCTACAAGCCCCCAACGAGGACACACGGATGTGGAGGATCTGTCCTCCTCTTCGGACACGGACCACCAAGCAGGCCCATCTGGTGTGGCAGGGCCCAGCCGCTCCCCAGGACCCCTCCTACCCACCAACCCATCATCCAGGGCTGCTGAACATTCCCAGCCCCCTGCTGCCACTGTCGTTGCGGCCACACCCACGGACATTGCGGCCACACCCACGGTCATTGCGGCCACACCCACGGTCATTGTGGCCACACCCACGGTCATTGCGGCCACTACCACTGCCGCAACCGCCACCATCGCCGCACCGACCACCACCGCCGCCACCACCACCACGTCTTCGCTGGCACCAGCCCCAGCGCAGGTGGTGGCCCGGCCGACTGGATCCACCCTGGGAGCCACAGCGAGGACCGTGGTGAGCAATGTGGCTAGTGGGCAGGCCGGTGGCAGCAGTACTGGTAGGAGGAGCAGGGTCAGGGAAACGCAAGTCTCCCCTGGGAGCCATGCCCTGCCTCAAATGGCCAGAGTCCTTGGGGCCTATGAAGAGGCCCAAGGACAATGGGCCAGGTGTGCTTCAGACACGCGGGAGGTGCTGGGGGTGCTGAGGTCCATGGACGCCCGTATGGGCCAACTCGTGGACCTCATGGGCCAGCTGGTGGTGAGGTCACAGCCAGGGACAGCAGCTCCACCACCGCCACCACCTGCCGGGGCGCAGGGTCGAGCAGCAGTGTCCAGTAGCCCTGCGTCCACAGCCAGTGAGCACACCTCACCCCCCACCAGCAGGTCGCCACCACACACCCCCTCCCAAACGTGGAAGGGGCCGTCCGAAGTACAAACAGATCTCCCGGGAGGACTACGCACGCTCCAGACGCAAGTGAGGCAGCCAGCCAGCCTTCCTTGACCACCCACTGCATTGACTTGGACTACGATCCCACTCCACACAGCCATCTGGATGGCATGTGTCTGTTGGACCATGGACATGGAACAAGTGGGTACACCCTGAGCATCACGCAGCCGTGACCGACAGCTCATTGTCACTGCACGCACCACTTTTGTCATCACCTCGCACACAATCACATGTCACAGTTTGAAATAAATGCACCTCTTACACAAACTGCTGTTTGTGCCCTGTGTTTTATTTGTACGGAATACAACGGCCACCTTGGGCGGAAAGGCACCTGATGCGTGGCATGGCAATGGAACCGGAGGGCCTGTAGGGACCTAGGGGTGGGAGACAGAACAGGAGCACATTCAATGAGTGTGTCACACACCCATCACACAGTACATGTCAACAACTACAAGCAATGTACACACATCGCACAGAGCAATAGGGCACAATGCCACAGCCACCAACAGTGGCATACTACCCTGGCCATGGAGCGTTGACACACAGCACGCAGTGAACAAACGGCCACCCTGACACAGCACACACACACCTGCACAGATACAGCCACATCAGCCGTCGTACATGGACACTCACCGTCAAGTGAAGTAGTGGGCGATGAGCTGCTGCCGCACATTACCAGCTTCCTCCTCTCCGCTGTCCTCCTCACTCGAGCTGTCCTGGTCTGCGGGCTGGGGCCCTGGTTGATCTCCGTCATCCACGATGAGGGGGATCTGCTTCCGAATGGCCAGATTGTGCAGCATGCAGCACGCCACCACTATCTGGCACACCTTCTGTGGGGAGTACGCCAGCGCACCCCGGTGCGGTCCAGGCACCTGAACCTGGACTTGAGGAGGCCAAAGGTACGCTCGACCACACGTCTGGTCCTCCCATGTGCCTCATTGTAGCGATCGTCTGCTGGGGTGCGAGGATTCCTCAATGGACTGAGCAGCCATGCCCCATTCGGGTACGCAGAGTCACCTGGGTGTGAGGGACACAGAGAACCGTTGCTATTCCAACTGGACAGGGGACAGCATCGCACAACCAGCACGCTACACCACTCCACATACTCACCGACAATACAGCCACGATCCTGTTGCAGATTGGACATCAGTCATGGCAAGATGCTGTTGCACATTATGTGTGCGTCATGGGCCGAGCCTGGGAACTTTGCACACACGTGGGTGATCACCATGTCCGCAGGGCACACCACTTGCACATTCAGGGAGTGCGTGTGCTTCCTGTTGCGGTACAGGTGCTCAGTGGCCTGTGGTGGAACAAGGCCAACATGTGTGCAGTCAATGGCTCCAACGACGTGTGGGATTCTGCCAAGGGCATAGAATGCACCCTTCACTGCCGCCAATTCACGAGCCCTGGGGAAGCGGATGTACCTGTTTCGGTACAGCATCATGGCTGCCAGTACATCCCTCAGCACCTTGCTGAACATGGGCTGGGACATCCCTCCTCCACTGCCCACTGTGTGCTGGAATGACCCAGTGGCGAAGAAATGCATGGCGGCCATCACCTTAGCCGTGGGGGTGACAGCTGTCGGATACACCCTGCGGGGACGGAGATGGGGTTCCAACATGGCACACAGTCGATGCAGGGTTGGCCTGTCCAGCCGAAACTTCCTAATGACCTCTGTATCGTCCATGTCCGCCAGCAATTGGTATGGGCGGTCAATGTTCGGTCTCCGCCTAGGGAAAATGGCAGTGGACACATGTCAAAGCAACACAACACATAGCAATTTCGCATACACATCACTGACATGACTGAGCAAGCACATGAGCCACAGCCCAGCTGTCAAGCTGGGACGGCACGGCCACAATACACTTACACAGGTCTCCCAACAATGGCAATGGCTAGTGATACAAACCACTGCCATGTGCATGCACATGGGGATCTAGGCCCCAATGACTTGCGGGGCGTGCTGATGGGGACTGACTGCATATTCGTCAAGCGGCAACGCCACGGCAACATGAATGTCTGCTGAGCATGGAACTGCTTCCGAGGCTGGATGAGTATGGCACACGACGACGACGATGTGGGCACAGGCTGAGCGGCCAAAACAAGTGGGACCTGTGGCACGAGGGGATATGAGACAGTAGTAGGTGTCAGCACTGCACCCTATGTACAGCACTGTACGGATCACACCTCCCGAAACATTGACAGGTGTCCACATTGACAGCCCCATGCCAAGACGGCTGTGTGCTTGCAGTCACACGTCACAGGTGAGAGGTTACATTGCACGTGCCAGGTGGCAGACGTACATAGTGGGAGCTGGCATGTGTGTGCATGTGTCTCCTGTTCAGGATCCACCAGATGGGCGCTGACTCTGTACTGACCATTGGACACAGCATGTTCCGTGGAAGGCTTGTGTGTGTGGGATGGTGGCACTGGATGTGCCTCCGTTGGGTGGGGGGCCATGCACAGGGCGGGTACGTCGATGATTGCGCATTGTTGGTCACGGTGGGTGCACCCACTAAGATGTGTTGCCCTGTGTTCAATTCCTATGTCCGCATGATGATGGACTGTAGATGTGGGCAGACTACACATTGGTCGATGTGCTGTCTATATGCATGTGCCTTCACACCAGGCACAGCTACCCCTGCACATGTGACCCCTGCTGGACTCGCTGCTGGGTCTGTGGAGCTGATGCACCTTCTGTGCGTGGGGCGGACAGCTCTCCTCACTTCCCTCATTGCGCATGTCATGACTTTGCCGCAGGTGACATGGATCATGGAGGGCCCACATGTACGCGTGGGTAGGCTACACATGATTGTTCACTGGTCGCCACCCCCAGTCAGTGTTTCGAATGGGAAGGTTGTCGTGCTGGTGGTATATTCGATGTGGCGGATGGGCGGGCCTAGGTGCGGGCTTACATTCCGGACATGGGGGGTAGTTGGATTGGCGACTAGTTGCAGTACACACGGGACACGTCTCTTCCTTTCCACATCTGGGTCATCCCTTGTACTCACTGACAGTGATACAGTCATCTTCGCCCCAGCCCTCATGTCCTCCCCTCGCTCCCCCAATATGCATGTGCACCTGCGAGGCTAGCGCTTGCACAGGCAGCCCCAAGCTCGCACCAGAGAGGGCAAGGAGTGTATGTGTGGGTCCAGTTGCACGAGTGGGCTGTCTCAGGGTATGATGTGTTGCGGGACGCCGTCCACCTGCGTGGTGCCCCAAATGGAGACCCGGCCTGCATGGACTATGCATCACAGTCTTCGCCTTCCGGATCCTCCACCTGCAACACCCAGTGGCTGTGGCTGCCCTTGCGGCCAGGCCGCGTCCGTCTGTGACTGATGGCCCACACATTCACTCTTTGGCCTCTCTGGGGAGGGCTCGGGGTGGTGGCGCACGCGCTTGCACTTAGTCGCAATGGCATGTGGCGTGGTTGGTATAATGGGCAATGGATGGGATGGTGCGAGCCACCTCCCGTGACGTCAGTGCTGCTCGTGCTGTGGTGCGTCCCCTACACTTCCATTTGACTTGTGCCATGCTAGACGTTGAGGTTCTATTGCCTGCGTGATATGACCAGGAGGAGCGCGAGGAGACCTCTCACACACCATGCTCCACTGCCATCCCGTGCCCTGTATCGCCTGTGCGGATTGACTATGTTGGGGTTACACCTGGTCGACTGGGGCTGTGTGTGCCTTTTCAAGGGGCATGGCGGGCGCACAACAGGATCCAGCTTGTCCACAGAGGGTGGGCTGAGGTGCGCCTGGTACCGCTTTGTACGTGTGCCCGGCTGCTGTGCACACACGTGTTCACTCCCCCGACAGGTGTCCTCTCACAATGCCCAGGGAAGCGGTGGTGTACTGTTCATGACCCCTCCCAACACGGAGTGCTCCAACTTGGCATGTGCGCATCTACCCGTCACACCCACCCACCTGAGCACTGCGTCCATACGACTTCACACGACACATGTGTGTCTTCCACAGTTGTGCTACTCATTTGCGTTGACATCCAATACCAGTGGACTACATGGTCATGTCACGACTGCCGTGTACTTCACATACTCTCATCCTCTCTCATTCGTACTTGTGAAATGAGTCAGCGGAGACAGTTTTGGTTTCAAACATTATATTGAGTCTTCTGTCCTCTGTGATGCAGTATAGTGGACACTACTGGCAGCGGAATACATGTTGAGGATATACTGAGCATGATTGCAAATGGGATAGGGTGTGGGGTTACATGTGATTGGCTGTTGCATGTGGGATGTGGGCTTCAGAGTTACATCTGCTTGGCCAAGGCTGTGCTAATGTACATTTACGTATAGCTGCGGAGCTGCGGACTTTGACACAGACGGTATACATGTAGCCTACCAGACCGCTTGGCATCATGGGCACAGTCCATCTCAGTTCCATGTGACAGGTTTGCTGCGGTTGTTCCTCATGCACGCGTGCATGTGAGATGACATCAGGGCATGTGCTTGCGTGCATGCAGCGGCGTGCCACTTGTTGTTGCAATGTGGTGGTTACTGGACATGTCACAGTCACTGGGGTCGTGTTGTTGTTCTATGCACTTGTCGTCCGTGCAAGAGTCCTGGTATGGGATTCCCGGGGCGGGGGTGGGAGGGGTGCAGCACCCACAGACTCCAGGCGACCTATTCATGTCCACTGAGCGGTGTGTGTGTCCATGGGCGCTGGATCCATGTCGTGTCCTGGTTGTTCGTGCAGTTCCGTCCATGTGGGTGCGATACACAGACCCCATGCCACTGCCTCCCACGATGCATGCGGTGTTCCTGGATGTGATGGGGAACAGTGTGCATGTCCCGGTCATATCCGATGTCATGGCGATGTCGTTGATGGTGTGGTTACAGTTGCCGGTCGTTTGGTATGGCTGTTGTGGTGGTGACTGGCCAGTCCGTGTGGAAGCTAAGCATGGGTGCGGGGTTGGACATCATAGGTCAATCGGGGAACCTGCGTTGTGGTCCGACGAATTTACAGGTTGTCAGGTATGCGATGCCGTCCAGCAGGGCTTCCATGTCATTGGTGGTGTACATGTTTGCCAGCCAATGTAGCGGATGGTGGCTGTCAAGGTGTTGTTCGTAAGTTGTCCCTTGGAGGACCATGATGGGGCATGCTGGGTGACATTCGATGTAGCTGTTCTCGATGATCCGTCGTGTGGAGGCACAGTGGTCCCATTTCAGTGCGGGTGCGATGTTGGCCACATACGCCATGCCCCCATAGGCAGAGCAGGCCCTGTCGTGTGCGTCCAGAGGGAGGAGTAGTGGTAGCAGGTCCGCCTTTAGACATGCCGGGTTGGAGAGGCATATCTCCACGGGATGCTGGTAGGGACACCTCCGACAGTAGAAGACGGGCATGACGCAGCTGAACAATGTGATGCGGTAAGTCAGTCGGTAACTTACGTTCAGCAGGGACAGGAGATCGCATCCCAATATATGTATCAGGTTGGTTTTGTACAGCTTGAGCTGTCCGGCGTAGTTGGGTAGGTGTGTTGCGGTTGCCATTTCGCAGCGGTGCGTTGTGGTGGCGTGCTCCGGCTGTGTGTGCAGTCTGCAATGTGCACGCTCCGAGGTTGCTGTGAGCTCTGTGTAGTCGTAGGGAGACAGGACTTGTGTTCTGTTGGCTTGTGCGGAGGACATGGGCCCTCATCCCACATGCTTCTCAGACAGTTCAAGGTCAGTGATGTGTGACTCCTTCCAATTAACTTGCATGTGGCCGACATGGGGGAGTGTTATTTTTTTCCTCCCCGTCCGTTGTGTGCTTCTGTGATATGCGCTATCTGCCCTGTGGTCGGTCTCCTCGGCATGCCTGTGTTGGTCTTTTCTTGGACAATGGCTGTATTCACCGGCTTCTGTCGTAGGGCTGTGGTTTCGGAGTTGGAATGGAAGGTCATTCAGTGCTGTCTGCTCTCCCTTGTGTGGGCGGCAGGCTGCCTTTCCGCTCTGCGTTGGGCCTTGTGTGTGAATGTTATTCTTGGGCCACCTGTTGTCGGTCCCCGGGCTCTTTGGTGTTCCGTTTTATATGTCTTGTTCATATGTGCAGGGTGGTATGGGTGTTTCAGTGTGGTACTGGCGTTCCTCTTCCCGAAGGGGCCCTGCTTCTCCTAGTTGGTGTTGCCGCCGCTGTGTGCTACGCCATGTTTGTTACACTGGGGTGTGTCCTGCTGTTGCGTGACTTCACTGACATGTGTGCGTCGGTTGTGTGGCGTTGGGTGTTGTCCGTGAATTGGGCGTTGGGGACATGTCTGTGGCAGGCCTGTCACGTGTCATGTGCGTTCGGGGTGGGGCTGATGTGTGTGCTGCTTGGTTGTGTCCCTGTGTCTGTGTGCGACGCATGCATGGCGCTGCGGTTGGCCTCTGCGTTGTGCGCATGTGTGGCGGCGTCATCGCCGCTTTGGGGCCGTGACGGGGTGGTTGGTTCCTAGTCCCAGGTGGTGTGTACACATGTGTTACGCGATGTTACGATTTGGCCTGTGTGTCATATGTGGATGCAATGGTGGATGTGTAGTGTACACGCGCTGGTGGGGGTTGTCCGCTTTTTCCGCCCTTGCACTGTGTGCGCTGTTTGCGTGCACTTGTTGTGTGTGTGCCTACCTGCGTCTCCGCGGTACGTTGCGTCCTTGGTGGTGCATCAGCAAGAGCATGGGGAGGGCCTGCAGTGCTGGATTCATGCTCGGGGAGCCGCTTCTTCGTTGTCCGTGCTCGGCGTCCGTGTTACCGCTTCGGTTTGTCGTACGGTATCTCTTAGCCGTGGGAGCAGTTTGTTTGCGGCATCGTAATTTATACGCCGGGCGGGACGTGGTTTCGTCGGACGGTGTGTGTCAATTGTGCTGCGCCGCTACGTGTACGGACGCACTTTGATGGCGGACGGTGTTGCTGGCTTGCCGGGGGTGTTTGGCCTACTTTTCGCATCGTAATTGGGCGGGCGTGTGGACTGCTGCGTGCCGGCGGTAACTGGTGGTTTTTGCATCCGCCAGCACGGCGGTTGTGCTTCCGCCCGCCATCGTAATGACCCCCTTAGTTTCTTATTTATACCTGCAATGTTCCATGTTACTAGAATCAGATTTTTAGATTTCAAGTTTTGAGTTGCAGGTAATATCTCATCAATGGGGCCAAAATCTTGTGCAACATCCTGGTGTAGTCAGTCCACATCGCTACATCCTCTAGGAGGTAGAAATCTATTAGACAAAGCAAGTGGTCTATACTTTTCCATTGTTGTAGGACCATTTCCAAACTGGCTGGGATTTTCCATATCTGGCTTATAGAAAAACCCTAATGGTACCCCAGTGATGATCTTATTCCGGTATTTTGATGGCATCTCCCATTTATTGCATAAATCTTCTAGCAAAGTTCTAACCATCTCTGGATGTCGAAAGGAGACTACAACACAATCCCCTTCACAATTCTTTGGTAATTTCCCTACCCAGGGTACTCTTCTTGCCATATTGATACTTTGGGCCAAGGTATTTGAGTTATATTGACAATGATTAGTAAACCAAAACACGACGTTATTTTTCAATTCTACCCAGTCCTCGTTTACACCATCCTGTAATTCTGGCACATCTTTCAAGATGATCGTATAAGGTGTAGCCTCGGGAGGTAAGTGTAGGGGTCTCTGGGGCCTTGTAGGTGACGATTTGTGTTCATATTTATCCACATTTTTAATATTAGATCTTATCTCGTTTGTCACATGATGAGCTGACGTAGTGGGACGTGACCCAATATTGGTCTCTTCCTTATCCATTGACCCCAGGGTGTTCTTTCCTTCACACAATATTACTGACCCCCATGAGCCACATAAAGTGTCATTTGTGGTAATTTGATGGTTGTTAACCGTTGCTGTTATGTTGGTTGTGTCAGTCTGAATATTTTCATTCTGACGTTTTCCTAGCGGTAAGGACTCCACAATTCGTTTAGAGATATGGGCTACATCGTTCTTAATTTTTGAGATTTCTGATAACAAGTTTTTCTCAATTGAATCAATCTTCCCATGTAACCTTTTAAAAAGTAAGTCCAGGTTATGGGGATAGTCATGACTTATGGTAGCCCTTTAACCCCCACTCTGCTTCTTAGGCAATGGCTGTAATTGTGGTTGAGGTTGTTTAATAGATTGTTTAATATATTCTTTAGTTTTTTCAATCGATAACTGTTTGCCTTTGGTTACAAGGGGGGTAATTGAGTCTGTACCTTCTGTTAAGGCTGATATTTCCAGTGGTAGCGTTGATACACAGGGCGCTGCATTGTGTATTCAGGCTGTTATATTCTTTTGTTGAGGTTTGTTCTTTGTAACTGTCGCCAATGCAGTTACATCCACTATAGTATCTTCAACCACATTAGTTAGTGCAATCCTTGTGGCAGCTAAACGTTCCTCAACATTAACAATCTCGCTATTGATTAGTCCCCTCGCGGTATTTAGGTAATTGGTAATAGGTGCACTCAATCTTGCATTCTTGTTTTTACTGCCTGATGTAACACCCGCGAGCTTACGTTTTCCCATGATTGTATACAACAGCGGTGACCCAAAAGAGGCACTAGAGGATAGATAAAATAAATATATTTGTATAAAGTGTTTTCAGCCACTCTTACAGTGAATCAGAGGATTTTATTAGTAGACTTTAGGGACGTGGCCCATCCCAGCCTCTTTCGGCCGCTGACGGGCGCAGACAGGCCTGCCCTTGGCCCGGGCTTTGCCCGGGCGCGGCCCAGGAACGCCGGCGCACGTCTCGCACTGCGGGAGCCCTGGCCGGTGTTTAAGCGCCTACTGGCGCGAAGAGTGACATGGGTGGCAAGTTAGCCCCTTGGCGGGATGGGAGTTGTGGTCCCCACTCCCCCGCAGAAGAAACAGCGGCAACCGAGCAAGTGGCAGCAGGCAACAATGAGAAACGGGCTCCCGCGCTGTGGAAGCCCTGGCCGGTGTTTAAGCGCCTCCTGGCGCGAAGAGTGACGTGGGCGGCAAGTTTGCCGCTTGGCGAGATGGGAGTTGTGGTCCCCACTCCCCCGCAGAAGAAACAGCAGCAACCGGGCAAGTGGCAGCAGGCAACAATGAGAAATGAGCTCCCGAGCTGCTGGAGCCCCGGCCGGTGTTTAAGCGCCTCCTGGCGCGAAGAGGGACGTGGGCAGCAAGTTCGCCGCTTGGCGGGATGGGAGTTGTGGTCCCCACTCCCCCGCAGAAGAAACAGCGGCAACCGGGCAAGTGGCAGCAGGCAACAATGAGAAGCGGGCTCCTAATAGATAAAAATTAATATTTAATTTATTATAATTAAATTACTTCCTACCCTATTCCCCTATAAACCCACAACCTGCAATTGAACTAAAACGCAAAATTAATTTAAAATAAAAGTAATAACTATTAAAAAATTAACACATATATTAAAAAACAAAAGCAATACTTAGACAAAAAAATAAAGCACATACATTTAAAATACATACTAAAATACATAACATTAATTAACAAAACGATATTTTTAACAACTATATTTTTGCAAACGATATTAATGACTTCGATATTTTAAAAAACAATATTTCTTACCTTAAACTCGATATTCTTGACCACGATATTCCTGCTGTCGATATTTCTGTGTCTTGATATTTCAAAGTCGAAATTAGTGCAAGTCGACATTTCCAACTCGATATTCTGACTCTTTACCATTCCGTCTATGTAACTCCTGTATTACAACCAGCAGTCCTTCTGGGATATCATATTTTTTCAGGGTCTCCCAAAGGCATTTCCGATCAACCAGGTCAAATGCCACACGGAAGTCTACAAAACAACATTACAACTTCCCTATTTGCTCCACAGACTTCCGCGCAACCGCCCATAGGGCAAAACAGTGGTCAATCTTAGAGTGGCCTTCCTTAAAGCCACCTTGTTCCACAGGCACAATCGACCAATGCTCCAGTCAATCCTCCAATCTACCCAGAATTATTTTAGCAAAGACTTACTCACCAACATACAGCAAGTTAATCAATCTATAATTTTTCGGGGCTTTCATATCTCCCTTCTTATGTATAGGTCTAATTACTGCCCCTCTCCAATTTTTAGGGATTTGGCCCGTTTCTAATATGGCCAAGAACATATGTGATAGGAATTCAACCCACCAGTTTAACTGTGTCTTTATTATGATAGCGGGAAGGTTATCCGGTCCGGCTGCACGGGTTAACTTTAACTTTCTTATAGTATGCTTTACATTTTCTACTGTGAAGTATGTTTTTATATCTTCAACTACACCTCCCCAATGTAATTTTTTGCTTACTTCAGACGCTTTACTTGTACCATACAGTTCACCTAGGTACTTTTCCCATGCTGCTTCTTCCACTACACAGCTCATAAACCCGGGGGCTGTCCTGAGGCTTCCTGTATCAGCTTCCAAAACTCACGCACATTTTTTGCTTCAATGGTTTCCAACAGATTTTCCCAGCATTTCTCTTTATGAATCCTCTTCTGGTTCCTTACTAACATTTTATATCCCTCTCTCAAATTATTCAGTTTTATAAGTCTACCCTGGTCATATCTAGCTCTAAAGATTCTCTCTTCTCTCCTTATTAATCTTTTCTTATTCATACATTCCACAATAAACCACTGTGTTCGTCTTCCTTGCGTTGATCACTTCTTAACAGGGCATACTTTCTTATTTTTTAATTGTACTCTGATGCATTGTACAACATGTTCAATTGTTTCTTCAAACCATTCCAATTTTTGACCCCTAACAATTTTCATGTTTAACTTCTGTTGAAAGTTAGCCAATTTTACTAAATATTCCTCTGTTAGTCTTGTTGTCAAGCGCTTAGGGTACTCTAATTGTTGGGGAAGTACTATATTGCGGTGGCTCATAGGCTCCCTAAATAATTCAAATTGCAAGGGATTATGATCACTTCCTTCTTTTTGAATTACCTGAAACCCTTTTACTGTTGCAAATTCCATGCATGAAAAAAAACATAATCAATAGGGCAATGTTGTGGGCCTATCCTAAATGTTTGTTTTGCTGGGCAATCGGTTTCTATCTTACCAGTCAGACTAAATTACCCCTTTGTCCCCAAATACTTCCCTAATGCTAAATCTTGTCTAGAAGAAATACATTCAGGGAAATTAGCTAACATTATATTGTATGAACACAATATTTCTTTAAACCAGTGATCTAATCTTTTTGGATTCAGTTTATGATTAAAATCTCCCATTACAATCATCAAATCATTACCATGCTTTTCACACAGAGGGGTCGATTCTGATCCCGCTTGGAAGGCCCTCCGAGAGCTCTCCGTAGCATTAGCTTCTGACCGACACGTTCCGGGAGCCGTTCCATGCAAACTACGAAGTACGATGAATAAATGTCTCCTATTCCCGAGCGACAAGTACGCTCCGATTCCGGGACCAATTCCCGTACAAACAGGCTCCGTAAACGCTGAATGGAGTCGTCCGGAGCCATTTCCAAAGCAGTTTCCGGCCGGCCAAGTACGATGCGTACTTCCTACGCGCCGAACAGGTCGCTACCTCAAGCACGTCACAGCATCCGGAAGAGCTGTATTTCAGCTCCGATTCGTGCCACAACACGATAACTGCGTACAAGACGAAGCAGCCATGTATCCGATCGCGCAAGTCATCCCCATACTGTACGCCTACGGTCGATTCAACAACTGTAACCGATGCGTTCGTCACAGACGGTAAGTCAGACACCTACCACACACAAAAACGTCACGACCCCGCGAAAGGCAACACCCCCATAGGGGTGGATGTCCATCACTACCAGCATTGTCCACCCCATAGGGGGTGGATGCCTAACACTACCGGCATTGGCCACCCCATAGGGGGTGGATGTCTATCACTACCAACATTGGCCACCCCAAAGGGGTGGATGCCTAACACTACCAGCATTGGCCACCTCATAGGGGGTGGATGTCTATCACTACCAGCATTCTCTACCTATAGGGGGGTGGATGCCTAACACTATCAGCATTGGCCACCCCATAGGGGGGGTGTATGCCTAACACTACCAGCATTCTTTACCTATAGGGGGTGGATGCCTAACACTACCAGAATTGGCCACCCCATAGGGGGGTGGATGCCTAACACTACCAGCATTGGCCACCCCATAGGGGGTGGATGCCTAACACTACCAGCATTGGCCACCCCATAGGGGGGGGGATACCTAACACTACCAGCATTGGCCACCCCATTGGGTGGTGGATGTCTATCACTCCCAGCATTCTCTACCTATAGGGGGGTGGATGCCTAACACTACAAGCATTGGCCACCCCATAGGGGGTGGATGTCTATCACTACCATCATTCTCTACCTATAGGGGGGTGGATGTCTATCACTCACAACATTCTCTACCTATAGGGGGGTGGATGCCTAACACTATCAGCATTGGCCACCCCATAGGGGGTGGATGTCTCTCACTCCCAGCATTCTCTACCTATAGGGGGTGGATGCCTAACACTACTAGCATTGGCCACCCCATAGGGGGTAGATGCCTAACACTACCAGCATTGTCCACCCCATAGGGGGTGGATGTCTATCACTCCCAGCATTCTCTACCTATACTGGGGATGCCTAACACTACCAGCATTGGTCATCCCATAGGGGGTGGATGTCTAACACTACCAGCATTAGCCACCCCATAGGGGGTGGATGTCTATCACTCCCAGCATTCTCTACTTATAGGGGGTTGGATGCCTAACACTACCAGCATTGGCCACCCCATAGGGGGGTGGATGCCTAACACTACCAGCATTAGCCACCCCATAGGGGGTGGATGTCTCTCACTCCCAGCATTCTCTACCTATAGGGGGTGGATGCCTAACACTACCAGCATTGGCCAACCCATAGGGAGTGGCTGCCTAACACTACCAGCATTGTCCACCCCATAGGGGGTGGATGTCTATCACTCCCAGCATTCTCTACCTATAGGGGGGATGCCTAACACTACCAGCATTGGCCACCCCATATGAGGTGGATGTCTATCACTCCCAGCATTCTCTACCTATAGGGGGTTGGATGCTAACACTACCAGCATTGGCCACCCCATAGAGGTGGTGGATGCCTAACACTACCAGCATTGGACACCCCATAGGGGGTGGATGCCTAACACTACCAGCATTGGCCACCCCATAAGGGGTGGATGTCTATCAATCCCAGCATTCTCCACCTATAGGGGGGTGGATGCCTAACACTACCAGCATTAGCGACCCCATAGGGGGTGGATGTCTAACACTCCCAGCATTCTCTACCTATAGGGGGTGAATGCCTAACACTACCAGCATTGGCCACCCCATAGGGGGTGGATGTCTAACACTACCAGCATTGGACACCCCATACGGGGGTGGATGCTTAACACTACCGGTATTGGCCACCCCATAGGGGGTGGATGCCTAACACTAGCAGCATTGGCCACCCCATAGGGGGTGGATGTCTATCACTCCCAGCATTCTCTACCTATAGGGGGGTGGATGCCTAACACTACCAGCATTGACCACCCCATAGGGGGTGGATGCCTAACACTACCGGCATTGGCCACCCCATAGGGGGTGGATGCCTAACACTACTAGCATTGTCCACCCCATAGGGGGTGGATGTCTATCACTCCCAGCATTCTCTACCTATAGGGGGGTGGATGCCTAACACTACCAGCATTGGCCACCCCTTAGGGGGTTGATGTCTAACACTACCAGCATTGGCCACCACATTGGGTGGTGGATGTCTATCACTCCCAGCATTCACTACCTATAGGGGGGTGGATGCCTAACACTACCAGCATTGGCCACCCCATAGGGGGTGGATGTCTATCACTACCAGCATTCTCTACCTATAGGGGGGTGGATGTCTATCACTCCCAACATTCTCTACCTATAGGGGGGTGGATGCCTAACACTACCAGCATTGGCCACCCCATTGGGTGGTGGATGTCTATCACTCCCAGCATTCACTACCTATAGGGGGGTGGATGCCTAACACTACCAGCATTGGCCACCCCATAGGGGGTGGATGTCTATCACTACCAGCATTCTCTACCTATAGGGGGTGGATGTCTATCACTCCCAACATTCTCTACCTATAGGGGGTGGATGCCTAACACTACCAGCATTGGCCACCCCTTAGGGGGTGGATGTCTAACACTACCAGCATTAGCCACCCCATTGGGTGGTGGATGTCTATCACTCCCATCATTCTCTACCTATAGGGGGGTGGATGCCTAACACTACCAGCATTGGCCACCCCATTGGGTGGTGGATGTCTGTCACTCCCAGCATTCACTACCTATAGGGGGGTGAATGCCTAACACTACCAGCATTGGCCACCCCATAGGGGGTGGATGTCTATCACTACCAGCATTCTCTACCTATAGGGGGGTGGATGTCTATCACTCCCAACATTCTCTACCTATAGGGGGGTGGATGCCTAACACTACCAGCATTGGCCAGCCCACAGGGGGTGGATGCATAACACTACCAGCATTGGCCACCCCATAGGGGGTGGATGTCTCTCTGTTTAAGCGCCTCCTGGCGCGAAGAGTGACGGGGGCGGCAAGTTCACCGCTTGGCGAGATGGGAGTTGTGGTCCCCACTCCCCCGCAGAAGAAACAGCAGCAACCGGGCAAGTGGCAGCAGGCAACAATGAGAAATGGGCTCCCGCGCTGCTGGAGCCCCGGCCGGTGTTTAAGCGCCTCCTGGCGCGAAGTGTGACGTGGGCAGCAAGTTCGCCGCTTGGCCGGATGGGAGTTGTGGTCCCCACTCCCCCGCAGAAGAAACAGTGGCAACCGGGCAAGTGGCAGCAGGCAATAATGAGAAGCGGGCTCCTAATGGATAAAAATTAATATTTAATTTATTATAATTAAATTACTTCCCACCCTATTCCCCTATAAACCCACAACCCGCAATTGAACTAAAACGCAAATTAATTTAAAATAAAAGTAATAACTACTAAAAAATTAACACATATATTAAAAAACAAAAGCAATACTTAGACAAAAAAATAAAGCACATACATTTAAAATACATACTAAAATACATAACACTAATTAAAAAAACGATATTTTTAACAACTACATTTTTGCAAACGATATTAATGACTTCGATATTTTAAAAAACAATATTTCTTACCTTAAACTCGATATTCTTGACCACGATATTCCTGCTGTGGCTATTTCTGTGTCTCGATATTTCAAAGTCGATATTAGTGCAAGTCGACATTTCCAACTCGATATTCTGACTCTTTACCATTCCGTCTATGTAACTCCTCTATTACAACCAGCAGTCCTTCTGGGATATCATATTTTTTCAGGGTCTCCCAAAGGCATTTCCGATCAACCAGGTCAAATGCAGCACGGAAGTCTACAAACCAACAGTACAACTATTTGCTCCATAGACTTCCGCGCAACCCCCCATAGGGCAAAACAGTGGTCAATCGTAGAGTGGCCTTCCTTAAAGCCACCTTGTTCCACAGGCGCAATCGACCAATGCTCCAGCCAATCCTCCAATATACCCAGAATTATTTTAGCAAAGACTTACTCACCAACATACAGCAAGTTAATCAATCTATAATTTTTTGGGGCTTTCATATCTCCCTTCTTATGTATAGGTCTAATTACTGCCCCCCTCCAATTTTTGGGGATTTGGCCCGTTTCTAATATGGCCAAGAACATATGTGATAGGAATTCAACCCACCAGTTTAACTGTGTCTTTATTATGATAGCGGGAAGGTTATCCGGTCCGGCTGCACGGGTTAACTTTAACTTTCTTATAGTATGCTTTACATTTTCTACTGTGAAGTAAGTTTTTATATCTTCAACTACCCCTCCCCAATGTAATTTTTTGGTTACTTCAGACGCTTTACTTGTACCATACAGTTCACCTAGGTACTTTTCCCAAGCTGCTTCTTCCACTACACAGCTCATAAACCCGGGGGGGGGCTGTCCTGAGGCTTCCTGTATCAGCTTCCAAAACTCACGCACATTTTTTGCTTCAATGGTTTCCAACAGATTTTCCCAGCATTTCTCTTTATGAATCCTCTTCTGGTTCCTTACTAACATTTTATATCCCATTCTCAAATTATTCAGTTTTATAAGTCTACCCTCGTCATATCTAGCTCTAAAGATTCTCTCTTCTCTCCTTATTAATCTTTTCTTATTCATACATTCCACAATAAACCACTGTGTTCGCCTTCCTTGCGTTGATCACTTCTTAACAGGGCATACTTTCTTATTTTTTAATTGTACTCTGAGGCATTGTACAACATGTTCAATTGTTTCTTCAAACCATTCCAATTTCTGACCCCTAACAATTTTCATGTTTAACTTCTGTTGAAAGTTTGCCAATTTTACTAAATATTCATCTGTTAGTCTCGTTGTCAAGCGCTTAGGGTACTCTAATTGTAGGGGAAGTACTATATTGCGGTGGCTCATAGGCCCCCTAAATAATTCAAATTGCAAGGGATTATGATCACTTCCTTCTCTTTGAATTACCTGAAACCCTTTTATTGTTGCAAATTCCATGCATGAAAAAAAACATAATCAATAGGGCAATGTTGTGTGCCTATCCTAAATGTTTGTTTTGCTGGGCAATCGGTTTCTATCTTACCAGTCAGACTAAATTACCCCTTTGTCCCCAAATACTTCCCTAATGCCAAATCTTGTCTAGAAGAAATACAGTCAGGGAAACCAGCTAACATTATATTGTATGAACACAATATTTCTTTAAACCAGTGATCTAATCTTTTTTGGATTCAGTTTATGATTAAAATCTCCCATTACAATCATCAAATCATTACCATGCTTTTCACACAGAGGGGTCGATTCCGATCCCGCTCGGAAGGCCCTCCGAGAGCTCTCCGTAGCATTAGCTTCTGACCGACACGTTCCGGGAGCCGGTCCATCCAAACTACGAAGTACGATGCATAAATGTCTCCTATTCCCGAGCGACAATTACGCTCCGATTCCGGGACCAGTTCCCGTACAAACAGTCTCCGTAAACGCTGAATGGAGTCGTCCGGAGCCATTTCCAAAGCAGTTTCCGGCCGGCCAAGTACGATGCGTACTTCCTACGCGCCGAACAGGTCACTACCTCCAGCACGTTACAGCATCCAGAAGAGCTGTATTTCAGCTCCGATTCGTGCCACAACACGATAACTGCGTAGAAGACGAAGCAGCCATGTATCCGATCGCGCATGTCATCCCCATAATGTACGCCTACGGTCGATTCAACAACTGTAACCGATGCGTTCGTCACAGACGGTAAGTCAGACACCTACCACACAAAAAAACGTCACGACCCCGCGAAAGGCAACACCCCCATAGGGGTTAATGTCCATCACTACCAGCATTGTCCACCCCATAGGGGGTGGATGTCTATCACTACCAACATTGGCCACCCCATAGGGGGGTGGATGCCTAACACTACCAGCATTGGCCACCCTATAGGGGGTGGATGTCTATCACTACCAGCATTCTCTACCTATAGGGGGGTGGATGCCTAACACTATCAGCATTGGCCATCCTATAGGGGGTGGATGTTTCTCACTCCCAGCATTCTCTACCTATAGGGGGTGGATGCCTAACACTACCAGCATTGGCCACCCCATAGGGAGTGGATGCCTATCACTACCAGCATTGTCCACCACATAGGGGGTGGATGTCTATCACTCCCAGCATTCTCTACTTATAGGGGGTTGGCGCCTAACACTACCAGCATTGGCCACCCCATAGGGGGGTGGATGCCTAACACTACCAGCATTGGCCACCCCATAGGGGGTGGATGTCTCTCACTCCCAGCATTCTCTACCTATAGGGGGTGGATGCCTAACACTACCAGCATTGGCCACCCCATAGGGAGTGGATGCCTATCACTACCAGCATTGTCCACCACATAGGGGGTGGATGTCTATCACTCCCAGCATTCTCTACCTATAGGGGGGATGCCTAACACTGACAGCATTGGCCACCCCATAGGGGGTGGATGCCTAACACTACCAGCATTGGCCACCCCATAGGGGTGGATGTCTATCTCTCCCAGCATTCTCTACCTATAGGGGGTTGGATGCCTAACACTACCAGCATTGGCCACCCCATAGGGGGGTGGATGCCTAACACTACCAGCATTGGACACCGCATAGGGGGTGGATGCCTAACACTACCAGCATTGGCCACCCCATAGGGGGTGGATGTCTATCAATCCCAGCATTCTCTACCTATAGGTGGGTGAATGCCTAACACTACCAGCATTAGCGACCCCATAGGGGGTGGATGTCTATCACTCCCAGCATTCTCTACCTATAGGGTGGTGGATGCCTAACACTACCAGCATTGGCCACCCCATAGGGGGTGGATGCCTAACACTACCGGCATTCTCTACCTATACGGGGGTGGATGCCTAACACTACCAGCAGTGGACAACCCATACGGGGGTGGATGCTTAACACTACCAGTATTGGCCACCCCATAGGGGCTGGGGCTGGATGCCTAACACTAGCAGCATTGGCCACCCCATAGGGGGTGGATGTCTATCACGCCCAGCATTCTCTACCTATAGGGGGGTGGATGCCTAACACTACCAGCATTGGCCATCCCATAGGGGGTGGATGCCTAACACTACCGGCATTGGCCACCCCATGGGGGTGGATGCCTAACACTACCAGCATTGGCCACCCCATAGGGGGTGGTTGTCTATCACGCCCAGCTTTCTCTACCTATAGGGGGGTGGATGCCTAACACTACCAGCATTGGCCATCCCATAGGGGGTGGATGCCTAACACTACCAGCATTGGCCACCCCATAGGGGGTGGATGCCTAACACTACCAGCATTGGCCACCCCATTGGGTGGTGGATGTCTATCACTCCCAGCATTCTCTACCTATAGGGGGTGGATGCCTAACACTACCAGCATTGGCCACCCCATCGGGGGTGGATGTCTATCACTCCCAGCATTCTCTACCTATAGGGGGTGGATGCCTAACACTACCAGCATTGGCCACCCCATAGGGGGTGGATGCCTAACACTACCGGCATTCTCTACCTATACAGGAGTGGATGCCTAACACTACCAGCATTGGACACCCCATACGGGGGTGGATGCTTAACACTACCAGTATTGGCTACCCCATAGGGGGTGGATGCCTAACACTAGCAGCATTGGCAACCCCATAGGGGGTGGATGCCTAACACTACTGTCATTGGCCACCCTATAGGGGGTGGATGCCTAACACTACCAGCATTGTCCACCCCATAGGGGGTAGATGTCTATCACTCCCAGCATTCTCTACCTATAGGGGGGTGGATGCCTAACACTACCAGCATTGGCCACCCCATAGGGGGTGGATGCCTCACACTACCAGCATTGGCCACCCCATAGGGGGTGGATGTCTATCACTCCCAGCATTCTCTACCTATAGGGGGGTGTAAGCCTAACACTACCAGCATTGGCAACCCCATAGGGGGTGGATTCCTAACACTACCAGTATTGGCCACCCCATAGGGGGTGGATGCCTAACACTACCAGCATTGGCCACCCCATAGGGGGCGGATGTCTATCACTCCCAGCATTCTCTACCTATAGGGGGTGGATGCCTAACACTACCAGCATTGGCCACCCCATAGGGGGTGGATGTCTATCATTCCCAGCATTCTCTACCTATAGGGGGATGGATGCCTAACACTACCAGCATTGGCCACCCCATAGAGGGTGGATGTCTATCACTACCAGCATTTTCTACCTATAGGGGGGTAGATGTCTATCACTCCCAGCATTCTCTACCTATAGGGGGTGGATGCCTAACACTACCAGCATTGGCCACCCCATAGGGGGTGGATGCCTCACACTACCAGCAATGGCCACCCCGTAGGGGGTGGATGTCTATCACTCCCAGCAATCTCTACCTATAGGGGGGGTGTAAGCCTAACACTACCATCATTGGACACCCCATAGGGGTGGATGCCTAACACTACCAGCATTGGCCCCATAGGGGGTGGATGTCTATCACTCCCAGCATTCTCTACTTATTGGGGGGTGGATGCCTAACACTACAAGCATTGGCTACCCCATAGGGGGTGGATGCCTAACACTACCGGCATTCTCTACCTATATGGGGTGGATTCCTAACACTACCAGCATTGGACACCCCATACGGGGGAGGATGCTTAACACTACCAGTATTGGCCACCCCATAAGGGTTGGATGCCTAACACTAGCAGCATTGGCCACCCCATAGGGGGTGGATGTCTATCACTCCCAGCATTCTCTACCTATAGGGGGGTGGATGCCTAACACTACCAGCATTGGCCACCCTATAGGGGGTGGATGCCTAACACTACCGGCATTGGCCACCCCATAGGGGGTGGATGCCTAACACTACCAGCATTGTCCACCCCATAGGGGGTGGATGTCTATCACTCCCAGCATTCTCTACCTATAGGGGGTGGATGCCTAACACTACCAGCATTGGCCAACCCATAGGGGGTGGATGCATAACTCTACCAGCATTGGCCACGCCATAGGGGGTGGATGTCTATCACTCCCAGCATTCTCTACCTTTAGGGGGGTGGATGCCTAACACTACCAGCATTGGCCACCCCATAAGGGGTGGATGCCTAACACTACCGGCATTGGCCACCCCATAGGAGGTGGATGCCTAACACTGCCAGCATTTTCTACCTATAGCGGGTGGATGCCTAACACTACCAGCATTGGCCACCCCATAGGGGGTGGATGCCTCACACTACCAGCATTGGCCAACCCATAGGGGGTGGATGTCTATCACTCCCAGCATTCTCTACCTATAGGGGTTGTAAGCCTAACACTACCAGCATTGGCAACCCCATAGGGGGTGGATGCCTAACACTACCAGCATTGGCCACCCCATAGGGGGTGGATGCCTAACACTAGCAGCATTGGCCACCCCATAGGGGGCGGATGTATATCACTCCCAGCATTCTCTACCTATAGGGTGTGGATGCCTAACACTACCAGCATTGGCCACCCCATAGGGGGTGGATGTCTATCACTACCAGCATTCTCTACCTATAGGGGGGTGGATGCCTAACACTACCAGCATTGGCCTCCCCATAGGGGATGGATGCCTAACACTACCAGCATTAACCACACCATAGGGGGTGGATGTCTATCACTTCCTGCATTCTCTACCTATAGGGGGGTGGATGCCTAACACTACCAGCATTGGCCACCCCATAGGGGTGGATGCCTAACACTACCAGCATTGTCCACCCCATAGGGGGTGGATGTCTATCACTTCCAGCATTCTCTACCTATAGGGTGGTGGATGCCTAACACTACCAGCATTGGCCACCCCATAGGGGGTGGATACTTAACACTACCAGTATTGGCCACCCCATAAGGGTTGGATGCCTAACACTAGCAGCATTGGCCACCCCATAGGGGGTGGATGTCTATCACTCCCAGCATTCTCTACCTATAGGGGGGTGGATGCCTAACACTACCAGCATTGGCCACCCTATAGGGGTGGATGCCTAACACTACCGGCATTGGCCACCCCATAGGGGGTGGATGCCTAACACTACCAGCATTGTCCACCCCATAGGGGGTGGATGTCTATCACTCCCAGCATTCTCTACCTATAGGGGGTGGATGCCTAACACTACCAGCATTGGCCAACCCATAGGGGGTGGATGCATAACTCTACCAGCATTGGCCACGCCATAGGGGTGGATGTCTATCACTCCCAGCATTCTCTACCTTTAGGGGGTGGATGCCTAACACTACCAGCATTGGCCACCCCATAAGGGGTGGATGCCTAACACTACCGGCATTGGCCACCCCATAGGGGGTGGATGCCTAACACTGCCAGCATTTTCTACCTATAGCGGGTGGATGCCTAACACTACCAGCATTGGCCACCCCATAGGGGTGGATGCCTCACACTACCAGCATTGGCCAACCCATAGGGGGTGGATGTCTATCACTCCCAGCATTCTCTACCTATAGGGGTTGTAAGCCTAACACTACCAGCATTGGCAACCCCATAGGGGGTGGATGCCTAACACTACCAGCATTGGCCACCCCATAGGGGGTGGATGCCTAACACTAGCAGCATTGGCCACCCCATAGGGGGCGGATGTATATCACTCCCAGCATTCTCTACCTATAGGGTGTGGATGCCTAACACTACCAGCATTGGCCACCCCATAGGGGGTGGATGTCTATCACTACCAGCATTCTCTACCTATAGGGGGTGGATGTCTATCACTCCCAGGATTCTCTACCTATAGGGGGGTGGATGCCTAACACTTCCAGCATTGGCCTCCCCATAGGGGATGGATGCCTAACACTACCAGCATTAACCACCCCATAGGGGGTGGATGTCTATCACTTCCTGCATTCTCTACCTATAGGGGGGTGGATGCCTAACACTACCAGCATTGGCCACCCCATAGGGGTGGATGCCTAACACTACCAGCATTGTCCACCCCATAGGGGGTGGATGTCTATCACTTCCAGCATTCTCTACCTATAGGGTGGTGGATGCCTAACACTACCAGCATTGGCCACCCCATAGGGGGTGGATGCCTAACACTTCCAGCATTGGCCACCCCATAAGGGGGTGGATGTCTATCACTCCCAGCATCCTCTACCTATAGGGGGGTGGATGCCTAACACTACCAGCATTGGCCCCCCCATAGGGGGGTGGATGCCTAACACTACCAGAATTGGCCACCCCATAGGGGGTGGATGCCTAACACTACCAGCATTGGCCACCCCATAGGGGGTGGATGTCTATCACTCCCAGCATTCTCTACCTATAGGGGGGTGGATGCCTAGCACTACCAGCATTGTCCACCCCATTGGGGGTGGATGCCTAACACTACCAGCATTGGCCACCCCATAGGGGGTGGATGTCTATCACTCCCAGCATTCTCTACCTGTAAGGGGGTGAATGCCTAACACTACCAGCATTGGCCACCCCATAGGGGGTGGATGCCTAACACTACCAGCATTGGCCACCCCATAGGGGGTGGATGTCTATCACTCCCAGCATTCTCTATCTATAGGGGGGTGGATGCCTAACACTACCAGCATTGGCCACCCCATAGGGGGTGGATGTGTATCACTCCCAGCATTCTCTACCTATAGGGGGGTGGATGCCTAACACTACCAGCATTGGCCACCACATAGGGGGTAGATGCCTAACACTACCAGCATTGGCCACCCCATAGGGGATAGATGTCTATCACTCCCAGCATTCTCTACCTATAGGGGGGTGGATGCCTAACACTACCAGCATTGGCCACCCCACAGGGGGTGGATGCCTAACACTACCAGCATTGGCCACTCCATAGGGGGTGGATGCCTAACACTACCAGCATTATCCACCCCATAGGGGGTGGAAGTCTATCACTCCCAGCATTCTCTACCTATAGGGTGGTGGATGCCTAACACTACCAGCATTGGCCACCCCATAGGGGGTGGATGCCTAACACTTCCAGCATTGGCCACCCCATAAGGGGGTGGATGTCTATCACTCCCAGCATTCTCTACCTATAGGGGGGTGGATGCCTAACACTACCAGCATTGGCCCCCCCATAGGGGGGTGGATGCCTAACACTACCAGAATTGGCCACCCCATAGGGGGTGGATGCCTAACACTACCAGCATTGGCCACCCCATATGGGGTGGATGTCTATCACTCCCAGCATTCTCTACCTATAGGGGGGTGGATGCCTAGCACTACCAGCATTGTCCACCCCATTGGGGGTGGATGACTAACACTACCAGCATTGGCCACCCCATAGGGGGTGGATGTCTATCACTCCCAACATTCTCTACCTGTAGGGGGGTGAATGCCTAACACTACCAGCATTGGCCACCCCATAGGGGGTGGATGCCTAACACTACCAGCATTGGCCACCCCATAGGGGGTGGATGTCTATCACTCCCAGCATTCTCTATCTATAGGGGGGTGGATGCCTAACACTACCAGAATTGGCCACCCCATAGGGGTGGATGCCTAACACTACCAGCATTGGCCACCCCATAGGGGGTGGATGTGTATCACTCCCAGCATTCTCTACCTATAGGGGGGTGGATGCCTAACACTACCAGCATTGGCCACCACATAGGGGGTAGATGCCTAACACTACCAGCATTGGCCACCCCATAGGGGATAGATGTCTATCACTCCCAGCATTCTCTACCTATAGGGGGGTGGATGCCTAACACTACCAGCATTGGCCACCCCACAGGGGGTGGATGCCTAACACTACCAGCATTGGCCACTCCATAGGGGGTGGATGCCTAACACTACCAGCATTATCCACCCCATAGGGGGTGGAAGTCTATCACTACCAGCATTCTCTACCTATAGGGGGTGGATGCCTAACACTCCCCCAAGGTTGCAATGTAAATGTTGTGTTATGTGTGCAAACTGCCTGTAAAAAAAATACATATAGTGACATGCTGAACAAACCCCCCATCTCTGTAGTGACAAAAAGTTAAATGTGGGTTTCAAGCCCCCAGCATTGTCAACCATATAGTGGATTTGGGGTATAAACCAGCCAACACTGTAGTGACAAAAAGGTGAATGGGGGGTTCAAGCTCCCAGCATTGTCAACCATATAGTGGATGTGGGGTATAAACCCGCCAACACTGTAGTGACAAAAAGGTGAATGTGGGGTTAAAGCCCCCAGCATTGTCAACCATATAGTGGATTTGGGGTATAAACCCACCAACACTGTAGTGACAAAAATGTGAATGTGGGGTTCAAGCCTCCAGCATTGTCAACCATATAGTGGATGTGGGGTATAAACCCGCCAACACTGTAGTGACAAAAAGGTGAATGTGGGGTTCAAGCCCCCAGCATTCTCAACCATATAGTGGATTTGGGGTATAAACCCACCACCACTGTAGTGACAAAAAGGTGAATGTAGGTCTCACACCCCCAGCATGTTCAAGCAATCATGTCGTTTTTGTGGCCAAAACACACAAGCAATGTAGTGATGAAGTAGTGTTTGTGTGCCAAACAACAACAGAGCTGTTGAGGCAACCATTGTTGTGTGTGTTACATACCCCAGCCATGTGCAGGCAATCAGTGCTATTGGGGGCTAACACTGCAACCAATGTTCAATTGGACAATGTAGCATGTGACCATCCAAAATGCATAAACACACATTTTTGTCACAAGCAGACATAAATACAAAGGATTCAATCTGAAACAACAGCATTGATGAGATCCAGTACCACACTGTGGCAGCAAGGTGAAATGCAAAACATAAGGGATGTGTAGAGTGAAGATGAAGGAGTCCCAGGGCCACTAGAGAAAAAAACTAAACTGAACATCCACTCAATGCCATTCAAACACAGTCGAAATACATGGGTGAAGATGCACAAAGACAACCAACCAGCCACATACTGCAGAACAGACACAACATCTGTGTGAGTGTTGAAGTGTTCCTTACCTGGCACTACACACATGATGTGGGTCAGAACTCCACTGAGACATATGCGTGTTGAGTACAATCTGGAAGTATTCCATAATTTGGGATAGTGAATGTGGCCAATCAGGCATTGTATGATGAGCGGGTGCACAAGAGTCACATGCAGAACAAGCTTGGTGGAACAACAAACAACACATCAAGAGACTGACTCTCTTCCACAGTACCATCAAGGCTACAGCACTGTGGTGACAGTATCCTCTCTGCTGACCCTCTAAGATGCCAAATAAGGATGTGGTCCATACTTCTGAGCACACTCACTCTTGCGCACTGTGTCACGTGCCTTGCAAGAACAACTATCATCTCACATACCCAACCATTACTCCCAGGGCATGGCCGGTAATGTGAGGCCACATTGTAGGTAGGTGCCTTGCCAGGAGACAAGTTATACTTGGCCAGTCTAAACACCACACACATTGATCACCAGCAATGTGCATCATCTAAACCTACATTGACAGGTGACATTGCACAGGCACCCATGACAGCATGGATCACTGGCTGTATGATGAGGAATACATTACTGACCACACATAAGTCTGATCTCAATACAAACATGGGTCCATGTACTGATGTGCATGACCAATGTGGCAATTTCTGGATCAGGAAGGTACACCCAGCACGCCACATACTAGGACACACACATTTGATGGTTGAACAAGAGTTACCAGACACACAGATGTAAGGGACACAAATTCACAGCATCTGTCCACAACAACACATACACAAAACAAGAAGGGCAACATGAGTAAACACGCTCACAGAAGAATGACATTTTGATGAGTTAGTGAACAATGAAGCACACAGGAGACTGCACACAACACCACACAAGTCCACAGACACTCAAAATAGAATCATGAGCCTCCCACTGCAACAAACATGAAGTGGTTGTGTCACAGCTGTCAGCGCTACATGTGTAGACAACATTCCTACTTGCTGTGTAGAAAAGCATGGACCAACAACAACATATGAGACAGTCAACATGTGTTGACTATGTGCGTTGCACACAACTCAAGATCAGACCATTTACAATGTTAACTTGTTTGCATGTCTATCACATCAACTCTGCATCTAACCACAAAAGCTGCATTATGTGCAGATCATCACTATTGTCAAATAGCTAATGCTGAGTGTGTACTGCAGAAGACTTGGAAGACACATTGCTCACCAGATAGGGGATACAACAACTGTGTCAGTAGGCTCAAATGCACAGGCACATGTGTAAGCTAATCTTCCTGCACTGTTGACAACACCAGGGGTGGTGGTGGGATCTGTGTTTCACAAACACAATACACATAGCTAGACATAACACATGGGAAATGTGTACATCCGTTTAGGATGGAGTACATGTGCATAACGTGATATGTATTGGACACATTTGGAACTTCAAAACTGTCTCTAAATAATGAAATCACTCAAGGAGACCTACAAATAAGACATGTTGCCATCAGGCTACAGGGAAGAGTAGAATCTGCTGACTGTGATCAGTCATAGACACATTGTTGGACTTGGCCCTTTTTGGCAGGTTCACCCCTAAACTTTTTGCCTTGTCTGGAACCTGGTGTTGGTGATTTTAGGCCTCTGAGCACTTTTGCACTGTGGTCCAGTGGAAAGCGCGTGCGCTCTCTGTGTTACATTGGTGAGCTTGGCCTGCCCTCCCATAGGAATGCATGGGAGATAAGTGTGTCCATGGTAATTCCTGGTATGAGAGGAGCAGTGTGGTCAAGTCTGGTATGTATGAAATTGTGTGAATAAATGCTGCGCAATGGTGTCCGCAGATTTATTATGACTGGTGTAGAAATTAACCCTGGGCGAAGTGCTACGCTACGCTCGCGTAGTTTGCGAAGTTTGCGCTACTTCGCACAACGCGAATTGCACGTAGCACAGTGCGAACACGCGTAGCGTAGCGTAGCGTAGTGCCGCGGTCATTTTGCTTGCTCGCGGTCCTCAACGTCAAGTTGGCGACCGCGAGCAAGCAAAATGACATCCCGGCGAGACTTTTCCTCGTTCGCGATCAGCAACATCAAGTTGCCGATCGCGAGCGTGGAAAATAAACCTCCCGGCGAGATTCTCAACGCGGGAGGTCAGGTTTCTCATTGCGAGTGGTCGCGTATGCTTGCGACCGCTCGCGATGAGAAACTACCAGTCCGCGTTGAGAAAGCTGCCGCTCGAGTAAAAATCTACTCGAGCGGCAGTAAAAGACAGCTCGCACTGTGCAAGTTGCCGTTTTCAATGATTGCACAGTGCGGACAAGCATCCGGCACTGTGCAATCATTGCGAACAGTGCGCTACGCAGTTCGCGTAGTGCTACGCGAAGCTTGCGTAGCGCGAACTGCACTTTGCGTAGCTTCGCGAAGCATTACTTCGCGAACTACGCCCACCCTTAGTAGAAATGCCACTTTTAGAAGTTGGCATTTATGTGTGCTCTGTGTCTGCCTGGCTGATGTGAATTGCATGTCTGGCTTGTGAGTGACAGGGGCTGGGAGGTGTGTGTGGCTCCAGGAGGGGCAGGGTGAGTCAGCACAGTGCTGAATAGAGAGATCTGTATGTAGATGAGGGGAGGAGTTGCACCTGGGTCTGAATAGGGCTGTGCCTTCCCTCCACAATGCTGGCTCCACCTCCTGTGGTGCGTCTGATGTCCCTGGCCTGTCCTGTGAAAGGAAGGAAGGAAGGAGTCATGTACACAAAGTGCTCCTGAACCAGTTGTAACTGGTATCCCCAAGCCCTGTGCTGTGACACAAAGGAAAAGGGCATATAAATATAGGGGCTGTGACCCCATGAGAGTTGTTCAGTTCTGTTCTGCTGTTCCTGACCGAGGGGGGCTGGCTGCTGCTGGGGCCCAGGGGGGGCTGCCATGAGGGCTTGCCTCCCTGGGCCCTGCATTGCCCCTGGACCTGGAAGACCTTTTATTTGGGACCCTTTTGCTGTTCTTAATCCCTAAGGACTTACTCTCTTCCAAGCAGGACCTTCAGGACTTTTGGTGCCTCTAGCGCACTGTGAGCGCATTATTTTTATTTTGCCAAGAAGAGGAGCGTGTATGCTCCACAGCGCAGCTGCCGTCTGTGATAGAGGGAATCCTCTTTGTAGGGATTCCCCCGTGGTGCCGGAATTGCGGGTGCCCACCCCGCTTTGCATTCTAAATCGAGAGGGAGCCTACCCCTCATTGTCCACCTTATCTTCTTTATTTTAATGGCGGGTGCCCACCCCGCTTGTGTGCTGTCCTGGCGGGTGCCCACCCCGCCAGTGTCTTTAAATCGAAGCGGGAGCCCACCCCGCGTTTAACCGCTGCGGCCCGGGCGAAAAGAGGAAGTCAGGCCAGGTTGCCTGGCATTGGGCGGGACACACACAGGGAGTCCTGCCCGCCACCACCAAAGCCGCCTGGAGCCTTGCGGGCTCCACAGCAAAGTCCCGGGTCCCAGGAGGGGGCCCGGGTGAAGAGGTGAGGCAGACGAGGCAGTCGGTGGCAGCGTGGGGCTCCTGTGAGGAAACAGAAGCCCAGCGTGCAGGAGAAGCTGCTCCAGCGCGACGTCCGCCAGAGAGGAGTCCAGACCAGAGAGTCCCGGTGAGTGGGGGCCCGAGAGGTGTGGTGGGGTGCCAGTGAGGGCACCGTGGTTGTTCTCCTGAGCGGCCCCGTCTGGAAGCAGGCCGCTCCAACATTGGGCATGGTTATTGGAGAGCCCGTGTGGCTCCAACAAGGGGCATATTTGTTGTTGGAGGGCCCAGAGGGGCCTGTGCTTTCCCCCGCATTGGCCACATTTCTTCCACAGCTGCCCCGAGGGTGAGCGGGCAGCTGCAACGTTGTTCTCTTTGTTGGCCATTCTCACAGCTGCCCCGAGAGTGAGCGGGCAGCTGCAACATTGGTTTTGCATATTTGTCCCACGAAGAAATCCCATTTCTAACACACATACAAGTGCCAAACTTGCAAAAACAGATGACAGATTAAAAACACGCTGATGTTGCTAGCACAAATGTGACTCGGGGAATTCAAAATGTGTCACATGTGAGTTTGCTCACAGTGCAGGCCTTTGTCTCAATCCAACCAGGGATGTCACCATAATGACTCCATTCTACTGGTGCACCCACACCTTGGACACTCAAAGTCAAATAGTCCTAGGAAACACTGGACTAGTCAGCAGACGGAAAGCTTCTCAAACAGGAACATCTGCAGGGACTATAGTCTTAGTAGGAAAGGGGGTTTGAAGACGGAGAATCATGCTCACATGACACACACCATGGGCTCAGGATATGTCACAGATTAACACACTGTCATGAGGTTATTTCACTACTGTGGAAGGTCAGCTGTGTCAAGCTTGATCTTGGCAGGGGTCTACCATGTCTGAATGAGACTCGAACATGGATCCAACAATTACAACACACAGAATACTTTGTTTCCATCATCCTGTGTACATGTGTGTGTACAAAGTCAACTGCACGTAGTCAAACTTCATGTTTACCAAGTTGTACTGATGAGACAGATGACATGTTCATCATCAATGCGCTATTCTGCATGTCCATCGTAGACGGTTGCACCTTGAAAAATTGTACAATGTGTACAAATGTCAACAGGACCTATGTGCAAAAGTGTAAGTCAAAGATGGTAGGTTGTTAAAAGCATGTCACACTCATTGTCCAAAATGTTGTGGATCATGACAACCTGCAATTGCAGACAATGATGACTCTGATACATACTGTAATAGGACACATATACCATGGACCACCTGCAGTCCAACACATCACTATATCATTATTTTCCCACAACAAGATTTCAACAGCAATTTCATTAGACTTATTAACAAAATTTGGTACGCGAAAAGCAAATCTACAAAAAAAAAATGCTTTATTCAGCATTTGTATTTCAAATTCAAAAACATGAAGAACAATAAAGCCAATGGCCTGTCCATTTTATAGAGTCCTTTAGGGAAGTGGTTCCCAAACTGTGCGCCGCGGCACCCCGGTGCGTTTTTACAATTAGCCAGGGGCGCCGTGCACGTCTTTGGGACGTGGGAAAGGTAATTCTGCTGAAGAAGAATTTTGTAATGTGCAGAGTTTAAAACCTAAGAATCTTTTGTGGCCCGAGTAACCCCTAAAATGTTCCCAGAAATGCATACTCACAGAGAAGCACCAGGGACGGTGTGCCTCAGAAACGAACGCAGTGGAGGGTGTGATGTTTTTGACAGGCCCTTGCTATCTTTTTCCTTCTATTCTCAGTCTAACCTTCTTCCCGTGGTAGTAACAAATTCTGTGTTGCACTGAGCATGCCATGAAGAAAGAGAAGGCTGCTTGCAGGCACATTGAAGCTGGAAGTCCCTCGCTGAAGCCATTGCCCGAACCATGCACAACATGGCAGAGGAAAGAGAACTGTAAGCTCCTGTAAGTGGCCTCTGTTTTCTTACATGCATGGCTACCATTTACAGGGCACTCACTGACACTTTGAGGGTTGTAGGGAGGAAGTTGGGTGGCCTTGGGTCACAGTGACGTGTTCCAAGTTGCCACGCTTCAAAAGAGTCTTTTCTTAACCATGTCTCTACTCCTTTTCCGTTAAGAATATTAAGGACAATAATCATAAATATTACTGGAGTCATAACTTGTTTTTGTGTAGTAGCGCTTCTGTAATTTATAAGCACTGACAATAACAGGAGGGTACAGCTTCCAAATCATTTTACTTACCTTGGGAATGGAATGCTGACCAGCAGTGAGCACGCTTTTGTGAGCTGTATGTGTGGCAAACGCAATAGCTCTGGGTAATTAAGGTTTTAAAGTTGGGTATTTCGTAAGGGCTCCACATAAATAGTGCAGGCACATAATTAATGTCTTATAGTGCTGTCCAAGCTTCTGACGCTGTACAGTACATGTCAAATCTGCTATGAATGTGAAAGGCTGCAGTAGCATCCCTGCTCATCCACTCATGGACCTCTCGGCTGGCACTGTTAACATTGAGCGTCTTTCCTGTACTTCTCTAAAGGTAACTCAGAACCTCCAGGCGCAGGTTTCAGGCAGGAGAGCTACACCTCAGGACAAGAACTTACAACCTACAGGCGCACGTCGCAAACAGCAAACCTATACGGACCAATTAAAGTTTTTTATTAAACGACTGCTATATTTTTCTTTTGTTACACAATTGGTTATAATACCTTTATCTGCTTCATCCCAATTAATTTCAGGGAGAAAAATGTGAGTACTCCAGAGGTCGGGTTTACATCCTCCCTCCCGAAAAAAAGTGACATGATGGAGAGCCGCGGCCAACGGCCAATTAGGTCAAAGGAGCTGCACGTTGAAAAAGTTTGGGAACCACTGCTTTAGGGGGTAATCCATATGATTATTCCTCCCTCGCTTGCCTGCACTGCTACAACTAGGGGACATCTCCCCTTGGAGGGGCATCTTTAGGGGCATGCCTGGCACCTCAGGGACATGACTAGGGTGTACCAGTTTGGGTTGTGGGAGGGATGGGGTCTACTGGAGTGTCGGGATCCACTGCAGTGGACTGGGCTGATTGAGGGGGTGGGGGCTCCACTGCAGTGTACAGGTCTGATTGAGGGGGTGGGGGCTCCACTGCAGTGTCAGGAACAGACAGAAGGTGTGGTGTTGTGGGAGGGGAAGTGCTTGTGGTAGGGGGAGGACGGTATCATCTTGGGGATGGTGTAATGGTGTGTGGGTGAAACTGGGATGGGGTGTGATGTGTAAACTTTGGGAGGGGTGGATTGGGCTTGGGAGGAAGTAGATTTCGTGGTGGAAGTGTGGGATGGTGGTGGGGTTTTGGATTTCTTCATTCTGGGGAATGTACGGGTGGGGGGCTCAGTGTTCCTACTCTTAGGGGAGGGTGTGCATGCAGGGGTGGATCTCCTCTCTGTGCCGGGGGATTTCCTCTTCCCCTTGCAAGTGTGGTCTGATGTATCAGTGGGGAAGAGGCCAAGGTCACAGATGAAGACCCTCTGGGAAGGGGGGGGTTGCAGGAGAGTCAAGGGTAGGGGTTTTGGAGGGAGAGGTAGCTGAGGAATGCAGAGTGGTTGTGGATGGGTGTGTGTTTTTTTTGGCCCTCTCCCCTGTGTGTGTGATGTCAGTTCCCTGAGTGTGCGTGCGTGTTTTTTTTAACTTTGTTTTGGTTGGCTGTGTGCTGCTTGTGTCTGTTGGTGTGTGTGCATGTGCCTGTGTGCATAAGCTTGGGACAGGTAAGGTAGTGGGGACTGTGGATGGGGCAGAGGAAGGAGGGGTGAGGGACTGCTGCAGGAGGGACACTGCTGCTGTCAGTGAGGAGGCCATGGCCTGATTTGATCGCTGTATGGCAGACATGTCTGATGAGATGCCCTCCATGTATGACAGAAATTGTGTCAAAAGACTGGGATGTGCATGGAGGACACTCAGCATGAATGTCTACCCCACATGGATCTGTTTCAGCAAATCCATGGCCTTCACACTCAGGGCAGCAGGGGTGACAGATGCAGGGGGCGCAGTGCCTGGCCCGAAGGAGACATGCTCCCTAACACAGGAGGGTCCACGGACACTTGGAATGGGAGCATCTGTGGGGGGTGGAGATGGGGGTAGTGGTGGTGGTGGGGGCAGACTCTGATATTGTGGCCTCTGAAATGGGAACACCCACCACCACAAGGGAGTCATCACTGGAGCTTGTTAGGTCCTCGGCAGATGTAGATGTTTCCGAACTGCCCTCAGTGTGGCTCCCCTCACCCTCAGTGCCACTGGGTCCCTCCTCCTCCTCCACACTGGACCCAGTCTGGCTAGCCGCATCCCCTTGGTCCGTGGAACTGTCTCCTCCAGTAGCCGTTGATGATGCTGTGAACAGGGATGAGAAAGAGATTCACATCAGTCATCTGCATAGTCTTGACACATGAGTATCATCACAACACATCACAAAGCAAGCCTATGCATCATTTTCACGGCAGGTTTTAAATCATTACACATATGTGAACATGGCACTTGTCAGTCTGCCAGTAAACCATGGTTCCCAAACACATGAAGGCAATGGAACCATCTGTTAGATGTATTTCAAAGACCACTAAATACATGTCCACTAACGCACTATTTTGGCTGTTGTCTGATCTGTAATGCTCCTGAGGGTCATGTGTCATTACAAACGTGTCTCATCTCATGCAAGGGAGTCTGGAAGTGACACAGCAAATGGGATGGACACATTTATAAGTTGACATGCAGAACATACTTCCATCCCCAGTCATCATGATGGGCACCTATGTCTTGAACGTCAATGCTATAATGGTCTGCATGCAGGACAACAGACAAGTACAAATACTGCATCATCACAAATTTTCATGTGGCATACTATGCCACTGGTCTGTCTGGCTAAACAGTCTATACTGACTCTTGTTACAGGGCCAGTGAATCACAACTTTAAAGTCAGCACCGTGTCACAATCACGTATTCACTGTTAAAGCAACATCTGTAGTGGTCAAGTATACATGTCCCCTACGTGCTACACAAAAGTTAGACACTTTTACAAGGTCACGTTGTTCTACTTAGACCTTGGAGTATATGAATTAACAAATCTGTCTACATGAACTTTTTCAGAGCTCTCAAGAAGAAAGTAATGCAGCATACACATATATGCTGAAACCACCATTATGCAGAGTCAAGGGATTACACACACCTGTCTTGTCCTGTGTATCTGAGCCATATTCCATACATTAGATGTCTGTCCATATTTTCTATATTTGCCACCTGTGTATTTAAAAACGTTCTGCCTGTACACACTGTCACAGAGTCTGACCCATGATTTTCAAATTTACAATGGTGATAGTGTTGCCTGACACACAGAAATCTGATGTGACAGTGCCTCAGATGTCCTGAGTTGGCATACCTGTCCTTGGTACATGTGATACATGTGATTACACAGAGCACTATGCAGGGGCCTATACATTTTGAACACTTATCCATTTCATTTGTCTGAATTATCATCATTGGTCTCACCTGCTGCACGGGTGTGTAGCATTTTTTTCACAAGCCTGTGTGCACCTAGATCACCATTTTGAACATATATGTATGTCCCACACAGAGTACAGGTCATATTTCAGTCAATGTGCTGACACATGTCAGACAATTACATCACTCATGATGGTCAACTCAATGCACCTGTTGTATATGGTACTGATCACATTAACCTTGGACTACAGCAAATGCACAGGACCTAAGTGACACATGTCACAGACGGAAAGGGACACACCTGGGCATCAGATGATATTGGGGCATAGTTACATTTTGCCACAGAAGTAGTGTCTCAGCAGACAGACGACCTGTGAGAGGGTTACCAGGCTGAAGGAGTGCAACATGCATGTCAAACATAGTTCAGCAACATGGCACATACTCACCCCCTCCTTGCTGCTGTCTGGCCTTTAACTGCCCATCCAGGTCAGGGAAGACCACCGTCAGTATCCGGAGCATGTGGGGGGGTCACCCCTTTTGCGAGGAGGTGACAGCTTCAGCTGGACTCTTGAAATCCTCCGTGTCCAGCCACGGAGGTCCTGCCACCTCTTCTGGCAGTGGCGGATGCGGTGTTTGAAGAACCCCACAGATCTTCCAGCCCGGATGATGGTCTGCCAAATTTCATTCTTCTGATGGGCGTCGACCTGTAAGGATGACATGGTGACACACCATTACTCCACATGCTACATGTTTATTCATCACACACTTGGACATATAGGTCATTGTCAGAATGGCAGATAATGTCTAAACATTAGCCAAGTATCATCATGGGCAGTTGTCCTGTGTGCAAGTTTCCCTTAATAACATGAGAACAGTGCAGAAAAATCAATACCACCAAACACACTTCTACATCACTGTACATGTCCAGAACATGAATCTACGCACTGTAAGACTTACATTAACTATGTGTGCATGCTTGCCCTTGGGGATCACAATGCTAGTAGTGCCTGTTGAAAACATGGCCAATTAAAAGGGCAGTGTGATCAAAACTCACCTGCTCCCCTGGTTTTCCATACAGCTTGCTTTACTGTGGAAGGAGGCTGTCCAGCAGGGCCTGGTTCTCCTCCTCTGTGAAAGCTGGTGCCCTCTCCACAGTACGTGCCATTGTAGATCACAGAGGATGCAGAGACAGCAGCAGTGGTAGGCAGAAATGTAGTAAAGTAGCATGTAGTGCAGGCAAGTGAAGTCTCTTTGGAACAGACAGACTTATATCTGTGCAGCAGAGGTGGATTCTGTTCCATGCGTCCAAAGCTATAGGACGGAGTCGTTCGCATTATCCGAATTTGGACAATCCATAACATTGCATGCATCTGACACGCCTACCGCGTCGTTCAAATATTTTGCATCATAACACTATTGAGTTTGATACATTGTTGTTGTAAGCTAACTGATTCGGATTGCACGTGATTCATACACGAAGCGAAACACGCTTCTGTCACCATGACAACCAATAGCCAATGTGTGCGTCCGGCTCGGTTCCGATGCGGAGAACGCATCCTTTGAATATTCACCCGGGTCTGTCAACATGACGACCAATAGCCAATGTGTGCGTCCGGCTCGATCCGGATGCAGAGAACGCGTCTTTTGAATACTCACCCGCGTCTGTCACCATGACGATCAATAGCCAATGTGTGCGTCCGGCTCGGTGCGGATGCGGAGAACGCGTCCTTTGAATACTCACCCGCGTCTGTCACCATGACGACCAATAGCCAATGTGTGCATCCGGCTCAGTTCGGATGCGGCACACGTGTGCACTCAATACTCACCCGCATCATTCACCATTACAGTCAACAGCCAAAGGATGCGAACCACACGTTTTGGATGAGGCTCAGGCACCCTACACTAATCAATCAGCATGTCATAGAGTATAGCAAATCTTTATGTTCTGCTGCATTACATGTGTGGGTACAGTGATTCACATGGCATATTGGACAGAGTACTTTATAGCTCACACTCACATGATGAGCCAACCTTGATGTGCACCAAATACATTGTTTGTGAGGAACCTCACAACTGTGAGTGACCACTTCACAGATCACCCTCCAAGGCTTGGACACAGCCCCAGGGGATCATTGTGTTAACACAGGTTACATCCACACATAATCACTGCTTTAGTGGACTGTGTGTTAGAAAGTGCATTGTGTGAAATTATTTTGAGTGAATCCACAGTATCTGAGTCTTGTACAATGCAGACACTCCATTGTTGATGTTGTCAATGATATTTACTTGAGACATCAACTTGTAATTGGCATGTGAGTTGCTGTTGTGTCTTTGTGTCACAGACATACATGTATGCTTGTCAAAAAAGATGTGCTACACATCATGAATGTTTTATGTATGTGATAGTACATGTAGATCAGACATTACATCATGACAGTGTCCACACTATGACAGTGGTGTGCATGGTGACACGCTGTCTGTATCTAGTGTTCCACCTAGGTGGCATTACATGATCCCTGTCTGTGTACCTTTCCACCATGTGATAGTTGTTACAAACATCTATCTTTGATACTTTATTAGGTGGGTGTTTAGTATGTAATGTTTGATCGCATGGACTGTGACAGACACCAGTGATTAGTCACAGCACAGCATTGCAATTGTGGACAAACCATTATAAAATGAAATGTTCAGTAAGGGTCACACAGCTGCCCTTTGTGTCAAGGCTCAACATTACATATCTGACTTCATTGAGTCTTGCTTTGATGTAGTATATGAGTTTTTGCATGTTCCTTACCAAATTGGAAAGTGTCTTAATAATGTTTTGATTTGTCACCTATGTACCGCAGGAGACCAGCTGTCCACAGACCCTTCCCCGACCTACAGACCATGGTAGAACATGACAGCATCAGACATTACCGCTTCACCAGACCACTCATTGAGGAGTTGGCAGAGCAGTTGGCCCCACATTTGCTACCAGGACGCCCATATCGATTTGCGCTGACCCCCAAGGTGAAGGTGATGGCAGCCCTACATTTCTTTGCCAAGGGAACCTTCCAGTATACTGTGGCTACTGCTGGTGGGATGTCACAGACAATGTTTAGCCGTGTGCTTCGTGATTTTTTGGAGGCAATGTTACATTTCCTGAACCTGTACATCAAGTTCCCAACACCAGGAAAGTTTGCTGACATCAAGAGTGACTTTTATGCTTTGGACAGAATGCCACATGTCATTGGCTCCATTGATAGTACACATGTGGCTTTGGTCCCACCACAAGCCAATGAACAAACATACAGGAACCGTAAGCCTTACCACTCCATAAATGCCCTAGTGATATGTCTGCCTGACATGACAATCTCACATGTCTGTGCGCGTTTCCCAGGATCAGCACACAATGCCTACATTATGAGAAACAGTGGGATCCCACAGATGATGTCTCAGCTGCCAAATCAGCGTGCCTGGCTTGTTGGTGGGTAATGTTGTCTGTTTATGTTGTGTGTTGCTTGTATGTCAGGTTGTACCCTGTTTTCAGACACATGAAGTCTTTTCTGTTTAAATTTAGGAGACTCTGGATACCCCAATATGCCGTGGTTGCTGACACCACTCAGGAACCCTGTCACCCCTGCTGAGTTTAGTTTTCATGAGGCACATGGGCGGACCAGGCGAGTGATTGAGCGAACATTTGAGCTACTGAAAACCAAATTTTGCTGCCTGGACCGTACAGGAGGAGCCCTCCAATATGCACCAGCGAAGGTGTGTAAGATCATCATCGTGTGTTGCATGCTACACAACCTGGCAGTGGGGAATGAGCTACCTCTCATCCAAGATGACGGGGACCAGCAGCCTCCAGCAGGGGAGGATACAGGCCTGGGGCATGTTGCCAGTGATGAGGAGGAGGAGGAGGATGTTCGGAGACAGCTCATCAACAACTTTTTCTCATGATTGTAAGTATGCAATGATGAGTAGACAAAGCACTTTATTTGCATGATATGTGTCTGTTGTACAATATCTCTGTATACGTGTGGGTGCATGCTACTTAACATGATCCTTGGAGTTGTTTGGTGTCCATTGAGTTAGTATGTTCACCAGTACAGTGTTGACATGACTCCTAGCTAGTGTTCACAATTTAAAAAATTAGGCATGAAATGTCTCTTGGAGATGTATGCAGAAAATTTGGTATTTCAAGACTGTTTTATGTCTCTCCTTCACAGGGTCCTTTGGCTGTTGTATGGAGACATGTGACCTGCCAGACACACAATGCAGTTACAGAGTGCAACTTTTCTCGGGATCAGGAATCTGTGCCACACACTCAATTCTGAAATTTTTCAAACGTCTTGTTTAATTTGTGCTTATTGTCACAGCGTGATTTGATTTAATTTGTTGTGGAGGCAACATGTTGTGCCTGTATAATAAACCTGTGCTCCACATTGAGGTGTGCCTCGTCTGTATACACACATCCAACATTCATTTACATACTATATATGTGCCCTGATGTTCAGTTTGTCTAATAATGATTAGTGTTTGTGCATTGAAATGTGGTTTCAGTTTACAACAGTGGAGGCAATGAGGATGTATGCTATGTACTATTTGTGTTGTATTGACCTTGTTGTGTGTATCTCTTATATGTGTCATGTTACATTTACTCACAAGACAGTAGGTAAATTGCTGTACTTTTTTTTCATGCAAAGCATTATTTTTTAGGACATCATCTCTATATTACAAACAGTGTTTAATTCACGACAGAAGCAAGTATTGTGTAAATAAAGATTTATTGCAGTGCATGTGTGAAATTTTACAAGAAAGTGATAGTGCTGTACCAATTTTTGAAATCCAAAGTTCACAGAGGAGTTGTTGGTGGTAGCAGTTGAAATTTTCAGAGCCAAGTCCACAGCCATTTGAGTCATTGATCCAACTTAGACCCTCCATCCCATGTGGGGGAGTTCAGTGACAGTCAACAAAGTGAACGCTTCACACACAATGGAGGATATCAGGAGCAGGTTGTCACTTCCTGGGGGTATGCATAGCCATCTGTCTCTCATTTGTCCTTCTTCGGATGACACCTCTTACGTTTTTCTGGGGGACCCTCAGGTGCAGGCTGCCCCGGTTCAGGTGACTCTCCGCCATAGTCCTCATCCCTCCCTGTGGCAGTTGCAGATGTAGTAGCAACAGATGTAGTGGGCACACAGGGAGGTGGGGTCATGTTGTCAGCAATCTGGCGGAGGCAGGTAAGTATGTCCCTGTGCACCGCAGTCTGGTCATCAATTTTATCCATTTTGGACTCCATTCTGGACATGTGTGAGTCCATTCTGGACATGTGTAAGTCAATTTTGGCATAATGGGCAGCCTGCTGCTGTTGCATGTCCTTGAGGATCCCAACTACCTGGCCAAAGTCTCCGCTGCATTCTTGATATGCATATAGAATGCATGCCAACTGTGGGTCTGCTTGATCATCAGCACCAGCTGCCTCACGGGACCTCTCCCCACGGCCCCTCCCACCACCCCTACCCACACGAGCAGGACCTGTTGTTGCAGGCACAGGCAACACTGCGCCTCCTTCATCGTTGACACTGGTGGTGTTGTCTGCCAACTCCAGAGTTCCCTGTGTTGCTGTGCTCTCGTTATTTTGTTGCCTTGGTGTGTCTGTGTTGGTAGAGGTCATCTGGGGGTTCACAGATGTTGCGGGAGTGGCCACAAGGGGTGCTGGTGTTTGAGCTGCTGGTGCTGCATGTTGACCCACACCGGAGGGGCCAGGTAGTTCATCGCCATCCGTTGAGGGCTGAGAGACATCCACACCGGAGAGCTCAGGGTCAACCAGGGCCTGGGACTGGGATTCCTGTTCTGTTCCTGCAGTGTCCCCAGCAGGCCCTGTGGGTAGATGAGAGACACAATGTTTGTGGTGTTTTTGCACAGGTCATCGTATCATAAACACTACATTTCCTATTGTACATTATGATGAATGTAGGTACATTAGATAGTCCTCCATCGTCATAGACCCAGGCCTATTTTTTCAGCAAACATTGTGATTTTAACAAGAAGTGTTTTGCTGAGCATGTCCAGATCTGTGTATAAATGGGCATGTTTTGTTCATTTTACTGTACATAGGCATTGACTGGCAAGTGACACCCTGTGCATGACACAGGTGTGTTGGTATTTCCCACATCTGTGCTTTTCCAATGATATACGTACTCTTCCTCTTACGATATGTTTCAGGTTTTTTGCATGTGTGCTGGCATTTGTGCATGTCGTTTGCAGTCAAATTGGTGTGACTACCTACACACTCACAGTCTGGAATGTATGTGGCGTTTGGTTTATGGTATTTTGATGAATGTGTTCCTAGTTCTCATCTCATTGCACACATGTGAATAGCTGTCAGTAGCAAATAGTGTTACTGCTTTGCTTTGTGCCTGATCACATCATGTATATTGTCCTTGTCCTCCATGGACAGATGAGTTAACCAAGGCTGCTTTCCTGCTTTTTCAGGCTCAGAGCTGTGAGGTACAGAGGTTTGTGTGCTTGTGTTATGCTGCTGGAAGTTGTACCCCTCCTCCCACCCAGTCCAGCTTACTCCTCGTGGACAAAGTATCAATCACAGTGAGGGGAGTGTAGTGGCAAGGATGCTGACAACGCTGCATGATGTAGGAGTTTAATGCAGCTCTCAACAGTGCTTTGTGTACATGACACCATGCAACAGTGTCAAACATCTTGCTGTGGCCATTCCATTCACTGTCAGGTATCCCTTGTCACTGATAGACATGTTGCTTTGTGTGTGGGTAGTGATGTGTGCTATGACTGCAACTCACACCATGTCCTGTACTCCACACACCTTCCCAGCCAGCCCATGGAGCATACCTGGGACAATGCATCCCCAGACAGTGAGTGGAAATGTACAGTGAAGATGGCTGAAAGTGGGGACTGGTGTGAGAGGCCCAGAGCCTAGTTGTGACTTGTGGCCAATTCATACATAAGGCCCATGTGTCAGCCATCTTACCGGTACACTTCCACTCCCTGTGAGATGAGCATGGTTCAAGGTGGGATTGTTGGGCCATGTGGATGGAGGACTGTTGCTGTGACTACAACTCCCATCATGCTTTTAGCTACACCCACCTTCCCAGCAAACCCAACTTTCCTTCCTGTAACTCAGCTTCCCTGTGAGTGAGTGAAACAGTGATGGCAAGATGGCTGACAGTGGTGGCCTGGTGTTTGTTTGAGCACAACTCCCAACAGGGCCTTGTGCTCCCCAAACCAGAGCCCAGTGTCAGCCATCTTGCCAGTATTTTCCCACTCCCTGTGAGATGGGCATAGTTCAAGGTGGGCTTGATGGGCCATGTGGGAGGAGGATTGTTAGCTGTGACTCCGACTGCCATCATGCTTTTAGCTACACCCACCTTCCCAGCAAACCCAACTTTCCTTCTTGTGACTCAGCTTCCCTGCGAGTGAGTGAAACAGTGATGGCAAGATGGCTGACAGTGGTGGCCTGGTGTTTGTTTGAGCACAACTCCCAACAGGGCCTTGTGCTCCCCACACCAGAGCCCAGTGTCAGCCATCTTGCCAGTACTTTTCCACTCCCTGTGAGATGGGCATAGTTCAAGGTGGGCTTGATGGGCCATGTGGGAGGAGGATTGTTAGCTATGACTACAACTCCCATTATGCTTTTAGCTTCACCCACCTTCCCAGCCATCCCAACCTTCCTTCCTGTGACTCAGATTTCCTGTGAGTGAATGTGTGCAAACAAGATGGCTGCTGCATGTGACTGGTGTTTGGATCCCATTGCCTTGCTGTGAATTAGTGCTAAGTTTGTACATTTTTGTAAATGGTGAGCTTTCCAGTTAAATTGCAGGTATGTTGTTAGTAAAAATCTATTTTTGATCACATATCTCATCATGGACTTGTGCTCCCCACACCAGAGCCCAGTGTCAGGCATCTTGGAAGTAGATGTAGTCAGAGCTAGCACTCCTCCTCCCACCCAGAACAAATAGGCCACCATGAACCATGCTTCCATGACAGTGAGTCAAACTTTACATTCAAGATGTCTGACAGTGGGGCCGGGTGTTTGTTTGAGCACAACGCCCAACAGGGCCTTGTGCTTCACACACCAGAGCCCAGAGTCAGCCATCTTGCCAGTACTTTTCCACTCCCTGTGAGATGAGCATGGTTCAAGGTGGGATTGTTGGGCCATGTGGGAGGAGGACTGTTGGCTGTGACTCCGACTCCCATCATGCTTTTAGCAACACCCACCTTCCCAGCCATCCCAAGCTTTCTTCCTGTGGCTCAGCTTCCCTGTGAGTGAGTGAAACAGTGCTGGCAAGATGGCTGACAGTGGTGGTTGCTGTTTTGAGCACAAAACCTTGCTGTGTTTTTAGTAAGTTGGTACATGTCATGAAATAGTTACATATTACTCTGAGATTGCAGGTATTTTGTTTGTCAAACTGGCATGCACATCACAGGCTCATTTGCTTGATGTTGTTATGGTTTTGCTGACAGTGATTTGTATCGCTGTGTCCTTGACAGTGATGTCTGTGGCTGTATATTTGCTATCAATATTGGCTATTTGAGTATGTAATCACCAGGCTCTGGTACTCCTGATATTCCATGGACGCCCTCCGGTGGAAGGATGGTCCGCACCTTCTCCTCCCAGGAAGTGAAGGGCACAGGTGTAGCAGGAGGGCCAGCGCCAGTCCGCTGACTCAGTTCATGCTCTTTGTTAATGAGCTTCTTGACTCTCCTTCGCACATCATAGTACCTGTTCCTGATATCTTCCATTGTGCACAGGCAAGGTGCTTGAGCGTTCACCTTGTTGACAATCCTCTTCGACATCTTGGTTCTCTGGGACAGGGAGGTCTGTTGGACCAAGGTGTCAAATAACTGTGGCTCTACTCTGAGAATTTCATCTACCATGACTTCCAACTCACTGTCTGTGAACTTTGGATTCTTCTTTGGGGTCATGGTGATGGGTGGTGGTGGAGATGGATGTGTGGGTGAGTGTGAAAGTGAGGGTGAGTGAGTATGAGTAAAGGTGTGTGTTTGTGAGTGTGGTATTTGACAGGTGCTAGTAGTATACAGGTTGTGTGGTGGGTGGGTTGTGAGTGTATGTATCAGTGCAGTGTAGTGGTGGTATCTGCTGGCAGGTCTGTTGAATTTGCAAAGGATCATGGTAAGGAATTTGGCCCTTTATATAGGTGGAGTTGTGGGTGTGTCCTATTTTTGCCTTTGACAATGCTTGTTTGGACTTTTTCTGTCTGTTTCTAGTGTATTTTGTTGAGCATGACGAAAACGTTCCGTTGACCGCAACAAATGCTTTTTCATGTATTAGCGGGGTGGTCCGAGTCTGTTCCATTCACGCTGAGGTATGTTGCAGCGTTCGCGTACGAGTCGGTCGCGTCGAGCTCTTTTCCGGACATTTCGCTAGGACGGATTCATTTCCGTACGTGTTGGTCATCCGTATTATGCTCCGTGCGAGTCGTTTGTATTTGACACGCGTTGCATCGTACTACGTCGGTCGGACAGCGCGCGTACAGGTCGGTCGGAAGCCATTCCCGATCCGTGTCGGTCGGAAGGCTTTCTGAGCGAGATTGGAATCGGGCCCAGAGTGCCTACATCTTCCTTAAAATACCCCCTTTCTACCCCATACTCCTCGTGGGACCCCCACTGCATGTAGACATTCATAAGTACCAAGTTTTCACACATCCTGTCTGTGACCAACAAGGATACCCTGCAAGCAAGCAACCATTTACATGTTACGTTTACTGGCATCACCTTTTTCGCAATCCTGGTTGATATTAGTGTCATAATCGCCCCCGCTGGTCGACCAAACATTTTTTTCTTACCTGGCCTATGAAGTTGGACAAAGCCTTCAATTACTGGGGTTTTGTCGCATAGCCAAGTTTCTTGTAAACATATAATCTCTATACTCTGGGCTGTTTTTTTTATACTTTCAACTTTTATCGGTCCTCCTAGCCCAATTATGTCCCATGATGTAATGTTAAGGCTATGCGACAACCCATTACCTAATTGTTAGATTTGGGGGTCTCTAGTTGGCACAGGTAGGTACTTGTGACAAATAGGGACCCTTGCCTCTAGTCAGGGTAAAGGGGTACACTCCTAAAATAACCCCTGCTCACCCCTTGGTAGCTTGGCACGAGCAGACAGGCTTATCTCAGAGGCAGTGTGTAAAGCATTTGTGAACACATACAGTAATCCAGTGACAACACTACAGATGGACACCACACAAGTTGTATTATAAAAATAAGTATCTTTTATATAGATTTAACACAAGACCATACACAACAAAAATCCACAATACTGTACTTAAAATGGTAGGTTTAGCTTAGTTCTCTTAAGTTCTTAAAATGCGACACTTTGAGTCAATGTACCTTACGATGCGTCACGTTTCTACAACGAAAGTGTTGCAGAGATGGAGATGCGACAAAGTTCTGATGCAAAGAAATAAAGACGTCAAGTTCTTCCTGATGCGGCACGCTTCTCCGATGTTGCGAGAAGTCTCGACTCGATGCGTCAGCTGCAGCGGCGACACCCTTGTTCCGTGATGCGACGACAGCGGCTTTGGCAGCGACCCTCTTCTCCGACGTTGCGAGATGCTTCCGCTCGATGCGACAACTGCAGCGGCGACACCCTTGTTTCGTGATGCGACGGCAGCAGCTCCGACGGCGGCACGCTTCTCCGTGGATGCGAGGCGCTTCTCTCGATGCGGTGCAATGCGACAGCTACAGCGGCGACATGTATGATGCGACAGCAGCGGCTGCGACGGCGACACACTTCTTCCTCGATGCGAGACTCTTCTCGTGATGCGGTGCAATGCGACAGATACAGCGGCGACATCTACGATGCGACGGCAGCGGCTGCGACGGCGACACGCTTCTTCGGGGTTGCGGGACGTTTCTTGAGATGCGGTTCAATGCGACAGCTACAGCGGCGTCATCTCCGTGATGCGACGGCAGCGGCTGCGACGGCGACACGCTTCTCCCTCTTGAGTCGCGCTTCCAGCTCCTTGCGACCCGCAGTCCCTTCAGAAGGCCCAAAACAGCAGCAGGCACTTCCAAAGGATTCTTGGGCAGCTGGTGGTTGAAGTCTGTTGTCCCTGAGACTTCAGCAGGAGGCAAGCTCTTTTCTCAAGCCCTTGGAGATCCTTTACAAGTTGAATAAAAGTGCACACAAAGTCCTTTCTCCTTCCTTTGGCAGTCAGGCAACCACTGCAGGCAGATCCCTCTAGCTTAGGGATAGTCTTCTCCTCAGTTTCTTCTTGGTTCCGCTCCTCAGCAAAGGTTTCTTCTTGTTTCCCAAAGTGATCTAATTTCCTAGGGGTCTAGTTCCCCTTTTTATGCACAGTTTCTCTTTGTTCTCTGGAGGCAGAGAGGCCTCTGCCTAGTCCAAAACCCGTTCTGGTCAGTCCTGGAGCACTTTGTTTTTCTGACTCCTTCTTTCCTTTCAGAATGTGGGGCAGAGTGCTCAGCCACCCGGCAGGAGGTGGAGCCAGCATTGTGGAAGGCAGGCACAGCCCTATTCAGACCCAGGTGCAACTCCTCCCTCCACTCTGGATGCAGATCTTTCTATTCAGCCCTGTGCTGACTCACCCTGTCTCCTGTAGCCACCCCCAGCCCCTGTCACTCAATCTCCAGACAAGGAATACACAACCTAGCAGAGGCAGGCTTGGAAGTTTAGGCAAGAAAATACCCACTTTCTAAAAGTGGTATTTTCAAACACAGAATGTTAAAACCAACTTCACTAAAAGATGTATTTTATCATTCTGAGTTCAGGCATACTAAATTCGTTTTTCTACCATGTTCCCTGGGTCAGTTCTGACTATAAGGTGTAATAGTCAGTCTGCCCATTCTGGCCTATGGGGAGCAGGTAGCCTTGCAATAGTGAAAAACAAAAATGGCTGTAATTCACTATTAGGACATGCCACACACACCAGGGCATGTCCTACCTTATACTTACAATGCACCCTGCCCTAGGGCCTACTTTAGGGGTGACCAACATGCAGTAAAGGGAAGGTTTAGGGACTGGTAAGTGGGTGCACTCACCAAGTCGACATGGCAGCCCTAGGCTGCACACAGGCTCTGCGATGGCAGGCCTGAGACACATTTTACAAGCCGCTTCTGTGGGTGGCACAACCAGTGCTGCAAGCCCACCAGCGGCATTGGATTTACAAGCCCTGGGCACACTCAGTGCACTGTACTAGGGACTGACAAGTAACCCAATCATCCAATCATGGAGTCACTAATACATAACACAATTTATCATAGGGAGCACTTGCACTGTGGCACTGAATAGCAGAGGCACAGTGCCCAAAGCATCTAACGCCAGCAAAAACAGATCAACAACATAGGAGGCATCATAAAAAAATGGAAGGGAGACCCACGCCAAGGATGCCAGGTCTAACACGTGTCCCCTCCAGCTGAAATGTGGGGAGAACTACCCTACCTCAGGGGAGTTCTCTTCACTAAGGCGGAAAAATCTGGACAGACCATCAGCATTGGCGTGTTCTGTACCAGGGCGGTGTTCCACCGTGAAATCCATCCCCTGTAGGGAAATGGACCACCTCAACAGCTTTGGATTCTCACCCCTCATCTGCATCAACCATCTGAGGGGCCTGTGGTCTGTCTGAACCCGGAAGTGAGTCCCAAACAGGTATGGTCTCAGCTTCTTCAGTGCCCAGACCACAGCAAATGCCTCACGCTCAATAGCACTCCACCTCTGTTCCCGTGGTAGTAACCTCCTACTGATGAAGGCTACGGGTTGATCTAGGCCCTCCTCATTCATCTGTGACAGAACAGCCCCCACACCATGCTCTGAAGCATCTGTTTGTACTACGAACTCTTTGGAGAAGTTGGGTGCCAGGAGCACGGGCGCCGTGCACATGGCAGTTTTCAGGGCCTCAAAAGCTTTCTGACAGGTGTCAGTCCAAATCACTTTCCTGGGCTGCTTCTTGGAAGTCAGCTCTGTCAGGAGTGCAACAATGCTGCCATACCCCTTGACAAACCTCCTGTAGTAACCCGTGAGTCCTAAGAAGGCTCTCACCTCTGTCTGGGTTTTGGGGGGTTCCCAATTCAGGATGGTTTCAATTTTGGGTTGTAGGGGCGCCACCTGGCCGTTCCCCACCTGGTGTCCCAAGTACACCACGGAACCCTGCCTGATCTGGCACTTACTCGCCTTGATCGTGAGGCCTGCTCTCCGCAGCGCCATCAACACTTCCCAGAGGTGGTGCAGATGTTCTGCCCAACTGGCGCTGAACACTGCGATATCATCCAGGTAGGCGGCACTGAACGAGTCCAGTCCAGCCAACACCTGGTTGACCAACCTCTGGAAGGTGGCAGGGGCATTCTTCATCCCAAAGGGCATCACCCAGAAGTGGTAGTGCCCATCTGGTGTGGAGAATGCTGACCTCTCTCTTGCCCCATCAGTCAAGGCGATCTGCCAGTACCCAGACGTTAAGTCAAATGTGCTGAGGTACCGTGCAGCCCCTAGCCGATCTATGAGCTCATCAGCTCTGGGGATGGGGTGCGCGTCAGTCCTGGTGACTGAATTGAGCCCTCGGTAGTCCACACAGAACCGGAGTTCTGGTGTGGCACCCGGTGCGGCAGCCTTTGGGACCAAGACCACTGGGCTGGCCCAAGGACTGTTAGAGGACTCAATCACCCCTAACGCAAGCATTTTGGAGACCTCCTCCTTGATGCAAGCTCTCACCCTGTCAGTCACCCTGTAAGTTTTGTGCTTCACAGGTGTACTGTCCCCAGTGTCCACATCATGGATGCACCAATCTGTGACACCGGGAACCAGGGAGAACAGATCAGAAAACTGTCCCAGCAACTTGCGGCAGTCATTCTGTTGCTCAGGGGTCAGGGTGGAAGAGAGGTTGACACCATCCACTGACCCATCTTGCTCTGTGGCTGACAGGAGGTCAGGAAGAGGCTCGGTCTCCTCCTCCATCCCAGCATCTGTCGCTAAGAGCATGCCCACTTGGGACCTCTCCAAGTGGGGCTTCAGGCGGTTGACATGCAGGACCCTCAAGGGGTTCCTGGGAGACCGCAAGTCCACCAAGTAGGTAACCGGACTTTTGCGCTCTACCACCTCAAAGGGGCCGGTCCACTTATCCTGGAGCGCGCAGGGCCCCACTGGGGCCATGACCCACACTTTCTGACCAGGCTGAAGCTCTACCAGAGTGGCATTCTGGTCGTACCACCGCTTCATCTCCTCCTGGCTGGCTTCCAGATTCGCCTCAGCGAGTTGCCTGAAACGCCTAGTTTGGTTCCTAAAGGCCAGCATGTAACTGTATACATCCTGGGGAGGTTTCCTGGGAGATTGCTCCCAGCCTTCTTTGAACAAACTTAGAGGTCCTCTTACTGGGTGTCCATAGAGAAGCTCAAAGGGACTGAACCCTAGAGATTTCTGTGGCACCTCACTGTAAGCAAAGAGCAGGCATGGTAAGAGGACGTCCCACTTACGCCTCATAGGTTCCTCAAGACCCATAATCATGCCTTTGAGGGTTCGGTTGAACCTTTCAACCAACCCATTTCCTTGGGGGTGGTAAGGAGTGGTAAACTTGTAGGTTACCCCACACTCCTGCCACAGGGACTTCATATACTTGGAAATGAAGTTGGTTCCCCGGTCAGACACTACCTCTCTAGGGAATCCCACTCGGAGAAAATTCCCATCTGTGCTCGTCCCACCACGGGGGCCATCTCTGTCCTCAGAGGTATGGCTTCCGGGTACCGGGTGGCGTGGTCCACCAAGACCAGGATGAACCTGTTCCCATGGCTGTCTTGGGGTCCAGTGGCCCCACAATGTCAATACCCACCCGTTCAAAGGGGGTGCTGACTACAGAGAATGGCTGGAGAGGAGCCTTGCGCTTCCTCCCACTCTTTCCACTTGCCTGGCAAGTCTGAAATGTCCTACAGTGAGGGCCTGATTCACAGAACTAACTTACGTGAAATACGTAAAGTTAGTGATTTTCGGTATTCACAGAATACACTTAGTACTACTAACTTTATGTCCGCTCCCGGGCCGGAGATTCCGGCCCTGTGGCGGAGATTTCCGCCTCTTGGCCGGAATCTCCGCCTCTGGGCCGGAATCTCCGCCTCCGGGCCGGAATACCCTCATTTAGGCCGTTTGAGCATTGCAACGGCCTAAATGAGGGTATTCCGGTCCGGAGGCGGAGATTCCGGCCCAGAGGCGGAGATTCCGGCCAAGAGGCGGAAATTCCGCCACACGGCCGGAATCTCCGGCCCGGGAGCGGACATAAAGTTAGTAGTACTAAGTGTATTCTGTGAATACCGAAAATCACTAACTTTACGTATTTCACGTAAGTTAGTTCTGTGAATCAGGCCCATAGTGTCTGAACTCCTGCGCATTTGGGGCCAATAAAAGTGGGTGACAAGTCTCTCAAAGGTCTTGTCCTGCCCCAAATGTCCTGCCAATGGAACATCATGAGCCAGCCCCAGTAGGAAGGCTCTGAGGCACTGGGGTACCACCAGCACACGGGCTGACCCAGGCTCAGCAACCTTAGGCTCAGTATACAGGAGATCATTCTCCCAATAGACCCAATGTGACCCAGACTGATCACCTGTTGCCTGGTCTGCAGCCTGTTGCCGCAGACCTACCAGAGAAGGGCATTCTTTGTGCTCCTTGCAGAATTCTTCCCTGGAGGGTCCTCCTTCTTGCTGCCAATGGGTCAGCTCAGGCAGGCCCCCAGTTCAGCAACCTGTTCCCCTGTAGGCTCCAGGGCATCCCCCTCAAGGTCTGCCTCCTCCTGGACCGTGGGAACTTCGGGGGCCGGTTTCCCGCGCCCCCTCCCTCTTCTCGTGACGGCAGGTACTTGGGCCTCCCTCTCAGGCTCCAGGTCCTCTTGAGCACCTTTGCTTGCTGCCATGGACCGGGTGGTCACACACGCCCAGTCAGGCAAACCCAACATCTCTAAATGAGCACTTCGCTCCACCTTCGCCCAAGGTGAGCTCTCCAAGTCGTTCCCTAACAAACAGTCAACAGGCATGGCGGGCCTCACAGCTACCTGAAGAGTACCAGAGACCCCCCACTCAAAGGGAACCTGAGCCACTTTGCAGTGACTCTCTGTGTTGTCAGCGGCAACAACGGGATAGAATGCATGGGAGACAACCTGCTCTTGAGACACCAGGTGACACTTGACAGCTGTCACACTGGCTCCTGTATCTCTAAGAGCCTCCACCCTATGGCCATTGATGGTCACCCACTGCCTGTATTTCTTAGTGTTGTCAGGCAGCGGGGTCCTGGGGACCACCTCACAGTCTCCTAATGAGACAAGGGACATCTGTGCGGGACCCCACCACTCTTGGGCATCCATCTCCTCCCCCAGGGCTACACTAGCCATCTGCCGGGGGCTGCACCAGGGGGTGCGGTCTTTCCAAACTGGCGGCACCTGGGATCACTCGCTATATGACCCAGGTCCCCACATTTGTAGCATCTCAGGGGTCCCCTTTGAACAGGTGGACCTGTCGGGGCCCCTGAGGGTTTCTGGGGGGGAGGCTGGGAACCTTTCCCTTGGTTCCCTTGGGGACTACTTTGGGGCCTTCTTTGGAACTCCCTCTGTTTACCCTTGTCCCTCCCACTCTTCTGCTGGGGACCCTGCCCACCCTTGGCTGAGTCTCCCACGTGACCCTTGTGGACCCTGGTACTGACCCAGCGGTCCGCCTCCTCAGAAAGCTTCCTAGGGATAGTCAGCTTGCTATCTATCAGGTGCTGGCGTAGCTCTGGAAAACAGTTACTTGACAAGTGCTCCCATGCAATCAAATCAAGGAGCCCCTGAAAATCATCAACTTTGCTACCCTTCACCCAACCATCCAATGCTCTGCAGAAAAAAGTGACATATTCAACCCAGGTACTGTTCTCTATCTTCTTGCAACCCCTGAACCTCTGCCTACACAATTCAGGAGTTAAACCATACCTAGACATTAAAGCATCCTTCATGTGGTGATATGAATTATGGACATCAGAAGGCAAATCTAGCAGTGTGTCCCGCCCCTCACTAAGGAACCGTCCCCACAACCCCGCTCCCCAATCCTTCTCAGGGACCCGTTGGGAAGACATGGCTACCTCATAGGCCTTGAACCACTGCCCAATGTCATCATTTTAAAAAAACTCTCTGACCACATCCTTAGGAATATACACTCTAGATTCCACATGCATTGACGGTGTGCTGCCACCAGAGGGAGTAATTTCTAAGCTCCTAGCTTTCAAATCCAACTCCCTCAAACTTCTATCATGCTCAAGCTGTATCCTCTTTTCTTCCAGGGCCAGTTTCCTAATTTCCAATTGCCCATTCATTTTGGCCAGCTCCAACTCATGCATCCTATTTCTCTCCCTGTCCTCCAGCTCTTCTGTGGACAGACCTTTGGCAGAAACACTGCTACCTGCTGGGGAAGGTGCCTTCCTTTCCCCTGGACCCAATGGCCCTTCCAGCTGCACATCTGCATCATTATCCCCTTCCTCATTCTCAGGGGTTTTCCTTGCTTCTACCCAGGCCCTCAGCGCCTTATAGAGCTCATCCTTCTTGGTGAGCCCGGTAATTGCAACATTAAATCTTTTGCAGAAGTGCTTCAGCTGCTTCGCATTGTAGCATTCTAGTTTCTCCTCTTCCCAATCAAAATCAACAGATGCTATGGATGCTGGTTTCATGATGGCTGAACTTGGCTAAAAATGGAAAGTCCCAGAAAAAACAAATCTACCAAAAGTATGTGGTCGGGTTTTGGTCTGCACTCACTAGTAGTGTTCACCAATTACTGTACATGAGTCACAAATGCAAGTCCAGAATCCTCACCGCTGACCACCAATGTTAGATTTGGGGGTCTCTAGTTGGCACAGGTAGGTACTTGTGACAAATAGGGACCCTTGCCTCTAGTCAGGGTAAAGGGGTACACTCCTAAAATAACCCCTGCTCACCCCCTTGGTAGCTTGGCACGAGCAGACAGGCTTATCTCAGAGGCAGTGTGTAAAGCATTTGTGAACACATACAGTAATCCAGTGACAACACTACAGATGGACACCACACAAGTTGTATTATAAAAATAAGTATCTTTAATATAGATTTAACACAAGACCATAAACGACAAAAATCCACAATACTGTACTTAAAATGGTAGGTTTAGCTTAGTTCTCTTAAGTTCTTAAAATGCGACACTTTGAGTCAATGTACCTTACGATGCATCACGTTTCTACAACGAAAGTGTTGCAGAGATGGAGATGCGACAAAGTTCTGGTGCAAAGAAATAAAGACGTCAAGTTCTTCCTGATGCGGCACGCTTCTCCGATGTTGCGAGAAGTCTCGACTCGATGCGTCAGCTGCAGCGGCAACACCCTTGTTCCGTGATGCGACGACAGCGGCTTTGGCGGCGACCCTCTTCTCCGATGTTGCGAGACGCTTCCGCTCGATGCGACAACTGCAGCGGCGACACCCTTGTTTCGTGATGCGACGGCAGCAGCTCCGACGGCGGCATGCTTCTCCGTGGATGCGAGGCGCTTCTCTCGATGCGGTGCAATGTGACAGCTACAGCGGCGACATCTATGATGTGACGGCAGCGGCTGCGACGGCGACACGCTTCTTCCTCGATGCGAGACTCTTCTCGTGATGCGGTGCAATGCGACAGCTACAGCAGCGACATCTACGATGCGACGGCAGCGGCTGCGATGGCGACACGCTTCTTCGGTGTTGCGGGACGTTTCTTGAGATGCGGTGCAATGCGACAGCTACAGCGGCGTCATCTCCGTGATGCGACGGCAGCGGCTGTGACGGCGACACGCTTCTCCCTCTTGAGTCGCGCTTCCAGCTCCTTGCAACCCGCAGTCCCTTCAGAAGGCCCAAAACAGCAGCAGGCACTTCCAAAGGATTCTTGGGGAGCTGGTGGTTGAAGTCTGTTGTCCCTGAGACTTCAGCAGGAGGCAAGCTCTTTTCTCAAGCCCTTAGAGATCCTTTACAAGTTGAATAAAAGTGCACACAAAGTCCTTTCTCCTTCCTTTGGCAGTCAGGCAACCACTGCAGGCAGATTCCTCTAGCTTAGGGATAGTCTTCTCCTCAGTTTCTTCTTGGTTCCGCTCCTCAGCAAAGGTTTCTTCTTGTTTCCCAAAGTGATCTAATTTCCTAGGGGTCTGGGTCCCCTTTTTATACACAGTTTCTCCTTGTTCTCTGGAGGCAGAAAGGCCTCTGCCTAGCCCAAAACCCGTTCTGGTCAGTCCTGGAGCACTTTGTTTTTCTGACTCCTTCTTTCCTTTCAGAATGTGGGGCAGAGTGCTCAGCCGCCCGGCAGGAGGTGGAGCCAGCATTGTGGAAGGCAGGCACAGCCCTATTCAGACCCAGGTGCAACTCCTCCCTCCACTCTGGATGCAGATCTTTCTATTCAGCCCTGTGCTGACTCACCCTGTCTCCTGTAGCCACCCCCAGCCCCTGTCACTCAATCTCCAGACAAGGAATACACAACCTAGCAGAGGCAGGCTTGGAAGTTTAGGCAAGAAAATACCCACTTTCTAAAAGTGGTATTTTCAAACACAGAATGTTAAAACCAACTCCACTAAAAGATGTATTTTATCATTCTGAGTTCAGGCATACTAAATTCGTTTTTCTACCATGTTCCCTGGGTCAGTTCTGACTATAAGGTGTAATAGTCAGTCTGCCCATTCTGGCCTATGGGGAGCAGGTAGCCTTCCAATAGTGAAAAACGAAAATGGCTGTAATTCACTATTAGGACATGCCACACACACCAGGGCATGTCCTACCTTATACTTACAATGCACCCTGCCCTAGGGCCTACTTTAGGGGTGACCAACATGCAGTAAAGGGAAGGTTTAGGGACTGGTAAGTGGTGCACTCACCAAGTCGACATGGCAGCCCTAGGCTGCACACAGGCTCTGCGATGGCAGGCCTGAGACACATTTTACAAGCCGCTTCTGTGGGTGGCACAACCAGTGCTGCAAGCCCACCAGCAGCATTGGATTTACAAGCCCTGGGCACACTCAGTGCACTGTACTAGGGACTGACAAGTAACCCAATCATCCAATCATGGAGTCACTAATACATACCACAATTTATCATAGGGAGCACTTGCACTGTGGCACTGAATAGCAGTGGCACAGTGCCCAAAGCATCTAACGCCAGCAAAAACAGATCAATAACATAGGAGGGATCATAAAAAAATGGAAGGGAGACCCACGCCAAGGATGCCAGGTCTAACACTAATCAATTTCACTTAGGCAATTCATCTCTTCCTGATTCCACTGGGGTTGGCCTAAATGACTATTTTCTAGGCTCCAGTTACCCCAACATTTACTAATCTCTGAGTTATCAACAGCAATTTTGATGTTTTCTTTTTCCCCGCACTCTCCAGCTATCAGCCTTACCTGCCTTTTTCCTCAACCTGAGTGACATTTCAGAAAGACTCTCCCTTGTTGGTTTCCCTCCTCCAATTCTACTTTTGGGATTAACCTTATCCCTTCTTTCAATACCGCCTTTTCTGCTTTTACAGTGGCTGCCTTTACCAGCCCTGAATACACTAAGGCCTTAGTAATTTCCTTCCCTTTATTATTGCAACTGAAACCCACCTGTCTCAGATCCTTTGTCCCAATTTCCCTTAGACTTGGACATTTTGAGAAAGAGAATAGAAGCTGGGACTGATTTAGGGGAAGGATCTTCCTTGTTTTTTTCTTCCCCTTCTCTATTTGGGATGGTTCGAAATGTAACCACATATTGCCCCCTGTTTTCATTTCTACATTGTGGGCATTCCCTCTTCCCTGCCCATTCTTCTTACTGGTAATTACTTTTAGTTTTCTTCCTCCTTCGACTATGTTCCTGATGTTATCATTTCTTCCCAGATCTTTTTTGCGGTTTTTATCCTTTGTACCCTCCCTGCTATTCTTCAAAGTGGTTTTTGATTGACCTATCTTTATTCCCACTTCAACATTCATCTGCACCTCTCTTGATAAACTCTTCCTTCCCCCTGTTTTCCTACTAATTCTTGGAGCTCTCCTCTCTTGAGGGGTTGCTCATTGTAAACCCCCTTCAACACTTCCTTTCCTTAAGGTCTTTGACTTCTCCTGTTGCCGTACCTTCCTTCCTATTTTTCTCTGTGGGTTATAGTGCCTATACAAAGTGTGTTCTCCCCGTCTCTTTATCAACATCAGACATCTAGAGATATCCACATTCTGCAATTTATCTACCTGCTCGGTTTCCCCGACACTGCCCAGGTTCTGAGTGTCAGAAACCGGTCTTACTATTGTTGGCATTAGGCCCCTAATACCTTGTAATTCACCTACAATCTTCTGGAATTAAATTCCTTGGGTTTTTAGAATATTATTGTTTAACATAGTAACTTTAACAACCCTTGTAAAGTTTTTTGCAACATCAGCATGATGTCCAGCATTGAGGCCGAGGGAGTTGCCGAGATATCGAGGCCCAATGTAATGTTATGCGCTGATCCTTCTGTAGTCGCAGTTCTTTGATTCACAGACTGGCCCAAACTCTTATCATGCTTAGACTTTGTAGCTGAGTCTGAATCGTCTCTCCGATCGCTCCTTATTCCACTGGTAATATTCGCCTCCTGTTCCAGCTCTTCATCATCCTGCAGAAAAAAATCTGTGGGGATGAAGACAGTCTTGGTTCCAGAATGGGTTCAATTTGGCTTAAGATAGTTTGATCATTTAAAAATGATGCATCTGGATTTAGTGCGCAATGATCAGTAACCTCATACTCTTTTTGCTGCTCTTTATTAGTGTCTGGGATTTTCAATGGGGATTGTATCCTCTTAAAGTGCTTGCCCTCAAAGTCCTTTATTGACTTCGACACTAGCGCTCCCTCTTTCACTCCCGGTTGGGTGTTTCAAATTACGGCTTTCTTCCTTATATTTCTCCTTGATGGCCTCTTTTCTCTTTCTCTGGCGCTTCCCATACCGTCTGCCAATGTCCCATTTTCAATTGAAGACTCATTGATCATCGGGAAATGCTCTTTTCGCGGTTTACATACTTTATTCTTCCTTGGAGCCATCTTTTGGTATCCCGTGCTTATTATGAAATTGTTTGCAGGTTTGGGTTTGGATTAGGGCTTGGATTGTAGATCTCGATCTTCCCACACTTTCACGCCAAAGTGTTGCTTCACTGTTAGCCTCCACCACCCTTTCAGGCGACTACCTGGCGTGAATACTTCTACTGCAATAATTAATAAAAACAGGAACCTTTATATTCTATAAGTACCATAACATCAAGGTACAAAGACACTTACCTCTACTGTGCCGATAGCTGACTGACCATGTCCTGTACTAGGTCGCTGAAATGCCACCAAGGCCTCATTTCTTTCTTTAACTGTCCAAACACCGGGTAAACTCCGATATTATTTAGCCTCCAATGTGCTGCAGTTTTCCCCCATTGCAGCTTAGCCTGTTGGCGCTAGTATGCGCCAAGCCTCGCACCAGCTGTCACAGCCGTCACAGCCGTGATGCTGAGGCTGTTATTCAGGTGAGGGGGAGCAATGACAGAGAGCCGGGGTCTTAAAGGTCCCCAAGGCTCCCTTTCCTTAAACGCTCACCTTTTGCTTTTCCCCTCTTACGTATTCCAGCTGGCGCCTTTGCTCTGGCTCAATTGCTGCCTGCGATCAATTCCAGGTGATCAGTTTCATGGGCACGGGCGCCGCAACCATGCACGCGCACCCTCCGCATCTTCCAATGGCATGTCGATGGCGTCTCTGAGGTTTCTCCAGCAGCATTGAGGATGCACAGCGTCAATGTCGTAGTGAGGAGTGAGTCGTGGCAACTCGGTCAGCGGGTCATTCTAACAGCACAGCAGAGTCATTACTCTGAGTCATTAGTCTGAGTCTGCATCAGACACCAGCTTGTCCAGGTCGAGTTTATCAAGTTCCTCTTCCAACAGCAAATGAAGTTTTTGACCCACACCTTGGAGCCGAAGGAGCTGGAACCTGTCTCCGCTCCTTATTCCTGTGTAACGTGAGACCCAAAGTTTACACTCTCTACAGCCACATTTCCTTCAGAGGTCCTCTGTGGTCACTTGGGCCATCTTCGAATCAGATGTCTCTTTGCTTTTTGGGTCCCTCAAGCAGGCAAATAAGAGGCTAACCACTTGACCCTTGAAACACAGTTGCTGCCCTTGGGTGCCAGCAGGATGCTGGAGTCCTTTAGTCTATGGGTCATATAGTGAGTTCAATTCTTCCAACAATAATTAGGAGTGAGGAGAGTTCTTCCAGCAGAGCCTTCTTCTTTAGCTGGAGTCTTCACACATTCAGCAATGCTCTAGGGCGGTGGCAGTGAAGGTGCCAGATTTATCCTGTGCACTAGCCAAAGATTGGCGAAATTCTACCTCTAATCCTAGCTATTTTCACACAGCCTTCCATCTCTTTTAGCAGCATTTCATCTTCGCCTTACTGCAAAGTTACTGAGGAGCCCCTGTTTCAAGGTGCCAGAATACAGTTCTACTAGCCAGGCCCATCTTCAACTTCTCAGCCACTCTGCTATATAGAAGAGCTCTCCTCACAACTGACAAGGTCCACACTGGTTCGCTCCACTACTGTGACTGGAGTTGGGCTGTCTGGGTAGGCCTCGAGAATGAAGAGTAGAAGCTCTCCCTGGAAATTTAAAAAGGTTAGTGCTAAAGCTGTCTCTTTGTTCTGTGCACTGTTCCTGCCCACTCCTAGATAGATTACTTATGCTTAGTGGCCAGCAGTTAACACCTGTTTGTCCTTTCTGGCCTCAGAGGCATGCCATTGTCATCTGAGGCAGTCGTTATTTCTTCCAGCCAACGATGTGAATTCCAGCCCTGGAAGTGTGATTAGTAGCCAAACTAATTTTAAGCCAGCTCTGACAGCAAAAGGCACATTTTTATTAGGTTAATTTCCACATTATTCCACCATTAAATCCGATTTGGAAAATTAAGTTGTTAATATGTTTGAAGCATTTTTCTAGTATTTCTCTAGGCATAGATATGGATTTTAAATCCATCTAGGTCTGTTCAGGGAAAAGTATAACAAGCCAACACAGCTTTTGGGTTTTAGTTCACTGTGAGAGCACACTAACCCGAATATGTGATGGATATATAAGTTTTCCCTACATAGCAAAGACACTTGTTTCTGCCATGCACATTCTTTACTGCAGTGCATTGAACCTGCATCCCAGCCAGGGCATAGTGGTGCCCCTGGCAAACATATACTTTTGTTAGATATGTGAGAGGAGTAAATACACACTATAGAGTACATAAGGCATGAAACTTCCACACTATAGGAGCATTTTCTGCACCATCAATAAAGGTCTTACGGGACAGTTAAATAGACGAATAGGCTGAAAGCAATTTTACCACTACAATTTTAGGGCCAGAGCACACACACTGTGGCACTGATTAGCAGTATCACAGGGTGCAGAGTCCCAATACTTGCAGAAATAGTGTATACAAAAGTGAGAAAATCTAAGGTGACCTTGCAGTATAGTTCAATCAATCATCAACGGCTGGTTCACCAGTGAGTGTCTTGAGGCACTGTGAGTTTGTAGGAAATCATACATGAAATGCTAAAAAAAGTTGATAGGATGGATTGTGGATGGAAGGGCTTTGGGGTTATCAACAATCACAAACTAGTATCTATTATAAAACTGGCTTCCCATCAACAGGCCCCCAGAACATAATTAGGCTTAGGAGAGACAAGAAGAGGATGTTTTCTACTGCCTGCCTGAAACTGATTTACCTTGTAGCCAACTGACCTCCTGTAAGCCTCATTGACAGAAAAGGATGGAAAACTGCTCTCACCCCGCCCTGAGCAGAAGAAACAGAGGATAAGTTTAGACTGGGCTGGGCTGGACTAGACTATGCAGAAGCCCTTCATATATATTGAATGGTGGAGCTTAGTCCCACTGCTAAACTTTGGCCTGGACTACAGAATCCTCCTCTTATAGTTTGAGATCTATAAGAGTGGCCAGGTATAAGAAATATTGCATGTTTAAGAAATTGGTACTCGCTCTGGTAGCAAGAAGTGGTGGTAGAAAAGTCTGCCTCCCACTTAGAGCTGTGTCTGTAGTCCCTCAAAATAGTTTCAGAAAGATTTGAGGTGTTTGAGTATACCAGCCGAAAAGGTAACCATTAGCAGACAGTTTTGTGGCACATTGTTCTTGTTTCCATTCTTGTGCATGAGTAGAGTTCGGCAGCTTCTTGTGGTGATGCACTTCAACTAACATTGACTTTTAAAATACCATTATTCCTATGGGCTTTTTCTCACTCACAATCTTTTTAAAACGTATTTTCAATTCCCTTAATCTGAATTTGACCATTTTATTTTATATTTCATTATTATAGTTGTCTTTTTTAACTAAATCAGTTTCGGAAATGTATAGATTGACATTTTGAAGTTAACACTGTTAAAATGTTTAATACTGAACCCTTTTACTGCATGGTTGTTTGTGCACATCTTTGTATTCTATATTCTCCTGCGACTCCTGAGCTTTTGGATATTAGGTACGTGTTGATTGTAAATAGGCGTGGGTTGCCATGGGTTGTTAACATGGTGCAGTGTATTATAAAATTTTCAAAAGCAATTAATTTGACACATGGTACCTGTGTTTGGTCATAGATATCATCCCTGGACCATGCGGAGGCCTAAAACCAAATATTTGAAACATCTAACATCCTAAGATTTATATTGCTGGGTGCCAGAACTGCTTCGCTCTGATTGGCTGTAAAGGACAATGCTTTGAAATGGAGTTTGTCAGATTTTCTACTTTATTTCCCCAAAAATGTTAAACCCTTCCATGTTTCCTCATGCAGGAACGTGGATGTAAGAGATATGTGTAGGCTTCAATGGTCTAAGCCACGATCCACCCACTAAACAGAGGGGGATGTTTTTGGTGGGAGGGTTTCCAATGACAGACTGCAGTATTTGGGCCCTGAGTCTGCTCTCAGCATGGGAAACCTACATTTCTGAAAATAAGGGAACCTGGGAAACTCAGGGGGTGTAATTAGGGTAAATCTTAGCACTCCGAATTACGCAGAATGTCTTGCACATGTGAAGTTATGGATACAAAAATTACGGTTTCTTCACTTTGACAGAAATTCTACAACGTCTCCCAAACTGATCCCAGTTAAAAAGGTACATCATATGTGGTTGTGCCAGTTGCAGAGGACAGTATAGGTAACATTTTGGACCATGTGAAGACCCCATTGACACAACATTGACTTTGCGCATTCACAGTTTTTGCCTATTACTGTCTGGTCCGATAAGCCAATGAACATATGTAAGATACTGTTTTTATTAGTAGACCTGTAGAAATGCAGGGTGTTGAGACTTTTGCCAGTCTACTGCAAACTGAAACTTTCCATCAAAGAAATATGAGGAAATTCTGTTGTTTCAAATTAAACTGAGGTTTGTAATTTGGTGGTCTGATTAAGAAAAAGTGGTACATTAATACAATGCGTACCACTTTGACCCACTTTTGAAACAAGAGTCAACCGGTGCACCAATAAATATTTAACAGTAGTGAACAGAGATCAAAAGCAATTTCAACGATGTGTTTTTACAAATATTCTTTTTTATTTTGCAAGTGATTCAGACATGACATTCGTTATGTATTGAAGAACAGCAAACGCGTTTCGTCCAGTAACATGGACTTCTTCAGGGCTGTAGAGTAACAGATATACACATATATAAATACTTTTAGACATAATGACTGACAACATGACAAGATACATCGTTGTGTATCATAATGACACATATATGCATGCATATATGCAAACTCCAGTTAAAACCATTCTTAGAAGTGGTGTAAAGTCCAAGTAACTATGGACATAAGCAACCCATCAAGACAAGATACAGAAAATGCACACATGAAACATCTTGACAATGTACAAGACGTGCATGAACACATATTAAATATGTCCAAAATCCTTCTCAAGCATTTAATTAAAATTAAGGCTTTGAAATTGGAGCCTCCCAAATGGGTACCCTCCGGTCCTGAATTGGCGGTCATGTTGGAATGGGGTATAACAAAAGATTTACATAGGGTCTAGGACAACTGCCAATCCACATGGTCTAGAGGGCTAAACTTAATATATAGACTTGACTATTCATCGGGTAGAAACCGTCAGGGGTACATAACAGTCCTATAGTTTGGGCCATAATGCATGGATCTATGATAAGAAGGGGGGACCCTAGTTATTCATTTCCTTTTAGGACTTGAATTTTATTCATGAGGACCAACTTGTCCTCTCCCAAAGATCTGTGAGGAAATTTGAGTACCTTTGTGTCCACATGAATGGACACTTTATGTATGGTGGGTACTATTTAGTTTCTTTTCTGTACTCCTTCCATCTGGCCTGTTGGGGTTACGGCGTCCACAGCACAAGGTTATTCGATACTCTGGGGCCGATTCCGATTCGGGCCGGAAATCTCTCCGACCGAGCCGGACCCGGAGAGATTTCCGACCGAATCGGACCCGTGCAGTCCGACCGAACGAGTACGATGCGCACGTATGCCATCGGACTCGAGTCGGTCGGACTCCCATTGAAGTCAATGGGAGCCTGTCGTACAACGCGTACGCGGGCTCCCATTGACTCAATGGGTGCGATGCGGACAAGTGCGCCCCCTACAGCGTGTACGCGGCGAAGCGATTCGCGCCGTACACGCACAGGTAGGGGGACCCATGGGTCCCCCTGTGTGCGACTTGCACGGCAACGCGTACAGGGGAGTCCGACACGGACCCCCAAAGTACGGCTCCGACAGCTCTTTTGAGCCGGAGTGCGCGGCTCGGTCGGACTGCTCGCGGCGCGCATCGTACTTACCCGGCCGGGGAACGTCTCCATTGCGCTGTGCGAGTCGTGTCCGTGCGAGTCGGTCGGTGCGGTTCGACCCGGGATCGAGTCGGTCGGAGCGGTCGGGACGCCCGGACCAGTCGGTCGGCGAATACGCATCGTACTCGCTCGCCCGGACGCGCGTACGAATCGGTCGGGAAATAGGGCTCCGAATCGGATCCGGTTAAGCCGAATCTGATTCGGAGCCCTACCGGCAGAGATCGGAATCGGCCCCTAAATCTTCATATTTTCATCATGACTTTCCCTCCGTAGTCTTTCTTTTTGTGGGTTTTTCATATAGGGTCTCTAACTATTCTTAATTAACTATCACGGTTTTCTCTGTGCCTGATCTTCTCCTTCTTATTGGGAACTACACTTTGTACACATAAGTCAAGTTGTTTCACTATGCTTTACCACTCGGAGGTTTCTTTAGATACCATGATTTTTAAATGCTTGAGAAGAATTTTGGACATATTTAATATGTGTTCATGCACTTCTTGTACATTGTCAAGATGTTTCTTGTGTGCATTTTCTGTATCTTGTCTTGATGGGTTGCTTATGTCCATTGTTACTTGGACTTTACAACACATCTAAGAATGGTTTTAACTGGAGTTTGCATATATGCATGCATATATGTGTCATTATGATACACAACAATGTATCTTGTCATGTTGTCAGTCATATTGTCGAAATGTATTTATATATGTGTATATATGTCACTCTACAGCCCTGAAGAAGTCCATTGTACTGGACGAAACGCATTGGCTGTTCTTCACTACATAACAAATGTCACGTCTGAATCATTTGCACAATAAAAAAGAAGATTTGGAAAAACACATCGTTGAAATTGCTTTTGATCTCTGTTCACTACTGTTTAATATTTGAATATTTATTGGTGCACAGGTTGACTCTTGTTTCAAAATTGTATAGTCCGGTTAAGGACCGCACCTTTAAAGTGGGTGCTTGAACTGTGTGCACATAAACATATTTGGGATAATCCCACGATTTTACATAAAAATAACTTGGGGATAGCAGGATAGGTGCAAGTCTCGGTAGAGGTTTCACTGTTGTGTTTTGTTATCACTTTGACCCTCTTGTGTATCTAGTTTTCAGAAATGTGTGAGGTTGATAGGTTCCCCTGGGTGCCTGTTGAGATCAGACCCAAGCACCACAGCTCCCACATCCTGAAAATCATCCTATTTCTAAGTTTCTTTCTTGAGCTTTCCATGGTTGAAAACATGGGTATTTCCTGTCGAAGGTGATAGGCTCACCCAGATGTGCGGGGTAACATTTTAATTGGGAAAAGTGTGAATGCAGGTTTGTAGGATGCTATTGTTGATGAATTCCTCTCTATATTTTTATTTTCCCATCATAAGTCAGTGTCCACAAAAAACACTTTAAAAAAAAGCTTCTTCAGAATAACTAGGCATTAACGGTAATCCAGAATTTGTGACGGAGTGGTATAAATGACCTATATCACTAAACCTGGCTTTTTGGGTACATTTTAAAATATATATTGTTCATTCACCACCAATTTCTATTCGTTATATTTGTCATTATCAAATAATTTATGATCCCTGTACAAAGAAAAACATTGTAAACCATGGATTTGCATGTTGGTTCTTAATATGTCAGCAAACTACAAACATTATACATCTCTGTGAGAGAGTATTATGCATGTAATGGTATATTATTTATGTGAATTTTCCTTCTGTGCAAAAGTCACACTTGAAAACCTTCTTTTTCCCACTTGTATCAACTATTTCTTTTAATTCATCAATACATTTCTTTGTGAAATCCTTAAAAATGTATTTGATTTATTATAGATTGTTTGTTCAAAGTCATTAAAATAAAAGATAAAATGGTACAAACGATGTAAAATATAGAAAAAGGTTGATGAGTGAAGTGAATGATTGAAAAGAAGACAACTGCAAGTATTGTGAATGGACAGTGTTGGGGTTGCGATGTTTATAAGCAAGCCTGCATTCAAGGATATACAATAACAAAGACAAAAGAACACCCACGTTTCTAGAAGTAATCGCAAGGATGAAAAGGGGAATACATCTTTTATATTTTGGATGCTTGGCTGACAGAAATGGGATGTTTATATCACAAGGAGGAACCAAATTCAAGGAAGAATCCAATGAGAAATCCAGGTTTAGGTCTAAAGAAGAGTAAGTAATGGGAAATAAACAGCAGATGGCGTGGGGAAGGTTGAGTAGAAAAGTGCAATTAAACTGAAGAAAATGAAAAGCCATCAGAGTCAATGCCGATAGACACGTTTGGACATATTTTCGAAGAGGAACAGAAAAAATAGTAAAGGACAAAACTGGGGATCATCAGCACAAAAGTGACAGTCCAGATCATCAGCAAATATTGTAGAAAACAGGGGAGTGGTATGGAGAGAAAAGGGAAGGAGGCCAAAAAGTGATTCTTGTAAAACCCAAAATGAAGTATGTAAAGTGCAGTGAAGTGCTGTTCCGTGACAATGAAAGGACAGAACCAAAAATATTGGAGATGAAGCATGAAAAAGCAGATCCAAATACATGATCCCTTGCAAAATTCAGAACGTTGTTTTCGTTTCTATAGTTTTAAGTAATATTCCATGGATATACCATGTTTCCCCCACATATTTCAGGTATTAAGAATAGAAATGGGAAATAATGCCTGTTTGCTCAAGCTAAGAAAAAAATCCAAACAGCGACTCGGAGGAAAAAGGCATACAATATGTCTGAACTTCAGCAACCAGTAAGATGCTGTTTGAGTTTTGTCTTAGCCATTTGTTCGTGCCAACAGCAAGGAGCCAGAATCTCCTTTCATTTTTATTAGCCTAAGAACAATTCCAAACAGTCTGTGGCTTTTTTTCTAGAGGAGAAACACACAACTCCTGCCTCTCACAATGCCTCTTAAAGAAAGGAAAATATTGCAAAAGGAAGGACCCGTGTGGCCATGCACCACAAAGGAGTCAGATGCAGTTTGATTTTTCTTAGCCTAAGAAAAAATCCAAACCACGACTGTCTGTTTACTGGGGGAGAGGAAATTGATCTGTGCCCCAGAACCGAACCAGATGCTGTTTGGATATATTTTTCAGCCTAAAAGAATCCAAATAGCATCTGGCTCCTTGATTGGACTGAGAAATGTTTGTCTGTGTAAATAAATGATCCAGACATTGTTTGGAATGTCTGTTAAGCTAAGAAAAACATCTAAATAGTGCCTAGCTCATTGCTGGGCCCAGCTGTTTGTATTTTTTTTTTAGTCAATGAAAAATTCAAACCGGAGTCGACTGGATTTTGGTCAAAAAACATTGACACATCTAATTTTGATTTCTTATTTTGGAAAGGACGGCCATAACACGCCTCTTTCTCATAGTGAAATGGTATGTGTTTTCAATCCCATTTTAGGAGTCGGAAAAAGTTTACCAACTCCTGAAATGGGATTATTAAATTACAACAATCATGTTTGCCATTACAAACTCTGATTAAGAGTGTTTACAACGAAAGAATTCTTTGATACATCTGGCCCACCAATTCCTAAACATACGAGAGTCTCAGGCCCTGACAACATATCTTAACGACATGGATGCCACACAGAACACCATCTGTGTTTGGAGATGTACTAAAGTCAGAAGTAGACACTGACTGATAAACCCCCTGCCTTTATCAAATTATTAGCAGCATTATATTCTTTTGCAAGCAAATATTTCCTGTATATAACTCTTCCCAGCAAATAGTGGCACGGTTTGCTGGAAGAGGCTAGCGCAGCCCACCATTTCAAAAATGCTCACGGATTTCATGAATGCCCAGCTGAATTTACTTGACCTCTACATCATATTTCCTACCAGCGTACATACAGTGAATGCAGCAACTGCAATATTTTATGTAATTGTGAGTTTCCATAATATACTAGGGTACATTCACTGCCCTCACATACCAGTGGTTGCAACTAGCTTTCAACCAGTGAGCAAGGTCTTGACTAACAGCTGCAAACAATACAAACTGGAAAAAGGTCACCTGCTGTGGACATGGGTACAGCATGACTTGTGCTCTACACAGAAAAGTGGTCATTGCCGAAGTGATAAAATCTTTCGTTAAAGTCATGAGATGCACCATCTTAACAAATGGCTTTCACAAGTGCATGATGAACAGCTTGCTCTCATGCCTATCATGTGCTAGTGTCTAAATATCATGTGCCATGAAATGTCCTCTCAAATGTACTCAAATGTACATGAGTATATACATGTGCATAGTCATTATCGCTACTTATACGTACCAGTGAGAAACTGGGTTTTTTGTTGAGAGGGGAATGAGCCATTCTCAAGCAAAACCACAATACTTGTCAGAGTGAACCACAATCAGTCATTAAATTAACCTGTGCTTAACCCTCTGATAGCTTGGAACAAAAGCAGCTAAAGTAAAGTAAAGTATTTATGCAGCACCCAAACAGCGATAAGGTAAAAACACAACACAAGAAAAAGTCCACAACAATTTAGAAAAATAGAGTACAACGTAATAAATTTTTTTGACACCAATTCAACAAAAATCGAATCAATAGAATGAGAGATATGCAGTTTCAAAGTTTTGAGGTAAGCATAGCACCTTAAAGCACAAAGCGCCAACTGCGTTATCTGATTGTGCCAGACTGGGACAAAGTCACAAATTCAGGCGAACAGTGATGGAGTGCGGGCAAGATAAAGGGACCAGGTTGGTCCCGCTGAGAAATGTACTTTATGTCCTTGATGCGGAGTGTTGCATTGTGCTGCATCGGCTCCAATGAGAAGCTGGGGGGACTGCAATGCAAGGTCCTGCATCGAGTTGCATCATGCTGCATTGTTTCCGATGAGGTGCTGCGAGGTCTGTGATGTGAGGTCCTGTATTGAGTTGTGTCGGTTTCGATGAGGCCACTGTTCAGGGGCTGTGAGATGCTGCGATGCGAGGTCCTGCGTAAGGGCTGCTTCAAGTTTGTGTCAGTTCTGAGGAAACCCAAAGTTGGGCCAGGAGAAGTACACTCTGATGCCAGCTAAGGGTCTAGGACCTGGGGGGGTGGGCACCTCTTGTGGATCAAGATTCACTCCAGCAGATGCAAGCAGCAGGGCATAGGCAGGTCCAATTGATTCTGGGCAGCTGTGCAGCTGCAGGGCAGGTCTCTGGAGCTTGTTATGTCCCTGTATCTCAGAACAGAAGGCCAGTCTGCTAGCCCTTGGAGTCACTCTGGTGGTTCAGGGTACAAAGAGCAGGTCCAGTCTTCCTTCCTCAGGCAGCAGGGCAGTCCTTCTTGCAGCAGGGCTGTCCTTCCAGCAGCAGGGCAGCAGACCAGTCATTCTTCTGAGTCTTCCACAGGCCCAGAAATGATCTGAAGAGTTGGTCTGAGGATCCAATATTTATACCTGGTGCTAGCTTTGAAGTAGAAAAAACTTCCAGACTTTCTCCCACATCTAGTTCTGGAATTTCCTGCCTCTAGTATGAAATTCTTTGTGAGTAGACTGAGGCAGTGTCTTTGAAGAGCAGGTTTGACAGTCGAAAGCTCCGCCCGTCCCATTAAGTCAGGATGACTGATCCTGCCAACACCCAGTTGTGTGGCTGTCTGGGAAGAATACACAAAGGCCAACTGCCAACTACATTTAGTCATGTGTCCCAGGAACAGGCTGCAGGCACCAAATGGTTAGGACAACAAAATGCCAACTTTCTAAAAGTGGAATTTTCAGAATTGTGACTTAAAATTTGACTTTAACATTAAAGTGGGTTTTAAATTATAATTCATTTGAGAGTAAATATGACATTTCTACCTGTTCCCAATCAAAAGTTATCGCTTATTGATTGCAATAAGGGAATCCAATATTATTCAATGGGAGAGGAAGGCCCCACAGCAGTAAAAAATGAATTTGTGAGTTTTTCAATACCAAGACATGTAAAGCTTAAAAGTGAATGTCCAAATTTTAAACACAGTGCACCCTGCCCAATAGGCTGTTTAGGGCTTAATGTAGGGGTGACTAATATGTATTAAAAAGGAAGGTTTAGGCCCAGCAAAGGTTTTATTTTGCCAGGTCGAAATGGCAGTTTAAAAGTGCATATAGGCTACAATGGCAGACCTGAGACATGTTTTATAAGGCTACTTATGTGGGTGGCCAGTACGTGCTGCAGGCCAAATAATAGCATTTTATTTGCAGTCCCTGAGTACACGAAATACCCTTTTACTAGTGACTTATAAGTAAATTAGGTGTGCCAATTGGGTGTAAGCCAATTTTACCGTGTTTAGAGGAGAGGGCACAAGCACTTTAGCACTGATTAGCAGTGGTAAAGTGCACAGAGTTCTAACGTCAACAAAAACGAATTCAGCAAAACAGGAGGGGAAAAGGCAAAATGTCTGCAGAGAGGGCCAAGTCCAAGAGTACTCTTCTGTACATGCTCTGTTGGTGACTCTGAAAATCTCTTCTTAATGCTATGATTTACAGTCCCTCTCCATGCTATGGGGGTACATCAGGACATACAGCACAATATACCAAGCATTTAGACTACTGAAGGCAAATTACATTGCTGCCTTGATTGGCTGATCAAGAAAATAATTTACTTATAAATCTATGTTTGAGGGTCTCAAAAAGAAGGTGCTGTTGTATTCTTGTCAGGAAGCAAATCTCAAAGGCTGTCTTCCCAGAAATTTTAGATTTTTCAAATTAGGGCTGCTAGCTGTCCAAATACCTGCTTATGTTGGAATGGAAACCAAAGGTCCCTGCATCTATGGCCTAAAGCATGGAATATCCTACAATTAGATCCAAAATTTCAACCCAACCTTATTTATTTCTGTTGTCTAATAATAGAAGATCCATAGGCATTAATTAGTGATTCGGTTGCCTTATTATTTATTTGGCAGTTTGGTGCCGAGAGGCAATTCACTTTGGGGTGCTTGTTGTGTACATTTATATCAATGAATGAATGAATGAATGAATGAATGAATGAAATGAATGAAAAAACAAATATATCAATAAATTGATAAATAAATAAATAAAGCCAATTTCCAGTGCCTACACCACTCTGGAGAAGAGCTGATGTGCAATCCATATAATGCATGTCGAATGGTACTGATTGATTGCATGCTACACAACATTTCAGTATCCGGATGTGCTAAAGCTTAAGGAAGAGCAGGAAGAATAGGACACCCAAACCACAAGTGACAATCCAGGTGCCTTGCGAGCCCTTTTGCATCACCTAATTCTTGCTTTTTCATGAAGCTCTAATAATGATTGGGGACATTTGCTCCAAAATTAATCATCTCCTTGGCTGGGCTGGAGGAATGGGAGTTGGATGAGGATAGTATGATGGGTAGGGTCCGGATGCCACAGGCTGTGAACCTTACTACCTTAGACGGGGTCATTTACTCTCTCTCCAGCAGCACTTCAAGCCTAGTGAAACTGATCCTACCTCACCATGGCTGTTGGAAAGTGGATTATTAGTAGTGTTAAATATGCATCTACCCCTGGCAAACATGCCACTTACACAATATAGGTTTCAGAATAGGTCTCAGTAAATTATTCCCATGCTCTACCCTTGGCAGCTTGGCTGTGAGCAGGCAGGCTTAACTTCTAAGACAGGTATGTAAAGCATTTAAAAACACCAATTCAGTGAATAATTAAGACACAACACACATTAAAAATCCAACACCAATTTATTACAATAGTAAATATTTTTATCTTTAAAGTGACACCAAAACGAAAAACATCCAACGTAGGGAATCAGAGATATGAATTTTTAAATATTTAGCACTACATGGCACATACAAACTTGTAGCGTTGATTGGGACTTCTGGTCATGCTAGACGGGGACAAAGTCAAAGTTTCAGGCCGACTATGTTGGAGTCCTGTGCGGCTACCCCTTACGGTAGGTCTCGGTCAAAGTTTTTACCTTCTGACTTAGAAACCTTTTCTGGAGCTTTTCTTCCCGGGGTCCTTCGAAGCTCTCAGCCAGTCCGGATTCGGTGAGGGTTTGCTGGCTTGCCTTGGGACAACCTTCCGGTCAAACCTATGGAAGTAAGACCTCCAGAGCTTTCCAGCGGGATGAAACAGAGATCCAGGCCGGCTCACGGTTAAAGGTGGGTGGCTTGACTCTTGCTGTTGGTCCCAGTCAACTTTTCTACGTTCGGAATTAGAAACGTATACAGAGCTTTTTCTCCTGGGGTCTCTCACTGCTCTTCACCAGGCCTGATTCGGTGAGGGTTTCGACCAACTCCCGGTCAAACTCTGGAAGTCAGACCTCCAGAGCTTTTCAGCGAGACAAACCTGGAGGGCAGGCTGGCTCGCGGTTGAGGGTCGCCGGCTTGGCTGGCCAGGTCGAGTTGGTCCACTTATGGAACTTATTTCCAAAGTTGCTCCAAACTTCTGGAAATTTTTCTGGAAGTTCCTTTGAGGGTTCCAAAGTGTCCAAAACTTACTCCAAGGGTATGGAAGCTCCAAGATAGTCCTTAAAAGTTTGAGACTTCAATTCCCACAATCCACTTGGACAAAACCCTTACAAATCCACTGGTAGTACTCCAGGCTGGGGATTCATGGTGGTGATGGTCCAGATGAGGCTCTGTTAACTTGTGGCTTCCAGGGAGTCCACTCTTTAATCCTTTTGAAGCAGGTTTGATCCACAGGGCTGTAGTTCCAGATTGTGCATCTGTCGTGTAGTTCTTATAAATCCATATAAGATCTGCGCGTTTGGACAACATATACTGCAGGCTTGGTGTCTAAACTAATTCCAGATACCCCCACCGGGTATGTTGGCCTGTATGCCAGCTAGCTCAAAGTGCCAATAGAAACTCCTCTTTACCAAGGAGAGAATAGTTCTTGGCAACTATCGAACATGACAACCCTGATCCCTCAGAATCGTGGAAACAGTGCAATAGTTTTGGCTCAGTCACTCGTGTTCACTTAGTCTCAGAGATATACACAGAACAAACCGTATGGACGTTTTCAATAAGTATTTATTGAACATTCGTTATTCTAGTGTAAAATAGGTGTGCTGAGACAATCATTAGACAGTAACATATATAAATGATTAGAAGCACTAGAAAAGTGAAAGGATGGTAAATCTCTACCATTTTGCTATAGTAATGAATACAGAGAAGTATATAAAATACATGACAATAAAATGCGTACTCCTACGATGTAATCCTAACTAGATGTACCTAAGTGTAAATAGCATGTGTGTAGGTGTTAAAGCCAAGAATCCCTCTAGGATAAGTCAGCCCCATTACCTGAAGTGAGAGACTGTGGGACCCCGTCTTGGTCACGAGTTGGACACCCTGCAAGGGATGTTCAGACCGCTGCGAGCTGGAGTGTCTGCATGCAGGAATCTCAGCGTCTCGCGCCAGTGTGTCGGCATGGAAGTCGTGATCTCCTCTGACTATCTTAGCAAGATGTGATGTTCATATACCCGAAGGTATCCCCAGGAGTACTACCTTGCTGTGCCACTGTTGGACTTAGGATGACGTCTGGAATGAACCTTGTACATAGATATTATGCAGGAGATGATAGTCCTGATGAAGTTCCGAGAATCCTGAATCCTCATGCATAATGTATGAGGCTATTGTTCAGGGAAAACCCCACGTTCTGTAAGGAGTACTGTAACTAGGTGAAGGGTCAGTCCTAGCAGCCGTTATGTATGTAATATAGGGATGACTATAGGTGAAAGGTTGTGATGCTACCTGGGCCTATATTGGGGTACCTAATTGGAATATAACACATCAGGTGCAGTCAGTCAGAGTGCAGGGCCTGGTTGAAACAAATAAAACTTCTCAGCATGGACCCTTCTTCTTCCTTTAGTTTCAAGCAGCAGATCTGAGAGGCACTGCTCCTCTGAGATACTTATTCAGTGTTCTCTGGGGTCACACAGGAGGGCACTCTGTCCATTGAGGTGCAGGACAACACCCCAGATCTTGACCATTTTCTCCAAAGTGTGGCTCAATGGTCTCCCAAAAAGCACTATTTCTCCAAAATTCAATATGGCTGAAGTCTCAGTATAAAGGCAAGTGCTGGCTAAACCAACCTCCAGGATGGCTCATCTCCATATTCTCCCTCCTACTAGCATCTGCATATTTCCTCCTTAAGCCTGCCATCTTGTTTGGTTCAAAGAGTAGGGTTATAAATGAAACTAGCTTCTCCTGCCTGCCTCCTTCTTCTTTAGAAGATCATGATTTAAGACCCCTCCCTCATGCTCTGGCATTCCTATGCCTCAGAACAATCTTCTCCCAGAATGGCTCTTTCACCCAAGGAGCTACTTATCACCTCATCAAAAAGCAGCCTGGCTAATCCACTTAACTCTGACCAGTCAGGGCAGATCACTGGAAGGCTCAATTTTGGCTTACAGACATAAAGTCTTATAACTTTTTGTCTGTATATTTTAGGATAAATTCAACAATGTCATATTGTTGGATTTGTCAATACCATTCTAGTCAGTCCTTGAATTACATTTTTTGGTGCTTCCTGGTGGGAATTATTACTTAATAACTACTTGCCATGTTAATCTATGTGGTTGGAGATCTGCAATGGGGAAAATTAACTGGGCAATTTTCTCCAACACCAGGGCTTATAAAACATCTTTTATAAGGGCCCTGTCTATATCTACAGTACCCCCACCCCTGGAACACCTATGGGAGACTTTAGGAGTTCTGAATATGTACAAACATTGCAGATCCTCACTCCACAGTGCTCCTAGCACAAAAGCCGATTTTGGGAATGTGAGAAGTGAAATGTGTTATTTCACTAAACACAAGGCGCATAAAACCTATTTTATAAGGGTCCTCCTTATAAGTACCTGACTCCCCTCCACTGGGACTCCTAGGGGAGACACTAGGGGTACCTAATATGCTAAAATAATGTAGTTTATTAATGTGTATGTACCCAAACACCAAAGTTGAGTTTAGGCACAATTTAAATGTTAAAAGCAGTCCTGCAACACAAGGCTACTTTTAAACTGACCTCAGGCCACAACAGTGCGCACATACAAGTGCAGAAAGGGCTGCTGGCCTCTAAACTGCCAGCCCCTATTATATACTTGGGACTTAATGGTAGTTTTGATCCCCCTGTTCTATTATTAACTACTAGGGCCTTATAGGGGAGGTCATGCCACTCATAGGGGTACCCTAACCCATAGTGTACCCTAGGGTATGTAAGTGTTTTCACTTTATTCTAAGTGTGTTTTTAGCATAGCACTGGCCCTGGGCCTGGTTAGGCAGAGCCCAGGGACAGTCGGAGTCAGTTACCACCAGTACCAGTCAGCAAAACAAATGAGGGTGCTCAGGGCACAAGGATGACCTTGCAACAATGGCCTTCTACCAACTTCTGGCTAATGATAAGATGACACTGCAAGACCTTATTTATGGCAGAGCAGAGGGCATGCCACTCATGCCTTTGCTTTAACCAATGTTGCTGGGTGGACTTAGCCTCCTCCCTCAAGATATTCCAGATTTTGGGCTATATGTTTGCTGCTGCACAAGGGGGAACTTGCTCCAGTTAGGGAATTCCAGATCAAAGACACCTTCCCTTCCTTTAGGATGGTCATCCTCCTGGAGTGTTGCTAGAGCATCTCCTCATTTGGAGATCACAATGGCTGGGGGCCTTTGAAGTACTAGTAGGGTGGCCATTGTGCCTGGAGCTGACACGCTTAAAATCGATAGATTTACCAGCTCATCAACTGTATCCATATGCTGGATCATGGGAATGAAGATGACTGATGATGTCCTCCTCAGCATACGTGGGTACTGTAAAGTTGGTGATGGCAGAGGTGGAGCAGGAAGCTGCAGCTTTCACAGCTGTGGTGGTGGCAGATCTGGGCAAGCACACTTACAGCATCTACCATTAGTAAAGAAGGATGGTTACTGAGGGAGAGGTTGGCTTACTTTTCTGTACTGGAGTCCTTGGGTTTTCAGCCACTTGCAGGAAAATGTGGTGTGTAGAGCTCTGCTCATTTATCAGCACTTGAAACACTGATGTTATAGGTCATTAATGACTTATTTTGTGTGTGCACAGGTGGTTTTAAAATGTGGATTCTAATTATTTCCATCACATTGTTGTATACAGTGAGTTTTTGGTCATGAAAGTGTTGCAGCAGAAAGCTGGGCAGAATTTCACTTTGATTATAATTCATCTAACATCTATTTCCTCTCTCTGGGCCCATAACATAACACTAAACTGCCATTGGTCCTCAAATGGATCTTTTATGTGAGCTAACAGGGGCTTGGATATTTAGAGAATGTGAGACGAATCCTTACGAGGACCTGGAATAAGAAAATACCAAAACTATGCTAACAACATATAACCTTTACTTCAGATATTTCTATGCATAACTTATGATAAAAAGGTTCACACCATAAATGACTACAATACAATATATTTTGATCTGGTAAACCATTTATATAAGCCTACATTTGAATAGTTGGGAACAAAATTCACATTATAATCAGATTTAATAGAAACTATTCAGTACAATTAGTCACACACTGTCATACAGATTCAACAGGATAAACTTTTGCTGGTTACCTAGGAAAGAGATGAGAGAGAGAGAACATTGTAAAAATCAAGTTTCAGCATTTTGGTTATACAAACCAATTATGCAGAGTCACAGGAAATGAGTCCATAAACTCTTTAGCCGAAGAGTTATACCTGGACACTTTACAAGCCGGCAGAGTACAGGTCTGAGTCAGTTCAGAAAGTTCAGTTCAAATGAGTTTGGCATAAATAAATCAGAGTTCAGTCCGACAGAATGCTAAGCAGGAAAATTGAAAATGACAAGCAGCCCCTGACTCCTCCTCCAAGGGGGCAGTTATACTCCCAAAAGTTCTCAGTTTACGCCCACAAAGTATCCTTTCCATCATACGATATGGTTTCCATTGGTTGTCAACAGTGGGCTCACTAAGAAATCCAGAAGCATTAATATAATCCTTATATTGCCATCTTTTCCTCGAAAGTAAGAAAATTCACTTTGTTCACTGTCTTTTCATTCCCAGACGCTCTCTCTGGGTTTGCAATTGTAGTGATACATTTCTGTCAAAAATGTTGCTGATTCAAGCGAGAAACTATTATTTTGAAAGCCTAAGAAAGAAACTTCATGAAAAGTTCTCACAGTGTTCAAAATGAATACTTTAGCTAGAGTCTGCTTTTCAAACGAGGAAAAGAAAGCATTTTAGTCCTACATGAAAAAATGCACATTATGATTAATATGAAACACACATTAATATGAATACTTAATTTTCCTAGTTAATTCACTCATTAATCTTCTCTTAAACGTTATATATCAATATTAGGTACTGCTAAAAAAATATTTCACACGTTTATATTTTCAAAACAGATTAATATACATGTTACTTTTGATATGCACATTTTTACCACACAATACTAAATAAAAAAATAAAACTATGCGTCTTCATATGGACAAGCATCTTTAAACTCAGCATTTTTATCGTTTTCAAGTGTTTCATTACATAAGCATTAGTTTAATTTATCATTTTTACATTCATCAGCCGCACATTTTCTAGGTTAACTATGTTTGGATTCTTAATCGAGTGATTACATTGCATAAGTAAATAACTTTTTCTCTCTCCTTATTTACGTCTTTCACATTTTCACGTGCAAAACATTTCTGCATGCTTTTATGATGCAGTAGAAAATCTCACGTTTTTCGTCTTCAACCATTTTACCTGTTTTAATCAAAATTACTGTCGTAAATCTCATTTGATGGTGAAAATTGATAGAGGCAACCATCATTAAACTTTTATGCTCCATCAATTCCCCCTTTGATGGCAAATCAAGCCATCAGACAATCTTATCTTATCTTTTATCTTATTCTAATGTCACATTAGAATGCAGTTGTCTTCATTTGTTTCAACCTAATTTGTTTAACATTTTTCATTTCATCATAGAAACCACTCTTTCTATCTTCTAAATCTATTTCTGTTATTTTTCTTTTTCACCCTCTAGTTCCTTTGGACCGCCTCTTATTTTCACAATCTCAATACATTAGTATTATTATTAGTAAGCCAATAGCAATTGTTATTAGTGGAGTTAGTATTTTCCCTATTAAACTTTTCCCCAGTGCTGCAAACCAATTTCCCACAAAAGAAAATCCTTTCCCAATTTTCTCCCACGCACCATCTGCTTTTAATTCTGTTAGTTCTTTTCCTAAGTTAGTAACTTTGCTTATATATCCCTTCAAATCTTTACTTTTGTCCTGGATATAAGTGCAACATTGTTGAAACTTCATCATGCGACAAACTCTGCCTTCTTTGGCTAAAAGTACGTCTAAAGCAAGTCGATTTTGCAAAACCATAGACCTAATAGTAACCATTTCCATTTCCATATCACTTACTAAAAATGCTCCAGCAGTATCTGTTGATAATCGATCTACTACTGTTGAAAGTTTTAAAAGATTTTGGGAATTTAATATTACCCCGACAGAGGGTATTATTGCACCAAAGATATCCCCAGTAATTTCAGCAGCACTTAATCCTCTTCTAAAGTGTGCAGGTTTTCCTTAATTCATTCCATTGTGTTCATCAACATGGTAAATATTTGGGAAAACTATCCCCATGTAGAAACACCCATACCACTGCTTGGGCAAATTGTAATAAGCATTTTTTCCACACACAAAATATACCCTAGGAAATGCTGGATCTAATCCTGCCAAATATAATCCCCAACCTCCCATGAATAAGAAGGTATGTTCACATTCACTGGAACCAATTAATTTATTATTATGCTCTTTTTTGCGTTATAGTATGCTAAGCTTTCCTCTGTGTTGTCAATCTAGAGCCATTACAGAGTATGTTTCTCCCTTTTTATAATCATCCTCCCTATGAGCCCATGGGGGTGTTTTCGATTGTTTTTCAGATTTCTTTTTATTTCCTCCCTACAATCTTCTACTAAATTTATAAATTCTTTTTCTACACTATGTAAAGCACAGGTTAAATTGTGTCTATATGCATATACAGTAGCTATAGGTAATGTTGGATGAAAGAATTTTCCCATTATCTCAGCATCTCGTGCATCAGGCACTATATTCAAATTTATCTTTACCGGGACTTCTAAGAAAATCAGATCAAAATTAGAATAATAATATTGAAATTGTCCTTTACCATAAAATAGACTTGTTAATACACTACAAGATATACCATATGTTAAAGGAAGGTGATGGTATGTCACCCCTTCAGACACAGAAGTAGGTAATTGCATGCACACATAGCAATCTCTCACATCCATAGTGTTTACATATTCATAAAGCACTTTAGTAAACACATTTAAAGAAAAATCGTTAATTGAACGATCATGATGTAAATCATCACTTGTTAGATCTTTAGTTATTACTACTCCTTTTTGCATTTTAGTCACTTCAGTAGCTGTAGATACATGCAAATTAGTATTTTTATTTAAATAAACATGATGAGGTAGATTTAGTATTACCAACAAGACAAGAATTAAAACGAATGCAGTTAAGAAGCAAGCACAAATACGCGTACGTTTTAGTGAAACTAGATTTCGATTTTCTATCTCAGGATTAGAGGCATTTTTTTTTTTTTATAAACTTCATCTATAGCAATAGGCTTTGTGTGGTAGCTTTTGATTTGCGTCTGGTCACACCTTTATTCTTTTGTTTTTCTTCTGATCTTTGTTCTAAGTTTTTCCTTTTTCACAACAGTTCTTTCATGGCGGTTTGTATGAATTGCAATTTTTGGAGCAAAACATGTAGAACTCCTTTTCCCAGTCGTTTGCAGCAGTAAATATTAACCCTGGGCGGAGTTCCGCAAAGTGCACAAAAAACTCCGCCGCACTATGCGGAGCACCGCGAGCGGCGGAGTTTATTTAGATAAATGCAGTTCGCAGTGATTGTCAGTGCCAGGTGCTTGTCCGCACTGTGCAATCACCGCGAACGGCATCATGCACAGCGCAAGCGGGCGCTGCTTCTTTTCTGCCGCTCGAGTAGATTTTTACTCGAGCGGCAGCTTTCTCAACGCGAGCGGGCGGTTTCTCAACGCGAGCATACGCGACCATTCGCAATGAGAAATCTGACCGCCCGCATTGAGAAATATCGCCGGGAGGTTTATTTTCCACGCTTGAGCTCGCCAACTTGAAGTTGACGATCGCGAATGAGGAAAAATCTTGCCGAGAGGTGGATTTTCCTCGCTCGCCAACTTGACATTGACCAATGCGAGGGAGGAAAAACTCCACTCCGCAACCCGAAGCAGAGTTTTTCGGAGATCCGCGAGCTCTGCGTAACGCGGAGTGCGGAAAACTCAACAAACTCCGCGAGCAGAGTGGAGTTCACCACCCAGGCTTAGTAAATATGTCCACTCTGGAGCTGCATATCTTCGACTTGGTGTCCAGGCCCTTTTTGTTTTGCGGAATGTAGGCTCTTCTTCGTCTGTGTCACTTTGCTCAGATTGACAAGAGACTTTAAGGTATTCTTCCCGCAGTCAATACGTATCTCAATCTTTCGGATTTTTTGGGCCAACGGTCTAATGTTCGCACTTGTTTTTCTGGCAGACTGTTTACATCATTTGAGTCGACATTTCTCTTAGTTAGATCCCCTTCACTTTGACCCTCGACACCAACTGGGATCAACTCTCTTTGACTCTCATTTACAACAGTGTCTCGAGACCCAGTAGCTGGCACCCTGACTACTCTGTGCTCAGTCTGGACTGGACGTTTTTCTGTTACCAGCGGTTCATTTACCATAGACCCTACACTTTCAAGAGGACATAGGACCTGACGAGTGTGGGCTGCATGCACCCAAATATGTAGACCACCACATTTAACAGCAGTTGTGGTTACAAGAATCACTTGATAAGACCCACGCCAATGAGGTTTCAAACAGGATTTTCGCACGTGCTTCTTAACGAGTACCCAGTCGCCTGGGCACAAATCATGGCACTGCTCCTTTTGAACAGTAGTTGCGACTTCTTCCACCTGGTGAGACACAGAATGTACCACATCAGCCAATCCTTTACAATAATCCAGTACCAAGTCATCAGAAATATTCACAAGCTGATTTGCTGGGTCTGTAGGCTGCCTCATAGCCCTCCACATAATTATCTTGTATGGGGACAGTCCAGTTTGTCTGTCTGGGATGCTTCTCAAACTCATCAACTCCAAAGGCAACGCATCAGGCCACTTCATGGGAGGTAGACGCGCACACCTATGCTATCTGGATTTAATCGTTCCATTCACTTGTTCCACCACCCCGGACGCCTCTGGACAGTATGCACAGTGTAGCCTTTGCTCAATTTGTTGTGCAGCACAGAGCATTCATACCACTTCATTATTAAAGTGAGTTCCTCTATCCGATTCCAATGAGACTGGAAAAATGAATCTAGGTATTAGCTCTCTAACAAGCAGTTTAGCCACAGTTAATCTGTCATTGCGTCTTGTGGGGTAAGCCTCAACCCATCAAGAAAACAAACGCACAATCACAAGGACATATTTCGATCCATTACAAGGGGGCATCTCAATAAAGTCAAGCTACAAGTGGGTAAAGGGACCTCCTGATTTTCTAATATGACTCGTACTGACCATTGTCTTTCTTCCTGCATTTTGTTGTTGACAGATCACACATCTTTGACACAGACTCTCTGCAATGGCTCTAAATTTTGGGTTGTACCATGTTTGACGAAAGAGACGCAACATAGCATCTCTATCTACATGTGCAGGTCCATGGCAAATCCTTGCCATCGGTGACAATAGGCTATCTGGCAACACAGGACTCCCATCCATGTAAACCCAAACCTCATCTTCCTGTCTGCGATTACATCCCGTTTTAATCCACCCTTCTCTTTCTGCTTGTGGTACTGAATCTTGTAATTCTCTGATTTCTTCCCAAGTTTCAACAACTGACAACCTCAATCTGCATTCCTTGTCATCATACTGTTCCTTCAAAGATCCCCCATTGAATGCGTAAGAATTTAGGGCACAATAACGTGCAGTCTCATTGACATATCGATTGACAACTGTGATATAATTATGTCCAGTTTAGTGGGCGGAACACTTCACCACCGCAACTGAGCAGTCAGTTGTAGTGCCATGAAGAGGTTTTCTACACACTCTCCATTTTGGATAGGTGAACCCTAAGAGGTCATAAACACACGCTGAGACCAAAACAGCCCAAAATCATGCACCACCCTGAAACCATATTGACTATCTGTGAATATGGTTATTCTCATTTGTTCGGTAATGCTGCACGCCCTGGTAAGTGCGATCAATTCAGCCACCCAGGCTGAATACACTCCTTTCAACCACGAAGCTTCAACCACACCCACTACAGCACAAATCACATATGCAGCTTTCAAGGTACCTCCTGAATCTCTCAAGCATGATCCATCCACAAACAGTACATGGTCTGGCAATGGAGTATCTTGTATGTCAGGACACGGTTTGATACATATCTCAGTCACATCAAGGCAATCATGATCAGCTTCTTCCATCATAACTTCATGTCCTGGTAATGGCATCTATGTTCCTGGATTGAAGCTCGTACATCTCGTCACAGTCACATTCTCTGCACCCAATATCACCTGCTCATAATTTGTTAACTGACTACTCGTGAGATGCTGTGTTCAAGTTCGTGTTAACAAAATCTCAACTGAATGTGGCACATACACTCTCAAAGGATGTCCCATCACAAAGCTCTCACACTGTTCCCAACTCACACATGATGCAGCAACAGCTTTCAAACACCCAGGTAAAGCAGCAGCCACAGGCTCTAATGGAGCTGAAAAATATGCAACGGGTCTGCGTGCAGTTCCAGGCATTTGATTTGGAACTGATAGTGAACAACCCTCACGCTCACTGCAAAACAAGGTAAAACTCTTGTTAAAGTTAGGCATTCCTAATGCTGGAGCTCGACACAAACTGTCTCGCAGTTCAAGAAAAGAGCGCATGCATTCCTCATCCCAAGGACAGGATCTGTCACATTTTTGTGTGTCAGTCTCTGAAGTGGCTTGGCTATCAATGAAAAACTCGGTATCCACTGACTACAGTAGCCAACCATTCCCAAGAACATTCAAACTTCCTTTTGTGTACTCGTGGATTCATCTGCATTATGGCAGTGATTTGATCTTGTGACACTTTTCTGACTCCTTTTTCAATGTGGTGTCGCAAATAGAGAACTTCTCCCTTGCAAAACTGCAATTTGGCTGGTGACACCTTGTGCCCACTCACTGTGAAGGAAGTGACCAACAGGAAGCGGCGCATCCTTTGCCAAACACTGTTTTGTGTTAACCACATTAGGTCCAAGAGTCATGTGAACACCATCCGGGGAACAATAAATGGTAGCATATAACTTTTTCAACAAATCCAATCCTAATACATTTTCCCCACAATTCGCCGTTAACAAAAATGGAGAATCCACAGTAAAAGGACCAACAGTCAAAGCAAGAGGTTTGGAAATGGGGCTCACAACCGGTAAGCCTGAAAAACCCACCGAAACATTATTACGGCCAGACAGGGCTGCCCCGGGGACCAGCGAATGAGAAACAGAGCTATTCATTGCACCTGTATCCACCAAAGATTTCTGTGCCGAACCATACAAATCTGCTGTAACATAAGGACAACGCTGATCCACAGAAATTTGGACTGGTCCCTTTCCCTGTCCCTGGCTGTCCTGACCAGAGGACATCCCTGCAGCGTCACCCATATCATAATCATCATGATAGTACTGCCTTCCCGGGGGTCATCAAAATAGTTCTGATCAGAACGACCCCCCGAGGATGCATCTGCTTGAGCCTCATCCCGACCAACCTCATAACGGCCCCTTCCACTCGAACCCCGCTCTCTAGGTACTGCAATTTTCTGTAACCAATCTGGACACTCGCTTCGCCAATGTCCCTCCTTTTTACAATACGCACACTAATTCGGCCCTAGGGGTGCACCACCTCTACCAGCACCCCGTGACCTTTGAGCCGGACCAGTGCCCCTTCCCTCCCAGACCCTCTTGCAACCTGCTGTAGCAACACCCTTGTTTTCAAAACCTTACTCTTCTTTTCCACCTTGTCTTTTTCCTCATTTTCTCGATGCTCAGAGTACTGTGCCATACTCAATATCACCGAAGGGGAAGAGGTAGTCCAAGTGCTCTCTGAAGCCTGTAACCGAGCTGCAATCTCCGGAAGCAAATTTGTGACAAACCTATTAACAAACAAACGAACACCACCTTCAACTGACAAATCCTGTCCACTGAAATCCAAGAACACCCCTTCAAAAAAATCAGACACACTTTCCTCTTTCTTTTGATGACACGCCGTCAGCTTGTCCCAATCTACTCGTCTAGGTGGGATAAGAGAATGCATATAAGTAATATTACGACTTGGCAAAGCCAGAACCTCAGCCCTGGGTTTTTCACGGGGCTTTCGCTCCTTATCCCATGCCTTAATCTCATCCCAAGAACCACCCAACTCCACCCTGTGATCCTGAGTATGCACCTGCCTCCATATATCCACCGGCACCAACAGCCTGAAAAACATCTCAATATCTGCTAATATCATAACTGACGAGGAGGCGGCCTCTGTTAACTCTTTATAATACGCCGTAGGGTTTTTCCTAGGATCCGGTAACTGACTCTTAAGAGCTAACACCTCACTTCTCTTCCACGGGGTATAAACCCACTGCTCCTGAAAATGAGCCGCCACCCGCTGTTGAACCACATCTCTCCTCTGGTTGTGCTGCTCTGGGATCTCAGGATGAAAAATAGGATGCACCTCCCTCATCGGAAATTGGGACGCACTAGTCGGCGTATGGTGATCTAATCGTTCTCGATAACCGAGTAGCGTCCCAACATTACCAAGAACTTCTGCAGGGGCCATACCAGCGGAATATACACGATCTCAAATATCATAAATAATTTGAGGAGCTGTGCCTCCAATACACTGTTCCCACAAACTAATCAATGTAGCCGACATATGCTGAAGGGAATGCTGTTGTACAAAGTGATCAAAATCTTTGATCACACTCCATATATCCTCCACACTATTAATCAGACTCTGAGCCCATGTTGCTGCCTTATTTGCAACCATCCTTTTCTCCTCTTCACCTACATCAGATCGAATCAATGCCCGCTCCATTCGCTCCTGTGCTGCCGCCCAATTCCCTCCATCTGACCCTCGCACTGGTGTCCCAACACTAGACAACACTACAGATGAAACATCTGGGGAAGACACAAGGGATACAGACGCAGGTGACAGTGTCAATAATGACTGTGTGGTAGGTGTTAGAGAATGAGGAGAAACATGAACAGAAACAGCAGACACTGCAGGGGTGCCCGCAGTCACCACACTCGCAGGTTGTGAAACCGGAGAGGAGACAGATAGGGCTGGAGCCGAAGCCGTTGAGCCTACAGAAAGACCAGAGGAAGGTGAAAGAACAACGGACGACTGAGACAACTGAACAACAGGATATATTCTCTGCGGGGCATAGGGAGGTGGGGGGCCAGTTTCCAGCAGATCCTCAATAAAAGGATCCTCATCCTCTCGAACAACATAAGACTTATTACATTGTAACTTCCTATCTGCACACTCAATACCCTTTCCTGTTTGTTCTTTATCATAAGCTACCGCTTTCTGAACCACTGTTTGAATCGCCTTCTTCCTAGACTTCTTCTCGGCTCGTATATGCCTCTGCTTAGCTTCTTTCTGCCATACCTGCAAAGTGTCAAACATTGACTGCCTACTTCTTCTAGTGAAAAATTTGTCCTGCAAATAATTCAATTTTTTTTCATCAAAAGTACCATCCAGTGGCCACTGAAGCTCAGCATTGTCCCTCGTATACTTGTGCCATAATGTACGACACATAATGGGGCCAATACCATGCTTCACATACATCTCAAAACTCGGAGTGCCTTCTGGAGGCGCAGGCTGCCTTTCCTCCAGTCGATGCTCAACAGAGCAACAGCGACACCCAAAGCACCACATTTTACTCCAACAAGACATCTTAGCATCAGACACATTCACTATCCACTCAATCAACACACACACATGCAACAGAAACACACACAAAGAGCTCTCAAAAACAGTCCGTAAACTGCACCAAGACAAGTCAGTCCTCAGACTGCACCAAGACAAGATAGGCTCTAGCCACAGGCCTTTTCAAGAATAAGCCAAATTCAACAAGTGGCCTGGCAGAATGTTCACAAATGCTCCATATCACAAGGGTCCACAGACCCACCAAGTTAATCAAGACGGCGTCGCTCTTACCAGAAATCACAATGAACTCACCTGGTGCACACAGGTCAAACAAGATTATTCTCCACTGCCGACTCTTCGGACCAAACGGTCAGATGCAAGGGTTTCGCCTTTTCAGAACCCCAGCCAAGATGACCACTAGACGAGGAGCCGCCCGATCAGACAGGCGGGGCAGCCGCGAGAACCAAGCTCTATCATATGGGGATCCCCGAGCCGCCCATCCGACCGGACACAACCCGGACCCCACAACCCGACTACGGGCGGGATGGGCCACCTGGTGGAGTCCCTGTTCGGGCTCCAAATGAAGGAAGTGACCCGATAAGAGCCACCAGGGTCACTCTTGACCTCCTCTAGCCTTCCATTCAATGAAGAGTCGGTGACGCAGTAGAGAATACAAGCAAACTAGTTTTTCACAAAGTACACTGCAGTGGAGTCCAATCTGACCAGCATCCTATGATGGCTGACGAGGGACTGACTCTAACAAACATAAAGTTACATTATGTAGGTTGCGGAGCCCACAAAGACCCGCCTACTATGGAAAAATACTGGTAGCTGCCGTAATACAATGGGGGTACAGAGCACAAGTTTCAATTCCGCAGCCTGGCACAAGCTATCTACTGCCCAAGGTCGTCTGATTTATCCTCCCTACTAGGCAGGTGGGAGAAGGCCTCTATGTAACAGAAAAGGCATGCGTTAATGAGCAAGATTCAACATTAAAGAAACAAAACTTACCAAGGACCATTTCTCGTAAATGATCAAGTAACAGTTTCGATTATAATACAAAATGGCGTCTTCGAGAGCTAAAATGGTGGCGCAGATGTCAACCTAACTAACATAACATCTGCACTTTCTGATTACGTATGCATACAGCGAGAATATATAATAAATTAGCTACATAAATGCTAACATAGTATCGAATAAAATACAAGTAATATTGTACTAATACATTTCAATTCTAACAACTGCCAAGTGATTCAGTAGGGCCAAATTATCTGAAACACATGCTTCTTTAGTTCCTGATGCCACTAATAAATCATCAATGTACTGCACTAGCACAAAGTGATTCGGCATTTCTAGTGACTCTAAATTTCTCTTCAAAATCTGTAAGAAAATTGAGGGGCTGTCTGTGTACCCTTGTGGAACTCGCCACCTTGCCAAGACCTGGTTTCTGAACCGGAACGCAAATAAATATTGACTATCCGGATGCAAGGGAATGGAGAAAAATGCTTGACACAAGTCAATCACCAAAAACCATTCAGCTTCACACGGAATCTGATATAGAATTACAGCAGTATTTGGTACTATTGGACAACAGGGTATCACAATCTTATTAATTTTTCTCAAATCCTGAACTATTCTATATTATCCATTCAGTTTTTGTACACCCATGATAGGTGAATTACATGGACTGCCCAAAATATCTCTCAAAATTCCTTGTTCAATCAAAGTCTCGATCAATGGGGTTATTCCAGCAATAGTTTCAGGACTAAGATTATATGCTGGAGTTCTCGGGTATTCTGCATTTGGTTTCACTGTGATTCAAATTGGAGCTACTCCTTTCATCAATCCAATATATTTTCCTGAAAAATCCCACACTTCAGGCAGGACCATCTCTCTCAACACAGGAGGTAAGTCATTTTCAGTAAGTAAAGTATATAAACTCTTTACTTTTGCCTTTTGTGTAGCCATTTTAAAAACTACATCCTCATCTTTAGTATGAAATTCTATTCCTTCAGGGGTACAATAAATGGAACAATTTATTTTGCACTAAAATCTCATCCCAAAAGATCTACTGGCCTAGTGTCACATACCACAAATGTATGCATATCTTCAAATGTTCCATTCTGTACTTGCACTGGTACTGTCACTGGGGTTGTAATTAATTGGTTCGACACTCCTGTTACTTGGATTGTTTCTCCTGAGAGGAGTAGGTTGGGAATTCCCACAGTTCTCACAGTGGATCGGGTAGCACCAGTATCTACAAGGAGTGAAATAGGTGTTCCATTTACCCTGCCATCCACATATGGACCATTCTGATCTACCTCTAAGCATTCGCCAAGCACGCATTCCTCCTCACCTCTCAGGCACCATCATTGGGAAGTATCTGAATCACTGTCATCCACCTGTAATAAATATTGTGAAGCCACTGGCACATTTGGATTTATTTGACCATTGGTATGAAAACCCATATTCACATTGTATTTCTGTACCAGTCCATTCAAATTTTACAGAGGAGCTTGAGGCATATTTTGATTCTGACCCCTTACATTTAATGTTGACTGATTCAACATCTCACCTGTGACTGTATCAATCCATCCGCACCTGTCACAATTGCCTGTCCATTTACCTGATTAGCCAAATTGGACTTACACTCACGCTCCCAATGCCTGAACTTGCTGCAACTGTGACAAGGGAAAGTCTTTTACAATGACTCTATGTTCGATCCACATCCCCTTCCTTGAGGCATCAAATTTGGCAAAGGATTTACCATCACACCCTTCATTCCAGTGGTAGTCTGACCATTTCCCTGTATCATACCTGTAAAATCTGGATCGAAACACACATATCCTTTCTTGGCTGCTCTCATCTGTGCCAACATCAACTTCTCTTTCAACTTCTTATGTCGAGATCCGAAATCATCTCCACAATACTTAGCATGACGCAGTATTTCATCAATTGACTTGCTCTTCCAACAGATCAAATGCTGCTGAATCAGAGCACTAATCTCAGTCCGCAAACCATAGACAAATCCATACACAAAATGTCCCATATTTTACTCTGACACATTTTCAATTCCACTGTACTGTTTGAATGCCTGCAGAAGTCTCACATAATAGGCATGTACTATTTCTTTCAAGTCTTGAGTAGTCCTATCTATTTTTAACCAATCTGTTTCTTTCAGCAAAATCTTTCCTTTCAAATACATAATGACCTAATTATATTTTTTCATCACTCTCTGCTGACGGCACGCCTGTTTTTGAATCTCTAACATATTCTATTTCAGGCCAATCAACTGCAATCTTACATTCCACCTACAAATCCGTAGGAACCACAATATCGAACAAAGCATCCAAATCCTTTAACAGGACCTTTGAAACCTTCACAAATCTTTCCACTTGCTTATACCACTCGACTGGTTTTTCTCTCAACCTCAGGAAATCATTTGTAAAAGGCAATATATCCTGTCTACTCCAGGGGACATGTACATGCCCTCCTCCTGGGACTTCTCTCATAGGGAAAGCCAACACATCTGCCTCATTCTTTTCTTTTTCCATCATTGGATAAAGAGGCAGTGTCACTGTAGTAACTTCTTTCTTTTTAGCCCATTTGCCTTCCCATCTTTCTATCTCTCCCCATTGCTTCAGTGTTGTTATTAATTCCTTAATTTGCAGTCTTTTTCCAGAGGAATTCAGACTCTCCAAATCTTTGTCACTATATAATCTAATCGATAAGTTTTCTGTAAAGCTTTGGATTTTTCTACATCCACTCCATATTTCTGTGCTACCTCAGCAAATCTCTCATGGATATTTCTCACTTTCCGGGTTATATCTTTACACATAAATAATAATTCTTCATCAAGATATTTTGATAGTCTCTCTGGACTAATTGTTCCCAATTTCATTTCTTCTAATTCCACTTTTAATTTGCGCACATCAGTATTCATGCTTTGATTTGCATTAATCAATGCAATCCCAGTAGGGGCTATGTCTCTAATCCAATCATCAAGTTCTTCTGGGGATGGCCCTATCGAAGTATTCGTTTCCAATCTCTGTGAATCTCCACTAATCTCTCCTTGCTTCAACAATATTTGTGAATCTGTTTTTTGACTACACATTTGTAAAATTCTCCTAGTAATTATTTGCTGTCCTCTACTTGGTGCTTCTAGAGCCTTCTCTTCAATGCTTATTAAGGGCTCTATTCCCCCTTCCGTAGTGGAATTCATTCTATTACATCTTTCTGCACTATTCTCAGGCGTTTCTACTCTTACTGGTATACACGTCATTCCCTGATCTCTCCCAATTTGTCTCGCTCCAGGTAAAGTATGTATTTCTCCTACAGTTTCACTTGGGACTGCTATTGTATGAATCTGTGAGACTCCTCGCCCTGACTGATAAAGAGGGACAACCAGACCAATTGTTACAGGAACTGATAATGCATCTGGATTATTTGTCACAACTAAATTGGAAAATCCTGCTCTTTCGGTGGTCTGATTTTCATCTAGGAAAATTCTTTAATAAATTGGATTCAAATCCGCAGCTGGAGCTCCTAACCTTAAACTTACAAACGGATTGGTCTCTGAATTATTCTGTTCTTCATTATAAGGTGGGGGTCTATTCAGTAAAAGTTCACTCAATAATTTATCATCTATACCTTCTAGATTCTCATCTGTTGCGGGAGGTACTTGAACCTTTTGCTCCTCTACATATTTCCTTTTTTCCTTACATTTTACTCCTCCCTTTTGTTCTGCTCCCATTACTGGATACATTTGAGCTCTCAAAGCAACATCTTTTCTACATATCCTTTTCCGGGAATCCCATTTTACCTGTTCATACCGATTTATAGTATTCCTAAATCTTCCCTGACTTTTTTCTTTTTCTCTCTGATGTGCTTCATGCTCCTACTCTTCAAGAGCTTCATATTGTATGGGTCTAGGACTAGGTTTCAAATCATTCATCTGTCGTCTCAAATTTTCTAAAATTCTTCCATTAAATGTCCCATACTGTGGAAACGCTAAGGGACCATCTTTCTCAGTGTATTTTACCCAGTTTTCTAACCAAGTACAAGTGTGATATCCTCTCTCTAATGACATCTGCAAAGCAGGTGTTCCTTCCAGAGCCACAGGAACTCCTTCCCTTGTCGGTATCGGCTCATCCTTACACATTAAAGCTTTTAACAATTTAAAGAATTTCATGATTTCTTACTTCAATTCAATCTGTTTAAACTTCTAAACTCTCTTCTGTATTATTGTTTCTACCACCAATCACCGTTCGTTCTTGTCCACCAATACCAGCGCAGCTTCTCACCAACCACCAATACCAGAATGGCACTTTATGATGTCAGTCTAACTCCTCACTGCAACAGACCCCCCCTTCACAATTTGTTCGTTGTCGTTTTCTTTCGTCCTTTTGAAACAAATTTCACAAAACAATACGACATAAAACAACTTTGTCTGCTCAACTAAAAGAATTACAGATACCCACTCATTCAGAAAATGTTCATTTGCTTCCAGCGAAAAACCTTGAACAGCGCGATCTCACTTTCATTAAGTAGAAATTCTGAAAACCTCTCCCGGTGCGCTTCCTGACGAGATCTCAACAATTCCAACTTGTCATGCATCAAGTTCCCCTTTCTCAGTACCAGCAACAGCGTCTCATGCACAGTACTCACAGAACAGCAGACAAACACACTTAGTTTATGCCACATTAAGACTGTCATAGCCTTATCCCGGGATCTTAGGCCTCGACGGACCTAATTCAATAGAACATAGACTGACAATTTTCACAAACAACTTTTTTTCAGTGATCACAAGTCCATTTTTATCTTTTCATCAATGTCAAAATTTCATCACTTGTCAAAATCCTACTATTTTCTTACATTACTATAAAAACCCCAACACTCTCTAATTACATCTCTTCATAGCCTAGTTTAATCAGTCAAACTAACCATCTGATAAGCTACCAGAAAACTGTTGCAGCAGAAAGCTGGGCAGAGTTTCACTCTGTTTATATTATAATTCATCTAACATCTATTTCCTCTCTCAGGGTCCATAACATAACACTAAACTGCCATTGGTCCTCCAATGGATCTTTTATGTGAGCTAACAGGGACTTGGATAGTTAGAAACATGAGGCAAATCCTTACGAGTACCTGGAATGAGAAAATGCCAAAATCATGCTAACAACATATAAGCTTTACTTCAGATATTTCTATTCATAACTTACGATAAAAAAGTTCACCCCAAAAATGACTCCAATACGATATATTTTTGCTCAGGTAAACCATTTATATAAGCCTCAATTTGAATGGCCAGGAACATAAATCACATTATTATCACATTTAACCCCTTCGCTGCTAGGCCTTTTCCCCCCGTGCTAAGCCTTTTTTTGGCTATTTGGGGTAGTGCGCGCTTAGGCCCCTGTAACTTTTTGACCACATAAGGTATCCACGCCAAATTTGCGTCCTTTTTTTCTAACATCATGGGGATTGTAAAGGTACCCAGGGTTTGTGGATTCCCCTGGAGGGGACCCAGAAATTAGCCAAAATACAGCAACATTTTGTTTTTTTGGGGAAAAATGCGAAAAAAGGGCTACAGATGAAAGCGTCTTGTTTTTTCCCTGCAAATGGCATCAAAAAAGGGGTTGTGGTGCTGAAATCACCATCTTCCCAGCTTTCAGGGACAAGCAGACTTTTGTCAGAAAACCAACTTTTTTACACAGTTTTGGCATTTGTTTGGGACATAGCCTATTTTTGCTATTTTTTGTGCTTTCAACCTCCTTCCAGTTAATGGTAGAAATGGGTATGAAACCAATAATGGATCCTAGAAAGCCATACATTTCTGGAAAGTAGACAAAATTCTGAATTCAGCAAGGGGTCATTTGTGTAGATCCTCAAAGTTTTCCTTATAGAAACTAACAGTTAAATGAAGGAAAAATTGAAAATTAGTTGAAAAAAACAGCCATTTGTGTCAACGTTTTCACCTGTAACTTCTTCTAATTATGACAGCTATTTAAAATCAATATACCGTTATATCCGCTGGACCTTTCTGGTTGTGGGGATATATAGGACTTGTAGGTTCACCAAGAACCCGACGAACCCAGAGCCAATAACTGAGCAGCATCTTGCAATGGTTTTTATTATGTACCGGGTATATAGCAATTATTTTGGGAAAATGTATACATGGAAAAATTGTTATGAAAGACACCTATGTATTTCTGAAATGGGAATAAAATGTAGATTTTAGAAACAGTAGATATTTGCACATTTCCGAAATTGGGAGTACCCATACTAGCATGAGAATTATAGGTCATTTTTCAAAATGACTTATTTTTTACACATTGTCTTTCATTTGGAAGGCAGAAATGCATCGAAAGTCAATAGGTAATAACAGTTGCTCTACAATTCTGTGTTACCCTAAGTCTCCCGATAAAAATGGTACCTCACTTGTGTGGGTAGGCCTTGTGCCCACAACAGGAAATAGCTCAAAATGCAACGTGGACGTACCACATTTTCACAATGAAAAATTACCCTTTTTTTGCAAAGTGCCTAGCTGTAGTTTTTGAACCCTAGCTCTGCGGGCACTTAGGGAAACCTAGCAAACCTATACATTTTTGAAAACTAGACAGCCAGGGGAATTCAGGATGGGGTGACTTGACTGGCTCTCATCAGGTTCTGTTACCCAGAATCCCTTGCAAACCTAAAAATTGGCAAAAAAACACATTTTCCTCACTTTTCTGTGGTAGAAAGTTCTGGAATCTGCGTGGATCCACAAAATTCTACCCACCCCGCGTTCCCCAAGGTCTTCCGAAAACAATGGTACCTCACTTGTGTGGGTAGGGCTAGTGCCCGCGACAGGAAGCAGCGCAAAACGCAACGTGGACGCACCAAATTTTCACAGTGAAAAATGACCCTTTTTTTGCAAATTGCCTAGCTGTAGTTTTTTAACCCTAGCTCTGCCGGCACTTAGGGAAACATAGCAAACCTATACATTTTTGAAAAGTAGACACCCAGGGGAATCCAGGATGGGGTGACTTGACTGGCTCTCACCAGGTTCTGTTACCCAGAATCCCTTGCAAATCTTAAAAATTGGCAAAAAAAACACATTTTCCTCACTTTTCTGTGGTGGAAAGTTCTGGAATCTGCGTGTATCCACAAAATTCCACCCACCCCGCGTTCCCCAAGGTCTTCCCAAAATAATGGTACCTCACTTGTGTGGGTAGGCCTAGTGCCCGCGACAGGAAGCAGCGCAAAACGCAACGTGGACGCACCACATTTTCACAGTGAAAAATGACCCTTTTTTTGCAAAGTGCCTAGCTGTAGTTTTTGAACCCTAGCTCTGCCGGCATTTTGGGAAACCTAGCAAACCTATACATTTCTGAAAAGTAGACACCCAGGGGAATCCAGGATGGGGTGACTTGACTGGCTCTCACCAGGTTCTGTTACCCAGAATCCCTTGCAAACCTAAAATATTGGCAAACAAAACACATTTTCCTCATTTTCTGTGGTGGAAAGTTCTGGAATCTGCATGCATCCACAAAATTCCACCCAGCCCGCGTTCCCCAAGGTCTTCCCAAAAAAATGGTACCTCACTTGTGTGGGTAGGCCTAGTGCCCGCGACAGGAAGCAGTGCAAAACGCAACGTGGACACACCACATTTTCACAGTGAAAAATGACCCTTTTTTTGCAAAGTGCCTAGCTGTCGTTTTTGAACCCTAGCTCTGCCGGCACTTTGGGAAACCTAGCAAACCTATACATTTTTGAAAATTAGACACCCAGGGGAATCCAGGATGGGGTGACTTGACTGGCTCTCACCAGGTTTTGTTACCCAGAATCCCTTGCAAACCTAAAAAATTGGCAAAAAACCCACATTTTCCTCACTTTTCTGTGGTAGAAAGTTCTGGAATCTGCGTGGATCCACAAAATTCCACCCACCCCGCGTTCCCCAAGGTCTTCCAAAAAAAATGGTACCTCACTTGTGTGGGTAGGCCTAGTGCCCGCGACAGGAAGCAGCGCAAAACGCAACGTGGACGCACCACATTTTCACAGTGAAAAATGACCCTTTTTTTGCAAAGTGCCTAGCTGTAGTTTTTGAACCCTAGCTCTGCCGGCACTTTGGGAAACCTAGCAAACATATACATTTTTGAAAAGTAGACACCCAGGGGAATCCAGGATGGGGTGACTTGACTGGCTCTCATCAGGTTCTGTTACCCAGAATCCCTTGCAAACCTACAAAATTGGCAAAAAAAACACATTTTCCTCACTTTTCTGCGGTGGAAAGTTCTGGAATCTGCGTGGATCCACAAAATTCCACCCACCCTGCGTTCCCCAAGGTCTTACCAAACAAATGGTACCTCACTTGTGTGGGTAGGCTTAGTGCCCGCGACAGGAAGCAGTGCAAAACGCAACGTGGACACACCACATTTTCACAGTGAAAAATGACCATTTTTTTGCAAAGTGCCTAGCTGTCGTATTTGAACCCTAGCTCTGCCGGCACTTTGGGAAACCTAGCAAACCTATACATTTTTGAAAAGTAGACACCCAGGGGAATCCAGGATGGGGTGACTTGACTGGCTCTCACCAGGTTTTGTTACCCAGAATCCCTTGCAAACCTAAAAAATTGGCAAAAAAAACACATTTTCCTCACTTTTCTATGGTAGAAAGTTCTGGAATCTGCGTGGATCCACAAAATTCCACCCACCCCGCGTTCCCCAAGGTCTTCCAAAAACAATGGTACCTCACTTGTGTGGGTAGGCCTAGTGCCCGCGACAGGAAGCAGCGCAAAACACAACGTGGACGCACCACATTTTCACAGTGAAAAATGACCCTTTTTTTGCAAAGTGCCTAGCTGTAGTTTTTGAACCCTAGCTCTGCCGGCACTTTGGGAAACCTAGCAAACCTATACATTTTTGAAAATTAGACACCCAGGGGAATCCAGGATGGGGTGACTTGACTGGCTCTCATCAGGTTCTGTTACCCAGAATCCCTTGCAAACCTAAAAAATTGGCAAAAAAACCACATTTTCCTCACTTTTCTGTGGTAGAAAGTTCTGGAATCTGCGTGGATCCACAAAATTCCACCCACCCCGCGTTCCCCAAGGTCTTCCAAAAAAAATGGTACCTCACTTGTGTGGGTAGGCCTAGTGCCCGCGACAGGAAGCAGCGCAAAACGCAACGTGGACACACCACATTTTCACAGTGAAAAATGACCCTTTTTTGCAAAGTGCCTAGCTGTAGTTTTTGAACCCTAGCTCTGCCGGCACTTTGGGAAACCTAGCAAACCTATACATTTTTGAAAAGTAGACACCCAGGGGAATACAGGATGGGGTGACTTGACTGGCTCTCACCAGGTTCTGTTACCAAGAATCCCTTGCAAACCTAACAAATTGGCAAAAAAACAAATTTTCCTCAATTTTCTGTGGTAGAAAGTTCTGGAATCTGCGTGGATCCACAAAATTCCACCCACCCCGCGTTCCCCAAGGTCTTCCAAAAAAAATGGTACCTCACTTGTGTGGGTAGGCCTAGTGCCCGCGACAGGAAGCAGCGCAAAACGCAACGTGGACGCACCACATTTTCACAGTGAAAATGACCCTTTTTTTGCAAAGTGCCTAGCTGTAGTTTTTGAACCCTAGCTCTGCCGGCACTTTGGGAAACCTAGCAAACCTATACATTTTTGAAAAGTAGACACCCAGGGGAATCCAGGATGGGGTGACTTGACTGGCTCTCATCAGGTTCTGTTACCCAGAATCCCTTGCAAACCTAAAAAATTGGCCAAAAAAACACATTTTCCTCACTTTTCTGCGGTGGAAAGTTCTGGAATCTGCGTGGATCCACAAAATTCCACCCACCCTGCGTTCCCCAAGGTCTTACCAAAAAAATGGTCACTCACTTGTGTGGGTAGGCCTAGTGCCCGCGACAGGAAGCAGTGCAAAACGCAACGTGGACACACCACATTTTCACAGTGAAAAATGACCCTTTTTTTGCAAAGTGCCTAGCTGTCGTTTTTGAACCCTAGCTCTGCCGGCACTTTGGGAAACCTAGCAAACCTATACATTTTTGAAAAGTAGACACCCAGGGGAATCCAGGATGGGGTGACTTGACTGGCTCTCACCAGGTTTTGTTACCCAGAATCCCTTGCAAACCTAAAAAATTGGCAAAACAAACACATTTTCCTCACTTTTCTGTGGTAGAAAGTTCTGGAATCTGCGTGGATCCACAAAATTCCACCCACCCCGCGTTCCCCAAGATCTTCCAAAAAAAATGGTACCTCACTTGTGTGGGTAGGCCCAGTACCCGCGACAGGAAGCAGCGCAAAACGCAACGTGGACGCACCACATTTTCACAGTGAAAAATGACCCTTTTTTTGCAAAGTGCCTAGCTGTAGTTTCTTGAACCCTAGCTCTGCCGGCACTTTGGGAAACCTAGCAAACCTATACATTTTTGAAAAGTAGACACCCAGGGGAATCCAGGATGGGGTGACTTGACTGGCTCTCATCAGGTTCTGTTACCCAGAATCCCTTGCAAACCTAAAAAATTGGCAAACAAAACACATTTTCCTCACTTTTCTGCGGTGGAAAGTTCTGGAATCTGCGTGGATCCACAAAATTCCACCCACCCTGCGTTCCCCAAGGTCTTACCAAAAAAATGGTACCTCACTTGTGTGGGTAGGCCTAGTGCCCGCGACAGGAAGCAGCGCAAAACGCAACGTGGACACACCACATTTTCACAGTGAAAAATGACCCTTTTTTGCAAAGTGCCTAGCTGTAGTTTTTGAACCCTAGCTCTGCCGGCACTTTGGGAAACCTAGCAAACCTATACATTTTTGAAAAGTAGACACCCAGGGGAATCCAGGATGGGGTGACTTGACTGGCTCTCACCAGGTTCTGTTACCCAGAATCCCTTGCAAACCTAACAAATTGGCAAAAAAACACATTTTCCTCAATTTTCTGTGGTAGAAAGTTCTGGAATCTGCGTGGATCCACAAAATTCCACCCACCCCGCGTTCCCCAAGGTCTTCCAAAAAATGGTACCTCACTTGTGTGGGTAGGCCTAGTGCCCGCGACAGGAAGCAGCGCAAAACGCAACGTGGACGCACCACATTTTCACAGTGAAAAATGACCCTTTTTTTGCAAAGTGCCTAGCTGTAGTTTTTGAACCCTAGCTCTGCCGGCACTTTGGGAAACCTAGCAAACCTATACATTTTTGAAAAGTAGACACCCAGGGGAATCCAGGATGGGGTGACTTGACTGGCTCTCATCAGGTTCTGTTACCCAGAATCCCTTGCAAACCTAAAAAATTGGCCAAAAAAACACATTTTCCTCACTTTTCTGCGGTGGAAAGTTCTGGAATCTGCGTGGATCCACAAAATTCCACCCACCCTGCGTTCCCCAAGGTCTTACCAAAAAAATGGTACCTCACTTGTGTGGGTAGGCCTAGTGCCCGCGACAGGAAGCAGTGCAAAACGCAACGTGGACACACCACATTTTCACAGTGAAAAATGACCCTTTTTTTGCAAAGTGCCTAGCTGTCGTTTTTGAACCCTAGCTCTGCCGGCACTTTGGGAAACCTAGCAAACCTATACATTTTTGAAAAGTAGACACCCAGGGGAATCCAGGATGGGGTGACTTGACTGGCTCTCACCAGGTTTTGTTACCCAGAATCCCTTGCAAACCTAAAAAATTGGCAAAACAAACACATTTTCCTCACTTTTCTGTGGTAGAAAGTTCTGGAATCTGCGTGGATCCACAAAATTCCACCCACCCCGCGTTCCCCAAGATCTTCCAAAAAAAATGGTACCTCACTTGTGTGGGTAGGCCTAGTGCCCGCGACAGGAAGCAGCGCAAAACGCAACGTGGACGCACCACATTTTCACAGTGAAAAATGACCCTTTTTTTGCAAAGTGCCTAGCTGTAGTTTTTGAACCCTAGCTCTGCCGGCACTTTGGGAAACCTAGCAAACCTATACATTTTTGAAAAGTAGACACCCAGGGGAATCCAGGATGGGGTGACTTGACTGGCTCTCATCAGGTTCTGTTACCCAGAATCCCTTGCAAACCTAAAAATTGGCAAAAAACACATTTTCCTCACTTTTCTGTGGTAGAAAGTTCTGGAATCTGCGTGGATCCACAAAATTCCACCCACCCCGCGTTCCCCAAGGTCTTCCAAAAAAATGGTACCTCACTTGTGTGGGTAGGCCTAGTGCCCGCGACAGGAAGCAGCGCAAAACGCAACGTGGACACACCACATTTTCACAGTGAAAAATGACCCTTTTTTTGCAAAGTGCCTAGCTGTAGTTTTTGAACCCTAGCTCTGCCGGCACTTTGGGAAACCTAGCAAACCTATACATTTTTGAAAAGTAGACACCCAGGGGAATCCAGGATGGGGTGACTTGACTGGCTCTCACCAGGTTCTGTTACCCAGAATCCCTTGCAAACCTAACAAATTGGCAAAAAAAACACATTTTCCTCAATTTTCTGTGGTAGAAAGTTCTGGAATCTGCGTGGATCCACAAAATTCCACCCACCCCGCGTTCCCCAAGGTCTTCCAAAAAAAATGGTACCTCACTTGTGTGGGTAGGCCTAGTGCCCGCGACAGGAAGCAGCGCAAAACGCAACGTGGACGCACCACATTTTCACAGTGAAAAATGACCCTTTTTTTGCAAAGTGCCTAGCTGTAGTTTTTGAACCCTAGCTCTGCCGGCACTTTGGGAAACCTAGCAAACCTATACATTTTTGAAAAGTAGACACCCAGGGGAATCCAGGATGGGGTGACTTGACTGGCTCTCATCAGGTTCTGTTACCCAGAATCCCTTGCAAACCTAAAAATTGGCAAACAAAACACATTTTCCTCACTTTTCTGCGGTGGAAAGTTCTGGAATCTGCGTGGATCCACAAAATTCCACCCACCCTGCGTTCCCCAAGGTCTTACCAAAAAATGGTCACTCACTTGTGTGGGTAGGCCTAGTGCCCGCGACAGGAAGCAGCGCAAAACGCAACGTGGACACACCACATTTTCACAGTGAAAAATGACCCTTTTTTTGCAAAGTGCCTAGCTGTCGTTTTTGAACCCTAGCTCTGCCGGCACTTTGGGAAACCTAGCAAACCTATACATTTTTGAAAAGTAGACACCCAGGGGAATCCAGGATGGGGTGACTTGACTGGCTCTCACCAGGTTTTGTTACCCAGAATCCCTTGCAAACCTAAAAAATTGGCAAAACAAACACATTTTCCTCACTTTTCTGTGGTAGAAAGTTCTGGAATCTGCGTGGATCCACAAAATTCCACCCACCCCGCGTTCCCCAAGATCTTCCAAAAAAAATGGTACCTCACTTGTGTGGGTAGGCCTAGTGCCCGCGACAGGAAGCAGCGCAAAACGCAACGTGGACGCACCACATTTTCACAGTGAAAAATGACCCTTTTTTTGCAAAGTGCCTAGCTGTAGTTTCTTGAACCCTAGCTCTGCCGGCACTTTGGGAAACCTAGCAAACCTATACATTTTTGAAAAGTAGACACCCAGGGGAATCCAGGATGGGGTGACTTGACTGGCTCTCATCAGGTTCTGTTACCCAGAATCCCTTGCAAACCTAAAAAATTGGCAAACAAAACACATTTTCCTCACTTTTCTGTGGTGGAAAGTTCTGGAATCTGCGTGGATCCACAAAATTCCACCCACCCCGCGTTCCCCAAGGTCTTACCAAAAAAATGGTACCTCACTTGTGTGGGTAGGCCTAGTGCCCGCGACAGGAAGCAGCGCAAAACGCAACGTGGACACACCACATTTTCACAGTGAAAAATGACCCTTTTTTTGCAAAGTGCCTAGCTGTCGTTTTTGAACCCTAGCTCTGCCGGCACTTTGGGAAACCTAGCAAACCTATACATTTTTGAAAAGTAGACACCCAGGGGAATCCAGGATGGGGTGACTTGACTGGCTCTCACCAGGTTCTGTTACCCAGAATCCCTTGCAAACCTAAAAAATTGGCAAAAAAAACACATTTTCCTCACTTTTCTGTGGTAGAAAGTTCTGGAATCTGCGTGGATCCACAAAATTCCACCCACCCCGCGTTCCCCAAGGTCTTCCCAAAAAAATGGTACCTCACTTGTGTGGGTAGGCCTAGTGCCCGCGACAGGAAGCAGCGCAAAACGCAACGTGGACGCACCACATTTTCACAGTGAAAAATGACCCTTTTTTTGCAAAGTGCCTAGCTGTAGTTTTTGAACCCTAGCTCTGCCGGCACTTTGGGAAACCTAGCAAACCTATACATTTTTGAAAAGTAGACACCCAGGGGAATCCAGGATGGGGTGACTTGACTGGCTCTCATCAGGTTCTGTTACCCAGAATCCCTTGCAAACCTAAAAATTGGCAAAAAAACACATTTTCCTCACTTTTCTGCGGTGGAAAGTTCTGGAATCTGCGTGGATCCACAAAATTCCACCCACCCTGCGTTCCCCAAGGTCTTACCAAAAAAATGGTACCTCACTTGTGTGGGTAGGCCTAGTGCCCGCGACAGGAAGCAGCGCAAAACGCAACGTGGACACACCACATTTTCACAGTGAAAAATGACCCTTTTTTTGCAAAGTGCCTAGCTGTCGTTTTTGAACCCTAGCTCTGCCGGCACTTTGGGAAACCTAGCAAACCTATACATTTTTGAAAAGTAGACACCCAGGGGAATCCAGGATGGGGTGACTTGACTGGCTCTCACCAGGTTCTGTTACCCAGAATCCCTTGCAAACCTAAAAATTGGCAAAAAAACACATTTTCCTCACTTTTCTGTGGTAGAAAGTTCTGGAATCTGCGTGGATCCACAAAATTCCACCCACCCCGCGTTCCCCAAGATCTTACCAAAAAAATGGTACCTCACTTGTGTGGGTAGGCCTAGTGCCCGCGACAGGAAGCAGCGCAAAACGCAACGTGGACGCACCACATTTTCACAGTGAAAAATGACCCTTTTTTTGCAAAGTGCCTAGCTGTAGTTTTTGAACCCTAGCTCTGCCGGCACTTTGGGAAACCTAGCAAACCTATACATTTTTGAAAAGTAGACACCCAGGGGAATCCAGGATGGGGTGACTTGACTGGCTCTCATCAGGTTCTGTTACCCAGAATCCCTTGCAAACCTAAAAAATTGGCAAACAAAACACATTTTCCTCACTTTTCTGCGGTGGAAAGTTCTGGAATCTGCGTGGATCCACAAAATTCCACCCACCCTGCGTTCCCCAAGGTCTTACCAAAAAAATGGTACCTCACTTGTGTGGGTAGGCCTAGTGCCCGCGACAGGAAGCAGCGCAAAACGCAACGTGGACACACCACATTTTCACAGTGAAAAATGACCCTTTTTTTGCAAAGTGCCTAGCTGTCGTTTTTGAACCCTAGCTCTGCCGGCACTTTGGGAAACCTAGCAAACCTATACATTTTTGAAAAGTAGACACCCAGGGGAATCCAGGATGGGGTGACTTGACTGGCTCTCACCAGGTTCTGTTACCCAGAATCCCTTGCAAACCTAAAAATTGGCAAAAAAACACATTTTCCTCACTTTTCTGTGGTAGAAAGTTCTGGAATCTGCGTGGATCCACAAAATTCCACCCACCCCGCGTTCCCCAAGGTCTTCCAAAAAAATGGTACCTCACTTGTGTGGGTAGGCCTAGTGCCCGCGACAGGAAGCAGCGCAAAACGCAACGTGGACGCACCACATTTTCACAGTGAAAAATGACCCTTTTTTTGCAAAGTGCCTAGCTGTAGTTTTTGAACCCTAGCTCTGCCGGCACTTTGGGAAACCTAGCAAACCTATACATTTTTGAAAAGTAGACACCCAGGGGAATCCAGGATGGGGTGACTTGACTGGCTCTCACCAGGTTCTGTTACCCAGAATCCCTTGCAAACCTAAAAATTGGCAAAAAAAACACATTTTCCTCACTTTTCTGTGGTAGAAAGTTCTGGAATCTGCGTGGATCCACAAAATTCCACCCACCCCGCGTTCCCCAAGGTCTTCCAAAAAAAATGGTACCTCACTTGTGTGGGTAGGCCTAGTGCCCGCGACAGGAAGCAGCGCAAAACGCAACGTGGACACACCACATTTTCACAGTGAAAAATGACCCTTTTTTTGCAAAGTGCCTAGCTGTAGTTTTTGAACCCTAGCTCTGCCGGCACTTTGGGAAACCTAGCAAACCTATACATTTTTGAAAAGTAGACACCCAGGGGAATCCAGGATGGGGTGACTTGACTGGCTCTCACCAGGTTCTGTTACCCAGAATCCCTTGCAAACCTAAAAAATTGGCAAAAAAAACACATTTTCCTCACTTTTCTGTGGTAGAAAGTTCTGGAATCTGCGTGGATCCACAAAATTCCACCCACCCCGCGTTCCCCAAGGTCTTCCAAAAAAAATGGTACCTCACTTGTGTGGGTAGGCCTAGTGCCCGCGACAGGAAGCAGCGCAAAACGCAACGTGGACGCACCACATTTTCACAGTGAAAAATGACCCTTTTTTTGCAAAGTGCCTAGCTGTAGTTTTTGAACCCTAGCTCTGCCGGCACTTTGGGAAACCTAGCAAACCTATACATTTTTGAAAAGTAGACACCCAGGGGAATCCAGGATGGGGTGACTTGACTGGCTCTCATCAGGTTCTGTTACCCAGAATCCCTTGCAAACCTAAAAATTGGCCAAAAAAACACATTTTCCTCACTTTTCTGTGGTAGAAAGTTCTGGAATCTGCGTGGATCCACAAAATTCCACCCACCCCGCGTTCCCCAAGGTCTTCCAAAAAAATGGTACCTCACTTGTGTGGGTAGGCCTAGTGCCCGCGACAGGAAGCAGCGCAAAACGCAACGTGGACGCACCACATTTTCACAGTGAAAAATGACCCTTTTTTTGCAAAGTGCCTAGCTGTAGTTTTTGAACCCTAGCTCTGCCGGCACTTTGGGAAACCTAGCAAACCTATACATTTTTGAAAAGTAGACACCCAGGGGAATCCAGGATGGGGTGACTTGACTGGCTCTCACCAGGTTCTGTTACCCAGAATCCCTTGCAAACCTAAAAATTGGCAAAAAAAACACATTTTCCTCACTTTTCTGTGGTGGAAAGTTCTGGAATCTGCGTGGATCCACAAAATTCCACCCACCCCGCGTTCCCCAAGGTCTTCCCAAAAAAATGGTACCTCACTTGTGTGGGTAGGCCTAGTGCCCGCGACAGGAAGCAGCGCAAAACGCAACGTGGACACACCACATTTTCACAGTGAAAAATGACCCTTTTTTTGCAAAGTGCCTAGCTGTAGTTTTTGAACCCTAGCTCTGCCGGCACTTTGGGAAACCTAGCAAACCTATACATTTTTGAAAAGTAGACACCCAGGGGAATCCAGGATGGGGTGACTTGACTGGCTCTCACCAGGTTCTGTTACCCAGAATCCCTTGCAAACCTAAAAAATTGGCAAAAAAAACACATTTTCCTCACTTTTCTGTGGTAGAAAGTTCTGGAATCTGCGTGGATCCACAAAATTCCACCCACCCCGCGTTCCCCAAGGTCTTCCAAAAAAAATGGTACCTCACTTGTGTGGGTAGGCCTAGTGCCCGCGACAGGAAGCAGCGCAAAACGCAACGTGGACACACCACATTTTCACAGTGAAAAATGACCCTTTTTTTGCAAAGTGCCTAGCTGTAGTTTTTGAACCCTAGCTCTGCCGGCATTTTGGGAAACCTAGCAAACCTATACATTTTTGAAAAGTAGACACCCAGGGGAATCCAGGATGGGGTGACTTGACTGGCTCTCATCAGGTTCTGTTACCCAGAATCCCTTGCAAACCTAAAAATTGGCAAAAAAACACATTTTCCTCACTTTTCTGTGGTAGAAAGTTCTGGAATCTGCGTGGATCCACAAAATTCCACCCACCCCGCGTTCCCCAAGGTCTTCCAAAAAAATGGTACCTCACTTGTGTGGGTAGGCCTAGTGCCCGCGACAGGAAGCAGCGCAAAACGCAACGTGGACGCACCACATTTTCACAGTGAAAAATGACCCTTTTTTTGCAAAGTGCCTAGCTGTAGTTTTTGAACCCTAGCTCTGCCGGCACTTTGGGAAACCTAGCAAACCTATACATTTTTGAAAAGTAGACACCCAGGGGAATCCAGGATGGGGTGACTTGACTGGCTCTCATCAGGTTCTGTTACCCAGAATCCCTTGCAAACCTAAAAATTGGCCAAAAAAACACATTTTCCTCACTTTTCTGTGGTGGAAAGTTCTGGAATCTGCGTGGATCCACAAAATTCCACCCACCCCGCGTTCCCCAAGGTCTTACCAAAAAATGGTACCTCACTTGTGTGGGTAGGCCTAGTGCCCGCGACAGGAAGCAGCGCAAAACGCAACGTGGACACACCACATTTTCACAGTGAAAAATGACCCTTTTTTTGCAAAGTGCCTAGCTGTCGTTTTTGAACCCTAGCTCTGCCGGCACTTTGGGAAACCTAGCAAACCTATACATTTTTGAAAAGTAGACACCCAGGGGAATCCAGGATGGGGTGACTTGACTGGCTCTCACCAGGTTCTGTTACCCAGAATCCCTTGCAAACCTAAAAAATTGGCAAAAAAAACACATTTTCCTCACTTTTCTGTGGTAGAAAGTTCTGGAATCTGCGTGGATCCACAAAATTCCACCCACCCCGCGTTCCCCAAGGTCTTCCCAAAAAAATGGTACCTCACTTGTGTGGGTAGGCCTAGTGCCCGCGACAGGAAGCAGCGCAAAACGCAACGTGGACGCACCACATTTTCACAGTGAAAAATGACCCTTTTTTTGCAAAGTGCCTAGCTGTAGTTTTTGAACCCTAGCTCTGCCGGCACTTTGGGAAACCTAGCAAACCTATACATTTTTGAAAAGTAGACACCCAGGGGAATCCAGGATGGGGTGACTTGACTGGCTCTCACCAGGTTCTGTTACCCAGAATCCCCTGCAAACCTAAAAAATTGGCAAAAAAAACACATTTTCCTCACTTTTCTGTGGTGGAAAGTTCTGGAATCTGCGTGGATCCACAAAATTCCACCCACCCCGCGTTCCCCAAGGTCTTCCCAAAAAAATGGTACCTCACTTGTGTGGGTAGGCCTAGTGCCCGCGACAGGAAGCAGCGCAAAACGCAACGTGGACACACCACATTTTCACAGTGAAAAATGACCCTTTTTTTGCAAAGTGCCTAGCTGTCGTTTTTGAACCCTAGCTCTGCCGGCACTTTGGGAAACCTAGCAAACCTATACATTTTTGAAAAGTAGACACCCAGGGGAATCCAGGATGGGGTGACTTGACTGGCTCTCACCAGGTTCTGTTACCCAGAATCCCTTGCAAACCTAAAAATTGGCAAAAAAAACACATTTTCCTCACTTTTCTGTGGTAGAAAGTTCTGGAATCTGCGTGGATCCACAAAATTCCACCCACCCCGCGTTCCCCAAGGTCTTCCAAAAAAATGGTACCTCACTTGTGTGGGTAGGCCTAGTGCCCGCGACAGGAAGCAGCGCAAAACGCAACGTGGACGCACCACATTTTCACAGTGAAAAATGACCCTTTTTTTGCAAAGTGCCTAGCTGTAGTTTTTGAACCCTAGCTCTGCCGGCACTTTGGGAAACCTAGCAAACCTATACATTTTTGAAAAGTAGACACCCAGGGGAATCCAGGATGGGGTGACTTGACTGGCTCTCACCAGGTTCTGTTACCCAGAATCCCTTGCAAACCTAAAAATTGGCAAAAAAAACACATTTTCCTCACTTTTCTGTGGTGGAAAGTTCTGGAATCTGCGTGGATCCACAAAATTCCACCCACCCCGCGTTCCCCAAGGTCTTCCCAAAAAAATGGTACCTCACTTGTGTGGGTAGGCCTAGTGCCCGCGACAGGAAGCAGCGCAAAACGCAACGTGGACACACCACATTTTCACAGTGAAAAATGACCCTTTTTTTGCAAAGTGCCTAGCTGTAGTTTTTGAACCCTAGCTCTGCCGGCACTTTGGGAAACCTAGCAAACCTATACATTTTTGAAAAGTAGACACCCAGGGGAATCCAGGATGGGGTGACTTGACTGGCTCTCACCAGGTTCTGTTACCCAGAATCCCTTGCAAACCTAAAAATTGGCAAAAAAAACACATTTTCCTCACTTTTCTGTGGTGGAAAGTTCTGGAATCTGCGTGGATCCACAAAATTCCACCCACCCCGCGTTCCCCAAGGTCTTCCCAAAAAATGGTACCTCACTTGTGTGGGTAGGCCTAGTGCCCGCGACAGGAAGCAGCGCAAAACGCAACGTGGACACACCACATTTTCACAGTGAAAAATGACCCTTTTTTTGCAAAGTGCCTAGCTGTCGTTTTTGAACCCTAGCTCTGCCGGCACTTTGGGAAACCTAGCAAACCTATACATTTTTGAAAAGTAGACACCCAGGGGAATCCAGGATGGGGTGACTTGACTGGCTCTCACCAGGTTCTGTTACCCAGAATCCCTTGCAAACCTAAAAAATTGGCAAAAAAAACACATTTTCCTCACTTTTCTGTGGTAGAAAGTTCTGGAATCTGCGTGGATCCACAAAATTCCACCCACCCCGCGTTCCCCAAGGTCTTCCAAAAAAAATGGTACCTCACTTGTGTGGGTAGGCCTAGTGCCCGCGACAGGAAGCAGCGCAAAACGCAACGTGGACGCACCACATTTTCACAGTGAAAAATGACCCTTTTTTTGCAAAGTGCCTAGCTGTAGTTTTTGAACCCTAGCTCTGCCGGCACTTTGGGAAACCTAGCAAACCTATACATTTTTGAAAAGTAGACACCCAGGGGAATCCAGGATGGGGTGACTTGACTGGCTCTCATCAGGTTCTGTTACCCAGAATCCCTTGCAAACCTAAAAAATTGGCAAAAAAACACATTTTCCTCACTTTTCTGTGGTGGAAAGTTCTGGAATCTGCGTGGATCCACAAAATTCCACCCACCCCGCGTTCCCCAAGGTCTTCCAAAAAAATGGTACCTCACTTGTGTGGGTAGGCCTAGTGCCCGCGACAGGAAGCAGCGCAAAACGCAACGTGGACACACCACATTTTCACAGTGAAAAATGACCCTTTTTTTGCAAAGTGCCTAGCTGTCGTTTTTGAACCCTAGCTCTGCCGGCACTTTGGGAAACCTAGCAAACCTATACATTTTTGAAAAGTAGACACCCAGGGGAATCCAGGATGGGGTGACTTGACTGGCTCTCACCAGGTTCTGTTACCCAGAATCCCTTGCAAACCTAAAAAATTGGCAAACAAAACACATTTTCCTCACTTTTCTGTGGTAGAAAGTTCTGGAATCTGCGTGGATCCACAAAATTCCACCCACCCCGCGTTCCCCAAGGTCTTCCAAAAAAATGGTACCTCACTTGTGTGGGTAGGCCTAGTGCCCGCGACAGGAAGCAGCGCAAAACGCAACGTGGACGCACCACATTTTCACAGTGAAAAATGACCCTTTTTTTGCAAAGTGCCTAGCTGTAGTTTTTGAACCCTAGCTCTGCCGGCACTTTGGGAAACCTAGCAAACCTATACATTTTTGAAAAGTAGACACCCAGGGGAATCCAGGATGGGGTGACTTGACTGGCTCTCACCAGGTTCTGTTACCCAGAATCCCTTGCAAACCTAAAAAATTGGCAAAAAAAACACATTTTCCTCACTTTTCTGTGGTGGAAAGTTCTGGAATCTGCGTGGATCCACAAAATTCCACCCACCCCGCGTTCCCCAAGGTCTTCCCAAAAAAATGGTACCTCACTTGTGTGGGTAGGCCTAGTGCCCGCGACAGGAAGCAGCGCAAAACGCAACGTGGACACACCACATTTTCACAGTGAAAAATGACCCTTTTTTTGCAAAGTGCCTAGCTGTAGTTTTTGAACCCTAGCTCTGCCGGCACTTTGGGAAACCTAGCAAACCTATACATTTTTGAAAAGTAGACACCCAGGGGAATCCAGGATGGGGTGACTTGACTGGCTCTCACCAGGTTCTGTTACCCAGAATCCCTTGCAAACCTAAAAAATTGGCAAAAAAAACACATTTTCCTCACTTTTCTGTGGTGGAAAGTTCTGGAATCTGCGTGGATCCACAAAATTCCACCCACCCCGCGTTCCCCAAGGTCTTCCCAAAAAAATGGTACCTCACTTGTGTGGGTAGGCCTAGTGCCCGCGACAGGAAGCAGCGCAAAACGCAACGTGGACACACCACATTTTCACAGTGAAAAATGACCCTTTTTTTGCAAAGTGCCTAGCTGTCGTTTTTGAACCCTAGCTCTGCCGGCACTTTGGGAAACCTAGCAAACCTATACATTTTTGAAAAGTAGACACCCAGGGGAATCCAGGATGGGGTGACTTGACTGGCTCTCACCAGGTTCTGTTACCCAGAATCCCTTGCAAACCTAAAAAATTGGCAAAAAAACCACATTTTCCTCACTTTTCTGTGGTAGAAAGTTCTGGAATCTGCGTGGATCCACAAAATTCCACCCACCCCGCGTTCCCCAAGGTCTTCCCAAAAAAATGGTACCTCACTTGTGTGGGTAGGCCTAGTGCCCGCGACAGGAAGCAGCGCAAAACGCAACGTGGACGCACCACATTTTCACAGTGAAAAATGACCCTTTTTTTGCAAAGTGCCTAGCTGTAGTTTTTGAACCCTAGCTCTGCCGGCACTTTGGGAAACCTAGCAAACCTATACATTTTTGAAAAGTAGACACCCAGGGGAATCCAGGATGGGGTGACTTGACTGGCTCTCACCAGGTTCTGTTACCCAGAATCCCTTGCAAACCTAAAAAATTGGCAAAAAAAACACATTTTCCTCACTTTTCTGTGGTGGAAAGTTCTGGAATCTGCGTGGATCCACAAAATTCCACCCACCCCGCGTTCCCCAAGGTCTTCCCAAAAAAATGGTACCTCACTTGTGTGGGTAGGCCTAGTGCCCGCGACAGGAAGCAGCGCAAAACGCAACGTGGACACACCACATTTTCACAGTGAAAAATGACCCTTTTTTTGCAAAGTGCCTAGCTGTCGTTTTTGAACCCTAGCTCTGCCGGCACTTTGGGAAACCTAGCAAACCTATACATTTTTGAAAAGTAGACACCCAGGGGAATCCAGGATGGGGTGACTTGACTGGCTCTCACCAGGTTCTGTTACCCAGAATCCCTTGCAAACCTAAAAATTGGCAAAAAAAACACATTTTCCTCACTTTTCTGTGGTAGAAAGTTCTGGAATCTGCGTGGATCCACAAAATTCCACCCACCCCGCGTTCCCCAAGGTCTTCCAAAAACAATGGTACCTCACTTGTGTGGGTAGGCCTAGTGCCCGCGACAGGAAGCAGCGCAAAACGCAACGTGGACGCACCACATTTTCACAGTGAAAAATGACCCTTTTTTTGCAAAGTGCCTAGCTGTAGTTTTTGAACCCTAGCTCTGCCGGCACTTTGGGAAACCTAGCAAACCTATACATTTTTGAAAAGTAGACACCCAGGGGAATCCAGGATGGGGTGACTTGACTGGCTCTCACCAGGTTCTGTTACCCAGAATCCCTTGCAAACCTAAAAATTGGCAAAAAAACACATTTTCCTCACTTTTCTGTGGTGGAAAGTTCTGGAATCTGCGTGGATCCACAAAATTCCACCCACCCCGCGTTCCCCAAGGTCTTCCCAAAAAAATGGTACCTCACTTGTGTGGGTAGGCCTAGTGCCCGCGACAGGAAGCAGCGCAAAACGCAACGTGGACACACCACATTTTCACAGTGAAAAATGACCCTTTTTTTGCAAAGTGCCTAGCTGTCGTTTTTGAACCCTAGCTCTGCCGGCACTTTGGGAAACCTAGCAAACCTATACATTTTTGAAAAGTAGACACCCAGGGGAATCCAGGATGGGGTGACTTGACTGGCTCTCACCAGGTTCTGTTACCCAGAATCCCTTGCAAACCTAAAAAATTGGCAAAAAAAACACATTTTCCTCACTTTTCTGTGGTAGAAAGTTCTGGAATCTGCGTGGATCCACAAAATTCCACCCACCCCGCGTTCCCCAAGGTCTTCCAAAAAAATGGTACCTCACTTGTGTGGGTAGGCCTAGTGCCCGCGACAGGAAGCAGCGCAAAACGCAACGTGGACGCACCACATTTTCACAGTGAAAAATGACCCTTTTTTTGCAAAGTGCCTAGCTGTAGTTTTTGAACCCTAGCTCTGCCGGCACTTTGGGAAACCTAGCAAACCTATACATTTTTGAAAAGTAGACACCCAGGGGAATCCAGGATGGGGTGACTTGACTGGCTCTCACCAGGTTCTGTTACCCAGAATCCCTTGCAAACCTAAAAAATTGGCAAAAAAACACATTTTCCTCACTTTTCTGTGGTGGAAAGTTCTGGAATCTGCGTGGATCCACAAAATTCCACCCACCCCGCGTTCCCCAAGGTCTTCCAAAAAAATGGTACCTCACTTGTGTGGGTAGGCCTAGTGCCCGCGACAGGAAGCAGCGCAAAACGCAACGTGGACGCACCACATTTTCACAGTGAAAAATGACCCTTTTTTTGCAAAGTGCCTAGCTGTAGTTTTTGAACCCTAGCTCTGCCGGCACTTTGGGAAACCTAGCAAACCTATACATTTTTGAAAAGTAGACACCCAGGGGAATCCAGGATGGGGTGACTTGACTGGCTCTCACCAGGTTCTGTTACCCAGAATCCCTTGCAAACCTAAAAAATTGGCAAAAAAAACACATTTTCCTCACTTTTCTGTGGTGGAAAGTTCTGGAATCTGCGTGGATCCACAAAATTCCACCCACCCCGCGTTCCCCAAGGTCTTCCCAAAAAAATGGTACCTCACTTGTGTGGGTAGGCCTAGTGCCCGCGACAGGAAGCAGCGCAAAACGCAACGTGGACGCACCACATTTTCACAGTGAAAAATGACCCTTTTTTTGCAAAGTGCCTAGCTGTCGTTTTTGAACCCTAGCTCTGCCGGCACTTTGGGAAACCTAGCAAACCTATACATTTTTGAAAAGTAGACACCCAGGGGAATCCAGGATGGGGTGACTTGACTGGCTCTCACCAGGTTCTGTTACCCAGAATCCCTTGCAAACCTAAAAAATTGGCAAACAAAACACATTTTCCTCACTTTTCTGTGGTAGAAAGTTCTGGAATCTGCGTGGATCCACAAAATTCCACCCACCCCGCGTTCCCCAAGGTCTTCCGAAAAAAATGGTACCTCACTTGTGTGGGTAGGCCTAGTGCCCGCGACAGGAAGCAGCGCAAAACGCAATGTGGACGCACCACATTTTCACAGTGAAAAATGACCCTTTTTTTGCAAAGTGCCTAGCTGTAGTTTTTGAACCCTAGCTCTGCCGGCACTTTGGGAAACCTAGCAAACCTATACATTTTTGAAAAGTAGACACCCAGGGGAATCCAGGATGGGGTGACTTGACTGGCTCTCACCAGGTTCTGTTACCCAGAATCCCTTGCAAACCTAAAAAATTGGCAAAAAAAACACATTTTCCTCACTTTTCTGTGGTGGAAAGTTCTGGAATCTGCGTGGATCCACAAAATTCCACCCACCCCGCGTTCCCCAAGGTCTTCCCAAAACAATGGTACCTCACTTGTGTGGGTAGGCCTAGTGCCCGCGACAGGAAGCAGCGCAAAACGCAACGTGGACACACCACATTTTCACAGTGAAAAATGACCCTTTTTTTGCAAAGTGCCTAGCTGTCGTTTTTGAACCCTAGCTCTGCCGGCACTTTGGGAAACCTAGCAAACCTATACATTTTTGAAACGTAGACACCCAGGGGAATCCAGGATGGGGTGACTTGACTGGCTCTCACCAGGTTCTGTTACCCAGAATCCCTTGCAAACCTAACAAATTGGCAAAAAAAACACATTTTCCTCACTTTTCTGTGGTAGAAAGTTCTGGAATCTGCGTGGATCCACAAAATTCCACCCACCCCGCGTTCCCCAAGGTCTTCCAAAAAAAATGGTACCTCACTTGTGTGGGTAGGCCTAGTGCCCGCGACAGGAAGCAGCGCAAAACGCAACGTGGACGCACCACATTTTCACAGTGAAAAATGACCCTTTTTTTGCAAAGTGCCTAGCTGTAGTTTTTGAACCCTAGCTCTGCCGGCACTTTGGGAAACCTAGCAAACCTATACATTTTTGAAAAGTAGACACCCAGGGGAATCCAGGATGGGGTGACTTGACTGGCTCTCACCAGGTTCTGTTACCCAGAATCCCTTGCAAACCTAAAAAATTGGCAAAAAAAACACATTTTCCTCACTTTTCTGTGGTGGAAAGTTCTGGAATCTGCGTGGATCCACAAAATTCCACCCACCCCGCGTTCCCCAAGGTCTTCCCAAAAAAATGGTACCTCACTTGTGTGGGTAGGCCTAGTGCCCGCGACAGGAAGCAGCGCAAAACGCAACGTGGACGCACCACATTTTCACAGTGAAAAATGACCCTTTTTTTGCAAAGTGCCTAGCTGTCGTTTTTGAACCCTAGCTCTGCCGGCACTTTGGGAAACCTAGCAAACCTATACATTTTTGAAAAGTAGACACCCAGGGGAATCCAGGATGGGGTGACTTGACTGGCTCTCACCAGGTTCTGTTACCCAGAATCCCTTGCAAACCTAAAAAATTGGCAAACAAAACACATTTTCCTCACTTTTCTGTGGTAGAAAGTTCTGGAATCTGCGTGGATCCACAAAATTCCACCCACCCCGCGTTCCCCAAGGTCTTCCCAAAAAAATGGTACCTCACTTGTGTGGGTAGGCCTAGTGCCCGCGACAGGAAGCAGCGCAAAACGCAACGTGGACGCACCACATTTTCACAGTGAAAAATGACCCTTTTTTTGCAAAGTGCCTAGCTGTAGTTTTTGAACCCTAGCTCTGCCGGCACTTTGGGAAACCTAGCAAACCTATACATTTTTGAAAAGTAGACACCCAGGGGAATCCAGGATGGGGTGACTTGACTGGCTCTCACCAGGTTCTGTTACCCAGAATCCCTTGCAAACCTAAAAAATTGGCAAAAAAAACACATTTTCCTCACTTTTCTGTGGTAGAAAGTTCTGGAATCTGCGTGGATCCACAAAATTCCACCCACCCCGCGTTCCCCAAGGTCTTCCAAAAAAATGGTACCTCACTTGTGTGGGTAGGCCTAGTGCCCGCGACAGGAAGCAGCGCAAAACGCAACGTGGACGCACCACATTTTCACAGTGAAAAATGACCCTTTTTTTGCAAAGTGCCTAGCTGTAGTTTTTGAACCCTAGCTCTGCCGGCACTTTGGGAAACCTAGCAAACCTATACATTTTTGAAAAGTAGACACCCAGGGGAATCCAGGATGGGGTGACTTGACTGGCTCTCACCAGGTTCTGTTACCCAGAATCCCTTGCAAACCTAAAAAATTGGCAAAAAAAACACATTTTCCTCACTTTTCTGTGGTGGAAAGTTCTGGAATCTGCGTGGATCCACAAAATTCCACCCACCCCGCGTTCCCCAAGGTCTTCCCAAAAAAATGGTACCTCACTTGTGTGGGTAGGCCTAGTGCCCGCGACAGGAAGCAGCGCAAAACGCAACGTGGACGCACCACATTTTCACAGTGAAAAATGACCCTTTTTTTGCAAAGTGCCTAGCTGTAGTTTTTGAACCCTAGCTCTGCCGGCACTTTGGGAAACCTAGCAAACCTATACATTTTTGAAAAGTAGACACCCAGGGGAATCCAGGATGGGGTGACTTGACTGGCTCTCACCAGGTTCTGTTACCCAGAATCCCTTGCAAACCTAAAAAATTGGCAAAAAAAACACATTTTCCTCACTTTTCTGTGGTAGAAAGTTCTGGAATCTGCGTGGATCCACAAAATTCCACCCACCCCGCGTTCCCCAAGGTCTTCCAAAAAAATGGTACCTCACTTGTGTGGGTAGGCCTAGTGCCCGCGACAGGAAGCAGCGCAAAACGCAACGTGGACGCACCACATTTTCACAGTGAAAAATGACCCTTTTTTTGCAAAGTGCCTAGCTGTAGTTTTTGAACCCTAGCTCTGCCGGCACTTTGGGAAACCTAGCAAACCTATACATTTTTGAAAAGTAGACACCCAGGGGAATCCAGGATGGGGTGACTTGACTGGCTCTCACCAGGTTCTGTTACCCAGAATCCCTTGCAAACCTAAAAAATTGGCAAAAAAAACACATTTTCCTCACTTTTCTGTGGTGGAAAGTTCTGGAATCTGCGTGGATCCACAAAATTCCACCCACCCCGCGTTCCCCAAGGTCTTCCCAAAAAAATGGTACCTCACTTGTGTGGGTAGGCCTAGTGCCCGCGACAGGAAGCAGCGCAAAACGCAACGTGGACACACCACATTTTCACAGTGAAAAATGACCCTTTTTTTGCAAAGTGCCTAGCTGTAGTTTTTGAACCCTAGCTCTGCCGGCACTTTGGGAAACCTAGCAAACCTATACATTTTTGAAAAGTAGACACCCAGGGGAATCCAGGATGGGGTGACTTGACTGGCTCTCACCAGGTTCTGTTACCCAGAATCCCTTGCAAACCTAAAAAATTGGCAAAAAAAACACATTTTCCTCACTTTTCTGTGGTAGAAAGTTCTGGAATCTGCGTGGATCCACAAAATTCCACCCACCCCGCGTTCCCCAAGGTCTTCCGAAAAAAATGGTACCTCACTTGTGTGGGTAGGCCTAGTGCCCGCGACAGGAAGCAGCGCAAAACGCAACGTGGACGCACCACATTTTCACAGTGAAAAATGACCCTTTTTTTGCAAAGTGCCTAGCTGTAGTTTTTGAACCCTAGCTCTGCCGGCACTTTGGGAAACCTAGCAAACCTATACATTTTTGAAAAGTAGACACCCAGGGGAATCCAGGATGGGGTGACTTGACTGGCTCTCACCAGGTTCTGTTACCCAGAATCCCTTGCAAACCTAAAAAATTGGCAAAAAAAACACATTTTCCTCACTTTTCTGTGGTGGAAAGTTCTGGAATCTGCGTGGATCCACAAAATTCCACCCACCCCGCGTTCCCCAAGGTCTTCCCAAAAAAATGGTACCTCACTTGTGTGGGTAGGCCTAGTGCCCGCGACAGGAAGCAGCGCAAAACGCAACGTGGACACACCACATTTTCACAGTGAAAAATGACCCTTTTTTTGCAAAGTGCCTAGCTGTCGTTTTTGAACCCTAGCTCTGCCGGCACTTTGGGAAACCTAGCAAACCTATACATTTTTGAAAAGTAGACACCCAGGGGAATCCAGGATGGGGTGACTTGACTGGCTCTCACCAGGTTCTGTTACCCAGAATCCCTTGCAAACCTAAAAAATTGGCAAAAAAAACACATTTTCCTCACTTTTCTGTGGTAGAAAGTTCTGGAATCTGCGTGGATCCACAAAATTCCACCCACCCCGCGTTCCCCAAGGTCTTCCGAAAAAAATGGTACCTCACTTGTGTGGGTAGGCCTAGTGCCCGCGACAGGAAGCAGCGCAAAACGCAACGTGGACGCACCACATTTTCACAGTGAAAAATGACCCTTTTTTTGCAAAGTGCCTAGCTGTAGTTTTTGAACCCTAGCTCTGCCGGCACTTTGGGAAACCTAGCAAACCTATACATTTTTGAAAAGTAGACACCCAGGGGAATCCAGGATGGGGTGACTTGACTGGCTCTCACCAGGTTCTGTTACCCAGAATCCCTTGCAAACCTAAAAAATTGGCAAAAAAAACACATTTTCCTCACTTTTCTGTGGTGGAAAGTTCTGGAATCTGCGTGGATCCACAAAATTCCACCCACCCCGCGTTCCCCAAGGTCTTCCCAAAAAAATGGTACCTCACTTGTGTGGGTAGGCCTAGTGCCCGCGACAGGAAGCAGCGCAAAACGCAACGTGGACGCACCACATTTTCACAGTGAAAAATGACCCTTTTTTTGCAAAGTGCCTAGCTGTCGTTTTTGAACCCTAGCTCTGCCGGCACTTTGGGAAACCTAGCAAACCTATACATTTTTGAAAAGTAGACACCCAGGGGAATCCAGGATGGGGTGACTTGACTGGCTCTCACCAGGTTCTGTTACCCAGAATCCCTTGCAAACCTAAAAAATTGGCAAAAAAAACACATTTTCCTCACTTTTCTGTGGTGGAAAGTTCTGGAATCTGCGTGGATCCACAAAATTCCACCCACCCCGCGTTCCCCAAGGTCTTCCCAAAAAAATGGTACCTCACTTGTGTGGGTAGGCCTAGTGCCCGCGACAGGAAGCAGCGCAAAACGCAACGTGGACGCACCACATTTTCACAGTGAAAAATGACCCTTTTTTTGCAAAGTGCCTAGCTGTAGTTTTTGAACCCTAGCTCTGCCGGCACTTTGGGAAACCTAGCAAACCTATACATTTTTGAAAAGTAGACACCCAGGGGAATCCAGGATGGGGTGACTTGACTGGCTCTCACCAGGTTCTGTTACCCAGAATCCCTTGCAAACCTAAAAAATTGGCAAAAAAAACACATTTTCCTCACTTTTCTGTGGTGGAAAGTTCTGGAATCTGCGTGGATCCACAAAATTCCACCCACCCCGCGTTCCCCAAGGTCTTCCCAAAAAAATGGTACCTCACTTGTGTGGGTAGGCCTAGTGCCCGCGACAGGAAGCAGCGCAAAACGCAACGTGGACACACCACATTTTCACAGTGAAAAATGACCCTTTTTTTGCAAAGTGCCTAGCTGTCGTTTTTGAACCCTAGCTCTGCCGGCACTTTGGGAAACCTAGCAAACCTATACATTTTTGAAAAGTAGACACCCAGGGGAATCCAGGATGGGGTGACTTGACTGGCTCTCACCAGGTTCTGTTACCCAGAATCCCTTGCAAACCTAAAAAATTGGCAAAAAAAACACATTTTCCTCACTTTTCTGTGGTGGAAAGTTCTGGAATCTGCGTGGATCCACAAAATTCCACCCACCCCGCGTTCCCCAAGGTCTTCCCAAAAAAATGGTACCTCACTTGTGTGGGTAGGCCTAGTGCCCGCGACAGGAAGCAGCGCAAAACGCAACGTGGACACACCACATTTTCACAGTGAAAAATGACCCTTTTTTTGCAAAGTGCCTAGCTGTCGTTTTTGAACCCTAGCTCTGCCGGCACTTTGGGAAACCTAGCAAACCTATACATTTTTGAAAAGTAGACACCCAGGGGAATCCAGGATGGGGTGACTTGACTGGCTCTCACCAGGTTCTGTTACCCAGAATCCCTTGCAAACCTAAAAAATTGGCAAAAAAAACACATTTTCCTCACTTTTCTGTGGTAGAAAGTTCTGGAATCTGCGTGGATCCACAAAATTCCACCCACCCCGCGTTCCCCAAGGTCTTCCCAAAAAAATGGTACCTCACTTGTGTGGGTAGGCCTAGTGCCCGCGACAGGAAGCAGCGCAAAACGCAACGTGGACGCACCACATTTTCACAGTGAAAAATGACCCTTTTTTTGCAAAGTGCCTAGCTGTAGTTTTTGAACCCTAGCTCTGCCGGCACTTTGGGAAACCTAGCAAACCTATACATTTTTGAAAAGTAGACACCCAGGGGAATCCAGGATGGGGTGACTTGACTGGCTCTCACCAGGTTCTGTTACCCAGAATCCCTTGCAAACCTAAAAAATTGGCAAAAAAAACACATTTTCCTCACTTTTCTGTGGTGGAAAGTTCTGGAATCTGCGTGGATCCACAAAATTCCACCCACCCCGCGTTCCCCAAGGTCTTCCCAAAAAAATGGTACCTCACTTGTGTGGGTAGGCCTAGTGCCCGCGACAGGAAGCAGCGCAAAACGCAACGTGGACACACCACATTTTCACAGTGAAAAATGACCCTTTTTTTGCAAAGTGCCTAGCTGTCGTTTTTGAACCCTAGCTCTGCCGGCACTTTGGGAAACCTAGCAAACCTATACATTTTTGAAAAGTAGACACCCAGGGGAATCCAGGATGGGGTGACTTGACTGGCTCTCACCAGGTTCTGTTACCCAGAATCCCTTGCAAACCTAAAAAATTGGCAAAAAAAACACATTTTCCTCACTTTTCTGTGGTGGAAAGTTCTGGAATCTGCGTGGATCCACAAAATTCCACCCACCCCGCGTTCCCCAAGGTCTTCCGAAAAAAATGGTACCTCACTTGTGTGGGTAGGCCTAGTGCCCGCGACAGGAAGCAGCGCAAAACGCAACGTGGACGCACCACATTTTCACAGTGAAAAATGACCCTTTTTTTGCAAAGTGCCTAGCTGTCGTTTTTGAACCCTAGCTCTGCCGGCACTTTGGGAAACCTAGCAAACCTATACATTTTTGAAAAGTAGACACCCAGGGGAATCCAGGATGGGGTGACTTGACTGGCTCTCACCAGGTTCTGTTACCCAGAATCCCTTGCAAACCTAAAAAATTGGCAAAAAAAACACATTTTCCTCACTTTTCTGTGGTAGAAAGTTCTGGAATCTGCGTGGATCCACAAAATTCCACCCACCCCGCGTTCCCCAAGGTCTTCCAAAAAAAATGGTACCTCACTTGTGTGGGTAGGCCTAGTGCCCGCGACAGGAAGCAGCGCAAAACGCAACGTGGACGCACCACATTTTCACAGTGAAAAATGACCCTTTTTTTGCAAAGTGCCTAGCTGTAGTTTTTGAACCCTAGCTCTGCCGGCACTTTGGGAAACCTAGCAAACCTATACATTTTTGAAAAGTAGACACCCAGGGGAATCCAGGATGGGGTGACTTGACTGGCTCTCACCAGGTTCTGTTACCCAGAATCCCTTGCAAACCTAAAAAATTGGCAAAAAAAACACATTTTCCTCACTTTTCTGTGGTGGAAAGTTCTGGAATCTGCGTGGATCCACAAAATTCCACCCACCCCGCGTTCCCCAAGGTCTTCCCAAAAAAATGGTACCTCACTTGTGTGGGTAGGCCTAGTGCCCGCGACAGGAAGCAGCGCAAAACGCAACGTGGACGCACCACATTTTCACAGTGAAAAATGACCCTTTTTTTGCAAAGTGCCTAGCTGTCGTTTTTGAACCCTAGCTCTGCCGGCACTTTGGGAAACCTAGCAAACCTATACATTTTTGAAAAGTAGACACCCAGGGGAATCCAGGATGGGGTGACTTGACTGGCTCTCACCAGGTTCTGTTACCCAGAATCCCTTGCAAACCTAAAAAATTGGCAAAAAAAACACATTTTCCTCACTTTTCTGTGGTGGAAAGTTCTGGAATCTGCGTGGATCCACAAAATTCCACCCACCCCGCGTTCCCCAAGGTCTTCCCAAAAAAATGGTACCTCACTTGTGTGGGTAGGCCTAGTGCCCGCGACAGGAAGCAGCGCAAAACGCAACGTGGACGCACCACATTTTCACAGTGAAAAATGACCCTTTTTTTGCAAAGTGCCTAGCTGTAGTTTTTGAACCCTAGCTCTGCCGGCACTTTGGGAAACCTAGCAAACCTATACATTTTTGAAAAGTAGACACCCAGGGGAATCCAGGATGGGGTGACTTGACTGGCTCTCACCAGGTTCTGTTACCCAGAATCCCTTGCAAACCTAAAAAATTGGCAAAAAAAACACATTTTCCTCACTTTTCTGTGGTGGAAAGTTCTGGAATCTGCGTGGATCCACAAAATTCCACCCACCCCGCGTTCCCCAAGGTCTTCCCAAAAAAATGGTACCTCACTTGTGTGGGTAGGCCTAGTGCCCGCGACAGGAAGCAGCGCAAAACGCAACGTGGACGCACCACATTTTCACAGTGAAAAATGACCCTTTTTTTGCAAAGTGCCTAGCTGTAGTTTTTGAACCCTAGCTCTGCCGGCACTTTGGGAAACCTAGCAAACCTATACATTTTTGAAAAGTAGACACCCAGGGGAATCCAGGATGGGGTGACTTGACTGGCTCTCACCAGGTTCTGTTACCCAGAATCCCTTGCAAACCTAAAAAATTGGCAAAAAAACACATTTTCCTCACTTTTCTGTGGTGGAAAGTTCTGGAATCTGCGTGGATCCACAAAATTCCACCCACCCCGCGTTCCCCAAGGTCTTCCCAAAAAAATGGTACCTCACTTGTGTGGGTAGGCCTAGTGCCCGCGACAGGAAGCAGCGCAAAACGCAACGTGGACGCACCACATTTTCACAGTGAAAAATGACCCTTTTTTTGCAAAGTGCCTAGCTGTCGTTTTTGAACCCTAGCTCTGCCGGCACTTTGGGAAACCTAGCAAACCTATACATTTTTGAAAAGTAGACACCCAGGGGAATCCAGGATGGGGTGACTTGACTGGCTCTCACCAGGTTCTGTTACCCAGAATCCCTTGCAAACCTAAAAAATTGGCAAAAAAAACACATTTTCCTCACTTTTCTGTGGTGGAAAGTTCTGGAATCTGCGTGGATCCACAAAATTCCACCCACCCCGCGTTCCCCAAGGTCTTCCCAAAAAAATGGTACCTCACTTGTGTGGGTAGGCCTAGTGCCCGCGACAGGAAGCAGCGCAAAACGCAACGTGGACGCACCACATTTTCACAGTGAAAAATGACCCTTTTTTTGCAAAGTGCCTAGCTGTCGTTTTTGAACCCTAGCTCTGCCGGCACTTTGGGAAACCTAGCAAACCTATACATTTTTGAAAAGTAGACACCCAGGGGAATCCAGGATGGGGTGACTTGACTGGCTCTCACCAGGTTCTGTTACCCAGAATCCCTTGCAAACCTAAAAAATTGGCAAAAAAAACACATTTTCCTCACTTTTCTGTGGTGGAAAGTTCTGGAATCTGCGTGGATCCACAAAATTCCACCCACCCCGCGTTCCCCAAGGTCTTCCCAAAAAAATGGTACCTCACTTGTGTGGGTAGGCCTAGTGCCCGCGACAGGAAGCAGCGCAAAACGCAACGTGGACGCACCACATTTTCACAGTGAAAAATGACCCTTTTTTTGCAAAGTGCCTAGCTGTCGTTTTTGAACCCTAGCTCTGCCGGCACTTTGGGAAACCTAGCAAACCTATACATTTTTGAAAAGTAGACACCCAGGGGAATCCAGGATGGGGTGACTTGACTGGCTCTCACCAGGTTCTGTTACCCAGAATCCCTTGCAAACCTAAAAAATTGGCAAAAAAAACACATTTTCCTCACTTTTCTGTGGTAGAAAGTTCTGGAATCTGCGTGGATCCACAAAATTCCACCCACCCCGCGTTCCCCAAGGTCTTCCCAAAAAAATGGTACCTCACTTGTGTGGGTAGGCCTAGTGCCCGCGACAGGAAGCAGCGCAAAACGCAACGTGGACGCACCACATTTTCACAGTGAAAAATGACCCTTTTTTTGCAAAGTGCCTAGCTGTAGTTTTTGAACCCTAGCTCTGCCGGCACTTTGGGAAACCTAGCAAACCTATACATTTTTGAAAAGTAGACACCCAGGGGAATCCAGGATGGGGTGACTTGACTGGCTCTCACCAGGTTCTGTTACCCAGAATCCCTTGCAAACCTTAAAAATTGGCAAAAAAAACACATTTTCCTCACTTTTCTGTGGTGGAAAGTTCTGGAATCTGCGTGGATCCACAAAATTCCACCCACCCCGCGTTCCCCAAGGTCTTCCCAAAAAATGGTACCTCACTTGTGTGGGTAGGCCTAGTGCCCGCGACAGGAAGCAGCGCAAAACGCAACGTGGACACACCACATTTTCACAGTGAAAAATGACCCTTTTTTTGCAAAGTGCCTAGCTGTCGTTTTTGAACCCTAGCTCTGCCGGCACTTTGGGAAACCTAGCAAACCTATACATTTTTGAAAAGTAGACACCCAGGGGAATCCAGGATGGGGTGACTTGACTGGCTCTCACCAGGTTCTGTTACCCAGAATCCCTTGCAAACCTAAAAAATTGGCAAAAAAAACACATTTTCCTCACTTTTCTGTGGTGGAAAGTTCTGGAATCTGCGTGGATCCACAAAATTCCACCCACCCCGCGTTCCCCAAGGTCTTCCGAAAAAAATGGTACCTCACTTGTGTGGGTAGGCCTAGTGCCCGCGACAGGAAGCAGCGCAAAACGCAACGTGGACGCACCACATTTTCACAGTGAAAAATGACCCTTTTTTTGCAAAGTGCCTAGCTGTCGTTTTTGAACCCTAGCTCTGCCGGCACTTTGGGAAACCTAGCAAACCTATACATTTTTGAAAAGTAGACACCCAGGGGAATCCAGGATGGGGTGACTTGACTGGCTCTCACCAGGTTCTGTTACCCAGAATCCCTTGCAAACCTAAAAAATTGGCAAAAAAAACACATTTTCCTCACTTTTCTGTGGTAGAAAGTTCTGGAATCTGCGTGGATCCACAAAATTCCACCCACCCCGCGTTCCCCAAGGTCTTCCGAAAAAAATGGTACCTCACTTGTGTGGGTAGGCCTAGTGCCCGCGACAGGAAGCAGCGCAAAACGCAACGTGGACGCACCACATTTTCACAGTGAAAAATGACCCTTTTTTTGCAAAGTGCCTAGCTGTAGTTTTTGAACCCTAGCTCTGCCGGCACTTTGGGAAACCTAGCAAACCTATACATTTTTGAAAAGTAGACACCCAGGGGAATCCAGGATGGGGTGACTTGACTGGCTCTCACCAGGTTCTGTTACCCAGAATCCCTTGCAAACCTAAAAAATTGGCAAAAAAAACACATTTTCCTCACTTTTCTGTGGTGGAAAGTTCTGGAATCTGCGTGGATCCACAAAATTCCACCCACCCCGCGTTCCCCAAGGTCTTCCCAAAAAAATGGTACCTCACTTGTGTGGGTAGGCCTAGTGCCCGCGACAGGAAGCAGCGCAAAACGCAACGTGGACACACCACATTTTCACAGTGAAAAATGACCCTTTTTTTGCAAAGTGCCTAGCTGTCGTTTTTGAACCCTAGCTCTGCCGGCACTTTGGGAAACCTAGCAAACCTATACATTTTTGAAAAGTAGACACCCAGGGGAATCCAGGATGGGGTGACTTGACTGGCTCTCACCAGGTTCTGTTACCCAGAATCCCTTGCAAACCTAAAAAATTGGCAAAAAAAACACATTTTCCTCACTTTTCTGTGGTGGAAAGTTCTGGAATCTGCGTGGATCCACAAAATTCCACCCACCCCGCGTTCCCCAAGGTCTTCCCAAAAAAATGGTACCTCACTTGTGTGGGTAGGCCTAGTGCCCGCGACAGGAAGCAGCGCAAAACGCAACGTGGACGCACCACATTTTCACAGTGAAAAATGACCCTTTTTTTGCAAAGTGCCTAGCTGTAGTTTTTGAACCCTAGCTCTGCCGGCACTTTGGGAAACCTAGCAAACCTATACATTTTTGAAAAGTAGACACCCAGGGGAATCCAGGATGGGGTGACTTGACTGGCTCTCACCAGGTTCTGTTACCCAGAATCCCTTGCAAACCTAAAAAATTGGCAAAAAAAACACATTTTCCTCACTTTTCTGTGGTGGAAAGTTCTGGAATCTGCGTGGATCCACAAAATTCCACCCACCCCGCGTTCCCCAAGGTCTTCCCAAAAAAATGGTACCTCACTTGTGTGGGTAGGCCTAGTGCCCGCGACAGGAAGCAGCGCAAAACGCAACGTGGACGCACCACATTTTCACAGTGAAAAATGACCCTTTTTTTGCAAAGTGCCTAGCTGTAGTTTTTGAACCCTAGCTCTGCCGGCACTTTGGGAAACCTAGCAAACCTATACATTTTTGAAAAGTAGACACCCAGGGGAATCCAGGATGGGGTGACTTGACTGGCTCTCACCAGGTTCTGTTACCCAGAATCCCTTGCAAACCTAAAAAATTGGCAAAAAAAACACATTTTCCTCACTTTTCTGTGGTAGAAAGTTCTGGAATCTGCGTGGATCCACAAAATTCCACCCACCCCGCGTTCCCCAAGGTCTTCCCAAAAAAATGGTACCTCACTTGTGTGGGTAGGCCTAGTGCCCGCGACAGGAAGCAGCGCAAAACGCAACGTGGACGCACCACATTTTCACAGTGAAAAATGACCCTTTTTTTGCAAAGTGCCTAGCTGTAGTTTTTGAACCCTAGCTCTGCCGGCACTTTGGGAAACCTAGCAAACCTATACATTTTTGAAAAGTAGACACCCAGGGGAATCCAGGATGGGGTGACTTGACTGGCTCTCACCAGGTTCTGTTACCCAGAATCCCTTGCAAACCTAAAAAATTGGCAAAAAAAACACATTTTCCTCACTTTTCTGTGGTGGAAAGTTCTGGAATCTGCGTGGATCCACAAAATTCCACCCACCCCGCGTTCCCCAAGGTCTTCCCAAAAAAATGGTACCTCACTTGTGTGGGTAGGCCTAGTGCCCGCGACAGGAAGCAGCGCAAAACGCAACGTGGACGCACCACATTTTCACAGTGAAAAATGACCCTTTTTTTGCAAAGTGCCTAGCTGTAGTTTTTGAACCCTAGCTCTGCCGGCACTTTGGGAAACCTAGCAAACCTATACATTTTTGAAAAGTAGACACCCAGGGGAATCCAGGATGGGGTGACTTGACTGGCTCTCACCAGGTTCTGTTACCCAGAATCCCTTGCAAACCTAAAAAATTGGCAAAAAAAACACATTTTCCTCACTTTTCTGTGGTGGAAAGTTCTGGAATCTGCGTGGATCCACAAAATTCCACCCACCCCGCGTTCCCCAAGGTCTTCCCAAAAAAATGGTACCTCACTTGTGTGGGTAGGCCTAGTGCCCGCGACAGGAAGCAGCGCAAAACGCAACGTGGACACACCACATTTTCACAGTGAAAAATGACCCTTTTTTTGCAAAGTGCCTAGCTGTCGTTTTTGAACCCTAGCTCTGCCGGCACTTTGGGAAACCTAGCAAACCTATACATTTTTGAAAAGTAGACACCCAGGGGAATCCAGGATGGGGTGACTTGACTGGCTCTCACCAGGTTCTGTTACCCAGAATCCCTTGCAAACCTAAAAAATTGGCAAAAAAAACACATTTTCCTCACTTTTCTGTGGTGGAAAGTTCTGGAATCTGCGTGGATCCACAAAATTCCACCCACCCCGCGTTCCCCAAGGTCTTCCCAAAAAAATGGTACCTCACTTGTGTGGGTAGGCCTAGTGCCCGCGACAGGAAGCAGCGCAAAACGCAACGTGGACGCACCACATTTTCACAGTGAAAAATGACCCTTTTTTTGCAAAGTGCCTAGCTGTAGTTTTTGAACCCTAGCTCTGCCGGCACTTTGGGAAACCTAGCAAACCTATACATTTTTGAAAAGTAGACACCCAGGGGAATCCAGGATGGGGTGACTTGACTGGCTCTCACCAGGTTCTGTTACCCAGAATCCCTTGCAAACCTTAAAAATTGGCAAAAAAAACACATTTTCCTCACTTTTCTGTGGTGGAAAGTTCTGGAATCTGCGTGGATCCACAAAATTCCACCCACCCCGCGTTCCCCAAGGTCTTCCCAAAAAAATGGTACCTCACTTGTGTGGGTAGGCCTAGTGCCCGCGACAGGAAGCAGCGCAAAACGCAACGTGGACACACCACATTTTCACAGTGAAAAATGACCCTTTTTTTGCAAAGTGCCTAGCTGTCGTTTTTGAACCCTAGCTCTGCCGGCACTTTGGGAAACCTAGCAAACCTATACATTTTTGAAAAGTAGACACCCAGGGGAATCCAGGATGGGGTGACTTGACTGGCTCTCACCAGGTTCTGTTACCCAGAATCCCTTGCAAACCTAAAAAATTGGCAAAAAAACCACATTTTCCTCACTTTTCTGTGGTAGAAAGTTCTGGAATCTGCGTGGATCCACAAAATTCCACCCACCCCGCGTTCCCCAAGGTCTTCCGAAAAAAATGGTACCTCACTTGTGTGGGTAGGCCTAGTGCCCGCGACAGGAAGCAGCGCAAAACGCAACGTGGACGCACCACATTTTCACAGTGAAAAATGACCCTTTTTTTGCAAAGTGCCTAGCTGTCGTTTTTGAACCCTAGCTCTGCCGGCACTTTGGGAAACCTAGCAAACCTATACATTTTTGAAAAGTAGACACCCAGGGGAATCCAGGATGGGGTGACTTGACTGGCTCTCACCAGGTTCTGTTACCCTGAATCCCTTGCAAGCCTAAAAAATTGGCAAAAAAAACACATTTTCCTCACTTTTGTGTGGTAGAAAGTTCTGGAATCTGCGTGGATCCACAAAATTCCACCCACCCCGCGTTCCCCAAGGTCTTCCAAAAAAAATGGTACCTCACTTGTGTGGGTAGGCCTAGTGCCCGCGACAGGAAGCAGCGCAAAACGCAACGTGGACGCACCACATTTTCACAGTGAAAAATGACCCTTTTTTTGCAAAGTGCCTAGCTGTAGTTTTTGAACCCTAGCTCTGCCGGCACTTTGGGAAACCTAGCAAACCTATACATTTTTGAAAAGTAGACACCCAGGGGAATCCAGGATGGGGTGACTTGACTGGCTCTCACCAGGTTCTGTTACCCAGAATCCCTTGCAAACCTAAAAAATTGGCAAAAAAAACACATTTTCCTCACTTTTCTGTGGTGGAAAGTTCTGGAATCTGCGTGGATCCACAAAATTCCACCCACCCCGCGTTCCCCAAGGTCTTCCCAAAAAAATGGTACCTCACTTGTGTGGGTAGGCCTAGTGCCCGCGACAGGAAGCAGCGCAAAACGCAACGTGGACACACCACATTTTCACAGTGAAAAATGACCCTTTTTTTGCAAAGTGCCTAGCTGTAGTTTTTGAACCCTAGCTCTGCCGGCACTTTGGGAAACCTAGCAAACCTATACATTTTTGAAAAGTAGACACCCAGGGGAATCCAGGATGGGGTGACTTGACTGGCTCTCACCAGGTTCTGTTACCCAGAATCCCTTGCAAACCTAAAAAATTGGCAAAAAAACCACATTTTCCTCACTTTTCTGTGGTGGAAAGTTCTGGAATCTGCGTGGATCCACAAAATTCCACCCACCCCGCGTTCCCCAAGGTCTTCCCAAAAAAATGGTACCTCACTTGTGTGGGTAGGCCTAGTGCCCGCGACAGGAAGCAGCGCAAAACGCAACGTGGACGCACCACATTTTCACAGTGAAAAATGACCCTTTTTTTGCAAAGTGCCTAGCTGTAGTTTTTGAACCCTAGCTCTGCCGGCACTTTGGGAAACCTAGCAAACCTATACATTTTTGAAAAGTAGACACCCAGGGGAATCCAGGATGGGGTGACTTGACTGGCTCTCACCAGGTTCTGTTACCCAGAATCCCTTGCAAACCTAAAAAATTGGCAAAAAAAACACATTTTCCTCACTTTTCTGTGGTGGAAAGTTCTGGAATCTGCGTGGATCCACAAAATTCCACCCACCCCGCGTTCCCCAAGGTCTTCCCAAAAAAATGGTACCTCACTTGTGTGGGTAGGCCTAGTGCCCGCGACAGGAAGCAGCGCAAAACGCAACGTGGACACACCACATTTTCACAGTGAAAAATGACCCTTTTTTTGCAAAGTGCCTAGCTGTCGTTTTTGAACCCTAGCTCTGCCGGCACTTTGGGAAACCTAGCAAACCTATACATTTTTGAAAAGTAGACACCCAGGGGAATCCAGGATGGGGTGACTTGACTGGCTCTCACCAGGTTCTGTTACCCAGAATCCCTTGCAAACCTAAAAAATTGGCAAAAAAACCACATTTTCCTCACTTTTCTGTGGTAGAAAGTTCTGGAATCTGCGTGGATCCACAAAATTCCACCCACCCCGCGTTCCCCAAGGTCTTCCCAAAAAAATGGTACCTCACTTGTGTGGGTAGGCCTAGTGCCCGCGACAGGAAGCAGCGCAAAACGCAACGTGGACGCACCACATTTTCACAGTGAAAAATGACCCTTTTTTTGCAAAGTGCCTAGCTGTAGTTTTTGAACCCTAGCTCTGCCGGCACTTTGGGAAACCTAGCAAACCTATACATTTTTGAAAAGTAGACACCCAGGGGAATCCAGGATGGGGTGACTTGACTGGCTCTCACCAGGTTCTGTTACCCAGAATCCCTTGCAAACCTAAAAAATTGGCAAAAAAAACACATTTTCCTCACTTTTCTGTGGTGGAAAGTTCTGGAATCTGCGTGGATCCACAAAATTCCACCCACCCCGCGTTCCCCAAGGTCTTCCCAAAAAAATGGTACCTCACTTGTGTGGGTAGGCCTAGTGCCCGCGACAGGAAGCAGCGCAAAACGCAACGTGGACGCACCACATTTTCACAGTGAAAAATGACCCTTTTTTTGCAAAGTGCCTAGCTGTAGTTTTTGAACCCTAGCTCTGCCGGCACTTTGGGAAACCTAGCAAACCTATACATTTTTGAAAAGTAGACACCCAGGGGAATCCAGGATGGGGTGACTTGACTGGCTCTCACCAGGTTCTGTTACCCAGAATCCCTTGCAAACCTAAAAAATTGGCAAAAAAAACACATTTTCCTCACTTTTCTGTGGTGGAAAGTTCTGGAATCTGCGTGGATCCACAAAATTCCACCCACCCCGCGTTCCCCAAGGTCTTCCCAAAAAAATGGTACCTCACTTGTGTGGGTAGGCCTAGTGCCCGCGACAGGAAGCAGCGCAAAACGCAACGTGGACGCACCACATTTTCACAGTGAAAAATGACCCTTTTTTTGCAAAGTGCCTAGCTGTAGTTTTTGAACCCTAGCTCTGCCGGCACTTTGGGAAACCTAGCAAACCTATACATTTTTGAAAAGTAGACACCCAGGGGAATCCAGGATGGGGTGACTTGACTGGCTCTCACCAGGTTCTGTTACCCAGAATCCCTTGCAAACCTAAAAAATTGGCAAAAAAACACATTTTCCTCACTTTTCTGTGGTGGAAAGTTCTGGAATCTGCGTGGATCCACAAAATTCCACCCACCCCGCGTTCCCCAAGGTCTTCCCAAAAAAATGGTACCTCACTTGTGTGGGTAGGCCTAGTGCCCGCGACAGGAAGCAGCGCAAAACGCAACGTGGACGCACCACATTTTCACAGTGAAAAATGACCCTTTTTTTGCAAAGTGCCTAGCTGTAGTTTTTGAACCCTAGCTCTGCCGGCACTTTGGGAAACCTAGCAAACCTATACATTTTTGAAAAGTAGACACCCAGGGGAATCCAGGATGGGGTGACTTGACTGGCTCTCACCAGGTTCTGTTACCCAGAATCCCTTGCAAACCTAAAAAATTGGCAAAAAAAACACATTTTCCTCACTTTTCTGTGGTGGAAAGTTCTGGAATCTGCGTGGATCCACAAAATTCCACCCACCCCGCGTTCCCCAAGGTCTTCCCAAAAAAATGGTACCTCACTTGTGTGGGTAGGCCTAGTGCCCGCGACAGGAAGCAGCGCAAAACGCAACGTGGACACACCACATTTTCACAGTGAAAAATGACCCTTTTTTTGCAAAGTGCCTAGCTGTCGTTTTTGAACCCTAGCTCTGCCGGCACTTTGGGAAACCTAGCAAACCTATACATTTTTGAAAAGTAGACACCCAGGGGAATCCAGGATGGGGTGACTTGACTGGCTCTCACCAGGTTCTGTTACCCAGAATCCCTTGCAAACCTAAAAAATTGGCAAAAAAAACACATTTTCCTCACTTTTCTGTGGTGGAAAGTTCTGGAATCTGCGTGGATCCACAAAATTCCACCCACCCCGCGTTCCCCAAGGTCTTCCCAAAAAAATGGTACCTCACTTGTGTGGGTAGGCCTAGTGCCCGCGACAGGAAGCAGCGCAAAACGCAACGTGGACGCACCACATTTTCACAGTGAAAAATGACCCTTTTTTTGCAAAGTGCCTAGCTGTCGTTTTTGAACCCTAGCTCTGCCGGCACTTTGGGAAACCTAGCAAACCTATACATTTTTGAAAAGTAGACACCCAGGGGAATCCAGGATGGGGTGACTTGACTGGCTCTCACCAGGTTCTGTTACCCAGAATCCCTTGCAAACCTAAAAAATTGGCAAAAAAAACACATTTTCCTCACTTTTCTGTGGTAGAAAGTTCTGGAATCTGCGTGGATCCACAAAATTCCACCCACCCCGCGTTCCCCAAGGTCTTCCCAAAAAAATGGTACCTCACTTGTGTGGGTAGGCCTAGTGCCCGCGACAGGAAGCAGCGCAAAACGCAACGTGGACGCACCACATTTTCACAGTGAAAAATGACCCTTTTTTTGCAAAGTGCCTAGCTGTAGTTTTTGAACCCTAGCTCTGCCGGCACTTTGGGAAACCTAGCAAACCTATACATTTTTGAAAAGTAGACACCCAGGGGAATCCAGGATGGGGTGACTTGACTGGCTCTCACCAGGTTCTGTTACCCAGAATCCCTTGCAAACCTAAAAAATTGGCAAAAAAAACACATTTTCCTCACTTTTCTGTGGTGGAAAGTTCTGGAATCTGCGTGGATCCACAAAATTCCACCCACCCCGCGTTCCCCAAGGTCTTCCCAAAAAAATGGTACCTCACTTGTGTGGGTAGGCCTAGTGCCCGCGACAGGAAGCAGCGCAAAACGCAACGTGGACACACCACATTTTCACAGTGAAAAATGACCCTTTTTTTGCAAAGTGCCTAGCTGTCGTTTTTGAACCCTAGCTCTGCCGGCACTTTGGGAAACCTAGCAAACCTATACATTTTTGAAAAGTAGACACCCAGGGGAATCCAGGATGGGGTGACTTGACTGGCTCTCACCAGGTTCTGTTACCCAGAATCCCTTGCAAACCTAAAAAATTGGCAAAAAAAACACATTTTCCTCACTTTTCTGTGGTGGAAAGTTCTGGAATCTGCGTGGATCCACAAAATTCCACCCACCCCGCGTTCCCCAAGGTCTTCCCAAAAAAATGGTACCTCACTTGTGTGGGTAGGCCTAGTGCCCGCGACAGGAAGCAGCGCAAAACGCAACGTGGACGCACCACATTTTCACAGTGAAAAATGACCCTTTTTTTGCAAAGTGCCTAGCTGTCGTTTTTGAACCCTAGCTCTGCCGGCACTTTGGGAAACCTAGCAAACCTATACATTTTTGAAAAGTAGACACCCAGGGGAATCCAGGATGGGGTGACTTGACTGGCTCTCACCAGGTTCTGTTACCCAGAATCCCTTGCAAACCTAAAAAATTGGCAAAAAAAACACATTTTCCTCACTTTTCTGTGGTGGAAAGTTCTGGAATCTGCGTGGATCCACAAAATTCCACCCACCCCGCGTTCCCCAAGGTCTTCCCAAAAAAATGGTACCTCACTTGTGTGGGTAGGCCTAGTGCCCGCGACAGGAAGCAGCGCAAAACGCAACGTGGACGCACCACATTTTCACAGTGAAAAATGACCCTTTTTTTGCAAAGTGCCTAGCTGTAGTTTTTGAACCCTAGCTCTGCCGGCACTTTGGGAAACCTAGCAAACCTATACATTTTTGAAAAGTAGACACCCAGGGGAATCCAGGATGGGGTGACTTGACTGGCTCTCACCAGGTTCTGTTACCCAGAATCCCTTGCAAACCTAAAAATTGGCAAAAAAACACATTTTCCTCACTTTTCTGTGGTGGAAAGTTCTGGAATCTGCGTGGATCCACAAAATTCCACCCACCCCGCGTTCCCCAAGGTCTTCCCAAAAAAATGGTACCTCACTTGTGTGGGTAGGCCTAGTGCCCGCGACAGGAAGCAGCGCAAAACGCAACGTGGACGCACCACATTTTCACAGTGAAAAATGACCCTTTTTTTGCAAAGTGCCTAGCTGTAGTTTTTGAACCCTAGCTCTGCCGGCACTTTGGGAAACCTAGCAAACCTATACATTTTTGAAAAGTAGACACCCAGGGGAATCCAGGATGGGGTGACTTGACTGGCTCTCACCAGGTTCTGTTACCCAGAATCCCTTGCAAACCTAAAAAATTGGCAAAAAAAACACATTTTCCTCACTTTTCTGTGGTGGAAAGTTCTGGAATCTGCGTGGATCCACAAAATTCCACCCACCCCGCGTTCCCCAAGGTCTTCCCAAAAAAATGGTACCTCACTTGTGTGGGTAGGCCTAGTGCCCGCGACAGGAAGCAGCGCAAAACGCAACGTGGACACACCACATTTTCACAGTGAAAAATGACCCTTTTTTTGCAAAGTGCCTAGCTGTCGTTTTTGAACCCTAGCTCTGCCGGCACTTTGGGAAACCTAGCAAACCTATACATTTTTGAAAAGTAGACACCCAGGGGAATCCAGGATGGGGTGACTTGACTGGCTCTCACCAGGTTCTGTTACCCAGAATCCCTTGCAAACCTAAAAAATTGGCAAAAAAAACACATTTTCCTCACTTTTCTGTGGTGGAAAGTTCTGGAATCTGCGTGGATCCACAAAATTCCACCCACCCCGCGTTCCCCAAGGTCTTCCCAAAAAAATGGTACCTCACTTGTGTGGGTAGGCCTAGTGCCCGCGACAGGAAGCAGCGCAAAACGCAACGTGGACGCACCACATTTTCACAGTGAAAAATGACCCTTTTTTTGCAAAGTGCCTAGCTGTAGTTTTTGAACCCTAGCTCTGCCGGCACTTTGGGAAACCTAGCAAACCTATACATTTTTGAAAAGTAGACACCCAGGGGAATCCAGGATGGGGTGACTTGACTGGCTCTCACCAGGTTCTGTTACCCAGAATCCCTTGCAAACCTAAAAAATTGGCAAAAAAAACACATTTTCCTCACTTTTCTGTGGTGGAAAGTTCTGGAATCTGCGTGGATCCACAAAATTCCACCCACCCCGCGTTCCCCAAGGTCTTCCCAAAAAAATGGTACCTCACTTGTGTGGGTAGGCCTAGTGCCCGCGACAGGAAGCAGCGCAAAACGCAACGTGGACACACCACATTTTCACAGTGAAAAATGACCCTTTTTTTGCAAAGTGCCTAGCTGTAGTTTTTGAACCCTAGCTCTGCCGGCACTTTGGGAAACCTAGCAAACCTATACATTTTTGAAAAGTAGACACCCAGGGGAATCCAGGATGGGGTGACTTGACTGGCTCTCACCAGGTTCTGTTACCCAGAATCCCTTGCAAACCTAAAAAATTGGCAAAAAAACACATTTTCCTCACTTTTCTGTGGTGGAAAGTTCTGGAATCTGCGTGGATCCACAAAATTCCACCCACCCCGCGTTCCCCAAGGTCTTCCCAAAAAAATGGTACCTCACTTGTGTGGGTAGGCCTAGTGCCCGCGACAGGAAGCAGCGCAAAACGCAACGTGGACGCACCACATTTTCACAGTGAAAAATGACCCTTTTTTTGCAAAGTGCCTAGCTGTAGTTTTTGAACCCTAGCTCTGCCGGCACTTTGGGAAACCTAGCAAACCTATACATTTTTGAAAAGTAGACACCCAGGGGAATCCAGGATGGGGTGACTTGACTGGCTCTCACCAGGTTCTGTTACCCAGAATCCCTTGCAAACCTAAAAAATTGGCAAAAAAAACACATTTTCCTCACTTTTCTGTGGTGGAAAGTTCTGGAATCTGCGTGGATCCACAAAATTCCACCCACCCCGCGTTCCCCAAGGTCTTCCCAAAAAAATGGTACCTCACTTGTGTGGGTAGGCCTAGTGCCCGCGACAGGAAGCAGCGCAAAACGCAACGTGGACGCACCACATTTTCACAGTGAAAAATGACCCTTTTTTTGCAAAGTGCCTAGCTGTAGTTTTTGAACCCTAGCTCTGCCGGCACTTTGGGAAACCTAGCAAACCTATACATTTTTGAAAAGTAGACACCCAGGGGAATCCAGGATGGGGTGACTTGACTGGCTCTCACCAGGTTCTGTTACCCAGAATCCCTTGCAAACCTAAAAATTGGCAAAAAAAACACATTTTCCTCACTTTTCTGTGGTGGAAAGTTCTGGAATCTGCGTGGATCCACAAAATTCCACCCACCCCGCGTTCCCCAAGGTCTTCCCAAAAAATGGTACCTCACTTGTGTGGGTAGGCCTAGTGCCCGCGACAGGAAGCAGCGCAAAACGCAACGTGGACGCACCACATTTTCACAGTGAAAAATGACCCTTTTTTTGCAAAGTGCCTAGCTGTAGTTTTTGAACCCTAGCTCTGCCGGCACTTTGGGAAACCTAGCAAACCTATACATTTTTGAAAAGTAGACACCCAGGGGAATCCAGGATGGGGTGACTTGACTGGCTCTCACCAGGTTCTGTTACCCAGAATCCCTTGCAAACCTAAAAAATTGGCAAAAAAAACACATTTTCCTCACTTTTCTGTGGTGGAAAGTTCTGGAATCTGCGTGGATCCACAAAATTCCACCCACCCCGCGTTCCCCAAGGTCTTCCCAAAAAAATGGTACCTCACTTGTGTGGGTAGGCCTAGTGCCCGCGACAGGAAGCAGCGCAAAACGCAACGTGGACACACCACATTTTCACAGTGAAAAATGACCCTTTTTTTGCAAAGTGCCTAGCTGTCGTTTTTGAACCCTAGCTCTGCCGGCACTTTGGGAAACCTAGCAAACCTATACATTTTTGAAAAGTAGACACCCAGGGGAATCCAGGATGGGGTGACTTGACTGGCTCTCACCAGGTTCTGTTACCCAGAATCCCTTGCAAACCTAAAAATTGGCAAACAAAACACATTTTCCTCACTTTTCTGTGGTGGAAAGTTCTGGAATCTGCGTGGATCCACAAAATTCCACCCACCCCGCGTTCCCCAAGGTCTTCCCAAAAAAATGGTACCTCACTTGTGTGGGTAGGCCTAGTGCCCGCGACAGGAAGCAGCGCAAAACGCAACGTGGACGCACCACATTTTCACAGTGAAAAATGACCCTTTTTTTGCAAAGTGCCTAGCTGTAGTTTTTGAACCCTAGCTCTGCCGGCACTTTGGGAAACCTAGCAAACCTATACATTTTTGAAAAGTAGACACCCAGGGGAATCCAGGATGGGGTGACTTGACTGGCTCTCACCAGGTTCTGTTACCCAGAATCCCTTGCAAACCTAAAAAATTGGCAAAAAAAACACATTTTCCTCACTTTTCTGTGGTAGAAAGTTCTGGAATCTGCGTGGATCCACAAAATTCCACCCACCCCGCGTTCCCCAAGGTCTTCCAAAAAAATGGTACCTCACTTGTGTGGGTAGGCCTAGTGCCCGCGACAGGAAGCAGCGCAAAACGCAACGTGGACGCACCACATTTTCACAGTGAAAAATGACCCTTTTTTTGCAAAGTGCCTAGCTGTAGTTTTTGAACCCTAGCTCTGCCGGCACTTTGGGAAACCTAGCAAACCTATACATTTTTGAAAAGTAGACACCCAGGGGAATCCAGGATGGGGTGACTTGACTGGCTCTCACCAGGTTCTGTTACCCAGAATCCCTTGCAAACCTTAAAAATTGGCAAAAAAACACATTTTCCTCACTTTTCTGTGGTGGAAAGTTCTGGAATCTGCGTGGATCCACAAAATTCCACCCACCCCGCGTTCCCCAAGGTCTTCCCAAAAAAATGGTACCTCACTTGTGTGGGTAGGCCTAGTGCCCGCGACAGGAAGCAGCGCAAAACGCAACGTGGACGCACCACATTTTCACAGTGAAAAATGACCCTTTTTTTGCAAAGTGCCTAGCTGTAGTTTTTGAACCCTAGCTCTGCCGGCACTTTGGGAAACCTAGCAAACCTATACATTTTTGAAAAGTAGACACCCAGGGGAATCCAGGATGGGGTGACTTGACTGGCTCTCACCAGGTTCTGTTACCCAGAATCCCTTGCAAACCTAAAAAATTGGCAAAAAAAACACATTTTCCTCACTTTTCTGTGGTAGAAAGTTCTGGAATCTGCGTGGATCCACAAAATTCCACCCACCCCGCGTTCCCCAAGGTCTTCCCAAAAAAATGGTACCTCACTTGTGTGGGTAGGCCTAGTGCCCGCGACAGGAAGCAGCGCAAAACGCAACGTGGACGCACCACATTTTCACAGTGAAAAATGACCCTTTTTTTGCAAAGTGCCTAGCTGTAGTTTTTGAACCCTAGCTCTGCCGGCACTTTGGGAAACCTAGCAAACCTATACATTTTTGAAAAGTAGACACCCAGGGGAATCCAGGATGGGGTGACTTGACTGGCTCTCACCAGGTTCTGTTACCCAGAATCCCTTGCAAACCTTAAAAATTGGCAAAAAAAACACATTTTCCTCACTTTTCTGTGGTGGAAAGTTCTGGAATCTGCGTGGATCCACAAAATTCCACCCACCCCGCGTTCCCCAAGGTCTTCCCAAAAAAATGGTACCTCACTTGTGTGGGTAGGCCTAGTGCCCGCGACAGGAAGCAGCGCAAAACGCAACGTGGACGCACCACATTTTCACAGTGAAAAATGACCCTTTTTTTGCAAAGTGCCTAGCTGTCGTTTTTGAACCCTAGCTCTGCCGGCACTTTGGGAAACCTAGCAAACCTATACATTTTTGAAAAGTAGACACCCAGGGGAATCCAGGATGGGGTGACTTGACTGGCTCTCACCAGGTTCTGTTACCCAGAATCCCTTGCAAACCTAAAAAATTGGCAAAAAAAACACATTTTCCTCACTTTTCTGTGGTGGAAAGTTCTGGAATCTGCGTGGATCCACAAAATTCCACCCACCCCGCGTTCCCCAAGGTCTTCCCAAAAAAATGGTACCTCACTTGTGTGGGTAGGCCTAGTGCCCGCGACAGGAAGCAGCGCAAAACGCAACGTGGACGCACCACATTTTCACAGTGAAAAATGACCCTTTTTTTGCAAAGTGCCTAGCTGTCGTTTTTGAACCCTAGCTCTGCCGGCACTTTGGGAAACCTAGCAAACCTATACATTTTTGAAAAGTAGACACCCAGGGGAATCCAGGATGGGGTGACTTGACTGGCTCTCACCAGGTTCTGTTACCCAGAATCCCTTGCAAACCTTAAAAATTGGCAAAAAAAACACATTTTCCTCACTTTTCTGTGGTGGAAAGTTCTGGAATCTGCGTGGATCCACAAAATTCCACCCACCCCGCGTTCCCCAAGGTCTTCCCAAAAAAATGGTACCTCACTTGTGTGGGTAGGCCTAGTGCCCGCGACAGGAAGCAGCGCAAAACGCAACGTGGACGCACCACATTTTCACAGTGAAAAATGACCCTTTTTTTGCAAAGTGCCTAGCTGTAGTTTTTGAACCCTAGCTCTGCCGGCACTTTGGGAAACCTAGCAAACCTATACATTTTTGAAAAGTAGACACCCAGGGGAATCCAGGATGGGGTGACTTGACTGGCTCTCACCAGGTTCTGTTACCCAGAATCCCTTGCAAACCTAAAAAATTGGCAAAAAAACACATTTTCCTCACTTTTCTGTGGTGGAAAGTTCTGGAATCTGCGTGGATCCACAAAATTCCACCCACCCCGCGTTCCCCAAGGTCTTCCCAAAAAAATGGTACCTCACTTGTGTGGGTAGGCCTAGTGCCCGCGACAGGAAGCAGCGCAAAACGCAACGTGGACACACCACATTTTCACAGTGAAAAATGACCCTTTTTTTGCAAAGTGCCTAGCTGTCGTTTTTGAACCCTAGTTCTGCCGGCACTTTGGGAAACCTAGCAAACCTATACATTTTTGAAAAGTAGACACCCAGGGGAATCCAGGATGTGGTGACTTGACTGGCTCTCACCAGGTTCTGTTACCCAGAATCCCTTGCAAACCTAAAAAATTGGCAAACAAAACACATTTTCCTCACTTTTCTGTGGTGGAAAGTTCTGGAATCTGCGTGGATCCACAATATTCCACCCATCCCACGTTCCCCAAGGTCTTCCCAAAAAAATGGTACCTCACTTGTGTGGGTAGGCCTAGTGCCCGCGACAGGAAGCAGCGCAAAACGCAACGTGGACACACCACATTTTCACAGTGAAAAATGACCCTTTTTTTGCAAAGTGCCTAGCTGTCGTTTTTGAACCCTAGCTCTGCCGGCACTTTGGGAAACCTAGCAAACCTATACATTTTTGAAAAGTAGACACCCAGGGGAATCCAGGATGGGGTGACTTGACTGGCTCTCACCAGGTTCTGTTACCCAGAATCCCTTGCAAACCTAAAAAATTGGCAAAAAAACACATTTTCCTCACTTTTCTGTGGTAGAAAGTTCTGGAATCTGCGTGGATCCACAAAATTCCACCCACCCCGCGTTCCCCAAGGTCTTCCCAAAAAAATGGTACCTCACTTGTGTGGGTAGGCCTAGTGCCCGCGACAGGAAGCAGCGCAAAACGCAACGTGGACGCACCACATTTTCACAGTGAAAAATGACCCTTTTTTTGCAAAGTGCCTAGCTGTAGTTTTTGAACCCTAGCTCTGCCGGCACTTTGGGAAACCTAGCAAACCTATACATTTTTGAAAAGTAGACACCCAGGGGAATCCAGGATGGGGTGACTTGACTGGCTCTCACCAGGTTCTGTTACCCAGAATCCCTTGCAAACCTTAAAAATTGGCAAAAAAAACACATTTTCCTCACTTTTCTGTGGTGGAAAGTTCTGGAATCTGCGTGGATCCACAAAATTCCACCCACCCCGCGTTCCCCAAGGTCTTCCCAAAAAAATGGTACCTCACTTGTGTGGGTAGGCCTAGTGCCCGCGACAGGAAGCAGCGCAAAACGCAACGTGGACACACCACATTTTCACAGTGAAAAATGACCCTTTTTTTGCAAAGTGCCTAGCTGTCGTTTTTGAACCCTAGCTCTGCCGGCACTTTGGGAAACCTAGCAAACCTATACATTTTTGAAAAGTAGACACCCAGGGGAATCCAGGATGGGGTGACTTGACTGGCTCTCACCAGGTTCTGTTACCCAGAATCCCTTGCAAACCTAAAAAATTGGCAAAAAAAACACATTTTCCTCACTTTTCTGTGGTGGAAAGTTCTGGAATCTGCGTGGATCCACAAAATTCCACCCACCCCGCGTTCCCCAAGGTCTTCCCAAAAAAATGGTACCTCACTTGTGTGGGTAGGCCTAGTGCCCGCGACAGGAAGCAGCGCAAAACGCAACGTGGACGCACCACATTTTCACAGTGAAAAATGACCCTTTTTTTGCAAAGTGCCTAGCTGTCGTTTTTGAACCCTAGCTCTGCCGGCACTTTGGGAAACCTAGCAAACCTATACATTTTTGAAAAGTAGACACCCAGGGGAATCCAGGATGGGGTGACTTGACTGGCTCTCACCAGGTTCTGTTACCCAGAATCCCTTGCAAACCTAAAAAATTGGCAAAAAAAACACATTTTCCTCACTTTTCTGTGGTAGAAAGTTCTGGAATCTGCGTGGATCCACAAAATTCCACCCACCCCGCGTTCCCCAAGGTCTTCCGAAAAAAATGGTACCTCACTTGTGTGGGTAGGCCTAGTGCCCGCGACAGGAAGCAGCGCAAAACGCAACGTGGACGCACCACATTTTCACAGTGAAAAATGACCCTTTTTTTGCAAAGTGCCTAGCTGTAGTTTTTGAACCCTAGCTCTGCCGGCACTTTGGGAAACCTAGCAAACCTATACATTTTTGAAAAGTAGACACCCAGGGGAATCCAGGATGGGGTGACTTGACTGGCTCTCACCAGGTTCTGTTACCCAGAATCCCTTGCAAACCTAAAAAATTGGCAAAAAAAACACATTTTCCTCACTTTTCTGTGGTGGAAAGTTCTGGAATCTGCGTGGATCCACAAAATTCCACCCACCCCGCGTTCCCCAAGGTCTTCCCAAAAAAATGGTACCTCACTTGTGTGGGTAGGCCTAGTGCCCGCGACAGGAAGCAGCGCAAAACGCAACGTGGACACACCACATTTTCACAGTGAAAAATGACCCTTTTTTTGCAAAGTGCCTAGCTGTCGTTTTTGAACCCTAGCTCTGCCGGCACTTTGGGAAACCTAGCAAACCTATACATTTTTGAAAAGTAGACACCCAGGGGAATCCAGGATGGGGTGACTTGACTGGCTCTCACCAGGTTCTGTTACCCAGAATCCCTTGCAAACCTTAAAAATTGGCAAAAAAAACACATTTTCCTCACTTTTCTGTGGTGGAAAGTTCTGGAATCTGCGTGGATCCACAAAATTCCACCCACCCCGCGTTCCCCAAGGTCTTCCCAAAAAAATGGTACCTCACTTGTGTGGGTAGGCCTAGTGCCCGCGACAGGAAGCAGCGCAAAACGCAACGTGGACGCACCACATTTTCACAGTGAAAAATGACCCTTTTTTTGCAAAGTGCCTAGCTGTAGTTTTTGAACCCTAGCTCTGCCGGCACTTTGGGAAACCTAGCAAACCTATACATTTTTGAAAAGTAGACACCCAGGGGAATCCAGGATGGGGTGACTTGACTGGCTCTCACCAGGTTCTGTTACCCAGAATCCCTTGCAAACCTAAAAAATTGGCAAAAAAAACACATTTTCCTCACTTTTCTGTGGTGGAAAGTTCTGGAATCTGCGTGGATCCACAAAATTCCACCCACCCCGCGTTCCCCAAGGTCTTCCCAAAAAAATGGTACCTCACTTGTGTGGGTAGGCCTAGTGCCCGCGACAGGAAGCAGCGCAAAACGCAACGTGGACGCACCACATTTTCACAGTGAAAAATGACCCTTTTTTTGCAAAGTGCCTAGCTGTAGTTTTTGAACCCTAGCTCTGCCGGCACTTTGGGAAACCTAGCAAACCTATACATTTTTGAAAAGTAGACACCCAGGGGAATCCAGGATGGGGTGACTTGACTGGCTCTCACCAGGTTCTGTTACCCAGAATCCCTTGCAAACCTAAAAAATTGGCAAACAAAACACATTTTCCTCACTTTTCTGTGGTGGAAAGTTCTGGAATCTGCGTGGATCCACAAAATTCCACCCACCCCGCGTTCCCCAAGGTCTTCCCAAAAAAATGGTACCTCACTTGTGTGGGTAGGCCTAGTGCCCGCGACAGGAAGCAGCGCAAAACGCAACGTGGACGCACCACATTTTCACAGTGAAAAATGACCCTTTTTTTGCAAAGTGCCTAGCTGTAGTTTTTGAACCCTAGCTCTGCCGGCACTTTGGGAAACCTAGCAAACCTATACATTTTTGAAAAGTAGACACCCAGGGGAATCCAGGATGGGGTGACTTGACTGGCTCTCACCAGGTTCTGTTACCCAGAATCCCTTGCAAACCTAAAAAATTGGCAAACAAAACACATTTTCCTCACTTTTCTGTGGTGGAAAGTTCTGGAATCTGCGTGGATCCACAAAATTCCACCCACCCCGCGTTCCCCAAGGTCTTCCCAAAAAAATGGTACCTCACTTGTGTGGGTAGGCCTAGTGCCCGCGACAGGAAGCAGCGCAAAACGCAACGTGGACACACCACATTTTCACAGTGAAAAATGACCCTTTTTTTGCAAAGTGCCTAGCTGTCGTTTTTGAACCCTAGCTCTGCCGGCACTTTGGGAAACCTAGCAAACCTATACATTTTTGAAAAGTAGACACCCAGGGGAATCCAGGATGGGGTGACTTGACTGGCTCTCACCAGGTTCTGTTACCCAGAATCCCTTGCAAACCTAAAAAATTGGCAAAAAAAACACATTTTCCTCACTTTTCTGTGGTAGAAAGTTCTGGAATCTGCGTGGATCCACAAAATTCCACCCACCCCGCGTTCCCCAAGGTCTTCCGAAAAAAATGGTACCTCACTTGTGTGGGTAGGCCTAGTGCCCGCGACAGGAAGCAGCGCAAAACGCAACGTGGACACACCACATTTTCACAGTGAAAAATGACCCTTTTTTTGCAAAGTGCCTAGCTGTAGTTTTTGAACCCTAGCTCTGCCGGCACTTTGGGAAACCTAGCAAACCTATACATTTTTGAAAAGTAGACACCCAGGGGAATCCAGGATGGGGTGACTTGACTGGCTCTCACCAGGTTCTGTTACCCAGAATCCCTTGCAAACCTTAAAAATTGGCAAAAAAAACACATTTTCCTCACTTTTCTGTGGTGGAAAGTTCTGGAATCTGCGTGGATCCACAAAATTCCACCCACCCCGCGTTCCCCAAGGTCTTACCCAAAAAATGGTACCTCACTTGTGTGGGTAGGCCTAGTGCCAGTGACAGGAAGCAGCGCAAAACGCAACGTGGACACACTACATTTTCACAGTGAAAAATGACCCTTTTTTTGCAAAGTGCCTAGCTGTCGTTTTTGAACCCTAGCTCTGCCGGCACTTTGGGAAACCTAGCAAACCTATACATTTTTGAAAAGTAGACACCCAGGGGAATCCAGGATGGGGTGACTTGACTGGCTCTCACCAGGTTCTGTTACCCAGAATCCCTTGCAAACCTTAAAAATTGGCAAAAAAAACACATTTTCCTCACTTTTCTGTGGTGGAAAGTTCTGGAATCTGCGTGGATCCACAAAATTCCACCCACCCCGCGTTCCCCAAGGTCTTACCAAAAAAATGGTACCTCACTTGTGTGGGTAGGCCTAGTGCCCGTGACAGGAAGCAGCGCAAAACGCAACGTGGACACACCACATTTTCACAGTGAAAAATGACCCTTTTTTGCAAAGTGCCTAGCTGTAGTTTTTGAACCCTAGCTCTGCCGGCACTTTGGGAAACCTAGCAAACCTATACATCTTTGAAAAGTAGACACCCAGGGGAATCCAGGATGGGGTGACTTGACTGGCTCTCACCAGGTTCTGTTACCCAGAATCCCTTGCAAACCTAAAAAATTGGCAAACAAAACACATTTTCCTCACTTTTCTGTGGTGGAAAGTTCTGGAATCTGCGTGGATCCACAAAATTCCACCCACCCTGCGTTCCCCAAGGTCTTCCCAAAAAAATGGTACCTCACTTGTGTGGGTAGGCCTAGTGCCCGCGACAGGAAGCAGCGCAAAACGCAACGTGGACACACCACATTTTCACAGTGAAAAATGACCCTTTTTTTGCAAAGTGCCTAGCTGTCGTTTTTGAACCCTAGCTCTGCCGGCACTTTGGGAAACCTAGCAAACCTATACATTTTTGAAAAGTAGACACCCAGGGGAATCCAGGATGGGGTGACTTGACTGGCTCTCACCAGGTTCTGTTACCCAGAATCCCTTGCAAACCTAAAAAATTGGCAAAAAAAACACATTTTCCTCACTTTTCTGTGGTAGAAAGTTCTGGAATCTGCGTGGATCCACAAAATTCCACCCACCCCGCGTTCCCCAAGGTCTTCCAAAAAAAATGGTACCTCACTTGTGTGGGTAGGCCTAGTGCCCGCGACAGGAAGCAGCGCAAAACGCAACGTGGACACACCACATTTTCACAGTGAAAAATGACCCTTTTTTTGCAAAGTGCCTAGCTGTAGTTTTTGAACCCTAGCTCTGCTGGCACTTTGGGAAACCTAGCAAACCTATACATTTTTGAAAAGTAGACACCCAGGGGAATCCAGGATGGGGTGACTTGACTGGCTCTCATCAGGTTCTGTTACCCAGAATCCCTTGCAAACCTTAAAAATTGGCAAAAAAAACACATTTTCCTCATTTTTCTGTGGTGGAAAGTTCTGGAATCTGCGTGGATCCACAAAATTCCACCCACCCCGCGTTCCCCAAGGTCTTACCAAAAAAATGGTACCTCACTTGTGTGGGTAGGCCTAGTGCCCGTGACAGGAAGCAGCGCAAAACGCAACGTGGACACACCACATTTTCACAGTGAAAAATGACCCTTTTTTTGCAAAGTGCCTAGCTGTCGTTTTTGAACCCTAGCTCTGCCGGCACTTTGGGAAACCTAGCAAACCTATACATTTTTGAAAAGTAGACACCCAGGGGAATCCAGGATGGGGTGACTTGACTGGCTCTCATCAGGTTCTGTTACCCAGAATCCCTTGCAAACCTAAAAAATTGGCAAAAAAAAACACATTTTCCTCACTTTTCTGCGGTGGAAAGTTCTGGAATCTGCGTGGATCCACAAAATTCCACCCACCCTGCGTTCCCCAAGGTCTTCCAAAAAAAATGGTACCTCACTTGTGTGGGTAGGCCTAGTGCCCGCGACAGGAAGCAGCGCAAAACGCAACATGGACGCACCACATTTTCACAGTGAAAAATGACCCTTTTTTTTGCAAAGTGCCTAGCTGTAGTTTTTGAACCCTAGCTCTGCCGGCACTTTGGGAAACCTAGCAAACCTATACATTTTTGAAAAGTAGACACCCAGGGAATCCAGGATGGGGTGACTTGACTGGCTCTCATCAGGTTCTGTTACCCAGAATCCCTTGCAAACCTAAAAAATTGGCAAACAAAACAAATTTTCCTCACTTTTCTGCGGTGGAAAGTTCTGGAATCTGCGTGGATCCACAAAATTCCACCCACCCTGCGTTCCCCAAGGTCTTACCAAAAAAATGGTACCTCACTTGTGTGGGTAGGCCTAGTGCCCGCGACAGGAAGCAGCGCAAAACGCAACGTGGACACACCACATTTTCACAGTGAAAAATGACCCTTTTTTTGCAAAGTGCCTAGCTGTCGTTTTTGAACCCTAGCTCTGCCGGCACTTTAGGAAACCTAGCAAACCTATACATTTTTGAAAAGTAGACACCCAGGGGAATCCAGGATGGGGTGACTTGACTGGCTCTCACCAGGTTCTGTTACCCAGAATCCCTTGCAAACCTAAAAAATTGGCAAAAAAAACACATTTTCCTCAATTTTCTGTGGTAGAAAGTTCTGGAATCTGCGTGGATCCACAAAATTCCACCCACCCCGCGTTCCCCAAGGTCTTCCCAAAAAAATGGTACCTCACTTGTGTGGGTAGGCCTAGTGCCCGCGACAGGAAGCAGCGCAAAACGCAACATGGACACACCACATTTTCACAGTGAAAAATGACCCTTTTTTTGCAAAGTGCCTAGCTGTAGTTTTTGAACCCTAGCTCTGCCGGCACTTTGGGAAACCTAGCAAACCTAAACATTTTTGAAAAGTAGACACCCAGGGGAATCCAGGATGGGGTGACTTGACTGGCTCTCACCAGGTTCTGTTACCCAGAATCCCTTGCAAACCTAAAAAATTGGCAAAAAAAACACATTTTCCTCACTTTTCTGTGGTGGAAAGTTCTGGAATCTGCGTGGATCCACAAAATTCCACCCACCCCGCGTTCCCCAAGGTCTTACCAAAAAAATGGTACCTCACTTGTGTGGGTAGGCCTAGTGCCCGCGACAGGAAGCAGCGCAAAACGCAACGTGGACACACCACATTTTCACAGTGAAAAATGACCCTTTTTTTGCAAAGTGCCTAGCTGTCGTTTTTGAACCCTAGCTCTGCCGGCACTTTGGGAAACCTAGCAAACCTATACATTTTTGAATAGTAGACACCCAGGGGAATCCAGGATGGGGTGACTTGACTGGCTCTCACCAGGTTCTGTTACCCAGAATCCCTTGCAAACCTAAAAAATTGGCAAAAAAAACACATTTTCCTCACTTTTCTGTGGTAGAAAGTTCTGGAATCTGCGTGGATCCACAAAATTCCACCCACCCGGCGTTCCCCAAGGTCTTTCCAAAAAAATGGTACCTCACTTGTGTGGGTAGGCCTAGTGCCCGCGACAGGAAGCAGCGCAAAACGCAACGTGGACGCACCACATTTTCACAGTGAAAAATGACCCTTTTTTTGCAAAGTGCCTAGCTGTAGTTTTTGAACCCTAGCTCTGCCGGCACTTTGGGAAACCTAGCAAACCTATACATTTTTGAAAAGTAGACACCCAGGGGAATCCAGGATGGGGTGACTTGACTGGCTCTCATCAGGTTCTGTTACCCAGAATCCCTTGCAAACCTAAACAATTGGCAAAAAAAACACATTTTCCTCATTTTCTGCGGTGGAAAGTTCTGGAATCTGCGTGGATCCACAAAATTCCACCCACCCTGCATTCCCCAAGGTCTTACCAAAAAAATGGTACCTCACTTGTGTGGGTAGGCCTAGTGCCCGCGACAGGAAGCAGCGCAAAACGCAACGTGGACACACCACATTTTCACAGTGAAAAATGACCCTTTTTTTGCAAAGTGCCTAGCTGTAGTTTTTGAACCCTAGCTCTGCCGGCACTTTGGGAAACCTAGCAAACCTATACATTTTTGAAAAGTAGACACCCTGGGGAATCCAGGATGGGGTGACTTGACTGGCTCTCATCAGGTTCTGTTACCCAGAATCCCTTGCAAACCTAAAAAATTGGCAAAAAAAAAACATTTTCCTCACTTTTCTGTGGTGGAAAGTTCTGGAATCTGCGTGGATCCACAAAATTCCACCCACCCCGCGTTCCCCAAGGTCTTACCAAAAAAATGGTACCTCACTTGTGTGGGTAGGCCTAGTGCCCGTGACAGGAAGCAGCGCAAAACGCAACGTGGACACACCACATTTTCACAGTGAAAAATGACCCTTTTTTTGCAAAGTGCCTAGCTGTCGTTTTTGAACCCTAGCTCTGCCGGCACTTTGGGAAACCTAGCAAACCTATACATTTTTGAATGGTAGACACCCAGGGGAATCCAGGATGGGGTGACTTGACTGGCTCTCATCAGGTTCTGTTACCCAGAATCCCTTGCAAACCTAACCAATTGGCAAAAAAAACACATTTTCCTCACTTTTCTGCGGTGGAAAGTTCTGGAATCTGCGTGGATCCACAAAATTCCACCCACCCTGCGTTCCCCAAGGTCTTACCAAAAAAATGGTACCTCACTTGTGTGGGTAGGCCTAGTGCCCGTGACAGGAAGCAGCGCAAAACACAACGTGGACACACCACATTTTCACAGTGAAAAATGACCCTTTTTTTGCAAAGTGCCTAGCTGTAGTTTTTGAACCCTAGCTCTGCCGGCACTTTGGGAAACCTAGCAAACCTATACATTTTTGAAAAGTAGACACCCAGGGGAATCCAGGATGGGGTGACTTGACTGGCTCTCATCAGGTTCTGTTACCCAGAATCCCTTGCAAACCTAAAAAATTGGCAAAAAAAACACATTTTCCTCACTTTTCTGCGGTGGAAAGTTCTGGAATCTGCGTGGATCCACAAAATTCCACCCACCCTGCGTTCCCCAAGGTCTTCCAAAAAAAATGGTACCTCACTTGTGTGGGTAGGCCTAGTGCCCGCGACAGGAAGCAGCGCAAAACGCAACGTGGACGCACCACATTTTCACAGTGAAAAATGACCCTTTTTTTGCAAAGTGCCTAGCTGTAGTTTTTGAACCCTAGCTCTGCCGGCACTTTGGGAAACCTAGCAAACCTATACATTTTTGAAAAGTAGACACCCAGGGGAATCCAGGATGGGGTGACTTGACTGGCTCTCACCAGGTTCTGTTACCCAGAATCCCTTGCAAACCTAAAAAATTGGCAAACAAAACACATTTTCCTCACTTTTCTGTGGTAGAAAGTTCTGGAATCTGCGTGGATCCACAAAATTTCACCCACCCCGCGTTCCCCAAGGTCTTCCAAAAAAAATGGTACCTCACTTGTGTGGGTAGGCCTAGTGCCCGCGACAGGAAGCAGCGCAAAACGCAACGTGGACACACCACATTTTCACAGTGAAAAATGACCCTTTTTTTGCAAAGTGCCTAGCTGTAGTTTTTGAACCCTAGCTCTGCCGGCACTTTGGGAAACCTATCAAACCTATACATTTTTGAAAAGTAGACACCCAGGGGAATCCAGGATGGGGTGACTTGACTGGCTCTCATCAGGTTCTGTTACCCAGAATCCCTTGCAAACCTAAAAAATTGGCAAAAAAACCACATTTTCCTCACTTTTCTGTGGTGGAAAGTTCTGGAATCTGCGTGGATCCACAAAATTCCACCCACCCCGCGTTCCCCAAGGTCTTACCAAAAAAATGGTACCTCACTTGTGTGGGTAGGCCTAGTGCCCGTGACAGGAAGCAGCGCAAAACGCAACGTGGACACACCACATTTTCACAGTGAAAAATGACCCTTTTTTTGCAAAGTGCCTAGCTGTAGTTTTTGAACCCTAGCTCTGCCGGCACTTTGGGAAACCTAGCAAACCTATACATTTTTGAAAAGTAGACACCCTGGGGAATCCAGGATGGGGTGACTTGACTGGCTCTCATCAGGTTCTGTTACCCAGAATCCCTCGCAAACCTAAAAAATTGGCAAAAAAAACACATTTTCCTCACTTTTCTGTGGTGGAAAGTTCTGGAATCTGCGTGGATCCACAAAATTCCACCCACCCCGCGTTCCCCAAGGTCTTACCAAAAATTGGTACCTCACTTGTGTGGGTAGGCCTAGTGCCCGTGACAGGAAGCAACGCAAAACACAACGTGGACACACCACATTTTCACAGTGAAAAATGACCCTTTTTTTGCAAAGTGCCTAGCTGTCGTTTTTGAACCCTAGCTCTGCCGGCATTTTGGGAAACCTAGCAAACCTATACATTTTTGAATGGTAGACACCCAGGGGAATCCAGGATGGGGTGACTTGACTGGCTCTCACCAGGTTCTGTTACCCAGAATCCCTTGCAAACATAAAAAATTTGCAAAAAAAACACATTTTCCTCAATTTTCTGTGGTGGAAAGTTCTGGAATCTGCGTGGATCCACAAAATTCCACCCACCCCGCGTTACCCAAGGTCTTCCCCAAAAAATGGTACCTCACTTGTGTGGGTAGGCCTAGTGCCCGCGACAGGAAGCAGCGCAAAACGCAACGTGGACGCACCACATTTTCACAGTGAAAAATGACCCTTTTTTTGCAAAGTGCCTAGCTGTAGTTTTTGAACCCTAGCTCTGCCGGCACTTTGGGAAACCTAGCAAACCTATACATTTTTGAAAAGTAGACACCCAGGGGAATCCAGGATGGGGTGACTTGACTGGCTCTCCTCAGGTTCTGTTACCCAGAATCCCTTGCAAACCTAAATAATTGGCAAAAAAACCACATTTTCCTCACTTTTCTGTGGTGGAAAGTTCTGGAATCTGCGTAGATCCACAAAATTCCACGCACCCCGCGTTCCCCAAGGTCTTACCAAAAAAATGGTACCTCACTTGTGTGGGTAGGCCTAGTGCCCGCGACAGGAAGCAGCACAAAACGCAACGTGGACACACCACATTTTCACAGTGAAAAATGACCCTTTTTTTGCAAAGTGCCTAGCTGTCGTTTTTGAACCCTAGCTCTGCCGGCACTTTTGGAAACCTAGCAAACCTATACATTTTTGAAAAGTAGACACCCAGGGGAATCCAAGATGGGGTGACTTGACTGGCTCTCACCAGGTTCTGTTACCCAGAATCCCTTGCAAACCTTAAAAATTGGCAAAAAAAACACATTTCCCTCACTTTTGTGTGGTAGAAAGTTCTGGAATCTGCGTGGATCCACAAAATTCCACCCACCCGCGTTCCCCAAGGTCTTCCAAAAAAAATGGAACCTCATTTGTGTGGGTAGGCCTAGTGCCCGCGACAGGAAGCAGCGCAAAACGCAACGTGGACGCACCACATTTTCACAGTGAAAAATGACCCATTTTTTGCAAAGTGCCTAGCTGTAGTTTTTGAACCCTAGCTCTGTCGGCACTTAGGGAAACCTAGCAAACCTATACATTTTTGAAAAGTAGACACCCAGGGGAATCCAGGATGGGGAGACTTGACTGGCTCTCACCAGGTTCTGTTACCCAGAATCCCTTGCAAACCTTAAAAATTGTCCAAAAAAACACATTTTCCTCACTTTTCTGTGGTGGAAAGTTCTGGAATCTGCGTGGATCCACAAGATTCCACCCACCCCGCGTTTCGCAAGGTCTTCCAGAAAAAATGGTACCTCACTTGTGTGGGTAGGCCTAGTGCCCGCGACAGGAAGCAGCGCAAAACGCAACGTGGACGCACGACATTTTGTGATAGGCAATTTTAATGTCGCCTCAATACATTGTGGGCCCTTGCCTGTCGCGGGTACTTGGGCCTCCCAACCGAGTGAGGCACCATTTTTATCGGGAGAACTGGGCAAACGCTGGGTGGTAGGAATTTTGTGTCAGCCCGGTGATTCCACAACTTTACCACACAAAAATGTGTGAAAAAAGGGATTTTTTCAGCAAAATGTCAGGTTTGCAGGGGATTCTGGGTAAGAAAACGTTGGGGGATCCACGCAAGCCATACCTCCCTGGAATCCCCCGGGTGTCTACTTTTCAGAAATGTGTGGGTTTGGTAGGTTTCCCTAGGTGGCCACCGAGCCCCGGGCCAAAACGTCATGGGACCCCCCTTGCAAAACCAGGTCGTTTTTTATAGGCCATTTTGAGGTCGCCTCAATACGTTGTGGGCCCTTGCCTGTCGCGGGTACTTGGGCCTCCCACCCGAGTGAGGCACCATTTTTATTGGGAGACCTGGGGGGACGCTGGGTGGTAGGAAATTTGTGTCAGCCCGGTGATGCCACAACTTTACCACACAAAAATGTGTGAAAAAAGGGATTTTTTCAGCAAAATGTCAGGTTTGCAGGGGATTCTGGGTAAGAAAATGTTGGGGGATCCACGCAAGCCATACCTCCCTGGAATCCCCGGGTGTCTACTTTTCAGAAATGTGTGGGTTTGGTAGGTTTCCTAGGTGGCCGCCGAGCCCCGGGCCAAAACGTCATGGGACCCCCTTGCAAAACCAGGTCGTTTTGTGATAGGCCATTTTGAGGTCGCCTCAATACGTTGTGGGCCCTTGCCTGTCGCGGGTACTTGGGCCTCCCACCCGAGTGAGGCACCATTTTTACCAGGGGACCTGGGGTAACGCTGGGTGGTAGGAAATTTGTGTCAGCAAGGTGATGCCACAACTTTACCACACAAAAATGTGTGAAAAAGGGATTTTTTCAGCAAAATGTCAGGTTTGCAGGGGATTCTGGGTAAGAAAACGTTGGGGGATCCACGCAAGCCATACCTCCCTGGAATCCCCGGGTGTCTACTTTTCAGAAATGTGTGGGTTTGGTAGGTTTCCCTAGGTGGCCGCCGAGCCCCGGGCCAAAACGTCATGGGACCCCCTTGCAAAACCAGGTCGTTTTGTGGTAGGCCATTTTGAGGTTGCCTCAATACGTTGTGGTCCCTTGCCTGTCGCGGGTACTTGGGCCTCCCACCCGAGTGAGGCACCATTTTTATCAGGAGACCTGGGGGAACGCTGGGTGGTAGGAAATTTGTGTCAGCCCGGTGATGCCACAACTTTACCACACAAAAATGTGTGAAAAAATTGATTTTTTCAGCAAAATGTCAGGTTTGCAGGGGATTCTGGGTAAGAAAACGTTGGGGGATCCACGCAAGCCATACCTCCCTGGAATCCCCTGGGTGTCTACTTTTCAGAAATGTGTGGGTTTGGTAGGTTTCCCTAGGTGGCCGCCGAGCCCCGGGCCAAAACGTCATGGGACCCCCTTGCAAAACCAGGTCGTTTTGTGATAGGCCATTTTGAGGTCGCCTCAATACGTTGTGGGTCCTTGCCTGTCGCGGGTCCTTGGGCGTCCCACCCGAGTGAGGCACCATTTTTATTGGGAGACCTGGGGGAACGCTGGGTGGTAGGAAATTTGTGTCAGCCCGGTGATGCCACAACTTTACCACACAAAAATGTGTGAAAAAATTGATTTTTTCAGCAAAATGTCAGGTTTGCAGGGGATTCTGGGTAAGAAAACGTTGGGGGATCCACGCAAGCCATACCTCCCTGGAATCCCCCGGGTGTCTACTTTTCAGAAATGTGTGGGTTTGGTGGGTTTCCCTAGGTGGCTGCCGAGCCCCGGGCCAAAACGTCATGGGACCCCCCTTGCAAAACCAGGTCGTTTTGTGATAGGCCATTTTGAGGTCGCCTCAATACGTTGTGGGCCCTTGCCTGTCGCGGGTACTTGGGCCTCCCACCCGAGTGAGGCACCATTGTTATCAGGAGACCTGGGGGGACGCTGGGTGGTAGGAATTTTATGTCAGCCCCGTGATGCCACAACTTTACCACACAAAAATGAGTGAAAAAAGTGATTTTTTCAGCAAAATGTCAGGTTTGCAGGGGATTCTGGGTAAGAAAACGTTGGGGGATCCACGCAAGCCATACCTCCCTGGAATCCCCGGGTGTCTACTTTTCAGAAATGTATGGGCTTGGTAGGTTTCCCTAGGTGGCCGCCGAGCCCCGGGCCAAAACCCAGGTGACCCCCTTGCAAAACCAGGTCATTTTGAGATAATGTGTTGTTTATTTCTGCAGCGTGAAAATGTTGGCACTATATTGCAAGGAAAATGTGACAGACATTTTGAGGTTTGCAGGACATTGTGGGTACCATAACTTGTTGGGATCCACAAGAGAGATATCACCATGTACTCCCATGGGTGTTTCGTTTACGACAATATCTACAGTTGGTAGGTTATTCTTAGACGGAATGTACACCTTGGCAGACAGACTAAAAAGACAAAGATTACTGCACAGCCATCTATTCCTCAAGCACACACACATAGTGGTTGGATTTGGCACGAGGGCAAGTGATGGTTCAGTATATACAATTTTATTAACAAGAGATTTCACAAAAATGAAATGCACTGTCAATAATTGAAAGGACAAAAAACTGAACCAGTGACTCGCAGCTCGTGAGCTGTAAAGCCACGTCAAGGTCTCAACCGCTTTACAGGCCATTCACACACCTTTCATGCGTGATACACACAAGACCATTCACACCACCAGGCACGAAACAAACACATTACAACATTCACAAAAAGGGACAAGGTACACCCTGCTTGAGAAAGACAAACAAAAATATTACTGCACAGCCATCTAATCCTCAAGCACACACACATACTGGTTGGATTTGGCACGAGGGTGAGTGATGGTTCAGTATATACAATTGTATTAACAAGTGATTTCACAAAAATGAAATGCACTGTTAATAATTGAAAGGACGAGAAACTGAACCATTGACTCACAGCTCGTGAGCTGTAAAGCCACGACAAGGCACCAACCTCTTTACAGGCCATTCATACACCTTTCATACGTGTGACACATACAAAACCATTCACACCACCAGCCGCGGGCCCATCACATTACAAAACTCACACCAGCAGACAGCGCCATTCAAGGGCCCATCACTTTCACACGCCCACATTCCTAACACAGCAACCACACAAGCTGATGGATTGCGTGGAGTGTCGCTCGGCTAGCAGTGTGTGTAGTGACCAGCAGCAAGTCACTACTCACACACCGCCAGCCAAGCGCCAGTCCACGCATACCGCCAGCCAAGCGCCACTTCACGCACACCGCCAGCCAAGCGCCACTCCACGCACACTGCCAGCCAAGCGCCACTCCACGCACACCGCCAGCCAAGCGCCACTCCACGCACACCGCCAGCCAAGCGCCACTCCACGCACACCGCCAGCCTAGCGCCACTCCACGCACACCGCCAGCCAAGCGCCACTCCACGCACACCGCCAGCCAAGCACCAGCCTACACACACCACCATCACATTTAGGATTTTTTATACAAAAAAGAAAACACAAACAAATTGCAAATAGATACAAATCTACTAACACAAAATCAGAAACTAAATACATTGCACTAATGCCAACCTTGAAACAGAACAACAATTCTTAAACATTACAGACCAGGCAGTTCACTTTACCACTCATGGTTGCTCCCAATAATTATTTTGCTTGTGGTACGCTCTATAACAAGCAGGCACACACAGCCCAGGGTTAGAAGGACACTCAGGGCAGTACATACGAGTCTCCTTCCGCGTACCTCTTCGCCAACAGACTCTACATCTCCTAGTGGGAAAGTCTTTTGAGGGTGTAGGAGGAATGTGATCAGGAAAGTGGCGATCTTTCAATCGAGCCACATCCTCCACCACTCCAACTCTAGGAACACTTGCCTGTTCCACAACAACAAGGCTGCCTATGACAGACTGCTGAAACTGAACAAAAGTCAACTTTGACGCAGGAGAACACTACTTGAACACAACAAAAGCATTGAAAGTTGCTAAATTGAAGAGATGGATGGCCAACTTCTTATACCAAATGTAAGCCTTACGAATAGCAGTGTAAGGTTCCAACCTCTGATCTACTCTATCAACACCACCCATGTGCTTATTGTAGTCTAAAATGCACACAGGTTTGCGCACTTCAGCAATCTGACCCCAAACAGCCACAGGTGAAGTACTCTCATCATGGATGGTAGTCAGCATGTACACATCCCTCCTGTCCACAAATTTCACAGCTAGTAGTTCATCACTACGCAAGGAACTGCACTGTCCCCTCTGAAGTTTTTGCAAACAAGCTCTTTTGGATAACCTTTACGATTAGAGCGGATTGTGCCACAAGCAAAAGTGTCCACTTTGAACAATTCCTTAAACAATTGCACAGCAGTGTAGAAGTTATCAAGGTACAAATGGTGGCCTCTGTTAAACAGTCCTCTAGCAAGATCCCACACAATTTTCTCTGAAACTCCAAAAGTGGACGGACAACCAGGGGGTCAATAGTGGAATCCCTACCAGTGTACACACGCAAATTAAAAACATATGCTGTCCTACTCTCAGACAACATATACAGCTTAATTCCATAGCGTGCCCTCTTGCTAGGAATGTACTGCCTAAAAACCAAATGGCCCTTGAACAGGACCAAAGACTCATCAATAGATATTTCTTTCCCTGGAGTATAGATCTATGAAAATCAATCTACAAAGTGATCAAGAACAGGCCGAATCTTAAAAAGACGGTCACATTCAGGGTGATCTCGTGGCAACACCAAACCATTATCAACAAAATGCAGCATCCGAAGCAAAAGTAAATACCGATCACGAGTCATAACTGCAGGAAATATGGCCGTTGCCATCAAGGGACTGGTAGACCAATATGAACCCATGGACGGCTTCCTTATCAAACCCATCAAAAAAGTCAAACCCAAAAACTTCTTCATCTCTTCCAGATTTGTGGGACTCCACCGGGTAGCTCTAGAATGGGGCCTAAGTCTGGCACTGTTGTCCCTCAAAAACTGTTCAGCATACAAATTAGTCTGCTCAACAATCTCACCCAAAAATACATCATCCATAAACAACTGAAAATACTGTATAGGCAAATAATGTTCACAATCCACTTTACACCCTGCATAACCACTAAAGGCAGGCAACACCGGCTGCACCATGTTTGGATCAACCCAGAGTCCAGCACTTCCAGTAGGAAGCCTAGCAGCCCCAGGCTGCAATCCAGATGCCTCTTGCACCATCGGCACAGTAGTATCCTCCTCTAAAACAGGCACTTCATCTGCACTGAGAGTACCTTCATCATCCGATGATTCCATGTGGAGAGAAAACTCACAGCCTGAATCTTCCCCTCCCTCCTCTCCCTCAGACGCACTGTCAGTCTCATAATCCTGCTCAGAGGAAGATTCAAGAAGCAAACCAACCACCTGCTGAGCAGTCATTCTACGGCTAGCCATAATGCTTACTAATAAAGGTTACTTGTCAAACAAGTCAACAACAACAAACCCTTTGTAAAAAAAAGAAATAAACAAAATGTAGCTTTATCACAAAGACCTATATACTCCAACACTATACCACTCACGTGACAGAAGCAGCTAGACTCACCAACACCTACTCTGCACAGACACAGTAAGGATCAACAATATCCCACTAAAAAAGAAGAAAAAAAATTACACATAAGACAATGCAAAACATCGCAAAGAATTTCATGCTCTGAACACTAACAAATATGCTGCCATTATGACACCACTTACAAAAAAATTCATTCATGCATGACAATAATACTCATTTGGAGTACACACAACAAAAATATTTTTCTTACCAAATAAATGCAATTACGCAAAACTGCAGAACAACCACTGCTGAAACCGCAAACAGGAATCAAAAGCTTTACACTAGAATAAAAAGGAGAAAAAACCATTACAATCACATATGCAAATAATGCACCAGTCCACACACAATCCACCAGCCAAGCTAAGGGGTAGGTGGGCCAAAGAGTATAAATAAAATATTCACCCCCGTAAAAGGGGAGCCCTTTTGGCCACTCCCCAACACAAAAATTAAAAAAAACCCTGGTGTCTAGTGGCTTCTGCCCTCCTTGGGGGCAGATGGGCCTAAAAACATACTGCTATTCTGCCACCCAAGGGGTCACTCTCCACAAATAAATGCCTGGTGGACTAGTGGGAAGATACCTTTATCTTCCGCACACGATCTCTCACTACTCAACTCTACTCTCAACTCTATTCACAACTGGATGTTAGCTCACCAACTCATTCTGAATCCCGCCAAAACTGAATTCCTCCTCCTCTCTACCTCTCTCTCACCTCCTCCTGTTCAATCTTGGATGGATCAGCTGAACCTACTCAACAACAAACCTCATTGTCGACAGCGCTAAATCCCTAGGTGTCATTCTTGACAAAAGACTCAACCTAATCTCCCACATCAACTCTATTGCTAAGAACGCACGTTACCAGTTGCGCCTTCTATGGGGGATCCGTCGGTTCTTCCCGGAGAAAGACTTAAAAACCTTGGTACAATCTCTGGTTCTCTCAAGACTGGATTATTGCAATTCTCTTTTGACGGGCCTACCCAAATCCCACCTCTCCCCTCTCAAATCCATCCTCCATTCAGCAGCTCGCTTCATTTCAGGGTCTAAACGAAGCCACTCCTATCCTGTCCTCTCTTCGATGGCTTCCGATCGAGGCAAGATCTATTTACAAAACTGCCTGCATCACACACAAAGCCTTACACACGTCCTCCCCTCGTTAACTGGCGAATAAATTGAAATTGTCCGGTGGCTCTCGCCCTTCTCGCAATGCGGAAAAGCTTCTGCTTGAGCCCCCCCCCGTCTTCAAAAAGGAAAGATCGATGGCGCAATCCTTCTCAGGCAATGCGGTGAGAATCTGGAACTCGCTTCCCCCATTGCTCCGTGCCACCTCCTCTACCCGGATCTTCAAAGCTGACCTCAAATCTCTTCTCTTCCAAAGACACTTTCAGAACTAATACTTTCACTCTCAGCCCCCTCTAGGAAGTTCGCTCTTCATTGTAAATTTGTACTTTTTCCTGTACATTCCTCACCCTTGCGGTGCTGTGCTGGATTTGTGTACCCTTCATTTTAAGTCTCCTGTTTAATTCACGCCCTCTCTACTCCCTCATGGAAGTTCTTCCACTATAGGAAATTCTGTACTCCATGCCTATAGAAGTGCCTTCCCAGTGTGTTCTGAGTGACTGCCACTTATTGCAGTATTATACCTCTATTTGTATTTTGTATCTCATGTATCATGCACAATTGTCACTTTTTCCTCATGTAATGTAACGCTTGCTTTTGTATTATGCTCACTTGTAACCTTCTCCTCATGTAATGTTACTGTTCCTATTGTGCAGCGCTCTGACACCTTCAGGTAAAGCCCCGCGCTATATAAAAAAAACTGCCCCCCCCCCCCAAGGGGGCAGAGCACCAAAAACATATGGCCCCCAAAGGGGAGCGACCCTTGCCCAAGGGGCCGCTCCCCAAAACAGTATTTTCATTTTTTTTTTTAATTCCCTGATGTCTAGTGGGCATTCCTGCTGCACGATCGCATAATCGTGCAGCAGGAATGCACAAAAGAGGCATCGAGGGAAAGGAAAGGGTTTTCCTTTCCCTCGATGCCTCTTCTGTTTGAAATCCCCCTCCCCGGAGCCAAAACTAACCTTATTCCCGACGCGCTGGAAGCAAATGGCTTCCAGCGCTCGGGAACAAGGAAACCCCAATGACGTCAGCGCACCTCGCGCGCTGACGTCATTGAAGGGGACGGCGAGGGTAGGCAGGGGAAGCCCTTCCCCTGCCTTCCCCAAAAAAAACGACGATCGGATTCCCACGGGGGAGCGCTTCCCCCATGGGTGGTCTTATGACGAGCTGGACTCGTCATGAGCACACGACCACTGTGTGACATGACGAGTCCAGCTCGTCATAAGCATCGAAGGGGTTAATAGAAACTATTTAGTGCAATTAGTATCACAATGTCATGCAAATTCAACAGGATAAACATTTGTTGGTTACCTAGGAGAGAGATGAAAGAGAAAGAACACTGGAAAAATCAAGTTTCAGCATTTAGGTTATACAAACCAATTATGCAGAGTCAAAGCGCAATGAGTCACAGGAAATGAGTCCATAAACTCTTCAGCCGAAGAGTTATACCTGAACACTTTACCAGCCGGCAAAGTACAGGTCTGAGTCAGTTCGGAAAGTTCAGTTCAATTGGCTTTGGCATAAAGAAATCAGAGTTCAGTCCGACAGCATGGCAGGCGGGAAAATTGGAAATTACAACTAGCCCCTGACTCCTCCTCCAAGGGTCATTATACTTCCAAAAGTTCTCAGTTTACGCCCACAAAGTATCCTTTCCATCATACGATATGGTTTCCATTGGTTGTCCACAGTGGGCTGCTCATGGTGTGATCAATACCTCACTAAGAAATCCGGAAGCATTAAGTAATCCTTTTGCAAAATCATCAAATTCAATAACTTTATATTTTCATCTTTTCCTCGGAAGTAAGAAAATTCACTTTGTTCGCTGTCTGTACGTTCCCAGACGCTCTCTCTGGGTTTGCAATTGTATTGATACATTTCTGTCAAAAATGTTGCTGATTCAAGAGAGAATCTATTGTTTTGAAAGACTAAGAAAGAAACTTCATGAAAAGTTCTCACAGCATTCAAAATGATTACTTTAGCTAGATTCTGCTTTTTGAACGAGGAAAAGAAAGCATTTGAGGCCTACATGAAAACTTGCTGAATCACTATCACGATATGATTTATATAAAACACACATTAATATAAATATTTCATTTTCCAATTTAATTCACTCATTAATCTTCTCTTAAAGGTTACATATCAATATTAGATACTACTAAAAAAATATTTCACACGTTTATATTCCAAAACAGATTGATGTACATGTTACTTTTGATATGCACATTTGTATCACACAATAGTAAATAAAACTAAGAATCTTCATATGGACAAGCATCTTTAAACTCAGCATTTTTATCATTTTCAAGTGTTTCATTATGTAAGCATTAGCTTAATTTATCATTTTTAGAAGTCATCAGCCGCACATTTTCTACATTAGCTATGTTTGGATTGTTAATCACATGATTACGTTGCATAATCAAATACCTTTTTCTCTCTCTTTATTTACGTATTTCACATTTTCACGTTTCAAAACATTTCTGCATGCTTTTACAATGGAGAAGAAAATCTCATGTTTTTTGTCTTCAACCATTTTACACATTTTTATCAAAATTATTGTCGTAAATCTCATTTGATGGTGAGAATTGATAGAGGCAACCATCATTAAACTTTTACGCTCCATCAAAAGACAGATGAGGCTAAGTGTGCACACACTGTCAACAATATTTTTTACCATGGACATTGCTACAGGTGATAATTGGAGGTATTTGTGTGGACAAAAACACCTTTAGAAGGAGCTATTGACCACAAAAGGGGATATGGAAAATGCCAATACCACGGTTTGTTCTTCTTGTCAACATAAGCAACCTACTTCCAATGAGCCCTCTATAATGTCACATCTACAGGATGATGCAGTATTGTAAATGGAATGTACTGTTACCTCATTGCCGCTAAAAAAGATCTCCAGCCTCAATGTCTCTTCTGAATCTTTCCAGACCAGAAGTCTAAGATACTCCTTACCCATTCACCCCATGATTAGAAGGGCAGTTGGGGTGGAGTGTCATCACTGATGGTCATGCCGTTGTTTCATCACAATGTCCCTCATCATTCCTTCTAGGTTGTACCAGTGCTTTTTTATAGTGTCTGCCACACAGTAAACACTGTCTTCACTTTGTCAACAACCACATGCCATAGTCTTGTTGTGCATTTTGTCATTAGATGGCCAAGACCTCTGACCTCCTGGTCAGGGACTCTGCCCCAGCAGCTCCGCTGTTGTGCCGCTGCCCCCTCACCTCTCTTAGTGAGTAGGTGTTCGAGACCTGTCTACTCACTTTTGTGCCTGGTGAGCGTGTTTTTGTCTATATATGTAATTGTGTCTGTATTTGGTTTTCTGCCTTGTAATTGTTATTTTTTGTTAAGTTGCCTTTTCTGTGCCCTTGTTGTGTCCTCCGTGCCCGCTTCGTTGCCCTCTCCTGCCGCTGCTGCCCCCGCGGCCCCTGCCGACTCCCGCCTCCCAGCTGCGCTTCCCTCCCCCCTTCCCATTTTAATGACAGCCGCTGCTCAGGCATGCGAGCAAGACCTCTGACCTCTTGGTCAGGGACTCTGCCCTCTGCCCCAGCAGCTCCGCTGTTGTGCCGCTGTCCCCTTACCTCTCTTAGTGAGTAGGTGTTCGAGACCTGTCTACTCGTTTTTGTGCCTGGTGAGCGTTTTTGTGCCTGTATTTGGTTTTCTGCCTTGTAATTGTTATTTTTTGTTAAATTGCCTTTTCTGTGCCCTTGTTGTGTCCTCCGTGCCCGTTACGTTGCCCTTTCCCACTGCTGCTTCCCCCGCGGCCCCCTCCCTCCTGCCGACTCCCAGCTGCGCTTCCCTCCCCCTTCCCTATTTAATGGTGGACACGCGCAGCGGGTGCGCTGCTGGTGCACTAAAGGCAAGCCCATCTGCGCCCGTCCGCCACCCGCCCATGACCAGCGCCAGGGACCCTGGATCTCCCACCACCCACTGCTACGACTCAGCTGCCCTCCTCGTGCTCAACCCCGGAAGGAACAACAACTGCCAGCTGTCTTCGCTGAACACCACACACGGCCAGTTCTCCTGGCAACACTGCCGACAATTCTTCACCACCCTCCGCTCCCCCACGACTGCCGCACCCATGCCGAATGCCAGCACCACCGAAGCCCTAAAGTGCATCCTCTGCACAGACATGCTGTAGAGATCTGGGACCTCCTCGACCCCCTCTCACCAGATGCCGTATTCTTCAAGGAAGCCTGGACCAACGCCTCCTCTGCCCCCAACATCGCCACCGTCATTCCTGATGGATACAAGATCCCGAGGAAGGATCACCCCAACCGCCCAGGAGGAGGACTCACCGTCGCACACAAGAGCTCCCTCCTACTCTTCACATCCAGCACGAGCGACTCCCCTTCCACCACCGAATACCTCCACTTCCAGACCAGCCCCAGAACTATGCTTCGCGGCACCCTCGCGTACAGACCCCCCTGGCCTTGTGCTTCATTCACCACCAACATCGGCAACCTCATCACACCCCATGTCATTGCTACCATGGACGACATACTGTTCAGAGACCTAAACTTCCACCTCGATAACCTCAGCGACCCCGACTCCACCGCCCTCCAGGTCAACCTCACCAACATTTGACTGAAACAACTCGTCACCAGCCCCACCCATAAGGCAGGACACACCCTTGACCCCATCTTCGCAGGAGGGAACAACATCCCCTTCAGCCACACCTCGCAGCCCCTCTGGATGGACCACCACTGCATACACTTCACTTTTAACATGGCCATTGCTCACATACCCACATCACGCCCACCGTGAAGGTCACAGAGGAGCACCTCAACTCCACCCTCATCCATGACCCCCCACCCGCCTCGACCGACGCCAACTCTTCAGCAAAGGAACTACACCGGTGGATCACCAACTGCGCAGACAAGATCGCACCCCTCAGCAACCCCGACAGACAACGCCCCTTGAAGGACACCTGGTTCAGCACCGACCTCCAAGAATCCAGACGCACCTGCAGACGCCTCAAAAATGATGGAGGAACAGCAAAAACACTGACGACCATACCACCTATAAGAACTCCATGACAGAATACCACCAACTCATCAGATCCACCGAAAGGACCTTCATCCGGAACAAAATCCTCACCAACTCCAGCAACTCGAAAGAACTCTTCAGCATCATCCAGCAATTCACCAAACCCCCCAGCGAAGCCACGGACGTCACGCCGTCCCAGGACCTCTGTAACAAGCTCAGTTCCTATTTCCACCTGAAAATCAATGCCCTCTATGACAACTTCAGCGAACAGACTCCAGAAACCACCCTTTCCTCCAGCGATGACAGCCAGCCCAACATCACTGCCCGGACCCCGGTCACCACCGAAGATACCACCACAACCATGAAGAACACCACTCAGGAGCCCCCACGGACCCCTGCCCGCCACACATCTTCCACAGAGCCGCCGCCATAGCGCCTGAGGTACGAACCATGAATGCCACCTTCGAATCCGGCACTTTCCCCGATGACTGGAAACACGCAGAAGTCAAGCCCCTTCTCAAGAAACCCTCTGCAGACCCGACAGACCTGAAAAACTACTGACCCATCTCTCTCCTTCCCTTCGCAGCTAAAGTCACAGAGAAGATCGTTAACGCCCAGCTGACAAACTTCATCGAAGAGAACGCCATCCTCGACGCTTCCCAATCCGGATTCCGCAGCAACCACAGCACCGAGATTGCCCTCCTCAACACCACAGACGATATCCACACACTCCTCGACCAAGGCCACACCGCGGCCCTCATCTTACTAGACTTCTTCGCAGCCTTCAACACAGTCTTCCATCGCACTCTCGCAGACATACTTCACGACGCCGGCATACAGGGAACCGCCCTCGACTGGCTCCGCTCCTTCCTCGCTGGCAGAACCCAAAGGATCAGACTCCCGCCTTTCCTCTCCGAACCCACAGGGATCAACTGCGGAGTACCCCAATTATCATCGCTCAGTCCCACGCTCTTCAACGTCTACATGGCCCCCCTCACCGCCATCGTCAGACAGCATGTACTCAGCATAGTATCCTACCCTGACGACACCCAGCTCATCCTCTCCCTCACGAAGGATCCCGAAGCCACCAGACTCCGCTTCCAGGTAGGAATGAAAGACGTCACAGCCTGGAGGAGCAGGAGGTGTCTGAAGCTCAACTCGGAGAAGACAGAAGTCCTCGTCCTCTGACCCACCCCCTCAGCTTGGGACAACACCTGGTGGCCCACCGCCCTCTGCAACACCTGCACCCCCTCGGACCACATCCGGCACCTCAGCATCATACTCGACTCCTCCCTCACCATGACCCGCCAGATCAACACCGTCGCCTCCACCTGCTTCAACACCCTCTGCATCTCTATGCCGGAATCAACAAATCCCTGCTAGGCAATTCCAGACCATCCAGAACACGGTGGCCAGACTCGTCCTCGGCATCCCACGACATAAGCACATCACCCAACACCTGCGAGACCTCCACTGGCTCCCCGTCGAGAAGAGAGTAACCTTCAAGCTACTCACCCACGCCGACAAATTTCTCCACAACATCGGACCCAAATACCTTAACAAAAGTGTCTCCTTCCACGCACCCAATAGAAACCTCCGCTCCGCCGACCTTGCCCTAGCAGAAATCCTGCGCATCCACAGAACCAGAGCGGGTGGAAGAGCCTTCTCCTACGTCGTGGCTAAGGCCTGGAATGAGCACTCGGTCAACATCAGACGCTCCCCTACTCTGCACACCTTCAGGAAGAGCCTCAAGACCTGGCTTTTCGGCTGACTCGGAGCTGCAACCCCCCCTCCAAGCACCTTGAGACCCTCACGGGTGAGTAGCACGCTTCAAAATTCCCTGATTGATTGACTGATTGAAAGTTCGTTAGCCTCCTCCTTCACCACCTTCTTTGCCATGACCAGAAAATCTGACCTTGTGCAAATCTATTGACAGATTTGCTGCTAATACTGGGCATGAGGAGGGGCAATGTAGTATTTGCTGTTTGGATGGCAGGGTTCTAAGGGTGGCGCTGGATTGTTTGGGTTATGATCGAGATGGGTGACTTCTTTTTGTTCTGGTGTTTGCGGAAGTATAGACACATGTAATGTGTGGCCTGAGATCTCGCTGGGTGTGTGCCTGAGTTCTGCAACCCATCCCAAGTGCTCCTGCACACTTTTTGATGGGCTCGGAACGGTAAATTCAACTTCCGGGTGTTTTTGCTTGTCCAGAAATTGCTAATGCTCTAAAATCGCATGTGAGTGTTCTTGGCACAGCAGGAAAATCCGACATTGCATAGCCACGTTTTATCTCAGGTACAAATAATCGTACAGTACAAGGCAATTCTTCCATATAGTTTTCGTGCAGAACCTTTAACGCATTCGATCAGCATTTCTAGAAGCAGAATTTTCCCTTTTGTTTTATTGTCGCAGCTCCTCATTGAAGGAGAGAGGCTATAACACATCATTTGTCTGCATGTAGTAATATGAGGAAAAGATGGCACTAAAAATTGCCATCGAATTATTTTTTCAGAACTTTTTGCAGGATATTCTGAAATGAGCGCTTAGTTTTATTGCTGTAACAGTATGTCGAAAATGTAGCTCGCTCTAGAATTTTTGTGCATCTCCAGAAACTCCAAATAAATATCCTTTATATGTTATCACCGTTTGGGGAATTGCCTGTGCATTTCTGTCGAGTCAGATCAAACATCAGTTAGTGTACTCAAAGCTGCGAACTAGCACCTGCATTGAAAAGTAACATGGACTTTATTTTTTTTAAACTTCAAGTTCTCATATAAGAAATCACAATTTAACAGTGACATTAGCAGTTGATATAAATACAGTCATACATTTAGCCTACATGACATACCAAACCAGTCCATGTTGCGTTAACTTATGTGAAAAGCAGCTCATGTACTACATCTTCGACTTCCCCCAGCCTCAGTTATATAAATAATAAAATGCAATAATCAAATTTGCTTTAGTGTTATCTTCTGTAAACAGCTCTAATGAAACAAATCCCAATGCACGCTGAAGCAGCCCTTGTTGGAGGGAGCCTTCCTGTAAAATTGTATCTTTCATGTGAACAACATTGGGACAATTAATTAGTCCCTGAGCTAATGAAACGATGCCACCCTTTACCAGCGATTCATTTTCAATGGCAAATGCATTTAGTCAGCAGTATGCATTTAACGTAAATGCAGAGGTAATTGCGTTCCCAGTCTGCTGTGATGTGAAGGACCATCACGTGGGGTTGCAGACTTTAGCAATCTGTGGGTGTCCCGTTTCCTGAACAGTGTGAGCGAATGAAAGGAGTAAAGTTAGGATCATACTGATGAGGGTCCCATCATGCACTCTAAGAGACCTTCATCATTCTGCACACAGAAAGCACACTGGAAGCAACACTTATCACTACCTGCGGATTCCAAAACCCCTTGGTAAGCTGACTTTAGACTAACCACAAAGACACATTAGCCTACCTTCTCCTTGCTTCAGTGGAGTGGGTGTACACGGCTTTTGTCTCGCCCTCTCCCCATCAGCCATTCAAAGATGGACACAGGAACTCATGTATCTTGTGACAAAGTATCAGAAAGCACATATTTGACAATTTCGGGAATGCACGAATTAAGTGCAAAATATTGAACCACTGTGCCCCAATAATTCCTTACCTCCTTAAATTTCGGGTATCATTTACTACTGAAAGTTGCTATTTAGGGCCAGATTTACTAACATTTTGTGTCATGGTTGCACCACTTTTGTGGCCCATTCATGACGCAACATGCTAGTAGATATTTGCAAAGCCATGCAAGGGGTGATTTTCGAGACCTTTTGTGACTCTGTAAAAAGAAAAATGTAACGCAATGCAGCGGCTTTCATTCAGGGAGGCGCTCCATGATGAGGCGTTTTGAGGCTTTTCCATGCGACCTGGTCACGTTGCTGTGTAAGGATAGGCAATGCAGGAACAGGGAGGTGCCCGACAGAGCCCTCCTACCTGCCTCCCCGTATGTCTCACTCAGTCTCTGAGCAGTTCTCCCAAATCCTCTGAGCATCGGAACTGCACCTTATATTCCTGCACCCCCTGTATTTCCGTGTCCGATGGTGAGTGAGTACAACATACATAGCAACCATGTAAGGATTAAAGGACGCAACTCGCAACATGTATTCCTATTTCACGAATCCTAGTGGCCTTTGTTATGGTTCCTCTTTTCACTTTCACAAGTTCATATAATCAGTATTTTTTCAAGTTTTATGGAAGGTGATTGAAATTCTTATTTCTAACTTGTGACTCTAAAGGTGGGAGACCTTACTTCCTGAAGTAGCATAATATCGAAGTGCCATGGTCTTCAATTAGCATCGCAGATATAGGTTAGAAATTACACGTACCTACATCTCAGAATAGGTACCGATTCCAAAAATTGTGCTGTGTGATCAGGGCCGGACTGGGATCCAAAAATAAGCCCGGTCACCCCAAAAAAGTGACCCTCAGTGCGGTTGCGACCTTTTACAAAACGTTCTTGTTATACCAAGGGGCTAATGTTAGGAGAAAACGCCGGTAAACTAAGCATTTTAAAGCCTGTATTAAAAAGCTGTGTTCCTGCCATGAGAGCTGACCCATCACTGGCAACTGCAGCAGAACAGCACAGGCAGCTGAAGGTAAGTAAATAGATCAAATCTGAAATGATGTGTATGTGTGTTTGTGTGTGTGTATGTGTCTGTGTGTCTATATATGAGTGACAGTGACTGCCACAATAAGAAAGTAGGAATGATTGAGTCAGAGTGAATGTGAATAAGTGATACTATGTTAGAATTAGTGAGTGAGTGTAAGAGTAAGACTGAATGTGAGTGAGTGTGACTGATGAGTGAGAATGAATATGGGTGAGGGAGGTAATTCTTGGCATATGGGGGAACCGGCAGAATGTTGGCACATAAAATATTATTCTTGGCATATGGAACACCTGCATCAAAATGCTGGTGCTGGCATATTGGATGTTATTGTTGGAATAAACTGCGCCCCATGGCAAAATGGTGGTTCTGGCATACTGGACGTAATTGTTGTCACAAGGAGCACCTCTGACAGTATGCTAGTGCTAACATATGGGAGGTAATTTCATGCATTAGGGAGGACATCCTTGACATATGGAGTCGGCGAGCAGGCAACAATGAAAAAATGCTGGTGTTGATAAACTAGTGGTCATTTTGACATATGGGTTATCCATCATATATGGATGAACAGCAATAGTCTTGCATAGGCATATTATATGTAATTGTTAGAATGAGGGGCTACACATATTATATATAATGTTTGGCATTAAGGGGGCACCCATGGCATATGGGAGGCATCCATGACAAACCTCTGGTCCCGGCACATTAAAGGTAACTATTGACATACAGAGGCCCCCGTTTATACATTTTAAATACAAAATCAGGGTAGTGTTTGATTACAAATTCTGGGTAGTGTCTGGTTTCATTGACTTGGCACACCATGTAAGGACTTTAATGTTTAATAAGTGACCTTGCTGAGCCTATTGTATTTTTAAACAAATGTATGCGAAAATGATGCTTTAAAGAGCACTATTTAACCCAATCTGTTTTAAAATTTGCTTGGAAGGGAGAATCCTCCACCAAACTCTCATAGAAGTCAAGCTTTCTCGCTCACTGGAATACAAGGCAAGTAATACGCCCTGCCACTTTCAAAATCACCACCTGTTGCAAAGTCACTCTGTGTGCCCTGTGCACCCCCACCTTTTTGCTGACTGGTGTTGGTGGCAAGTGATTCTGACTGTCCCTGGGCTGTGTCTAACCAGACCCAGGGCCAGTGCTAGGTTCAAAACACAAGTGAAATCACACACAAGCATTAGGGTACACTATATATTAGAGTCCACTTACAATTGGCATGACCTACCCTATAAGTTCCTAGTATACTATAAGGCAGGGGGATTAAAACTACCTATAAGTCTCAAGTATATAATCGGGTGTGGCAGTTTAGAGGCCAGTAGCCCTTTCTGCACTTGCATGTGTGCACTGCTGAGCACCTGGGGTCATTTTAAAAGCTGCCCTGTGTTGCAGCACTGCTTTCAAAAGTAAATTCACTACAAAATCGACTTTGGTGGTAGGTGCACTTAAAAAGTGATAATCTACAATATTTTGGCATATCCAGAACCAAGAAGATCTCTTTTAGGTGTCCCAGGGGTGGGTGTTCATGTAATTATAAGGAGGGCCCTTATAAAAGATGTTGTATATGCCCCGGGGATAGATAAATTACCAATTTCACTTCCCTCATTGTGGTAAAGTGCCTCCCAAAACCAACTTCAGTCCTATGAGCACTCTGGAGTGTAGATCTACATTAGTTTTGCACATTCAGAACCTCCAAGGTCTCCCCTTGGTGTCCCAGGAGTGGGGGGTCATGGACCTATAAGCAGGGCCCTTATAAAAGATGTTATATGGGCCCTGGTGTTGGAGAAATTGCACATTTAATTTTTCCCATTGTAGATCCCCAGCCCCATAGGATAACATTACAATTGTTCATGAATGCATAAATATTGCTAAGAATCAAAGCAAAGTATCAGTCAAGGAGTTAGGAGAATGGTATTGATAATTCCAACAATATGCTATTGTTGAATTTGTCCTTAAATATACAGAAAATAAGTTATAAGACATTCTTGTCTGTAAGCCAAAATTCAGCCTTCCTGTGGTCTTCCCTTATTTGTCAGAATTAATAGGATTAGCCAGGCTGTTTGATGAAGTGATAAGTGGCTCAACCAGAGAGAGGCTATCTGCTGGAGAAAGCTCTGCTACCCAGAAATGCCAGAACAGGTGGGAGGGGTTGCAAAACATGAAGCATCAAAGGATGAATAGGACAGGCAGAGAATAGTAGGTCCAGCTACCCCATCCCCACTGACCGAGCCAGATGGTGAGGCTTAAGGAAGGACTCTGCAGATGTTAGGGGGAGGAGAGCTATGGAAATGAGCAATACTGGAGGTTGGTTTAACTTGTTCTTTCTCCTCTGCTGAGAATTCAGCCGTACTGAATTTAGGAAGAATAGTGCTTTCTGGGAGAACATTATGCCACACTTTGGAGGAAGTGGTCATGCTCTGGGGTGTTCTCTTGCACCTCATTAGACAGGAGTGCTCTCCTGCTCAACCCCAGAGAACACTGAATACACATGTGAGAGGAGCAGAGCATCCCAGATCTGCTCCTTGAACCTAAGAGAAGAAGAAGGTTTGCCAAGCTGGAACCTTGATTTGCACCATCAGGCCCTGCATTCTGACTAACTACACAGGCTACATTATCTGGAACTACAGCCCTGTGGATGTACCTTGCTTCAAAAAGGTTAAAGAGTGGACTCCCTGCAAGCTACAGGTTAACAGAGCTCACCTGGACCATCACCACCAAGATGTGTGCGTCCAATTGATTTGTAAGGGTTTTATCCAGGTGCATTGTGGGGATTGTTGCCCCAAACTTTCAAGGACCATCTTGGAGCTTCCAGACCCTTGGACTGTGTTTTGGACACTTTGGACCCTTAAGGCAAATGTCAGGAAGAAATTCCAGAAGTTTGGAGAAGTTTGAAGTAACTTTGGAAAAAAGATCCATAAGGGGACAGACTCAACCACGAGACCCAAGCCGGCAACCTTCAACCGCGAGCCAGCCTGACCTGCTGGTTCGCCCACAGAAAAGCCCTGGAGGTCCAACTTTTGAGTTTGACCGGGAGCTCCCTGGAAAGCAAGCCAGCAAACCCTCACCGAATCCGGCCTGGTGAAGTGCATCGAGGGGCCCAGGCAGAAAAACCTCCAGAAAAGTTTCTAAGTCGGAAGGTAACATTTTGACCGAGGCCTACTGCAAGGGATATCTAAGCAGGACTCCATCACGGTCGGCCTGAAAATTTAACTTTGTCCAGGTCAAGTGCAACCAGATGTTCCAGATTGGCGCTATGAGTTTCCAAGTGCTAGAAAGTGTATAATCTTTTAAAATTCATATATTCAGTTCCCTACATTGGATTTTTTTGTTTTGGTGTCATTTTAAAGATATCAATATTTCCAATTTCTTTTCAATTGATGTTGGATTTTTACTGTGAGTTGTATTTTAATTGTTTACTGAATTTGTGTTATTAAATGCTTTACCTACCTGTCTCCTAAATTAAGCCTGCCTGCTCGCAGCTAATCTACCCAGGGTTGAGCATTGGAATAATATACTGAGGTCTATTCTGAGCCCTAGACTGTGTTAGTGGCATCATTGCCAGTGGTAGACACATATTTACCACTACTAATAACCCACTTTCCAACACTAGCCACCTCTGCATTTTTTACAAATCCTATGTTACCTTAATGTGAGTTAAAATCGGGGTACTATTGCATGCTATATGCTCAATGTCTGTGAGCTAGAGTTTAAAAATCAGCCATTAAAATGTATAATTTCTAAACTGTTGGTTATGACACATGTATTTCTAAATGTGGAATTAAGCATTATTTGCCCTAGAAACTGAGTGTGTGGATTGTGAAGAAAAAAATCGTTTCTAAGTTAAGAAAGGGCAATTGTTTTACATTATAGCTAAATTAACTACAGAAGAGAAATGCAGAAGAAAAACATTGCTCCACATATAACAATATTATTATCCATTTACCTGCTGCACACCAAAACAGGAACGTCTGTCAAGCCTTCCGAAGATAAAATAATTGCTTCAGTTACAGGCCCAAATTTAACAGCTCAGATCTGGAAACAGTCTTACCTTTTTTCAAGTCTTCTTGGTAGCAGGAAGGGAGTGTGCTATTGGAAATGGCCATGTCACCCTTGAGGGAAAAGGCCAGGAGGTGGTTGGGCTGGCTCGAGGACAGGTGCAACTGTCATAAAATTCAGGGCACGACACATAGGGACAGGCCTTGTGAGGAAAGAGTGCCTGATGTCTCTAATTCCTGCCTGTGAGGATTTTTGTTTGCTTCACACACACAGAGCCACACGAGGATGCACTAAAGCCTGACTGACTGCAGTTAACAAGTGCTTGAGCAAAGTGTGATACTTAGCTGTCTTCCCTGTCTCCAACCCTATCTGGCTGGTGAAGATGGCAAGGCTAGGAGCTGAGCCGGGCAAAAGGCTCCAAGGATGAAAGGCACTGGTAGGCGCCAGCTCAACAGCAAAGTATGAGATAGCTGTGTGCGAAAAGCAGCCAGTAGGCAGGCATAGGCTTCGGCATCCGGCAGGCCAGTGAGGCAATGGGTGGTGTTAGAACTGGGGGTCTCTAGTTGGCAATGGTTTGCACCTTTGTCCAAATAGGGACCCTTGCTTCTAGTCAGGATAAGGGGGATACACTCCTAAAATAACCCCTGCTCACCCCCTGGTAGCTTGGCACGAGCAGACAGGCTTATCTCAGAGGCAGTGTGTAAAGCATTTGTGAATACATACAGTAATACAGTGAAAACACTACAGATGGACACCACACAGGTTGTATGTAAAAATAAATAATCTTTATATAGACTTAACACAAGACCCAATAGCAAAAATCCACAATACTGTAACCTAAAATAGACTTAAAATGATAGAGACAGTTCACGTTATCTTCAAAAATAGGATAGTCAATCAAAATAAAGCTTGTAGCAACAAATAAGTCCACTTGGAGTTATCGCGACGTCGCGACCAGAGGAAATCCCAAAGTACGGCGCCGACCGCGAGGTGCGCGGCGTCGGGCCCGGAGTCGAGCAGACCCACAAAGCACAGTACCTGGCACCCTTTGTCCACTCTCCCAACCGTCAGGTCAGGTATGACATCCTGACACTGACCCACCAGCCCCAGGCCAGTACAAGGCGGCTGGACAGGAGACTGGGGTGGGCTCTCCCACACCCGGTCCTCCTCCTCGGGGCTCTGTACCCTCCCACCTGGAGCGGTACCCCCTTCCAGAATTGTCAGGGCACCTGTGGCAGGGGTCCTGCACAATTCGCCCACCAGTTCAGGGGTTCTATCCTGCAACTGGGATCCCAGCTTAGGGTCTGTACCCTTAGACTGGGCAGAGGTCAGGGGTGAGGCTGCCCTCTCCCCGCCTCCCTCAGTGGGGCCCTGCACCCTCCCACCTGGAGTGGTGCCCCCAGAAGACAAACTGGTAGGGGCACTGTTAGCAGCCGCCCCTTCCTCCAGGTCAGGGGGGACACCCTGAACCTGGCCCTCCTACCCAGGGTCTGTACCCTTATGCTGGACCTGTGCCTGGCAACCCAGGAGTTCCGGGAGGGTACACGACCCCCCCCAAGGGAAACACACTCCTCTAGAGTTGTGTAAGAATCTGGCTGGCGCACCAGGACTTCCTGGGGAGCACGCATGCCCCCCCAGAGGGTAACACATCTCTCATGTGTTGTGTAACAGTCTGCCTGGCGCAGATCTCCCGACCCCTGTCCATCTGCCAGTGTGTGGAGATCCCCCAGGACAGAAGTGGTGTCACCATGGTCATTCACTGGTGACTCAGCCCTTCTGGCTGGTACCTGACCCACTGGTTCTTCCACTGGGGACTCTCTCCCCCTCTCACCCCTCACTCTGGACTTCTGCACCCTCCACTTAGGAGTGGCACTGCCAGACATCAGAAACACTGGAGCTCCATTTATAGACGCTCCAGGTATTCTAGACACTAGGAGATCCTCCTCAACAGGCAGACCATCAGGGCAGCCTAGGCTCCCTACCTGGTGTTCCCTTAAAGAACCATCCAGGCTCTGAGACTGGGTTTCTGGCACCTTGGGACACGCAGCCCCACACTCACTCCTTCTCCACTGAGACAGGACGTGAGTCCCTACACCCCTCTCACTACAACAGGACCTAGCTGGGCTACACTGAACCTCTCCCACCACTCTGGGTTGGAAGACACCTGAGCCACTCCTCTTAGGGTCACTCCCCAATACCTCTTCAGACCCTCTGGAAACCACCAAAAGGTCTTCCTCCCTTGTGAGCTCCCTGGGGTCAGAGAACTCACTCTCCAACAGGTGTTGGCATAGCTCTGGAAAACAGGGACTTACAATATGCTCTCCCACAATTGGATCACACAACCCCTCACCATCCAGTGCCTCACACATGTACCCCACACCACTCTCATGAGATTGGCAAGACAGTATCTGCCTTCTCTGTCACTCAACCCACACTCTTCTGGGCGGTCTTCACACTCACACACCAGGACTTCAAACATGGGGGAACCCCTCTCCCTGCACTTCTCATCTAGAGTCAGTAGAGTGTCCCTCCCACCACTAGGACTATGAACCCCTGTGCCAGTTCCCCAATCCATCTCAGGGACACTGCGCACCACTGGAGCTACCTCATACCCTTGAACCTCCTGGTGTATATTAACCCCCTCCAAGTCAGGCACCACATCTCTGGGTGTGTGTACTACTCCCTCAGCATTAGGTAATACAATTTTGCTGCCACCAGAGGGAGGAATCCCTAAGCCCCTGGCTTTGAACTCCAACTCCCTCATCATTAACTCATGCTCTAAAAGCATCTTCTTTTCTTCCATGGCCAACCTCTTACTCTCCAACTCCAATTTCTTGTGCTCAAGGCTATCATGGCTTCCCTGTTTCAGTTTGGCCATTTCCATTTCATGCACCCTGCTTCTCTCCCTGTCCTCCAGCTCCTCTGGGGACGGGCCCTCTGAAGAAACACTGCTGCCCACCCTGGAAGGCGCTCTCCTCCCAGTTAAGCCCAATGGCCCCTCAAGCTGCTCATCTAAATTCTCTGCCTCCTCCACAGGCTCCTCGGTCTGCCCACTGGCATTCCGTGCTTCCAACCAGGTCCTCAGCGCCTTTTGGAACTCCTCTTTTCTGGCGAGGCCTCTTGTAGAGATTTTAAACTTTTTGCAAACAGCTTTGAGTTGTGGCACAGTGTAGGTATCAACCCTATCTTCTTCAAATTCAATATCTGCAGGTGCAATGGATCCTCTTTTGCTCATTGTGAAAATTGGCAGTTCTCAACAAAAATAAAGGTTCCAAGGAAAAAAGTCCTATCAAAATGTATGTGGTCGCGTATTGGTCTGCACTCACTAGTAGTGTACACCAATCACTGTACATGAATCACGAATGCAAGTCCAAATCCTCACCGCTGACCACCAATGTTAGAACTGGGGGTCTCTAGTTGGCAATGGTTTGCACCTTTGTCCAAATAGGGACCCTTGCTTCTAGTCAGGATAAGGGGGATACACTCCTAAAATAACCCCTGCTCACCCCCTGGTAGCTTGGCACGAGCAGACAGGCTTATCTCAGAGGCAGTGTGTAAAGCATGTGTGAACACATACAGTAATACAGTGAAAACACTACAGATGGACACCACACAGGTTGTATGTAAAAATAAAAAATCTTTATATAGACTTAACACAAGACCCAATAGCAAAAATCCACAATACTGTAACCTAAAATAGACTTAAAATGATAGAGACAGTTCACGTTATCTTCAAAAATAGGATAGTCAATCAAAATAAAGCTTGTAGCAACAAATAACTCCACTTGGAGTTATCGCGACGTCATGACCGGAGGAAATCCCAAAGTACGGCGCCGACCGCGAGGTGCGCGGCGTCGGGCCCTGGAGTCGAGCAGACCCACAAAGAATAGTACCTGGAATTCGATGAAAGCAAAGACGGTGCACGGCGTTGGGGAGGTGAGGCGTCGTTGGCGCCGGCGGCGTCGGTTCCTACGACCCCAGGGGAGGTGATGTCTCGGTTCCTTACTGCAGCGCAGGGGAGGTGAGGCGTCGGTTCCTTACTGTGTCGGGGAGGTGACGTCATGGATGGCGGCGAGGCGTCGGATCCTTACGATGGTGCGGTGTCGATGGATTCGGGGCCACCCACGTCGAGGATCGGCTCCGCGATGATGAAGCCCTGGCGTCGGTGAAGTCGGGGCTGCGGTGCGAGTCGGGACGGTGCGTCGTGAGCGTCCACGAGCGGTGTCCTCGGCTCCGGTGCAGGCAGCGGCCTCGGTGACGGCTTCGCGAGTCGATGTCGCATGGCGTCAGCAGGCGTCGGGCCTACGGTGCAAGTCGGGCGGTGCGTGCGTGCTCTTCACGAGCGGTGCCCACGGCTTCGGTGCAGGTTACGGCGTCGCTCGCCGGCGTCAGTGTTGCAATTTCCCTCTGTTAGCAGCTAAAACAGCAGTTTCAGATGCAGGCAAACAGAAGGGGTGAAGTCCTTGTGTCCCTGTGACTTCAGGCAGGAGGCAAGCTCAGTTCAAGCCCTTGGAGATTCTCTTCTTCAAGATGATAAGGACAGCAAAGTCTTTTCTCCTGTCTTTGGCAGAAAGCAACCACTGCAGGCCAACCCCAATCAGCAAAACAGCACAGGGGCAGTACTCCTCCTTCAGCTTCTCCGGTTCTTCTCCTTGGCAACAGGTTTCTTGATTTCCCAGAAGTGATCTTTGAAGTCTTTTCTATCCCTGAGACTTCCAACAGGAGGCAAGCTCTAATTCAAGCCCTTGGAGAAAACTCTAACAGCAGGATGATGAAAGCACAGTTCAGTCCTTTCCCTACCCAAGACAGAAGCAACCACTGCAGGCCAACCCCAACAGCACACAGCAAAGGGGCAGTACTCCTCCTCCAGCTTTCCCGGTCCTTCTTCCTGGCAGGTTCCTTAGTTCAGCAGTGATCTAATTTCATGGGGTCTGGGCCCCAGTACTTATACACAGAAATCCTTTGTTCTCTGAAGGCAGAGAGGCCTTTGCCTAGTCCAAACCAGTTCTGGTCAGTCTTGGAGCACTTTGTGTACATGACTCCTTCTTTCCTTTGAGAGTGAGGGGCAGAGCCATCAGACGCCCGGCAGGAGGTGGAGCCAGCATTGTGGAAGGCAGGCACTGCCCTATTCAGACCTAGGTGCAACTCCTCCCACCCATCCTCCTTCAGGCAGACCTATTCAGCCTAGTGCTGACTCACCCTGCCTCCTGGAATCCCCCAGCCCTTGTCACTCACAAACCCAGACATACAATACACAACCTGAGCAGAGGCAGCTGGAAGGTTAGGCAAGAAAATACCTACTTTCTA